>CM074285.1:14534707-15734707 GCA_037194245.1 Opsariichthys bidens | reverse complement strand
AAACATTCATAACCAGCGAAGCAGACAACCAGCAGATTTACTTTCTTGTTCCAGCGGCGAGCCCCGCTCCACAGTAATCTCAGTCAACGGTCCTCAACAAACAAACTGTTCGGAAACCCTGTGAAAAGTCCACTCGGCACACGAACCAAATCTCTACGTCCACTCATAGGCAGTAAAAAATTGAGGTGCAAATCCACAAAGTCTCCGAAGGTACGTCGTTTTTTTTTTTACGAGCAAGAGATAGCTTGTCACTCTCTGCTCCTCCACTACAAAGGGGAAGGCTTTACATGTGATCTTTCTGCTAGAGAGCCTCTGGTCTGTGGCTGGCTGGAAAACCTGGAGTGGAGTCATTCGATGCATGGCGGATCGTAGCGGTTGTGTCACACATGCATGTTCTGAGCTCTTTTTAAGTGTGCGTGCGAGCATGTATATCACCTCTACTTCTGCGTTTCTCATTACTCAAACTCCAACCCCCTCTTGGTGGTTTTTACAAGGGAACCGTACTGTTTCACTAAGCACAAACTAGTGAGAGAAAGCTAAGGCAATGTTTGTACAGGTTTTAGACGTGGTTAAATGATACAAGTCGTCTGCAAAACCAGTCGTGGATTTCCTCCTACATTCTCAGACAACTTCTCAAATGCATACTAGTTATGTAACCATGAACTGTTTACACATGGCGTTTAAAAGAACAATCTGCGGTGAGGAAGTATTAGTTTTTCCTCTTTACAAGATTTATGCCTCTAAGCTCTGAAAACTTGCAATAAATTAGATGTTTGAGTATAATGAAATCTCTAATCCTGCAAATGAAAACGATGAGCTTTTTAAACTAGATCAACCCTTACCAGGGCCTCCATAATGGGTCGAGATACACAAGCATTTGAAAAATATTTATACCACAGACGGCACTTTTCATCTGCTGTGGTAAAGAGGCGGATGATTAACCAGTAGGTGGTGCAATGTACAAAACGTGCGTGTGATGATCTTTAAATCCCCCTATGACTAAAGTACTAGTTATGAGTTAGAACATGTCAGACTCTCCAAGTACCAAGTTTTCAAGGGCTTAACATTGAAGTAAGCAAAATAACAAGAAGACCAGGGGGAGAAATTAGAAATTAACTGCTAAAAGTTCAGGAGATAAATTAGGCTCTACATCTACAAAGTTTATCTAGCTATGTTTATACCCTGGTGACCCAGACCAGCGTTTGGCATTGTGACCCAAGGAAACGACCACTTAACCAGAACAACTTTAAATCTCACACTGATGAGTATCTAACAGTCTCATGTGTTAATAAATCCCCAACCCGGTGACTACAGGTCTAAGGTGTGAACATATGCATTTTGTCGAACACATTAAGCGTTAAAGAGATCCGAGCGTGCCTTCATTATCCGAGGTCCCAGATTCTGACCGGCAGGACAAAAATCAATTACACCTGCCAGAGCGGCACATGTTAGCGGCCTGATTATGTCAGCTTAATTATGTTTCCACTACTGTAATATTTACAGTGCACTGCAGGCAGGCGTCTACGTGCGCGGCTGTCTCGTTCGCTGCATGTCGGCTCCACTTTAAGGCTCCATTTCAGCTGCCTGGGCTCGCTGCACTCTGAGCGCAACTAATAAATCATCCACCAATCTGCTCCCTGAATTGCTCTGCCTCTGCTACGATTGCTCCGGCCCACCGTTGCTAGGCAACAGGGCAGATAACGGGAGGGGCTGGAGAGCGAGGGGAGAGTGGAGGAGGGGTGAGAGGGGGAGGCGAGCGCTACCGAGTCACCAGCCGCCCGCTCTGCCGAAACAACAGGCTTCTTTCTGTCAAAAATTGTTCCAGTGCGCTGGCTCTGCTTTCTGCCTCTCTCTCTCTCTCCCTCACTGCTCGACAGTGCTCTATTGTAAAAGAGAGAGGGGCGAAGGGAATACAGCTGAAAAGCCTATTGTGATGCGTGCGCACTTCCTGCCTAAATCATAATTGTTAAAAGCTGTAAAACTGGTTAAGATCATTCAAGCATGTACAAACAGATGGTGTCAGAACACTCCATACAAAACACACTACGTGTGTCCAACACAAACACACACACACACACACACACAGTCTGGCAGTCTTCAAATACCAGGAATGCCTAACATTTAGCTCTATGGCACAAACACACGGGGGTCTTATGAAATCACTGTGCTTGGCCTTTCGCTGAGGCTGAACTGCTATGGGCGAAGACGAATGAGCAGAGTATACAATTACAGTCACAGATAGCACCACACACAAATATGACTTGACGGCAATGATGATGGCGTTTTCACACACAAAGCGACCACAAAGAGAGATGAGAGCCAGCCCACATCCTGTCCATTTCAACCTTACATAATATCAAAACCACAATAGAAAAGAAGAGACATGGGGGAAACCTTTCAAATGTCCAGCCATAGTACTAGTCCTATTAATATGAGCAGATGCCTGGAAATGCTTCTAAATCAGGCTGTTGCTGCTGCCACTTAAGCATTTGCTTAGCGCTCGAGTCTATAAATATGCATAGATTTAGCTTAACCGCAGCTTTTATTGTGTACTGTGTAAAACCAAAGGTGACAGGAAATTCTTCAACACACCCTTCCTGCCTGCGCAAGTCTCATGGCAATAAAACAGTCTTTAAATCTAAGCATTAGTGATTCCACTTCGCACAACTAAAATAGTCCAGTGACAGAGAAAATACCTCCAACAATTTCTGGTTGACAACTGGTGGGTCACAAGTCTATATAATTTGATAAGAAATATTAAGATAATATTTAATAATATATCATAGCACTTTACTTGATTTCGATCTGTGTTCAGTTTAAAAACACATCATGCATTAAGTGTATTTTTACTATTTATAATTCTTTTTATTACAAAAATATGTACCATTTTTATTCAGCATATTTCATGGCTTCTGTATAATAGTTTTTTGTACAGTGTTGTGTTACTATTTGACATCCCATGTAGATTCTGGGTCCTGAAGCAAAACAAGTTGAAAACCACTGAACTATCCAATCATGTAACCTTTCAAGTGGGTGGCTAGTTCCATGATCTGCAGAAATAATCTGCTGTACTTTGGGTATTCCTTTCTTCTCCAAAGACAAACCTCCCTTTATGACTGTCCACTGAGATTATAATATTAAGGGAGGTGTTCGTTTGGAGAAAATGTGCAGGCTTCTTCGATCGCCACTGGGGGGCTACAATCTTGCCAGGTTGCCCACTGCCGCACAGAGCACTCAACTATCTGGAGCTTGACGCTGTCATTTGTCAACTTGTGACAAGCCTGCGATAATACACAGCAGGGCAGAGCAGCAGAAAGCAGCCATCACTATGGTCATATATCAGACACCCTGAAACAACACTCGCTGTATTTTTTCTGACTGCGTTTCAAAACACAGTGAGCTGAATTTTGGGGCATCACAGGCACATTCAAACTCGGCCTCTCTTAGAGGGATAGTTCCCACAAAAATTGAATCTATTTATTCACCCTCAAGTCATGTATGACTTTTGGTCTTCGGAACGACTTGAACGTGACCAAATTTTGTTAGGTAAATACCTACACTACCATTCAAAAGTTTGCGGTCAATAAGATTCAATCACTGTTGTCTCTAATATTTTTAGTCTCATGTTCACCAAGGCTACTTTATTTAAAATATACAGTCAAAATAGCAATATTGTGAAATATCACTACATTTTAAAATAACTGCTCTATTTTATTATATTTTAAAAGATCATTTGTGATGGCAAAGGTGAAATTCCAGCGACCATTACGCCAGTCTTCAGTGTCACATGACCCTTCACAAATCATTCTAACATGCTGATTTGGAGCACAAGAAACATTTCTTATCAATGTTGGAAAAAGTTGTGCTGCTTAATATTTGTGGAAACAGTGAAATTTCAGAAGAACAGCATTTATTAGAAACTTTTTTTTTTGTAAAAATATAAGTCTACTATTCCTTTTGATCAGTGTATTCGAGAGTATGACAAAAAAAAAAATTCACAGGGACTAATATTTCTTACACTGCATTACTAAAATGGCTTACAAGATTAAAAGGTGTTACATTTGACATGCCTTTTTAGAGCATTACCGCAGGATCTAAAAGAATTCTCCCGATAAACTGTGGCACAGGAAAAGAAAAAAAAAATGGCACGCTCTTTCCTCTCTGCGTCTGAAAGCGCTGCAGGCTAGTTGAAGAGAAGAGCCTCTGAGGGCCGGGTTGAGCGGCTGAGGGAGACGGGTGACAAGTGACCCTGAAGAGGGGATGATTCTGTCATTTCTGAGACAGTCACTGTCACTTTTATTCACATTTCAAAAAGGAGCGATGGAAAAAGAGCAGGAATAATGAGGCCATGGACCTGTAGGCAGAGAGAGAGGGAAAGCGAGGGATGATAAATAAATGAGGAGCAGCGGGGCTGGTGCGAGCGTCCAAGGTCAGGGGTACATTTACACCTGTCCCTCAAGGCTGCAGGGCTGCAAAAGCACAACTTGAAATCAGATCAGGGGGAGCGGTGTCCTTGACAGTGCAGTGGTGGCCTGGCTGGGTTACAGACGGGGAGGAGGGGGCAGCTGGCCTGCCCCAAACAGCCTCCTGCGGGGTGTGCGCACGCCGCCGAGAAAAATACCAACAGTGGTGTAATCGAGGCCTGCGCTCATGCAGTATTTATTTAGCAGCTCTATTATTCATCTCAGACAGACTGTTACACAGTTCGCTTCACACACGCTTCCCTGCGTACATTAAAAAACAGGCCCACACTCAGTTAAACATACCGATGCAAATCGATACATACAGCTAACTGATCTATTTTAATGGGCTTGCTGGCACCATTAACATAGCCAATACTTTTGAAATTCAGCCTTGCAGCTTTTAGTGAGTGTGTACATATGTGCATATTAGTGCTGTCAATCAATAATAATAAAAAAAAGAGACTAATTTCACATTTGTGTAGGTAATCATAAAAAAACATTGGTAAAAACATTGGAGTTTTTAGTATTGTAATTATATCACAGTTACTCTCCAAAATAACGTAAAGGGCAGAATATTTTAAATATTTGTTTAATATTCATCTTTCTTTCATCTTTTTATGAATCACTAATACTAATACTGATCTCAGATTTTTTTTTAAACATTAATTATAAACATTCAACATTACAGTACAACTAAAATCTATCAATTTCAACATTAAGCTTTTTAAGCGAAAACAATCTTCACATAAACCCATCATAATCAAAGTCATTTTTACCTGTGGAAATTTACAGAAATTGAATAAAGTTATCAAACACTTTACAGTCTTCACTGCATAAATTATAAATTAAAAGGAGATTAATCCGTATTAAAGCTACAATTTTCTATGTTACCTTTGTTGCTTGTTTGACATTAATGATAGACATCTCAGCAAATGATTTATTAGGCTGCTGTAACTTTAAGAGTTGCCGCTGACGAACATGATGCGCATCTGACATGCATCTCATTTTCTCAGAACTTTAATTATTTAACTCATTTAAGACTGCTCTTATGAGGACACTTGACAAAGCAGGCAATGTGGCATAATCCTGTGCATTATTGTTTGCTCAAGCGTGAAAAGAATTTATGTTATGGAAAGTACATTTAGAAGAAATCTAGTTTATTTGATGACTATGAATGGAGTTTGAATGCAAGTATGCATGGAGTTTGGCACTGGGTGCAGACCATGAACATGTTAAACAGTCTTTTATTTGTATAAATAAAAGGTTTACCCTGGTATTCTACACTAGATGCCCATGTTTAAAGGTAAATGTATCGTTTTTCAGGCTGTTATCGAAATCTCAGATCTCTTTCCTCCTTTCTTTTCTTTGTACTATAAAGTTTAAAGCACAAATTGCTTTCAGGTACTCGGATCAAATTTAAGTCTCTAACACAAGCTGACCAAGACTTTGTTTCCCCCTCCTTTGCTTCTCCCTCACAGGGAAGATTTATTCCACAGGCCATAAACAGGATGCAGCTGCCCTGTTCTGCTGGAGGAGCTGGAATCCTGAGTGCTTTTCAGCAGACGACAAAGAGCCAGCAATGCAGCGAAATCCGGCCTTCCCTCTTCACATAATGAAGAAAGTTAACTCATTCACTCACCACTTCGTCCTCTGACCAGCACTTCTCAATCAGCTTGGGCACTGGTTTCTTCACCAACCGCTGCAGGGCTTTCCCGGCATCATAGCTGCTCTCATGAAGCTGTGTGTGTAAATTCACATTAGATGTTAGCCGTTTTTCAAATTTATCTTTACAAACTACTCTGGAGTAGTTTAAATGACAGTACTTAAAAAGTAAAAGCTACTTTTATGAAATGAATAGATAACACTACTATTTCCGAATAAAAGTGAGATAATTATATTAAAACATTACATTAACTATCCAACAATATATTTTAGTCATCATAAATCTCAGCTAGTAAATATATTAAGCTTGCAATAAATGTATAAGTATCAGTGTTATGAAACGCTATTAAAACTTTTACCACAAAAAAGAAAACACACCAATTTAACCACGACGAGTTGAAAAAAATACACGCAGGGAACACAATGTTTGCTTTCACTTGATTAAAAACACTAAATAAATAAAACTAGAGAACAAACTAATTTAAATCTAATGTCCATTGAACACTAATTTAACCTTAAGTTGAGTCAAAAAATCTAAAATCTACTAAAACATCTTAATTTAACTTTTATCAGACAGCAGAAGTTAATTAACTATTCCACTATAAAAAACATGTCATGAAAAACAACAATGCTACTTTTCCAAGACAAAAAAAAATGGCTTGTTACTGCAAGAGTGACACTATTTTGAAAACAGCTAATCACACTATTAAAAAAACAGTTAAGTTGGTAGTGTTGCAACTTTTAGTTAGTTACGCCACAGTTCATTACAATGTGAGGTAACTGACATATCTGATTGCGATCGACTCCTTTTTCCCAGTGTAAGGACAGCCTGAACACTGTAACAGTGATTGGCTCTCTATAAAAGTGTCAGATAGGGTGAGTTTGGACAGCTGGACTGGAAATCTGAAAGCCATTAAGTATTGAGCAGGCAGATGAGTGTGAACTCAAATAACCTAAAATATGCTGCCAGAAAAGCAGCCACGCATGCCTCAAGGATGATGATGCCGAAAAACACTGCAATATGACTCAGAACGTCCAGACAAGCTGGATTACTATTGTACTAGCCATTAACAATGGAGTGTTTTGTCACTCACTGTTTAAAGGCTTGAAGTTTCACACATTAGGTTTGTTTACAGAAATATTTGAACGCAGAACATTATCTGGTAGAATCCCTTTTCCTGCACCTCCACTGGTTCAAAACACAATTCGACATCAGCGATCGTTACTAATACGGCTACAACAAAGCAGCTTGTCAAAGGCAAGCAGATACCTGACTGAGGCACGAGGCAGTTCACGCTGAAAGCACATTGGAATTGCAGATGAGTGGAAAAAGGTCAGGAAACAGTGAACCCTTAGCTCACATTAATTCTCAGCTTATCCACTTCTCAGTCAAAATGGAAATGTCATGTTTATTGCATTTCAGGTTTATTTGTAGAATGCTTTTTTAAGGATAGCAGAGACAAACAGAGGAATTGGTTTGATAATGGCTCACAGGTTGTCCGACATGGCCAGCGTTAGCATAACACACTATATGTTCTGTACTTGATCGGGTAACTTGACTGTGTGGGGGCTGATAAATTCAGCTTTTCCAAAAAGCTCAGCTGTCAGCGACCACTGGGCATTAATGAAGCCATGAATTACACCCCTCTTGTTCAGACATCTTACAATCACAGACATCACTGAGGAGCTCTTCAACGCCAATTTACTAGCGTGTTTTGATGGCCCCTGGTGCCGGTGTCTTTCCCGAGGCGAGGCTGTGTTCAGAGAGCGGCAGCCTGTGGTGCACCGCTGAGAAGGTGAACAAATGCGAGCGAAAACGCTGAGGGATTTTTCTTCATCTTTTGACAATTAGGCATGAAGCCTGCTAGGGACATCTTACTTCACTATGTCTCTCTGGTGTTGGGCGCTTAATTGGGCAAGACAAATTGGGTTTTAGCTGCTGTACTGAGCAAGTAGAAGGAACTTAGATGCACAGAAGTCTGTATAAAGACGGCGTATACAGGCAGATGTGTCACAATTAAGTTAGTCTGAAGGTTAGGAAAAGGTGTCAAGACCATACACCAAACAATTAATGAAACTGGCAAGTAAATGGAACCACAAAACCCATTTAATAATCTCTTTTAGACACAGGCTTGTTAAAAGTATTTCCTCGTGAGCCTGAATGATTAGTTATATAGAAAATGGTTCTTCCTGAAATGTGTGGTCTCTCTATTAAACCTCTCCACTGCCTGGATCTCTTTTTGGTTTTGACATTATGACATTTTATGGTTTTCTTAGCCGAGAAATGTGACTAGATTAGTTCCCCTTGTGTTTGGTCTAAATTGCTCCACAGTAAAATGGCAATAAATGCTAGTAATTTTATAATAAAAACGCACTTGGACTGAATCACCACTTATAAAAGCAGAAGACCAGATCAGTGCCTCAAAAAGCACTCAATTCAACAGCAACATTTTATTTTGAGGAGGAGAACAAGTCATCTGATACTGCCGAGTCTGATAAATCTACATTCTGATGAATCTACATTGCTGTTTATTTGTCTCTCATGTCTGGTTCTTAAGAAGTGACCAGATGACAAAAATAACTGAATAAAATCAACATGATTGAATAAATCAACCAACAGTTTTACCATGGACCAAATAAAATACATTTTAAGTCAACACTGCCACACTGTTTCAATGGATTCAATTATGACTGCTAAAAGCAATTACCCATGCAAGAGACAAAATTATTATTTCTTATTAGTATTAACACATTTTTGTTTACTGTTTAAACCTTACAGGATTTAATATTAATAATAATAAATATTATTATTATTAATAAAAGTTTAAATGGCAAGAAAAGCCCCAAAATAATACAAAAATATTATATTTTCATTATAAAAACAGCAAACGCATAATGTTTACATTTAAATTTCTCATACAATAACCTATTACATTGTGAGAAATTATTATTACATTGGAAAATCATTACACTATGAGTTCAAGATTTTATTACATTGACCAAAAATTTTACATTCAAAACTTTTTACTTTATTAAAGTAATACCCATTACATTATGTGCAGTATTACATCATGCTTTGTTATTACATTACGAGTTGCTACACACATTCTTAAAGGATTAGTTCACTTTAAAATTACCCAATGGTTTACTCACCCTCAAGCCATCCTAGGTGTACTTTCTTCTTTAAGACAAACACAATCGGAGATATCTTAATCACCCTGATGCTCCAAAGCTTTGTGCTTGTGTTAGAAAAATATCCATATCTAACATATTATAAATTAAAATGACTAGCTTCCGCCAGACTGCCAACTGTATTCAAAAAGCGTAACTGATGTTGTAGGACATAGCGCAAGTGTTTTGAACTGCGAGATGCGTTACACTTTCTTCGTAAGTTGAATACCGAAGGCAGTCTGGCAGAAGCTAGTTATTTTAATTTATAACGTGTTAATTATGGATATTTTTCTTACACAAACGCATTGCTTCACTTCAGAAGGCCTTTTTAACCCCCGGAGCCGTGTGGAGTACGTTTATGATGGATGGATGCACTTTTTGGAGCTTCAAACAGATTTGCCTGCACGGTCATTACAAAGTTTGGGAGCATCAGGGTGATTATTAATATAACTCCGATTGAATTTGTCTGAAAAAAGAAAATCATACACACCTAGGATGGCTTGAGGGTGAGTAAATCATGGGGTAATTTTCATTTTAAAGTGAACAAATCCTTTAAAACAGATCATTAACCCTCCAGGTGCACTGATTTCCCCTCATTTACCATTTTCAGTTTTGTGTTCCTCAATGCTAATTTTAATGTTAGCTAAAAGAACACCTGTCATCTTAAATCTGGAGTAAGGGTCAATTACGTTGTGAACAGTGTGTGTCAACTTACAGTGTTTAATGCGTTAAGTGTAGTGTCGTCTCGTGAGGCGGCGAGGCAGCCGTCCTCTGTTGACCCCCCATCACACATGCCTGCAAACGCTGCCATGCTCCTGATAACCAGAGAGAGGGAATATTGATGAAGTCGAAGCTAATAACAAAACATTGTACAACATGACTAAAATGCGGGGTGAAGGTAGGGCTTACCTGGCTGCCCGTAGGTACATGAGCAGGTCACAGTCGTTGACCCCAGGCATCCAGACCAGCTCCTCATTCTCTGTCACTGTCTGACCTTCAGGAGAGGGAAAGGGCTGGAGCTCTGGCAGCTTGGCCTAATTTGGCAAAGCACAGAGGGGACAGACAGCTGCGGTCATCACAAATAGCACTAGCGATGAGTGCTAAATATCAATTTTCAAAATCATTTAATCTCTACATGTACCAACCCGATGGTGCGGTGTGAACAATCACGGTGATTAAAAGACCTAGCTTTAATCTAAGCAGCAACTAAATATTCAGCTTCCCCTTGTGTTTAAATATTATGTTTAATCTAGACTTTTGCAAGTGACATTGATTCAGGACGTAGGTGGTTACCAGGGTGCTGCTATGCAGTTGCTAAGAGTGGTTTTGAGTTTGTTACTAGGAAGTTGTGGGAGGCCTAATGCAAAATTATGATCAAGCATAACTAATAGATATACACTACCATTTTGCCTGGGGTCAGTAAGATTTTTTTCAAAGAATTTAATCAATTAAAAAAAAAAATACAGTAATATTGTGAGATATTATTTAAAATAACTTCTCTATGTAGTGTCACATGATCCTTCAGAAATTCTAATATGCTGATTTTTATCAATAGCACCCTATAGGTAAAATAGAAATCTTTTGTAACATTATACATGTCTTTAATATGACTTATCAATTTAATGCTACATAAAAGTATTTTTTCCCCTTTTTAAAAAAAGTTACTGAACTTTCTCCAAACTTTTGAATGCTAGTATATATTTACACACAAGTATTGTTGTCTAAAATACTATACCTGAAATAATATAGTCAAGAACTTCAGGACACACTGTTCAAAAAACATGGGTAAAAATATACTAACGCTATCACCATGGTTTTTTTTTTTTTGAAGGGAGATAGCTTAGAATAGCGTTAGCATTACACATTTCTTGAACAGTGTGTCCTGAAATACTTGACTAAAGCCCTTAAGTAGAAAGTTGCCAGAGTTAAATACAAAAATCATGCGTTCAAATAAATCTTAATAACAACCCCTCAAAAGTAATTTCCTAACATATAACTAACATTCAGTTCAAAAGTCTTTGAGATCCGTCCCTGGTTGGATCAATATCATGGTGCGCTAGCCTGTAACGGCCGGCCCTGGAGAGCTTTATTACCGCAAACTTCATCTAAAGTCATTTGAAGTAACCCTGGGCAGAGGTCCTGCCACTGGTTTCACTCCACATGATAACTCGAACGGATCTCTGGGAGAATAAACACTATAAAACATCTGACATTAATTGCTGGTGACGCTCTGTTTTTTTCATCAGGTGCCATCTTCTTTAGCGATCTTCCTTTTGGCTTTTCAATTTCAGACCACTGTGACCATTCCTAATTCCCATAAAACACTGCTGAATGCATCTAATAAATCCCACACCCTCCGAGCAGCCAATTTGCAAACACACTATTCCATATGGGCGCTGCACTGCATGAAAAATCCATTAAACGTCTTCTTGAATGCGCTGTGAGGACACGTTCACGCTAAGTATGCAGGTGACGGAAGACCAGGAGTAATATCTAAGCAGTCCTTGTGCTTGTCAATCAAGCCAGTGCTTAATATGAGCTTCAGATATCTCTCTTCAATCCACACCACAAGCAATGTCAGGGAAGACAAGGTTTCAGATAACATCCTCAGCATTTGTAAAGAAACATACCTGGTGACTGGGACCGACTCGAATCTCCCCTTGTGTACTGTTTAATCGCCTGAGAGAAAAAAGAAGAAAAATGAAGAAAAATTAATTGGTTGTGTTGTTCATGAAATGTCATACACTGCATTTAGCCATTTTCTTAGTATACATGTATCACAGTATAGCAAATGTGTCTGAAGTTAAAGGGATCGTTCACCCAAAAATGAAAATTCTGTCATCATTTCCTCAGCCACAAGTTGTTCTAAACCTGTATGAGTTTCTTTCTTCAGCTGAACACAGAATAAGCTATTTTGAAGAATATAGGTAACCACAAACAGTTGTTGGTCCCCATTAACTTCCATAGTGTGAAAAAACAAAAACAAAAACAAAAAAACTATGGAAGTCAATGGAAACCAGAAACGGTTTGGTTACCTATATTCTTTAAAATATCTTCTTTTGTGCTCAGCTGAACAAAGAAGTTTTTTTTACATGTATAGAAAACTTGAGGGTGAGTAAAAGATGACAGAATTTTCATTTTTGGGTGAACTATGCCTTTAAGTATTGTGCTTCATACAATGGAGATTGACATCCCTAGTTACTACTCAAATTGTATTAGCATTAAAAGCCCAGATTGTTAACCTTCAGGCTATAACAGGCTTTTAGCAGCTTTATTTACAGGTTTTTACCTCTCCAAAAACAATTTCAATGGCCTGATGGTGCTTTTAGGGAATTATATGGCTTTAGCAGCACAATAAAATAATCACATTAATGCAAGATTCACATTAATGCACAATAGAGCCTACGAGGAAATGGTGTGGATTTAAATCTATAGACCGAACAAAGGCACAAAAGGTGGCGAACAGCGCAGTTGACGTTTCTCATTGTTTTTGTGGAGGTACATTACAAAACCCCCCAAAAGACCAGATGATAAGCAGGGGGAGAGGAGCCCTGAAATGGCTGCTGTTACAAACCCTTGGCAGTAACCATGGCAACTACAATTTAATAATAGTGTTCCGATCTCCAGCTGCAGTGGATTAAAGAAAATGACAAGATGTTCCTTTTGAAAAGCCTTCCCCGCTCTGTTGCCACGGCAACAGCGCTGATTTTCATATAGCCAGGCACAGAGCGGGGCCCAGAAACTGTCACTATGATTTGCGTCCAGAGTAGCTCTCACTCCACCGCCGGGCTGGCTGCCCGAACCTGGCTGCAAAGTGAGGAGAGAGGTTAGGGCCTCAAATCATATCCCCCTTTATCTGGGCACATTTCATAAACAACCGCTCTCTCTCCCTCCAGCATGATCCACTAAAAACACAAGCTCTGTCAATGAAGGAAATTCCAAACTGAAGCAAATATGGCAGACAGATGAAGAAAAAGCAGACAGGCCGGCATTAAAAGCTTTTCAGCATTGAGCTGTTTAAAGTTTTAAAAGTCTGATTCTAATGCTCACGACTCCTATAATGAAAGACAAATCCACATGAAATAAATTGCTAGTCAAGCATTAATGTGCTCTTGTCTGAAACTGAATCAGCTGCGAGATGATGGCGATAGCGGAGGGGAGAAATCACTCGGCCTGGTTCCTAAACATTCTGCAGGCTCTGCACTTTTAGAGGGTCTGAATTAGGCAGCAAGGCACAAAAGAGCTGAAGAGAGTGATCTGAGGGCCGCCACGCCACAGTTAGATCGCGTACAGCATGTTTTGCAAAGAAAATTCTCTCCAAAATGTGTCAAGAAAATATGAACAATTTGGCCAGTGGAAGACAACTATTGACTTCTATAGAATTATTACATATGAACGATTAAGTCGTTGCCAAATATGGATTACAAGAGGATGTATTTAGATGAATGCTACAGTAAACCTAATATAGTTCAACATGTAAACAATGTATAAACATTTTAAAATATGACTATTTACAGAATTTGTCAAGAATTAAAAACTTATTCAATTAGGAAAATAATTATACAATTTTAAAATGGTTTCCATCAACTTTAAAATTATATAATTATATGCATTTAAAATTTGCATTAACAGTATGCATTTGGGAAACACTTTTAATATTTTCACACTCAATCCCATGGCCTTGGTATTACTACCATCATCTATTATTGAGCTACTGGAATATTTTAATTTGAATAATATATTATTTACATAATATGAACAAAATGTAATATATATTTTCCTTTTATCTATATCAATCTATCCTTCTATCTATCTATCTATCTATATAAATATAGATATAAAAATATACACACTCCACAAAATGTATAATTGGTTTACTTTTAGCAGAGGCAAATATTAACTTAGATTCATGATTAATAAATACAGAATCAGAATTTTAATGAGCCATGTCCTTTTCGCAGGACTCCTGGGCAAGCCTGACATGTCGAGTATAAACTTATACACTTTTGTAAATTACTTTTTCACTCAGTGGGTATTCAGTCGAAGAACTGAAAACACTCTTTGGCCAGATGATGAAAAGACCTAATCTGAAGCGACAAACTAAAATGCAAACATTGCGTTTAATAAGAGTCTGACTCAAAAAGTAAAAAAGCAACATGTGTGAACACTTATGCAGCGACGCTTCCTGGCTTGACATCCTTTGAATCAGAAGGTCAGGAAATTGCACTGGATGGGCAAATGAAAAATATCAGCATGATATTCCACATTTATTCATTTGGCATTTCTCAGTCACATGCTTAAAAACACTTAAGATCACACATAATGGTATCTATGTGTCTCTATGCTAACAAATCTCAATATAAACATTTAATGTGTACTTTTTGTGGTATAATAACAGAATAGAGCTAGATTTGAAAGCATGCTTATTTAAAACCTCATATCAAAGCAATTTAACTGGGATAGAATAACCAGTTTATAAACGGTTTATGAAATAAAACAAACGAGGAACAACTCCCAAATCGCCTACACTTATTCTACATTACACCTCCTTTAATTGCAACAGTATCTCTAGCACATGAAGCGCTGTCAACACAAGCACAACATCCTGCAAATTGACTCGACGACGCGTAGAGCAATCAAGCCTGGCCCCGCCCCCTCCATCAATATCCTCCAATCACCGCACGACTCAGAGACACTCATAACACATTGAATAAATACAGCGGCGCCTCGACTTTATTTACACACACCGACTAAACCCTTCAAAACAACGGACGCTTTCCATTATACACCTGAAACTATCCTATGCCATGTTATTCCGACTGCTGACACAACATCAGTACTGCGCAGTCATAATACGACTTCTGTTATATGCATCTGTCTAAAACAAATTGAAGTTACATTTCTTATATCGGACAACTCGCACCGGCGTGTGTGCAAGCCGCTTTATTTCTCCCGTTCAAAGCCCTAATGATGATAGCACACAGCGTTGACATTAGCACAGACGGCTAATGCTACTGACAGCAACACAAACATCCGGACAGAACTGTCAACGCGATTTAAAGCACGGACAGCTGTTTAAGACAAACACGTATATAGCATTACAACAGGCGCGCGAGACGGTAACTTACGTCCAGTGTGACGTACGCCGATATCTTAACAGGTGAAGACGGGCATGCTAACGTACCTGCGCGGACTGAACAGGTCGTCCATGTCGGAGCCAGAGCTGCTGTTTTATTTGACAGAGTGAGGAATAAAGTGTCCTCTCGCACCTATTTGTGTAGGTACTCAAAATGGAGGCTCACGCATTCAGTCAGCTTTTACACTGAGCTTGTGCCGTGACCGACAGACAGCACTGAGCATGTGCCGCGACCTCACACACACACACGCAGAGGAATCACAGCCCATCTCTCCTGCTCACACACACCATGCTGCTGCTGCATACCAAACAAGCGGGAGGAGGGAGTCGAGAGGGCGATAGACTGTGATTGAGTGGGGGACCTGTGAAGGGGGCTCCCAACCAACAACAGTACACCATTCCCCTGTTTATCAGCCGCAGCATCTTATTACCCCTCAAAACTTCCCCTCTCTTCTCCCTGGGCTCCTAATGCACCCCATTATTGGAGCATCACATGACTATGGTAATGGGTCCTACTGTAATCCTGCTTTTTCCCTGACACAAGCATCCAGGCTATGATTGTAATACACAAAGGAATGGGGGGATTTAACTATTCATTGCCATTATGCTTAGACATTTAATAGAGATGTCACATTAGAAGCATGAAATAGATTTTTTTTTAATCATCTGCAAATAAAGCATTTTATAACAAAAAATAAAAGCCATGGTGGAGCGTACAGGTTTGTACAAATTACTGTAATGTATACAATAAATAATGTAAATAAAGGCGAGAAAATAATTAGTAATTTTTAATTAATGGTTCCTTTGTAAATTAAATCTGGAGCAGAAATTTTTTTCAGTACTTTGAGTCAAGGCAGCATTTAATATTAACACTATCCTAATTAAAATTCATTTGCAGATGGTGTTTGGGTTTTTGATGTTTAAATACATCTGAGATTACATCAGTTACATCGGTTTTAAATTTGTGTTTCTAAATGGTCAGTTTTTATAAAAAAAATAAGTAGCTCTTTTTAAAAAAAAAAAAAAAAATATATATATATATATATATACAGCCATTATAAAACACAAATCACTGTCCTTTAAAATACTGTAATGCGACTGCACCACAGGCACAAGGCCGTAAAACATTCAATGGACATTTGTTGAGCAAAAATGGTTCTACAGTAGATAAACTATGAGAGGTGTCTTATGTTACATTATTAATACCAGAAACAGTGTGACTAGCATTTCAAACTTGCAGTGAAAAGCATCCTACAAAATCCATTTCCTGTCCTTTTGGCTGTATTGGTATTTTAATCCATCATAACATGAACCTGTGAAAAAACGATGTCAAAGAACAAACGTAGCATAAAAAACATAACTCATTTTTTTCCTCAAGCAAGAAAGCTTACAATAAGATCCCCAAAAAACATCAAGACATTATATTTTAATGCTATTAAACAATTGTGTAATTTTATGGTTGAATATTACAAAAACGAAAACAATTGATGAATCCTAAATATAAAGGACAAAAGTCAGTACTTTATTTTAATAAATTAAATTTGAATCAGTTAGGATGCAAAAGTGACATTAAAGACATTTATTATGTTACAAAAGAATTCAATTTCAAATAAATTTCTGAAAAAAGTATCAGCTTCCACAAAAATATCAAGCCATTCAACTGTTTAACACTGATGATAATAAGAAATATTATGCACCAAATTTATATATTATTATATGATTTCTGAAGGATTAAACATTAACCCCAAACTGTTTTGTGCTTATGTGCAATTTATAATGGAAAATTTAAGTATGATAAAATTGCCCAAAATGCTGGAGATGGAAAATAAAACTCTACACGCAGACCTCCACTGTCAAAGACAGGCTATAAAACAGATGACCGTATCCTTGACTTAATCTATTCTCAAACTGCCTTTATGCATTACTGGACAATTTAGAGTGAAAACAACAAAAGCAGCCACTGCATACCTGATATGAATCATAAAAATCTCTATTTGTAAAATATTGCAACAGAGGATCTGAAGACAGAACATGCCTGAGGAGAGCTGATTACTGAAGTCAGTGAAGGCTTACCTGGTTTCAGGGTTATATCCTAAGATGTAGAAGAAAGAGTCGATTCGTGCTTTGAACTCCCTGGCAGCGAATATGTCAGAAAAGTGTGAAATGTTACATTTCCCCCTGCAAAGAAATAGAGCAAACAAATCAGTGTTATGGTGCAAATTCATTTTCAGGTTTACTCAAAGGAATAGTTCACTTACAAAATTGCCATTATTATTTACTAACCCTTATTTACATGTATATTATATTTATTTACTGAATACACCCAAATGCCGTTGCAAAACCACATGCTGTTACTTTGTCATTTGTTCCTGTCTTTGTGTAAATAATAATAATTTCCTTTTTGGGGTGAACTGTGTCTTTAATAGACCGTGTCTGATAACCAACTATGGCTATAGGTTTGTAAGTGTGGGTAATCTTACGGGTTACAGGATCACAGTATTCCTGTATAGTTGTTTTATTAATGCCCTTTCCCTTCATCCTGTTAGACAAACAAAAGGTGACAGACACCACAAGCTTTTCAAACAATGCAGAGCGAATTGTAACATTTTTACAATCCCCCCTTTCTGCACTTTACATTTTCGACGTCAGGGGTCATCAAAATAATAGGCATCAGTGTCACTGCACTGGTTCAATACCTTCCTCATAAGATGAAAGGAACATGAGGTTTGGAGCAGGAATTACGACATGCTTGCGGAATTCACCGAGTTTATCTAAAGCTCTGTAATAAGTCAAATCAAAGGGGTCTCTGTGCAGCAGAAGTTGCAGCTAATTTGCCCTGAAATCAGTGGTTCAGAGCTGTGGCTGTGTGCTGCCTCCAGATGGTTTCAGTTAAGAGAGAGGGAAGGAAAGGAGGGAGGAAGAGAAAGAGAGAGGGGAAAATACATCACTTGGGTAAAGACAGACTGAAAAGGTCTGGTTTCTTGACAATAAGCATGCCTGTACTCTTTTTCCTGAGCCTCATTGCAAAAAAACGTAATTGCTTTCAGTAATGCTTTGCATGCAGAATCGCTGTGAAATGGTTGTCTGTACTGAGATGGCCACTCCTGAAGTGAACTGAGGATCAAAATGTCTGTTTACAGCTCTTAAATACTCTAGTCTTACATCCCAGAACATCTATATGTGCCAGAGGTTTCTTTAATGATCATAAATCATGGGAGCTAGTGCTGGCTTTCAAATAAAAGATTCATAATGTATTTGTGCAATTATTAGACTTGGTTTATAATTTACCAGAATGACACAACAGAGTATGAATGCCAGTATAAGACGCGCTTAATACATTATATTCATCAAAATTGTATTGATTAAAAAAAGTGCTTTATTTATTACTTAGTGTTATTTATAAGTTTGATTCATTCTCATGAATCATTTCAAAACTTTGCACTATCCAAAAAGGCCTATGTAGGCTGTTTCCTATATTTAAAAAGTAAATATAATAATAATAATAATTATTATTATTTGTATTAATTATTATTACTACTATTACTAATATTATCGTCATTATTTTTACTGCTATAATTTAAAAGGCCCAAATTAAGCATTTTAACATGTTTATAAAAATATATTAAAATAATTATTCTTTGTCATCTTTTCTTTTAATGAATGAAACTTTCACTTGCAGTAAACATTTTGAATCTAACGGACTACAATTGATGGAATTACAGTTCTTTTAATATAAACTCGCAATTCTGAGGAAAAATTGTCAGTCTTTTTCACCTCACAATTGGACATTTTAACACAATTGCGAGTTTATATCAGTTTATATCTAAAAGTCAGAATTGCGAGACAAAAAAGTCAGGATTTAAACTTGCAACTCTTTTTTTTCTCAATTGCGAGTTTATAACACGCAGTTCTGATTTTATTTCTCACAATTATAAGTTTATATCTCGCAATTCTGAGAAAAAAAGTCGTACTAAGTCAAACCTAAATAAAGTCAACCTTCATACTTAAGCATGTGATTATACTGCTGTGAGTAAATGAATGAATCCTGACCACAGTTGAATGTAATTGTGTGTGTGTGTGTGTTACCTGAGGGCAGCAGCATGATAAGTATCCACATAGTCTGAGATGAAAAGCTCTCTGCTCTTAACCACGGGATCAGTAATAACCAGCTCGCGACCAGAGTCTGGAGAAAGAGACAGAAAGCAGACACTGAGCGTGAGAGGCATCCAGACGGTCGCTGATAAAAACGTGCACACATAATAAATGCAGGCGAGCCACAAAAGAAACCAGACAAATGCACAGACTCCTGCGCAGCTATGAAATATGACAGTTACAGACTAATAGACAATGACAGCAATAGTACGCAGCTCTTGGAAAGAAACAATAAAACTGTAAAGAATTAATCGATGGGTTTCAATTAATTAACAATAACCATGTAATTCAAGTGTAAAAGCAGAATTAGATGCTAAACTGTATATTTATGGCCTTTCAGGCAAATATTTCCAATGACAAATGTCACAAAGATCCATAGAGACAGTGCTGAATGAACACTTGTACTCAGATGGCATTAGCACAAATAACAATGCCCGCCATGTCAGACTAGTCGGTGGTGCAGCAGGTGGCGGCTGCTGCTCTCCAGCAGGCTGGCAGAAATGCAGGCCTTCTTAATGCTTTATTAGAGTGCGGTGTGAATCAAAGTGCCAAAGCCCCAGCCTGGCAGACCCCCTCAGCCTGTTATTACTGCCTGATGTGTGTATCAAGCTCAGATTTGCTGCTGATAGTCAAGAGAATGAGAGCTCCGAGGGCACATTACACTGAAAGTTATTTGCACTTCATGGCACTGCTGTCGCTCTTGAGGGAGCGTTACCAGGGAAACAAGGGCAGGAGGGTGGTATTTTTTCTGAATCCTCATTTATTTGAGATGCCGTTCTCTATGAAACTTCACAAACCAATAACCAAGGGTGGCTACATAAATGAAAAGGACTCTTTAAACAAAGTTCTTTATGTGGTTTTCTCCCATCACACACACGTACCGTTCTCGTTGTTGCGGTCCTGCACCAGGTGCTGGTAGACGGAGTCAGGTACCTCAGACTGGCGGTAATACCATTTCACATTCATTAACAGATGGTCCCGTTTACTCTGAAAGAGAAAAATAAACATTTGGTAAAATAAACAGATATCGTTTGTTTGTTAATAGCGTCGCAAATTGGGCTCTTGGCAAACCTGAGTCTGTGCCACCACTGGGTTTGTAGTTCTAATCGTACTGTGCCAAAAGCCCTGGGTGGAAAGAAAGTCAATTAAAAAGGGATTTAAGGCATTTAATTCTTTAATAAAGTAAATGGCTGCATGACCATATGTGAGAGGGAGGTGAAGAAACATCGATGGTGCATATTTAGGCAACTAAAATATCGGAACGAAAAAAACGAGGCCAGCTTTGTCTAGCCAAACACATCAGTTGCCACTCCCCTCTTTTTCACAGCTGCACTTTGAACTCTGCCACCCGCTGTCTATCCGGGGGACTGCACACATCGCAAGCTTGCTTCAGTACCACATAATGACCAGCAAGTGGCAGCACTGAGTCGTGTCCAGACCTCCCAGAGGCACTTCCAAGAGGGGCCAGAGAGAGGGAAGAAAAGGGCAAAGCACTGTTTTTATTCCCTGACATGAAATATTTATTATCCTCTCACACGAAGCCAACTGACCATTCAAATGGTTTAAAAGGACATTAAAGAAACCACAGCTCAGCAGAGGCTGGTGACAAGACCCCCGGAGCAGTGGCCAGAAATCACAGTCATCTTTAACATGACTACAGATTACCACATTTCCCACAAAAGGCCGAGTGTGTGCCACCGCGCCAGCCTAGCGGGGAAAAAAAGCATCCAGGGTGGATCAGAGAGCCAAGGGTCTTTTTTTATTTTTTTTATTGAAAGCCTGATTCACTTCATGCCGCTCTGGCTTCTAAAAGGGGGGTGGATGGGGGCTGAGCTCATTGTTGAGATATTTCAAGACTCCTGTTACCTTTACTGAGGTCACTGGAAAATACAAGGAGAGCACAAATGAAGTAAAATAACTGCAGAAGAACCACAAAAAAGACATACGTTCAAACAGAATGCCATCTTTTCAAATCGCCCACTAAACAAGGTCAAAGTGAAAGAACCCGTGGTGTTAAAGACCATGAGTAAGAGTAATCTGTGCTGCTGTGGTATTGTTGAGATGGTTAAAACCAAATTTAAATTAGATTAAAGGCGCTCTTTGTAACTGGGCCACTTGTATGTGTCATCAGGAGTGTTGTCACTGCTTATTTCAATGCAGATGGGGAGACAACCTGTGCTCCTCCAGGGTATTTTAGAGCTTTCAGTGCTTTGCTTCAGCTGAGGATGGATTTTTTTTTTTTTAGCACTGCTGCCTTTATAGCATTAACATTAAACCTGTAAGACACTGAGTTTAAACATGAATAAACATCTCAATGAATCGAGAATAAACATAAACGGTTTGATAAGTTATTTGCGCTGTCCAAACAGATCCCAGTGGCCGAATTGTGCAACCTTTCCTGTCGCTCCAGAGCTGGAAATGACTGTTTCATTATCAGACCCTAATTATGTTTGCATGTTACATTGAACAGATCACTGTGCAGAATCAAATTATCAAGATAAGCACTCTGAGGCGGAGAGAGGCAGCCGAACTGAGGCAGCGGCGAGGAGCCCATTACAATTACAATGCTGAATTGATTAGTGACATTCCACACAGCATTCCCTCCCCTCCCAGAGTCGCCCCTCATCCGTCTGATCCCAGCACAGCTTAAAGCCACCTCTCCAAACACATGACTGAATTAAGACTGCTCGAGGGGCCTGCCAGCTCACTTTTAAACTGGGTCTCAGTCAGTGATGGAGACACTAAAGGGAGAGATTTCCCCTCCGTCAGGAGTGAGGCATACCACAGGAGAATGGAGGGGGTAGTGGTGGTCTCTTCGTCGCTCTATAATGGCTGTGCTGCTTCCTTTGTCTGATCGTTACAAAGTATTTTTATATTACAGAAAACATTTATGAAAAAATGTGAGATTATCTGTTAACATACAAGCAGCCCATGACTATAAATAATTAGAAAAGGTCTAAGGATTTATTATAAAATATTATATTATGATAAAATTGTGACAATTTCTTTATTTTTGTCAGGGAGGTATGTAAAATCAAAAATGGAGTCCATGTATTTAACATGAAATATGTGCCTCTTATGCATCTTATGGGATATATTGTACTCTGTACACTGGAGGAAAACATCTTGATATGTTTCCCTCATAATGGATTGAGTGAGTGCTTGGTGCTACTTGTACTTGGTACTGTACTGGTACTTGGTACAATACTTGCTTAACACGTCTGTTTCATACTGAACAGCAGAAGTCACCCTTGTACGCACAAATACAACTCGCAATATAACACACGTAGTTCCACGAAATCACCTGTGAGCATCATACTACTGCTGTGACTTAAAAAAAAAAAAAAAAAAAATAGAAACAGTTTGATTGGTTAAACATGAATGTCTTAAACAGACCACTACAGCAGGGCTCCAGACTAACTTTTCCACAGGTTGTACTGGTGCTACGAACTTTCTCAGTTGGTTGCACCAGCACATGATTTGGTCCCACCTTTTTTTTTCTTTTGCTACAACATGGGATTAATAAATGCATACTTGATCAAGTTGTCTTAATATAAAATATCTTAAATCACGGTGGCTGATGGTCGATATAAATATATATATATAAAATTTCAATCGCGTTTTGAAGTCCGCATTAACTAAAAACGGACAGACTGTCATGCACAGACTGGGGGCTACAAACACTTCAGAAAATCTCACTGGTGTATTAAATAAATCTGCAAGGTCTGTGAAATTATGTTACTCTGTTAAATTAAATTAAACTATGTTAATTATATATTCAGAAATTTGTTTTAAAGATATAGATGTGTATTTGGTGAATGTTGAGGGTAAATGAGAAAGTAACCTTTAGTTCGCCTTTCTAATAATATAAAATTAAACACTACTTTCTCACATAGTTTACTTTGTTGTGGTTGGTCAGGCAAAATAAACCAAAAATTCTCAGTCCATTTCACAGTTGAGTCGTCTATTTTGCATGTCCACTTTTCTTCAAACTTGCCTTGTTTTCGCTGATTAACTGTGCGTGTACACTGGCGCAGAGCGAGAGGAGCAGCGTGAACGTTTGCACATCAACAGTGGTTACGCAATGTAAGCAATGACTCTGCGTTTGAATTTTCGTGACAGAGACATGCTTGTAAACAATACACCTTGACATAGCACGGGCCAAATATTTTTCTCCCATGGGCTATTGAGGAACCCTGGTCTAAGCCATTGCTGTTGGAAGTAGTGCCTTTTCTTTTACCTTTGCTCACTCTGTTCCTCCCTGTCCACACCTGTGCTCTCGTTATCAGTTGTGTCTGTATGCTGTCTCGTTGGCTCGTCCTCTCCACAAGTATCCTCGACGTCCAAACTTTTTTGTTTTTTTAAGTATTAAGCCATTAACCTTTTCATTTTTATGTATTTTTTGAATAATTCCTAATTGGCGCGCTTCATCATCATTGTGCAATGCGCATGTACATTCGCTCTAGAGCGGTTAATAAATAGAATTGCACGTGTCTTGCGGAAGAACTTTGTAGCCGGAGCTGCTACTTCTTCTGTTGCTACTCTGCAGCGAAGCCGAGCCGACCCTGGTCAAAATAGTCCAAATATAAACACTTAATATAGGTGTACCGTAGTGATTCAGGATAAGACAAAAACACAGTTTGGAAAATGGATTCATGATGTACTCATTCATTATGTAAATTGTTCATTTTGAACAAAAAAAAATGTATGGACTGCAGCAGCTGTTACACACGCGCATTTAACATGACCATGCACTCGCACAAATGCGACCACATTAAATTTTAACTTGCACATTCTCAAAAAATGGTTTCATTATTATGGAAATACCTGAGAAGGCTTGAAGAACACAAACTCTATACCGTATGCATTGCTAATCAAAATACTATTTCAAGCATTTTATTTGGAGATAAAACACGCTATTAAATGTCTTTTGTTGGACAAGAGGTTCATTAATGCTTCCCATGTTTGGAAAGTTTTAATGTTTGACGTGTGTTGCTTTTTCAAATGTAGTGCTTTCAAATAGAGCATCATTTACTACTGACCAGAGCAGTTCTTTACTAGCATGCCGTGTACATATCTATATAATTAAAAATCAGAAAAAAATAGCATGGGCTTTGTGATGTCAATCACACCAAGCCAAATCGTGATATCTATCTATCCATCCATCGCAAAATGCACAAGAGCTAAAAGGGAGCATAAACGCAGATCCGATCCAAACATGCCTATAGTAATGCCTGACACTATATTTATGATATAAGCACGGCCTACAGAGGGCAGAAGAGAGAAGTAAGAAATGTTAAAAGCAAGGGGGAGGTAGGGCGAGACGAACAGCACGGGCAGCACTAATTACAGCACAGCCAGTGTAAGAGTCCAGTGAGAGTGCTATAAGAGGCTGAAGCTGGACTTTATGAGGTCTGGCCAGAGGGGGAACAGAGCAGGGTGGAGTCTACCAGGGGTGTTAAGCAGACTCCACCGGCACGCCAACAGCTGGGCTTTCCACAGGGAGCTACTGGGCTAATAATAACCTGATGTGTGGCACACATCACAGAGAAAAGATGTGTGAGGACTACTCATTAGTGATGTGAGAATTAAAGAGCTGCACACAGAAGCAGGCTCTTGAGCCATGCTTGGACGGAGAACCGAGGTGGTAATGAGAGGAAAATTACATGAAGCGAATGCTTGCGCACACGCCGTTTGAATTAGTCACGGTTTATTACATGCTATTGCTGAAGGTACCAACACGGATACAACCGCCGTGGCACAACCCTCCACCCCTGTGACCTGACGCTGCGTGTTGGCGGCTGACATTTTGTCTGTTTAGAGTAATCATTAAACATGGCGGCAGCTGCAGCAGCGCTGGCAGGTCTTATCTGTTAACATAGGCAGCTTGAAGCGGTCACATGGTTCCCACATTAACAGGAGACGGTAAAACAACCACAGCCCAGGCCTTTGCGCTCTCTTCTCACATAACCAACCACAGCTAAGCAAAGCCAGACCCTGAAGCTATCCACCTAGAGCACATTAACAGGAAGTGTGTGCTTATTTTCAATTTCAATGTTGTGCTTTTCTGTCATCCGGCACCAGAACTCTCTCTGGTTTTCTTAACCAAACTGGGCTCAGACTGCAGGGGAACCGAAGAAAAGAACGGGTTTTCACACTTCCTGGAGAAGGTGGTGGTGGAAAATGGTTTCTTGAAGGCTTTGGCCCGTGATCATGTTACAGGGAAGGTATGCAAAGAATCCAAATGGCTTAAGTGCAGAAATTCAGGCTTGTTCCATACATGTTGGTGGCATCGAGAGGGACAGATCTATGATCTACAAAACATAATATGATTAGTGAGGAGCAGGCAGACAGGAAGGGCTCACTCTCTCATGCATGATGGATGTGCACACAGAGACAGTTTCCGCCCATAAGCTAGCTCTCTCTTTAACTGCCTCTCAGACATAGACCAGACGCAGCTCTCTCCATACACACACACAAGCACTTCCATCTGGACCACAGCTCACAGCTGTATGTGCCTGAGTGACAAAGAGAGGAAAAACACATCGTTGTAGGCCTCCAAACAGCCCTGTGAACAAAAATGTCCAATGATGTGAATAAAGAAATGTAGCATGCTCTTCGCTTTTTGATAAATAAAGAAAAAGAAGTGTCTCTCAAGTAGACTCCTTTCGGCTCGAGCTGTTGAAAGAGCAATTGTGCTGCCCTGCCACCGTCAGACTGAAACTAATAATGGTAAACAAATGCTGATGACATGTTTCTCCCCTGCAAAACCCTGTGTACAGATTACTCCTCCGCCTGTCTACAAGCACAAATGGAGGGAGGGAGGGAGGGAGAGAGTCACAGCTGTGATGCCGGCACAGTCAGGACCTTTATGCTGCTAAACACCAGGCCCCTCTCTCTCTCCCTCTGCTGTTTAGATATTAAATCTCGACTCGCTTTGAACAAAGTCTGCCCATCTGTCAGCCACTCTCTATATTGGATTTGATGAGCATTAGGCAGTTCAAAGGGGAAAATTTTTAGTGTAACAAAACCAGGATAAAACTGCACCCCCCAACCTTGTGACACAAACCCACTCATGTGAGCTCTGCTCCAAAACCTAGTGAAGCTGTAACATTTTAAGGCATGTTCCCAACACAAAGGCAGACAGCGCCATTATGCAACCTTACTAAGATGTAATTTTAGCCAAATTCTAAAAGTCCATCCCAGAACCTAGTGAGCTGCCTCACTGTCTGCCGCCTACAAGAAAGCTTTCTAACTGAAATGGAACCTAAACAGTAACGGTTTAGAAAATCTAGACAGGTAGTTTGTCATACAAATAACACTGCTCAAACAAAGAGCAAAAGAATAAAGGCAATGTGAATGTAAACTACCGTTCGGCGTGTAAGATTTTTTTAATTTGTTAAAGTATGGTGAAGATCATTTAATGTTTATATGTCTATGTGGTGTTTTTAATATGCTTTAAGACAAACCATGTGCAAATTCGTAAGCCAACACCACTGCCTAGTATTTTCTCTTTAAAATTACAGTGATCTAAAGACGCAGTTTGAAATGGCTGATGCTTCTTACGTCACAAACTACCTTGTGTAACTAACCATGTCAACGTGCTGGAGGGCTTTAGCATATAAACAACTATGACCGCTCTGAAGGAGGGCAGTCTCAAGAGAGGCTATCCCGGTATATTTTCCCATTGATATGAAAAATTGATTTTTGATAAGATTTAGCAATATAGCGGGTGTATGATGTATATTACGATGTTACGATGAACTAAATGCCTTCTACTGACATTTGTTGTTCAAAGTGTTTGTAAGAATGCTGATTTTTAGAAGGCAGCTGTCTGACTCTGAGAAGGCGAACAGGAACATTGTTTGTGTAACATTAGCAACATATTAGCTGTTTGATAACAGTCAAGCAAAAGGCTAATCATATTAATAACCGTTACGTGTAAAAAGTAAAACCATTGTGCAGCGTTTACCTCAGTAAGATGGCAGAGTGGATCTCTGAGCTTATGCGAGTGAGTGGAGGTGGGGCTAATTAGCATATTTATAGATCCACGTACACTAAATGAAGCAAGGGTGTAGTTACATTCAAGCTATTTTGAGGTAGGAAAAAACATTTAAATATGTGATTTTGGTGATCAGACACAAGTCTTAAGGGATATAATTACTGACTACATATGCTGATTTAGTGTTCAAGAGACATTTCTTATTATTAATGTTGAAAACAGTTGCACTGGATAATTTTTTTGTGGAAACTTTTTTTCAGGATTCCTCGAATAGAAAGTTCCATAAGAGAAATTATTTCAAAAAGAATGCTGCCTACTGAGGCTGTTCACTCATTTGCGGTGACTAGAGTCATGCTGTGTGTGCGAATAATGCTAATTAAGATCGCCCTGCAACTGCTGCATCCATTACACCAGACTCAAAACAGCAACACTTAAAACACTCAATTCTCTGCACTTCACATAATCTCCCTCTCTCCATTTCCTCGCCCTGATTCTTGATCTCGCAGGCTATTTCCTGTAGCTGGCCGTTGGGCGATATCACGTCAGGTGTGTTTGATATGAAGAGGCAGTGGCTGTGATGTGTATCACAGCGTGTGTTGGGTTGCTACACACAGCAGGTGTGACCGGCTCATATCCCTTCCCCCCCTTTTCCTCTTTCAAAACAGTTTTTTCCCCTCACTCAACCCCCCACCTGGTACTCAAACACTTCAGTTACTGGCTGAATGCTGGGGGCTGGACATGAAAGAAGGGGGTGTTTCCTGAGACATGATTGACAGCAGTCTCCAGGCAAACAATGGGTGGAAAACCAACGTTAATATTTAAAAGGTTGTTATTGTATTGCAATGAAGGAGAAACACTTTTTCCTTCACGAGACGACAGTGATGGTACAGCTCTATTGTTCTCATGATGTTTTGTTGTGGGAGACATAAAAAGATGCAAACCAAACCAGAGACATTTTTCAATATACTTAAAACAATGTACCATAAAAAATGAATGCTTTTATCTATAAGAAACAATCTGTTAAAAATGTGAGCAGACTGATAAGATACCCGCATAGTTTCTAAAATGGCTAAATACAGACTACTCTTTCTTTTCCTTCAGTCATGGTTGTTTTTGAGTGATCCAGACAATAGAAGGAAATGAAGAGCTTAGAATACAACTATCAATAACACGCCAAATCAGAAAACTTTGCGCGCACACAAGCTTTCAATGCCGCTGCTCAATCGACAGTGCCCAGACAAAATTAATCACATTCCACACAATGTGTGCATTTGCAGTCTGAACTGAATGTTAATTGTATTATTTCGAGGTATCCAGGCACATCAAACACCTATAAATAGGCATCACGGCTTGCTATTGCGTAGTCACCGCTGACGGTACTCAAACAACAGCGTAAATTGTCAGATTCATAAATAGCTATGTTTCCATTAAAAAGATGCGAATTTAATTTGTGTGCAAATTCAGAATATCGCAAAAAACGTTTGCGAATAAGGCACTGTTTCCATCCAGTGAGTCTACTCTAAGAGAACAAAATTGTCACTTCCTGATAAACTGGTGCTAAATATCACTAAGAAAAATGGAAGTTGCGGCAGTAGAAGCCATATATATAATTATTTTCGTTTATAATATTTTTCATTTATAATAAATTACTTGAGCCTTATAGCACGCAGACGAAATTCAATAAACGCTGTAATGTTCTCTAGCATTCAGATGCCTGGTGTTTATGCCTGGTGTTTTCTTGAGGGAACTATACCTAACCACTTTTAAAAATGATAACGACTTTGCTCAAGGATAACAGAATGACCTAAGCAGCATGTCATACGCTGTGAGGCGAGATCAGTCTGCTGGTTGGTCCAGTTATGCCATCCCATTGCAATGTCACATGTTTTTTCTGATGCGCATCAAGGAATTTATTCAGTAAAAGTGTTTCTATTGTAGTTTATGCACATTTAAACATAGCTATTGACTTATGAGCATTTAAATTAATGGAGCAGTTAAAAAGATTTACAAATTCAGATTCAGATTAAATCAAATCAATGAGTTACTCACTGGATTGATAAAAAGTCTTATTGAATTGTTTTGACTTGCTTACTAACTGATAACATGTACATAATATTCAAGAGTTTTGCTGTAATGTAAATGAAAAAGAAAAATATTAAAATATTACCAACTTTCTTTTAATTTTTTTAAGTAAAAAGGGTAAATTAGGTTACAAAAACTAATAATGTATTAAAATAATAATAATAATAATAATAATAAGTTTAAAAATTAGTACGCAATTAGGACCATTTTTGGAGAGTAATGGCTAGTGTTACAATTTCCGAATTCGGTTCCTTCTTTTTCAGAGTTTTAGATGAGTACGAGTGTGCCAGCCCTAAATGGCTGCTGACAGCGTAGATTTATGGACTGAAGCAGTGTGACTTGGAGGAGAATGTCTGCAAGCTCAGGGGACGCCAGATCCGTGTTCCTGACCTCAATGGTCACCATCGTAGTATAGAGTTACTCCATAATTCTACAGCTCCCTGACACAACCTTGTCACACGGCCGGTGAGATAATGTACTACAAGAGCACAAGCCTGGCGAACAGCCTCCTAGAAATGTGAAACATCTCAAAACATTTGAGCACAAAGGCAAAACACATGAGCCTGTGAGCTTATCCAGTCCTGAAATCTGTAGAGAGCGACGGCGGATCAGTCGCACAAGAAGCGGACTCGGTTTAGCCTTGAGTCCCTGCTCATGTCTCTGCACTTCCTGAATGAAAGCAGAGAGAGAGAGACAATGCACTGCCTTGTTAGTGTGGCCTAATGACTGGGTCGTTTCACTCGCCGAGGAGGGGAGCAGCCATGCATTCATAGATAAACACAGACAGGATCATGGTAGGGTGAAAAGGGCTGAACCACAGGCAATGGCTGCAGCAAGAGTTAAACGAAGAAATAGCATGTTTACGAGACTGACGTATGAATGAAACAAGCTTTGGAGCCTTTATGTTAGGATACAGGACACAGAGAGTGAAAAACACACCCTGTATGTGTGTTTAAATGTGAACCATGCCTGGGTGGCTGGTTAATCCCAGCATTGAGGCTGCAGCATGGGCCGCTGAGCAGTGCCGGGTGTGATGGAGCGCGGTAATGGAAGGCAGGAAATGAGAAGTCTTGGTTAAGCCACGGCTAATCGATCAGTGTGTTCGGGCTGGAGTGAGCCAAGCTGATGCAGGGAAAGCGGCTTGTGGTAACAGACGCTGCGCAAACCCTTCCTCTCTTTTCTGCGCTGCTGTACTCAAGCACAATGGTCTTTGTTCTGCTCTGGCTCTAATTGCGTCGCTGACTCACTGGGGTTCTGATTATTTGATTGGGCTGATTACAGTGTTCACTTTTCATTGGCCAGTGCGCATGTGGCTCGAGGGTCGTGGATTGAGTACAAGAGCAGGTTTTGTATATAAGTGAAGCTGTTTGGGTTTAGGTGAGTGAAAGAAAGAGAGAGAGAGTGAGCAAGAGAGAGAGAGAGACTGATTTAACTGCCATCTCCCCCGCTGACTCGGCTAACAGCAGCTGATGGAAATATTTGTAAAAACTCTAGCTCTGTTCCAAAAGCTAGTCTGCTGTCTACCAAGATAGGATTTTAAATAAACAAGCAGAATTAAAGAACTGTTTATGTCCATAGAATGAAAGTCAATGGGGTCCAAAACAACACTAGAACACATTTAATTTCATTGCATGGGGTTAAACAAAAAAGCAGCAAGAAATAAACAAGAAACACAAAGACAGACAAAGACTTTTCAAAATATCTTTGCAGTACAGAAAAGTGTCAAAATACATTAAAAATATAAAAAATAAAACAGAGTAAAAATACTGAAAATAACTTAAGACAATGAAAATAGAATGGCATTAAAAACTAAATTAAAGCCTACATTTAAAACCATATTTTTCTTATAAGGTTCCATTTCAGTGTGTATGCTATAGAAGGCAGTTTCCTATGTAGACAGCAATGTATGTCACTAGATTTGTAACATAGCTATCATTTTTAAAAAATTAAGATATGAAGAAAGAGAGAGGGGAAGGAGAGAAAAAAATGCTGATCCTTACAAATCCTGACTGCCAGACAATGATACTCAGCAGGAAGTAGTCTTTACCAAGTACACTATAGTGGAAGAAGAAAAATCAAGGCAGGACAAGAGCACAATTCCCATCCTCACTTGTGATTCATCACACACTCCTTTTACACCCAGCATCCTCCCGCACTGGGTTTCATTTCAAACATCAACCTCTGCAAATATTTAGTCTCTAATATCTCTCGAATAAAGGAGCCAAAGCATTAAACAGGATGGCAGAGGGACGGATCCGCATACTGATCCAACTCACGCATCCTAAGCGGTGGGCAAACGCTCAACGATCTAGAAGGATCATGGCGCAAGGTCCTTAGGATGAGTCAGGGAGCTTGTGTGTGTTGAGACAGACGGAAAACTAACTGGCCTGCGACATGCCAGCTGGAGCACCGCCCTCTGGCTCGATGGGCGGTGAGGTACCCAGTGGCCGAGGGAAATTACTGCTGACGAATATTCATACAAACACGACACAGATACAGGATATACATCTGAATGACAACACACTTCCTCTTGTAGACAGACAGGAGCACGTGTAGCCTCATTCCCTATACGTTTAGATTTTAATGAGCATGTGTGCATGGCTGAAACAGCTCCCTACGGGGCGGAGGGGGAGAAATAAAGAGGAGCGCCACAGGAAGCTGCTTATCTGTGCTCCAGACTGTCAATCTGCCACAGGAGCCCTGCACTACAGGCATGAGGAGAGATCATCTGCCTTCTCCAATCCCTCCGTCCTCTTTAATTACACACACGCACCACGTACAAACACACGCGCGGGCCCGCGCATGTGCGCAACTTCACAATGGAAAAGAAGAAACAATGCCAATCTCCTTGTTTAGTCTGGCACACTCTGCATTAAGGAGAGGAGGGAATGAATCTCTCTCATAGGGAGGAGGAGAAAGGTAGCTGGAGTTGAAGGGTCACGGCTGACACTCAGCCCATGGTCGCACTCCCAGCATGCATCTTCCAGTTGTATTTCAACCCTTACACAATTACAACAAAAGCAAACATCTCTACCAGCAGCCACCAAGTCCGTTCTTTGTTTTAGAGTGCCTACACAGTCCTGCCAGATAAGAGCTGAGGTCAATCTAATTAGATGTAATGGGCGGCAGCGCACTCAAACACACACAGGCATGCGTGCAACCGCGCAGACAATTTCCCATGCGCTAATATATGAGCATATGGTTGGGGGAGGGCTGCAAAGACATCAGCCATTTGACATTTTCATCAAGTACAGTAGTACACTTGGAGAAAACTGATATCTCAATTGGCAGAGCGAGGTATCGGCCTCCACTGCCGAACTAATGTCAAATCAAGCCTCTGTACTAGATTAGAACGAAAAGAAGAGAAATGTCTGCGTGTGTTAACGTCCGCCGAGATGAAGGACGACACAAAGTGGAGGTGACAGCTCAATGTGGTCTTCGGTCTATGAATGTGTGTGTGTGTGTGTGTGTGTGTGTGTGTGTGTGTGTGCGCGAGGGGGGTGTGGTTATTGATGGCGCCCGGCTCAGCATCATTAGTGCAGAGGTCGGTAAATTATCCCTCCAGCCTTTTGCACTAGGTCCGCCCACTCACATACCATCCAATGAGCTTCAAGCTGGATGATTGACAGCCTGAAACAGCCAGCGGTGGAGAGGCAGAGAGAGACGATGAGGTGATAAAGCGCTATCAGAGCCGTTTTGTGTATGATAACTGAAAAGCACTGTTTGTTTGCAAGCCTGCTGAGATTTACAACCCTTTGCACTGCCCCTCCTGCATTTGTTTTTCTTTCTTGCTGTATTTTTTCCCATCCTCCCTTTCTCTCTCTCTTTGCCTGCGTAGAGTGCTGCGTGCATGGAGGACATTTTCCAGCCTACTGTGATGATATTGATTGCAGAGCCTCCCCTGATTGCAGCCCTGAAGTATTGACCAGCCGGCTCTCCTAGAAGCAAACAAACACACATGCAACCTACACGAAGTGTGTGTGTGAGTGATTACACGCTGTCAAGCCCCACATCGAAACGCTCCACAAGGAGAGTGTAAAAGCCCAGAGCTCCTGCTCTCTATTGCTTATTGGCTGCAGTGACAGCCACTGGGCAATCGGTGTCTGCTGTTTTTCTTATCACCATCTTACTTTTGCAACATTTTTACCCTTTTTAAAAAGGACCGCATTCTGGGAAAGCCATCAAGAAAACAGCAGAGACAGAAAATCTCATTCTCAACACTCATCTAATCCAGCTCACAAGCTCTTCACAATGAGTCTGATCTAACAGCTCACACTCTACCCTAATGCACTAGCACTGCCATTACCCATAATCCCACAATACAGCTCTCCAATTAGACCTGCATTTCTGTGCAATTTTCACGAAAAAGTGCATGCTCAAACTCGGTCTCCTGCACACAGGTGGTTGATATGCATTAAGAAAAAACACACTATAATTTCAAAGCTAAAAATATACGAATACTTCCTTTTAGGACTATAAGCATGCACAGTGTAGGCAAAGCATGCGAAATATGCAAAACATGGAATGACAGAAAACAATGGAAGTATAAAATGATGCCATGACATCAAAATTGAGCATATTTACTTTAGTAAATTTGCATATTTCTTGGTTTTACAGTGCATTATATTACACTACTGTTCAAGAGTTTGGGGTGAGTAAAAAAAAAAAGAAAGAAAGAAAGAAAAAGATTTTTATTCAGCAAGGATGCATTAAAATTTATCAAAAGTGAAACATTTGTAATGTTTATAAAGGTTTTCTATATTAAATAAATGCTTTTGAACTTTCCACTAATCAAAGAAACCTGAATAAAAAGGTACCAGTTTCCACAAGAATAATAAACAGCGCAACTGTTCAACTCAGCTTTAATAATAAGAAGAAATGTTTGTTGAGCACCAAATCAGCATATTAGAATGATTTCAGAAGGATCATGTGACACCCAAAACTGGAGTAATGGCTATTGAAAACTTAGCATTGAAACCACAGAAAAAAATTATATTTTAAAACGTATTCAAATAAAAAGCAGTTATTTCATCTTAAAATCTTTTCAATCCAAACTTTTGAATGGTAGTGTGCATTCTATTCCATATATACATCAAAATGTAATAACTTAATGTCATGCCTTTTCTTTACCTAACGTTACCTACGGCAAACTAATGCAGTTTTGCTAAAACAATAGCTATTTGTGTTTCATTCCTCACATTGTTCCTAAACATTGTTTTACTCTAACATTATCACATGTTTGAAGTAAAATGGCTTTAGACTTGAAATTCAAAATTATTTGGATGTCTTCTGATGTAGAAGTTCAACATGAACAACATCTCATAAAATTGTCAAGCGCTGCCAGTCTATTGCTTTTACTACATGAAATGCACGATGTGATATTACATATGGTGACTGGCATGATTTGTATGTTACAATGTAAAAATCGGTCACGTCTTAGAATATAAAGACGGTATTTGCAAAGAATATGTGCGACTGCATGATATAATTCTCACGTCTTGCCTGTAATTCTTTAAATTTTCATGCTTAAATGTCAACCTCCCACACACAGTTCTCTAATGGCTGCCGGTGAGAGTGGTTTGACAGCTCTGGCTTATGATCGTTACTGTGTGTCGATGCCCCAGATCACGAGAGACTGTAGAGCGCAAACCACTTCCACTCACTCCTCTCTATATTCCCCTCCTTCTTCGTAAACCTTTATATACACGAAATCCCTTCTATCCATCCAGCCATTCTGGGAAAGAAAGAGTATAAAAAAAAAAAAAGAGAGAAAAGGCAAGGTTGAAGCCATAAACCCCTGATATTACGCCTGCTCTGGCTACCACTTGGCATTTAAATGCCATTTGTGGCGGCAAACAGTTCACACTTAATTACAGCGAGCAAGCAGCTGTAGCGGCCAGCCTTTCCACACTGAAGCAAGCTGGGCAGCCAGCACCAGCCCTTTCAACTTCCCATGCCGCTAAAAGAGAGCTCACCTTTTAAATACTAAATTGGCCCGCTGCTCAGAACATCTCAGCGAGGGTTTCCCGGCTTCTGAGATGTTGGCCAGTGCCTTGGTTCTTCAAACACTCCACCATCAGCCTGTCCTGCTGCCCCAGCGGTGCCTATAATCAATTGGCCTTTATACAGCACCATAAGCTCTCCCTTTGCTTTAGTGTGACACACACACAGATAGAGGCCTCCCCTGCGCTCTGAACCTGCTTGGATGATGTGTTGCACAGGGATGTTACAAAGGCGTCTCTGCCACTATGACTCTGAATCGACCTTGGAAAGGCAAAAGGAGAGGGGAAAAAAAGATTTTAAAAAAGATTTAAGAGCTGGTCCATTTTTACCACTGTAAAATCCCACAGTTTACCACTGTAGGTGACCCATAAATATGCCATTCAATGAATTAATGTGTCACCGACATACACACCAACTGCCTCCAATTACAGCAATTAATCTTAGTGTTTCCACTATTTTTGTAAATATTCATGAAAATATGTTCACTACACATTGTCATATAAATAGACTGATTTAAGTGATACAAAACTTAATTAGCCTACAGATTAACAGGGTTGTGGTAGAACAACTTACAATGCAATGCATGATATTTGGCAATATACATTTCACAACACAACATATTACAAGACAATATCAGAACTAGACAGCGATTAAAACTCTGCATCTCATATGGTGCCTTATAGAAATAGTTCAGACCAGACTAAGAAATGTAAGTCATATTAAGGCTTTTCACACTTGAAATGGTTAACCTTGGGTCATTCTAAGCCCGGGGTAAATGGAGTCCTGGGTTATCTTGCTTCACATTTCACACTGCTCATAATTTACCCGGGGTTAACAATTAATCCTGGCTATTCATAAACTGTTGTTTCACAATGTACATTCCTAAACCCTGGGTTAACGATCTTATTTGGATATTTGAGGCAATGTCATTGATTTGATAAATGCAGCACGTGACCTGTTCTAGCATTAGCTCTAGCATTGCGCATCTTCGTATTGCTGACTGTACTATTTATGCTAAACAGACATTTCGGACTATAAAAAGGTAGGGAATGCAATGGTCTCCTCCACTCAAATTGGTGCCATTCAGCAAAATAAATTCTTAAACAAAAGTTGCAGGGTGCACCTATAACATAACCTCCCTGGCTTTTCTCTATATGAGCAGTTATTCCAGGTCTTGCATTGTTCTTGGCATTTCCTAATATATGACCAAACTCAACCTGTTCGCTCTAAAAACATCAGGCCAGAGAAACAGACAGTTCAAGACCAAAGTCAGAGGAAAAGCACTTCACCTGTGAGAGACGAACCAAGGACAGATATTGTGTGGGAGCATCACCCGGCTGTGCAGCTCACATATTTCTGAGTGGCACTGGGAACGTCAAAGAGCATGTGTGTCACACCAGGGAAACACACAAAGACAGACTGGGGTCTTAATCTGTCTCAGCTAGTCTCACACACACACTATCGCCTTCCAGACAGGTCCAGACATTAAATCAGCCCATTTCATCTTCAGCAGTTTTGTGCATCTCCTCGACAACATGGAATAGTCACGGACATGTGTGTCCGGCACACGAAGGACATTATAAATGGAGAGCATGGCCTCGTCTTCTAGCATGCCCACAGGCACAAATTTATCAGTACCACCAGGCAGCGGCAGAGCCTTTTCCAAAAAAATGAGAAAGAAAAAAGAAAACAAACATTCTCAACATGTAAGTGTGCAGAAAATGATCTGGTGCTCTTTCTTTCTCTATCTCATTACTTTTTCTTAAAGCTATAAAGAGCTATTCTGCTACAAATGGCTCAGGCATAACGGCAATCTATAAATGGGATGTTAACTTCAATAGCCCAAGGTTAGAGGCTGAGAGAGCTCGAGCGCTTCATTGCACTTTGCATTGTTCTTTCCAGAGTGCAGATGAGTCTGGTCTCAGCACACGACTGAAGTATCAAGTGCTATTTATGAACTTCGTTCTGGCATGAAGACCACGGTGAGGAGATAAATAGAAGAAAAAGAATAAAACGTTCTGTCCATAATAGGAATCCATATGTGGCTCTTCTGGTATCTCTCTTCTGTTGAAATCTGCCGCAATTGATTTGTGAATTAATTTTGACAAATAGATTCGGAAAGTACAGAGGTTGTGGGCTCAGCTGTAAGACAAAAAGTAAGCAATGGGGCATTATCTTCGGGAAATGTGTATGTAAAAGGTATCTGTACAGTGTGTAGTACACTTGCTTAGCCAGATTTTTCTAACCACAGGGACCTTATTTTTTTTATTACTTTGTCCATAAGGTGGTAACACTGGCCTGGGTTGTTTCACAATCAAAAAAGAAACTGAAGAGCAGGAGCAACTCAGGACATACGAACTTGTGTGAGGGGGTTAAGATACAACTATTTTAAATAAGTACAATGACATTTCCTTTTTAATTGGTCATAACATCTGGAGAGAATTTTACAAAAGACTGACACTTTACAAAGATGAATCACCATGTCAAATGGTGTGTGCATTCAGCTGTGCGCCAAGCAATCACTTCAAAATTTAAGTTTAATTTGAGCTTAACAGATTCACAATATCGATACACAAACTTGCAATTTGATTTGAATAAAAAAGCAGAAGAGATGATCAGTTCACCTGTGCTTCGTGCTGCTGCTTAGATTGATCGGAGGTGGCAACGGCTATCCATATTCAAGAGCGGCAAAACTTATTTATTGTATCAATTTTGTAATAAAATTGATAGAATTTGAAATTCATATCAAAAGAAACAAAACACAAAGCTTATTGCGATTTAATAGATGGGAGGAATGCTACAATATTCTGTTCATTCATCAACTCAAAACAGCATGGACCAAAAGATCAATCCTTGGGATTTAAAAATCAGTACTGGTTCATTAAAACTGAGAAATCAATATTTTTATTTACCTAGCCCAAATATTTAGGCAGCAAAGACTGTCCAAAAAACACATCATAGCTCAATTATAATTCTGTATATAAATGTCCTTACTGTAAAATACACCATCTAAATTCTGTCATCCACTTCAGCAGCCACAAAAAACGAAAACAATCTCTGAAACATGTCTGAGACGTGACAATTAGCCTACAGGTAAAACGACAACATAAAAAAGATGCTAAAATCACCTTTCAAGCACTCACACAAACACTACTTAGCATAAAATAGACATCTTTGAAGCAATTGTAATGAAACAAGAGGGAGAAGGCATAAAGAAAGGAAGGAGAATGAATAACATGAGGGGCGTGAAGATGGAGGACTGTGGAATTTTCTAGCGCCTTATATTTCCTATCCTCCCCAGGCCAAAAAGCCCTCCCACTCTCCCTCTAGATTTTTTTTCTTCTTCAGCAAGAGCTAATTTGCAACATGTGTTCTTTAATGGAGAGAGCCACCCGATAGAAGCATGTGAACTCGATACCACTGTAAATCTCCACTTCCACAGCTTTTTTTATTGGCATGTCACACTTTGGACAAGCTGGAAATTACACTCGGTGAACTGAGAAGCAGTGCCGAGACACTCTAGAAAGGCGGGAAAGAAAAGGAGAGGAAAAGAGACAGATGAGAAGGAAGGTGCTGCGAGTCAGAGAGGACCGCTAGTTTTGTCGGGAAGGAAGGATCCAATTACACTGCAGCCAGGCCAAGCACATGTGTTCGGAGAACAGGATTGTTGCAATAAATATTGGCCGTGCAAAGACTGTGTAACGCACTTGGCTGATACACAACATGAAGCAAATTACTTGGAGGCAAATATCAATTACAACGTTTTAGTTAACAAGAACAGGAACTCTAACTGGGGAATAAAAATTATAGTGTTGTTTGGTTAGTGGGGAAAATAATTTCAATTTCATCAATAATTGTGAGAGAAAAAAAAACATGAAAACATCAAGGCCATCAACATCAAGAAAAACATCAAGTTTTCAATTGTAATTAAAATGCTGAGGATTACACAAGTACAATAGTTGTTTTATCACAGTGTGATTGGGAAAGTGTAAACATTCCCTTCGTGTTGATATTTTTCTGTCATTTTTTTCTCTTTGACTTCAAAGTGGACGAAATAGAGAAGCCTGCCTTTCCTTTTTTAAGATGAAACAGTTGGGTTGAATGCCAGGGCTCAGCGTTCCCAGCTTCAGATGCTAGTGAAGACATCAGAAGAGGGAATTTGCCTGTGATGTGCCAAAAAACAGCATTGTGTCTCTGCGGCAGATTCCGGCAATCCAAGATGAGGAGAACAAAATTAACATAGCCATTCCACCGAGACCCAAATGATTTCTAATGCATAAAAATACTTGACAAATACCCACCTCGCCACCAGCAAAGCAACGGCGGTAGTCCGGGAAGGGAAAGCCGTGATAATGAAATGTGGCGAGAAAGGCTCTGTTTAATAATTTAGTCTCGCCGTCAAGGATCTGCTATTGATTGCGCTTTCAGGTGTCTTATGAAAATGCTATCTCCAGCCTTGCGATCTCTCGGCTCCATCTGGCAATGTAATCACCACCCCATACCCCATTGTTGACCCCACACACACTTCCATTTTGATTTCACCCCTTGTTCTTGCTCTACCTCCTCCCTCTATCCCTCTTTCTTTCCCCTTGGCCACACTGCTGGTTTCCATAGTAGCGTTTACTGAAAGCACAGAGTTGTTAAAGGCAAAAGAGGGAAAGAAAGAGAGAGGGAGGTGTGATATAGAGAAAAAAAATAAGAATAAGGTTGTTGATCTTTTTCAAATTGGTGATAACACCAGTTGACTACGGTCGCTTGATTTATCTTATTTGGCTACTATCAAGGCAGAATGTCAAAAGCACTGGTATTTTAGTATGAAGTTGATTGTGTATACACACATACATACATAAACATACAATAAAACAAAACAACTAAAACAAAATACTAAATAAAATTAAATATAAGATGTCCAATTATCAGATCTTTGCATTAAATTGCCATTGGTCTGCCTTTATGCTGCTAATATGAATCAACTTTGGATATTAACAAGAAAAACCTTTAAATAAATAGGGTCTGTTCAATACCAAATTAGTTCTTCCTGTCGTATTGAAATTGGTATCAAGAACCGTGAAATTTCACTGGTATTGGTATCGACTACTTAAATTAGTATTGTGACAACCCTATCAATTATGTAATGATTTGGTTTGTTCTTTTGCCTAAATGGCTTCATTTTGGAGATGAACTAGAAAACGTGTTTTTCAAAAAAGCACCGAAAACAAACTGATACAAACAGAGCTTCAATTGGTTTTGGAGAGATGCCCATTTGGAAGCAGTGCAGCATGGGCTATGTGTATTTTGCACAGTGCTAAGTACCTAATGTCATTACCACCAGCAGCATTAATGCTTCTTTTAGTGGAATTTCAAGTGTACAGGAGGGAGGGAGAAAAATACGAGTCACACACTTCATTCAAGAACATTAATCAAAACGGCCATTAACTTGCAGCATCTCACAGCAGATTTACTTACACAGGCCTGGCGCTTAAAGGGCTTTACACTCAGTTTTGATGAAATAAACTGCGGCAATGAATAATTCGGGGGGGGGGGGGTTTGGTTCGCAACATCAGAACAATGAAAAGCCAATTCACCAAAAAACAATTTGCTAAAAAAAAAAAAAAAATGATGGGAAATAAAAAGAATATTTGACTACCATTAGAGGCCCCCTCCCCCCCATTCAATTCAAAAAGGCCACTAAGGAAGACGCATGTTTTTTCTGCTGCTGAATTTAGCATTGCGTGTGATGTCATCCTGCTTGCTTGACAAAAAGTGCTGCCCCTCCTACAGTGCTCCCTCAGCGTCCGACACTCGCTGCTAAACCTGTAGCCGCTCTGTATTTCTGCCCTCCTCTAAACACGGTACCCTGCAGACAAAGTGCAAGCAGGGATATTTCAATCACGCGCTCCCAAGCAGAGGTGCAGCAGAGGCTCTCTAGCTGCTAGCAGAGCCCTCTGCCCGAGGTGCTTTCTCAGAGCGGCACACAATAACGGCACAACAAAAACCTAGGGGCCACTTGTGAGAAACGCACCTTTCCATATTTATACATGCAAATGCACCGGCTCATTTTCAGCGGCTGAGCAGGCAGAGGAGTGACGGGTGGGGGGGAACACACATCGAGTGTGACGTTGGGAGAGATAGAAAAAGCATAGCCACCCCTGTCCACACAGAGCCTCTTAATGACTGCAGGCTCCCTGATGTAAAGATGGCAGCGGCTGCCACTCCGCTCAATAAATATTAACAAGAACTGCGACTGATGGCGCTGCTCACTGATCCATAATTGCATTTCAAAATGCTGGAGCTTGTGGGGGGGTGAGGGGGATCCTGATGAGGCAACCTACGCACCTCCCACCCCCAGGCCGGATGAGGATTTAATCAGAGCTGTAGAGGGCATTTAATAGAGACACAGGCCATCATTACACTTTTAGAGGGACAGGGCATCCAAAAATTAAAATTAAAATTCTCATCATTTACTCACCCTCATGTTGTTCCAAAACTGTGATTTTCTTCAGTGGAATTAAAATGTTTTAGAATATCGCTCAGTATTTTTATTTTTGTTTGTTTGTTTGTTTGTGTGTGTGTGTATGTATGCATGCATGTATGTGTGTGTGTGTTTTTGTGATTTATGAGGACACAAATTTGTATAATGACATGGGTATGACCCTGGTATTACAACTTAAGCGTGATAGCTTTGAAAACATACTAATCAATGTTTTATTAAAAATGTAAAAATGCAGAATATTTTCTGTGATGGGTAGGTTTATGGGTAGTGTAGAGGGACAGAATGTACAGTTTATACAGTAAACCATTACGCCTATGGAATGTCCTCACTTTGATAGCAAAACAAACCTGTGTGTGTGTGTGTGTGTGTCTGTGTGAGTGTGTATACAATGAAAGTCAATGAGATCAAATGGTGTTTTGGACGCCACTGACCTTCATTGTGTTAATAAAAATGGGATGCGCAGACGAAAGTCATAAAAGGTTTGAATGACATGAAGGTGAATAATGACAATTTTCATTATATTGCATGAACTAATTCTTTTAATGTTACTTTCAATCTATAATCTGTTTGCTATGACGAAGGCATTTATAAGAGTATTTTCACTGATTTTTAAAAAAAAAATTTTTTTTTTTTTTTAATCAGACTAAGCATTAACATTCACTTTTTGTGACACAGGGGCATTCTTACAGGGTGGTGAAATATGCACGGGGGCATTGCTCAAACGCACCTCTTCCTAAACCCAGTTTTATGATCATTCATGCATGTATGCACATATATTTGAATCTTCATGAAAGCGTTTTAATTAAGGCTTTGAATCATTAGCTTTTGAGGGTGCAGAGATAAGCACAAAAACCATCAGGAGTGAATTACACTGGGAGTTTATTTGCATCCCATGAAGGCAGGATCCAATGCATTAGGATGGGCTGGCATTGGGCTTATCAAACACTCCAACCGCACGCTCTAATCAACAATATCCGCATTGCCAATAATCAATAGTCTGTTAATTGCCATTTCACAGCTCGAGTGCAGATGCTTGGGCCAATGCAGGGCTAGTTCAGACTGCGGTGTCCTTGCCATCCACCAAGCTATTGTTTCAAGTGAATCATTAGGGTCTATGTATAGCTCAGCTCAATGAGCAAACAGTGTGTGGAATAATGGCGCTTTTTTAGCAGGCAGACAGACAGATGAAACGGTTTTAAAAATGGATTTAAAAATGCTCAAATGTGTTTAACAGAGCTGACAGAATGAATTAAATTAGGTAAAAATAAACATTTATAGAAATGTGAAAGATGGGCATTCTAATGCCGCAGAAATCTGTCATGTCAAGACTTCCCAAATCTTCATCTACATACAAAAACAACCTCAAGTGGTTTGAATCAGGGCTCCAGACTCATTTTTCCACTGGTGCTACCAACTTTCTCAGTTGGCTAATAAATTAGCAATATGAAAAGTATGAAAATTAAATTAATGAATATATATAAAGCCTTAATAATTATATATAAAACCTAATATATATATATATATATATATATATATAAATTTTTTTTTTTTTTTTTTCCCGATCGTGTTTCCAGTGAAGCTGAACTGAAGTCTCCATTCATTTCACACAGAACGACTGTCACGCACAGAATACACGTGTTCACGCGGGCTACAAACACTTTGTATTCGAATAAATCTGCAAGGTCTGTGAAATTAAATGTTAATTAGATATTCAGAGATATGTTTTAATATAGGTGTGTATTTGCTGAATGTTGAAGGTAAATGAGAAAATATTCAACTTTAGTTTGCCTTTATGTAACTAATAATATAAAAGCAAACACTATACTTTCTCCCATTCAGTTTGCTTGCTTTCTTTGTTGTGGTTGGTCAGACAAAATAAACCAAAAATTTGCAGTTCATTCACATTTGAGTCTATTTTCCCTAGTCAGTTTTTGAGTCGCTGACAGACTAACTGCGCGTGACCACCGGCGCGGATGAACCAGTGATTACGCAATTTAAGCAATGATGCTACGTTTTAATTTTTGCAACAGAGACGTACTTATATACATTACCTTGACAACACTTTTTGACATTAGCGCAGGCCAAACATTTTTCTCTCGTGGCCTATTGAGGAACTCTGGTCTAAGCCATTGCTGTTGAAGTAACTTAGTGCCTTTCTACCTGTGCGCTCATCATCAGTTGTGTCTGTATGCTGGCTCGTCCTTTCCCCCAGCATCCTTGACCTCCAATCTTTGTTTTAAAGTATTCAGCTATTGACCTTTCCATTTTTATAAGGCTTAATTCCTAAATTTCCTGAATTCCTAATTGGCATTCCTTTGTGCAATGAGCAATCCGCGTGTATGTTCGCTCTCCAGCGGTTAATAAATAGAACTGCATGTGTCTTGCGGAACAACATTGTAGCCGGAACTACTTCTCTCTGTTTGTCTATGACGAGTCACGCAGGTACTGTGATACTCCGCGGCACAGCCGAGCCTGATCTGAAATAGTCAGAATATAAACACTTATTATAGGTGCACCGTAGTGATTCAGGATAAGACAAAAACACGGTTTGGAAAATGGATTCATGATATACTCGTTCATTATATGAATTGTTCATTTTGGAAACAAAACCGTTACAGATGGCAGCAGCTGCTGATACCTCAATCTGTTACACACACGCGAATAATATGATCATGCACTCGCACAAATGCGGCCACAAAAAATTTTTACTCGCACATCTTCAAAAAATGGTCGCATATGACATTTTAGTCGCAGTCTGGAACCCTGTGAATAAAAAGCTAGTTTGCTATTTCACGAGTTGATAGCTGGGTTTCTAAAAAATTTGACTAGAGAAATTGCAATTGCAATAAGTACATTGCTGGATTGTGCAGATTATCAAAAAAGACATACCCAAATGACCAAAACATGTGAAAATAATCACCTTAATGCGCATTTGGGCAAAACGCCAGAAAAACCACCTTAACCTGAACTTATTAACCTGTAAATGTATGATTTTACGACACATATGAGTTTATTCACATATGAAGTGTTTCCATTCAAGGTTTCTTCAGCATTTATACCATATCTTTCCAAACCTATATGGTTTAACTTTCATTTGCATTACACCTATAAAAAAGGATACTTTAAAGAAGGTTTTTACTGTCCAAACAATGACAGTCAATGGGGTCTAAAACAACACTGGATCTCACTGACTTTCGTTGTATGGACAAATATACACTGAGACATTTTTCAAAGCATCTTTTACCTTCCACATAAAAAAGTCCTACAGGTTTGGAATGACATCAGGTTTCTAAATCACGACAAAATTCATTTGAGCTAAAATTGCTTTAAAAATAGCCAAATGGACCGCAACAAATAACAACCTTTCTTTTTGCTTCAGTTCTGCTGCTGTGCTTCATTGGAAATCATGAGTTCTTTTTGATAATTGTATTGTACATCACACCTAATTAAATGTCCATAAGCACCAATACAGCGAGAAGAGCAGGGCATTTCTGCCTGCGGCTGAGCCCCCAGAGGCAAGCAGCAATCACTCCATTAGAGGCAGCGCTGTGCTGCAGCTGAGCTGGCCAATATCAGCAAATTAGTTTAGCCACGGGGATGGGGGAAGGGTGCCACGGCAACACACACCGACAACAACAGTGTCAGTCATCGGGCATATGCAGCCGGCCCAAATTAACAGGAGGAACAAGTGAGGGAGGCAGACAGAGACAAAGAGGGTAGAGCTGGAGACTCTGATTGACTTCAGGATAAATGCTTACACTGTTTATGATCGATTCGGTGCTGAATTGTCTTTGTGTCTGAGCAACCCCTGAGAGATCTTTCTCTTTCTGTCTCACCTCTTCTCCTCAAAGCCGACAACATCTCAAGGCTGTTTCCAGCCAATAGAGTGTCAACAGGACTCGCTGCATAGCTGCTTTTCCTATTAGCAACAGATACTTAACTGAATGTATGTGTCACCCTCATCACATTAATACAGCGTATGTCTTATGCACAGCACTAATGGGCTGAGGCCGTAAAATAAATACACTGAGGCTCTCCGTGTCCTTGAAATCAGTATGCACCGCTGGCTTTTAGACACACAAAATGGTGCTGGGCTAACAGCGGGCCATTGTCATACCTGAGCGGTAGGAAAGTCCAGTGCTGTATAAGATACAAGTACAGCTCATCTCTGCTTGGGCAAGACAAATCTTCAAAACTACACAAGATTACGTTTAAACAATTTATTTTAAAAGAGCAATAAAATCTTACTATGGTATCATAAATGTTGCTGTTTTAGCTTAAAAAACACACAAATACAAATTATGCTGGTTCAGCGAACAGATACCTCCCATTCATTTTCTCAATAAAGATTTCAAAAAGACTCTTTAATAGAAGAAAAACAAACCAACTAGCTCTGAATTAAATCACAACATTACCAATTTTGAAGCAAAAAAAGGTATAAAAAAATATGGAAAAAGACAAGGAACAAGACTGTGTTCCATGAACCTTTGAGAATGATGTAATCAAATAAGTAAAATGATGATACAATATAAAACTATAAGTAAAATGATTAAAATGTGATGATAAAGCTGAATTTTCAGCAGCCTTATTCTAGTCTTCAGTGTCACATGATCCTTAAGAAATCATTCTAATATGCTGATTTGGTTCTCAAGAAAATTGTGCATTGTTATACTTTTGTGGAAAGCAATATTTTTTTCTAAAGTTCAATAGAACTGCATTTATTTGAAATGGAAATCTTTTTTAAAATTACAAATGTTACAATAAACATTGTAATTGCAGCTGTGTACACACACTCAAATACACAAGTCTTTCATTCTTACTAAGGCAAGTGTGCACTTGTGTGAATGTAAAAGATGGCAAGATGGACAGAAGAGATACACATGGCAGCAACTTCCAATATTCCCACCCCTTTTCCCCCCAGCTAATCTTTTTTATTCTGTCTTTACCACATAAATGTTTATACAAGCTGAGGGGAGCTCAGTCAGCGGTGCCTTAATCACAGTGTGTGTGTGTGTGTGTAAACGGGTGACCGTGTGGGCTCACAAACAAGGGGAGGCACCTGTCTTTGTACATCTTTAAGCCCGTTTAAGCAGGAGTCTCATTCAGAATATCAACATGATTGAGGGGGAAAAGGAAAAGCTTGAGTGAAAAGCGTGTCAATTAATAGTCTAATTTAGACTGAGTGAAGGGTAGAAACATCTCTCTGACAGTGTGAAGGTCTGTGGGAGTGTGTACATCAAGATGCAAGCACACACACACACACACACCACAAAAAGATCTCATCGTGCAAAGTGGGCGGAGGGATTGATTGCAGCATGCAGGTTCTCTCTGCGGTGCTAACTGGATTCCCAGGTCATTAGATAAAGTACACGGGGTGACGTTGTTCAACCCTTAAGACTAGAGGAGAACCACATTAATGAGGTTGTTTTGCCAGAAGCGAGGCAATTTCCTCACCTCGCGGCAGAAGAGGGTCGTTGAGAGAGAGGCTCACGTGACGCTGCAAGAAAAAGCAGCTCTCGAACACACGATAGCAAAAATACGGCAGCAGAAACCTGTCCTCCAGAGAGCCATGATTGTTACGCATGTAATGAATTCACTTTATTATGTAGAACCACTCTGTAAAACCGCTAATGCTGGAACCTTTCCGATATCCTCATTTACCATTATGGACGGTATCCCTTTCTGCCCAGCTCAACACAAGTGAATGAATCAACCCAGCGTTAAAAGCTAAGAAAGGAAGAGAATGCAGGAGAAGGGACGTCGATGAGGGGGGTGAGGGGGGGTCAGGGCAATTGACCTTAAGGCTTTTCTACCATTTCAGTGGACAGATGCTCACATCCCAATTAAGAGGAGAGGGGTGACAGCAGGCGTTCAGAGGTGAGCCTCTGAGCTGTAGCAGCACATCCATTACATTTATTTCAACTGAGCATTGCCACAGCTATGAAACACTCCATATTCCACATGTTGATAAACAAAAACAGTACATTTACTAAGAATGTGCAAAAATAAAGAGTATAATACAAATAAGTAAAGTTTATAAAACTGATAGGCCCTTGATTCTGATTGGTTAAGCCTTGTTCGAAGCCGTTGTAAAATTTCCCAAAACAAACAGATGACAGCATTACATAAGTATCGCTGCGCCATTGAATGTGTGTGTTGCTGCATCTGTCTTAGCAACCACTCTTAACAATGTAAACCTATGTTTGTTCTCAATCGATTTTGTTCATTGAAGTTTACTGGATTATGTAGAAGAGAATTGTAAGAAAGACATCAAGTAACTGAGTGTATTACCTGCATTCAATTTTAGCATTTTCCTTCAGGTCAATCCTATGTTCAAAATAAATAAAATCTGTTTAAATGTCCGCTGCGATCTTGTCCTTTTAATATTTAAGGGGTTTTCCCGTGCCCTGCTGACAATGACAGACAGCGACAATCAAAGCATTTGTCATGTGCGTTTTATTCACAAAAAGTTTCAATATAAAAGTCTTTGCGACCGAGTGATTTACTCATAAAGACAATCATTGCCGCCAACTAAATGGTGTAATAAATGCAACTTTTGTTCCCGTTTACGGTCAGGGACTTTTTTTTTTTCAGCGGAAGAAAGGCTTTAAATGATTTTACTTCATGAAAGTTGTACTGATACATATTTTTTGGCTTTAATATTTGTATTGTGTGGTAAGAGTTTTATAAAAGCAATAAGCCCCATGGTTCACAGTGAATTTATAACAGATATAAATTCTGCATCATGCCTAACAAATTCGCTGGAAACCATGGCTTCTTGTGACTTATTGTTTTAATATACACAAAAAATTATTTTTAGTAATTACTATGGATGTGCGCAATTGACTAGTTTCATAACAGGTTAAACAGAAATTTTCCAACCGACTAGTCTAACCCCACCCCCTGGAGATAATCTGTTTGAGAGATCCATTTGAAAGAACACAAACTATGAATAGTCAAATCCCATACTGAATGTCACTAAAAATCGGTCAGATATATGCGACGTGCTTGCCTTGCATTATAATCATTGTATTAAACTTGAGCGTTCACTTATTCAACATTAGCCATTATAAACACATTTATTCAAATCAAGTCAGTCAATAGGTAGCGTAGGACCAATAAGTTCAAACCTAATAATCTATTATAACGGATTTCTTTAAATAAAACTTATTCCACAAGTCAGCGCTTTAAAGTATTGTTGTTCATTACCACGGCAACCATGATATAAAATTTCATACCAAGCCTAAGCAAGCTTAATTGTAATAGCCTACTAGTTTGACATGACATAGAAGAAAATGGAAAAATTTGTGTGCAAAAGCTTTCAAAAACCTCCCTCAGCTAATTTTCAGAGTTTCTCTGAACCTGCCACAAACAGCAGAGAAAATGCATGCAAAACCTGAGATAAAATTCAATGCTTTTGTTTTGCTGCAGATATACACTTTTCAAAATATATTATTTAAATATGCAACACTAACATGATGGTATTTTAAACGTAGCCTTTGTAAAAATATAAAGCAAAACGTGTAAAAAAAAAAAAAACAAGAAGTATTTTCCAAGTCAACTGGCAGGAGCACTATTGTTTAATTGACTAGTCTCACACATCTCTGACCACACTAATTGGCTACTGAACAATATGACACTCAACTACCCAAAAACTGACTAGTAGTCTATCTTGCCACATCCCTAGAACTTACATGATAAACCAGTATCCAATCAACTTCACGGCAAACAACATGGATTAAGGCGGTAATTAGATGGATTAAGGCAGTAAATGCTAAAAAGGAGAAGCAGCAAAGTCTCATGACATTTAAAGCCATCAGACAAAGACCCCTAGATCTGCACTTAATCAAGGTGAAGATAAATCACGAAACATACTATATGTTATTCTTGGCAAGAGCAAGATTCTGCTGCCCTCAGCACTCTTCCGAGCAATCCGATTACAGGCTGCTTGGATGCCCGGGCTCTGGCACGCTCTCTACTACCTACCCTCCCTTCCTCTGTACATCCTTCTCACTCATCCAACCAGCCCTGAACCCCCCACTTTAGGCTTCTGCGGCTGTCATAAGCCAGCCTGCCCTGTGTCCACCCCTTCCCATCAGCACCTTAGCTGTTTAGTACCATTAACAAAGCCTCATGGGTCTTCCTCCACACACTCTACATGGCAGGGGGTGGGTGGCAGGCAAGCCGAAGGACCTCTTGGCTAATTGTGTCCTGCTGTGGGGAAATAGCCATCAGAAAAGCCATAATGTGCTTATTTACTTGTGACATAACGTTATCTCAACATAGTGATCATCAAATGTGGCACCCATGGAAGGAAAAAAAACGCAGCTGAAATAAATCATGTAAATATATTGGCCTAATAAAGCAGATTGAATCTGAGGTGATTTTGTTCTCTGATCAATGTGTCCTTTGAAGATTCAAGCTTGTTAGGTAGCCGATTAATAATCTATATAAAAAGCGCTAGCAAAGAGCAGATCAAGTGGCGAGAACTACGATCTGCAAAAGGAGTCTTTCTTTCCCTTTCTCTCGCTTTTTTTAATGGATCAATTAACGGCATGTAAAACCAAGCTGGCGCTACAACATAAACATGTGTGAGCTAGAAGAGGCTTTGTAGAGAATATCTGGTGCTCCGCTTCACACAAGCTAATTAAACTTGTAAATCTCAGTGTTGCAGGCTGATTTTCCTATAGAGTAAAAAACACAGGCATTAAAAGTTGAAAAAAAAAGCCAACTGTCAGCACAATTCATTTCCAAAAAAACAAACAAAAAAAAACACTAAGCCTGGTTAACCAAGTGTACAGGAAAATCTGAAGGAATGAAACTTAATTTTCAACAATGTAGCAGAATTGCTCCAGGACATCAACAGCAACAGCCGTCTCACTGCAAAACTATACTAAAATTGATCAAATCACTTACCCACATCAAACCCCTTGTTTGATGTGACATATAGAAAAAGATAACAAATGAAACACAAATAGCAAGACGGTTACATAAGGGCCGGCAAAGAGGGAGCCTTGATCTGGACAGATGAGAGGAAGGAAAAGCCGAGTTAACTCACCAGCTTGAAGTCCTGAATGCTACAGATGAAGTAGGGCGTGTTTGGCCGTCGGCTCTCTATGTACACACAATCTGTGAGGATAACAAACAAGAGTGTTACCAACATCATCAAGACTGTCAGACAAGATCTCAATTATCTTAATTTCTTGAACCTGCACAAAATCTGTTTCCCTTTGTAAAACAACTGGAATGCAAGTAATAGGATTAAAGGGCTTTTGGATGCAGGACAGTTCGCCCTTTCCAGAACAAACATCAAGGGGAGTCTGAGAAAGAAGGTCGGTATTGTTCTAACGATTATGTGATGGCAGGGGTTTTTGTAGAGAAGAAAACACAATAACCAAAACACAACAGACAATGTGAAGCTGATACGATGCAAAACGTGTCCTAAATTACACAAAAATTATGTAACTTTTCCTCCTCTAAACTGAAGCTTAGCAAAGGGCCTCTGTGTTTAAATTAAATGTGACTGGTGGTATGGCCAGGTCATGAACCTTCATCTCCTTAACAAAAACATTCACACTGCACAGCCCCAACAAGAGAAAGCAGCTTTTGCTAAGGAGACGCACATACACGCACACATACTTCCTTCCTCTGCGGTCAATCTGCCAAACATTTGTAGAGTGCGGGGGATGAAAAGATCACCCTCTTGTTCCACCCGCTTCTCCGCAGAGAGACAATCTGAGGCGCTCTTGAAATGGAAAATACTTCAGTGCCGTGCTGTACTGACATCAAAATTACTGAGAGTTATTTGGGAGGGGGGGGGGGGGGGGGGGACCTGATGTCTGTTTAAAAGAAAGGGAGTGTTCGAGCTGTTTGCTAGATAAGAATCTTATTTACACAGAAGAATGAGCCTCCAGTTTGAAGACAAGCATTCTTTGATAGTTCAAATGTGTTGAGAACACAAAGAGGGCTGTGCTTGGCTGCTTGGATCACCCTCTGTCAGACTCTGAGGTGCCAGCCAGTGCTCCATTCAAAAACACTCATTACATTACATTGCTATTTCACACTACAAACCCATTTTACACTGGTATCCAAGCTGGTATTTGTGTCACCTAGACAAACACAGTTTCAGCTTGAGATCAGGTGCTGTGGTTTCAAGTCAAAATGAAATCAAAACTGACCTTTATTTTTTACTTCCATAGACATTCATAAATTCGACCGTTCACATAATTCTAAGAAAAAGTTTCTTTATTATGTTTAATCAAACTATAAAAACTTGTTCCACCTCTAAAATGACTACTTTTTTTTTTGATGGCATCCAGTCTATTAGATAATGTTAACAAAACAGCCAGCAAGCAATTTTGCTTTCAAGACTCGCTAAATTTTTGTTGGGACCTTTTCACAATTCAATCAACTTCCAGGTCTCACAATTCATGTTTTTCTCATTGAATGTAGTGTTTGAGTAAAAAAAAAAAGAGGTCAGTGCACAAAACTGAAAAGGCTCACGAATGCCATTTCATGTTGACTTTAACCTACAAATAATTAAGGCCTTAGTGACCTCGGTGATGTTATCAGAAGCGGAGCAAGTTATTAAATTGGATGGCATCACTAAGGCCATAAGATAATGTCTATTAATGTTAACCAATATTACCAAGTAGCTACTTCGTAATTCAAGTCTAGCTAAATTCAGGTAGGCACTGCCCACTTTTCATGATCCAATCAACCTCTGGTCACGAATGCCATTTCATGTTGACTTTTAAAAGCTCAACATGACTCAAGCAATTTGCCATTATTAAAGGAGAGATTAAACATCACATACAGACCATAAATCATACGCTAACACAATATAATGCTAAAACAAATAAATATTTTACAGTTAGACTCAATAAGGAGTTAGCTAATAGCAAATAGGAAGTTAAAAATGGCTTATCAGAAAGCTGAATTCAAAAGTCCTAACAGATTCCTGAATCCATGATTCATTCACACTTTCAGGCTCATAAACAAAGGCCATTCCACGTGTTAAAAACACAAGTCATGCATTAACAAGCAAGGGCAACTCCACCATCTTGTCTCCAGTTCGCTAAATTCATAAGCAACACTTGTGCGCGTTCATGATGAGGTTGAGCCTCACAGTTACCCGGCAGCCATATCTGAACACACAGCTTCTGGAGCGTGGCACAAACACACTCTCACACCATGGCTAGGATAGCAGCCTGTGTGTGTGTGTGTGTGTGTGTGTGTGTGTGTGTCATTGCTCTGAGCACAGATCTGGAGATGCTAGAAGTCTTTGTGTCTCTGTAGTGCTAAAACTGCATGGAGATAAATGTTTATCTGAACGCTTCAGTATTCCAGGGATGAATTCACGTAGCGTGGGCTGAGGAGGCTAAAAGCTACTACTAACAAAAGGAGAGCGATTCCGTTCCAGCCTTCTTAGTGCACATCATCTTTTATTTATTTGTTTTGCCTGGTGCCGTTATTGATCTTGTTGCGTTTATCTGTTCAATGCAGCAGGCGGAATAAAGATATTTAATAGGCTGAGCACATTGTAAACCATTCGATGGGGGAGGGGGGGGGGATAAGAATGCAAGGGGGCCATTTTGAGTGGGTTGCATGTGTGACAGGAAAGGCTTGTTATCAGAGCCAGTCCGCACAGGGTATTCTAAGGCATTTTAGTGTGTTAGTGGGGTGGGCTGAGCTCTGCCCGTCTGTTTCTACCTGCGCTCATCCTCTCATTTACCAGATAACGTATGAGTGAATATATTCATCAGTGCATTGACTGACAGCCTTCCACGAAGGGGGAGGGGAGGCAAAAGAACAAAAGAGACAAATCTCAATGAAATGAGATGACATGTTTCAGAACATCCCAGGCGGTGTTGAGAGGGATTTACCTTTGAGAATTGCGGCTTATAGTCTCTTAACCCGGCTGGTAGATTCATTTAGAGGAAATGGATTCCCAACATACTGACAAGGCAATAGATATCTGTGCTGTGAGACATAAGGAAAATACTGAGGGATAAAGGTTTGGTTTAAAATTGCTTCCTAGGGTAAATGAAGCTGTAAACGTGACTTTAGCCTATTTCTGGGCAATAAAGCCAAGGATTTTTTTAATATATTTTTCACTATTTATGAATTTTTCAAAATGATTAAAGGGACAGTTCACCCAAAAAATGAAAATCCATCCTTTACTCAACCTCAGAATTTCACGTGAGGGCAAAGGATTTCTCCATGCAGATTTTGCATCGAGTTCAACTTGGTCTCATGGATACGCTACTTTGGCCAATAGACAGCTGACATTAATAATGGACCTTTTGTGCCCTCAAAATTTAGCTAATGTGGAAACACTGAGACTAAAGTTTAAATCAAAGATGTCATTAACGTCACCGTTTGCGGTCTGGAAACATAATGAGAAATATGCTGGCCAAATGATAAAGCAACTGTGATATGAAAATGCGCCCAAAATGCGTTTTTAAAACAACCCAAAAGGTACTTTTCCCACCCATCTGTGAAACTCGTTTCCAAAAAAAAGGTCCTAGGGAAATAAATTGTGTTTAATATTTTACAATAATGACGGTCCTCACTGGCCGTGGAGAGTTGTGAGGCTGTAATTTGTGCTGTTCTTTGAGAGCGGACCTTTAAGACTCCAATCTGTTCAGCTGCGTTCCAGCCATTTTGTGCTTTTAGAGAAGCCCCTCTCCATCAGAGAGCGAGCAGGCAGAGAAAAAAGGGAAAGAGACCGAAAGAAAAAGAGAGAGGAGTGTCTGGGGGAGGGGTGTATAGGATTTGAGGGGATGTGTGCTGTTCTAGGGGCTTTGTGGACTCCCAAATGCCTCCCACAGGCCACAGGTCCCAGCTCTCTCTCTCTGTCTGTCTCTTTACCTGACTCTCTCTTTTAGTGGCCTGAGGAGAACAGAAGGGTGGGGGCTTTGCAAACAGCACAGATCCATTATCGACCACTCCACTGGAGCAGCCTGGCCTCATCCTTAGATTGAGATTTATTGAGCTGAAGAAATAGTCCATCACACACCGAGGCGCGTTCACACACGCGCGTAACCGTGCTTAAAGAAACTGACAAAACGCCCTAGCGGAAGATAGAAGTTGATCTGTTTGCAGCTATTATTTCTTAATGTATTGTCACCTGTCACTTAGCAACATGAATATTCATGCAGAAAGGGAAGAGGGGTAGCACTCATCCAATCCTCCTCCTTTTCCGCTGAGGCTTATTGTTCACTCAGCCATTCTTCTAAACCGGTAAAGCGTAGCTAATTTAAAACACACCTTCACCGATGAAAGAGACCTGCCCTGCTTTCAGTGTCAATCCAGTTGCTGTTTTAATCCACCCCACCACAAGGCTGAGACACAAAAAGGCTAAAGCAAAATATTAATATTTCACAAGCGCTCAGCTGCTGCTTCATTCAAAAGAGGGGCGGTGTTATCATCGATAATACCTTCTGCTAGGTGACGTCTTGGCTCATTGTTAAATGCAGACGCCCACTGTGGTCATGCTTATCTTGAAATTAAAGTAGCCGGAGGAATGCAATAATGAAATGGCAGGGGGTTTGGACCAGGTGCTGACTTCACACTCCACGTGTCACATTCACACCCCTCTTCCTACATGACCGACAAGTGGCGAAGCATTGACCTGCGCCACTCCTGTCACATTGTACTGGGAAGTACTTCTGTGCAGGTGCTTCAGCTGGCACCAATGCCCCGTGTCAGGAGGAACAGGCTGGTCTTAACCCTGCTCATCCAATTTACACTGCTGCTCATTTCCTTCACCTTGAGACCTGCAGCTTCAAACATGCACACAAAAACTTATTCTGCACTTCTTCCACATACACCAAGTTTGCAATTTTTGCCCCATCTCATAGTAGGAGATTAATACCTTCGGCCTGTATTATCAAAAGCTTTGCCCTCAGAGTAGCAGGCAGGAAAAAGCTGACTCCCTCTGGGCCGGGAACAGAAGCCGTTTGACGAGTGTGGTACACTTAGTCTGAAGCAGCTTTCTAATTTGTAATTGGCAGGTGGTTCAATTTCACAAAAGCCTCTACAGTCTCCCTGTCATACAATGCTACACGGAGGGAAATTTCAGAATAGATCTGGCTCTTTTATTTCCAGCTATCAGCTTGGTAGGGATTTCTCTGCACACTGTTTGAAATGTTGTAAAGGAAGAATTTCGGTGACACTTAAGCCTTTTATTTTGGAAAGAATAAAACTTGACATATGGGGTTTTAAAACAAACCAACAAACAAAAGCGCCTAACAATACATGACTGTTTGTATATCTTAACGTAAATGTATAGTGTTCAAAACTGTGCTATTATGCAAAATAAGTCAATCGGAAACCGTTCATTTACCTATGGAAATATTAAAAGACAGAAACAAAACTTGTTCTGAGGGTCATATATAGGGATGCACCAACATTTAAATTCCTGTTGAAATACAGTCCGAAGTAGGGCTGTGCAATTAATCGCAAAACAATCGTGATTTGAGCACATGCAATTTCTAAATCGCACAAGTCTGCAATTTTATTTGTTAATTTATTTATATTTTAATAAAAAAAATTAAAAAAACCCTATCCTTCCCTTTTCCCTTCCTACTCTAGCTTTTGGTACTGAGCAATGCATATTGTGAGCACTTCCTGTGTTATTTGCCAGTTCATGAAGAATCGCTTGTTTGTTTTCCTCACTTGTAAGTCGCTTTGGATAAAAGCGTGTGCTAAATGACTAAATGTAAATGTAATTCAGAATACTGCAACGTTATTGTGCGCATGTTTAAGATGTTTACCAATCAGAGCTCACTCAGCACACCGCACAAATTAGAACAAAGCAAAGCGGGAGAACAGAATAGGCAAACGGGAGGAAAGAAGAAAAAATATGGATGCAGTTCTGAATAAAAACGATTTGGTACCAAAGAGAAATTGAACATCAGTCGTTTGAGAGAATTTTGGAGTCAAACACTGGACAAAAGATACCAGCTGCCAACTCGCACTTATTTCACACAAGTTGCTGTATGAGAAATGTAAGGCGGACGTTGAATTTGAGTTTAAGCAGTGAAATAATCGTAATTTATTTTATGTTGTCTGTTTTTAAGACAATTTTTTTTACAGTTTTGTTTATCAAGCAGTTAATCCTACTGTACAGTATGATACTTCACTGTGAAATGTGTGCACTGAAATACAATTTTGAAGTTTACTTATTATGACTGGAATTTCAGGTTAGTTAACCTTATTTTATTTTATGTTGTCTGTTTTAAAGACAGTTAATTACAGTTTTGTTTATGAAGCTGTAAATACAGTTACTTCATTGTGAAACATTTTGTTATGTACTTCTTGTGCACTGAATACATTCAGAATGTAGCATGTTTGAAAAAGCAAAAACATTAAAAAAAGAAAATAAATAAATTAAAAATAAATTAAATTTTTTTTTTTTTTTTTTTTTTAAATCGCAATGTGATTATTTTGTCCATATTGCACAGCCCTAGTCTGAAGTACTGCCAAACAGCAGACATACTGCTAGCACGTTTTCATTTCTTCTTCGCTGCTCTAAACAGTGGTCGCTTCTGGCAAAACAACCGAAGAAGAATTGATTTCGGATTTGCTGCGTTGAGCAAAGCTAGTAGGCACAGCTAGGTCTTGTTTAAGAAAATGGTATCGGATTAGTACATGGGTTCAATTATTCGCCGATGCCAAAAATTTTGGTGGTATAGGTTGCATTTCCGATACTAGTATCGGAATCAGAACAGCCCTATTAATTACTCAACCTCATGTCATTCCAATCACACAAGACCTTCGTTCATCTTCGGAACACAAATTAAGATATTACTGTAGTCACGTGGAGTATTCTAATGATGTCTTTACTACCTTCCTGGGTCTTGAAAGTGGTGATAACGTTGCAGTCTGTCAGAGGCCAGAAAGCTTACTGATTTCATCAAAAATATTTTAATTTGTGTTCTGAAGATAAACAAAGAAATTGCCAGTTTGGAACGACATTGAGCAATTAATGACAATTATCATTTTGGGGTGAAATAATCTTTTAATGTCTTTAAAGATTAACTTTAAGTGAGCGTTAGATGATAGCAAATAATTGTTGATCCACATTTAAATATTTAAAATCTTTAACATAAAAAAAAAAAAAACAATCAGTATGATAAACAATGTGGTACAGATGCATCATGCATCCCTAGTCAGAGAGAGGGTCACAAACTAAATCACCTTTCTGGCACAAAAATCCTTAACATGAGTGAGCCTAAGGGGAAAAATAAATGCTACTTGAGTTTAAAATGTGGCCCTTTTAATAGAAGCCATTTGATGATTTGATTTAAACAGCAAAGCTTCTGTTCTCCCCTTCAAGACAATGATATGAGGGTGTCCTTGTCGCCTGCTTTGCCTCCGCCTGCTTTTCATCTCCAATCTCGCTTTCTGTCGGTCTAAATCTTGAGACAGCTGGAAGCAGAGTGGAAGACATGCATGGAAAAGTTGTCTCTCTACAAGGGGTGATACCATTGCTGTCTCCTCAGAAGAGCAACAGGGAGATGAAGACTGCTGCTTGATGACTCACTCAGGTGGTCAAATGCTGTTAGTCTCACCTCGCTGAATAATACATGACTCTAAGCCAAGAGAGAGCCTGGTTTCTTCCCCTGACAACAAACGGAGAAGTTTATTTCAGCAATGGCCAGATTGCTCTTTGTGAAGGTGATGCATGTCCATTTTCACCCCACCAAGTCTATTGTGTTCATTCTTGACTGTGTTCCAGGGAAAGATATGAAGCTTTGTTCTCCAGTTAGTGTTTCTATAACCTTTCTCTACTGTATCCACTGATAAACATGACACATACACCGAGCTGCTAATCAGGCAAAATTGTGAGCAGACAAAGAACCTGGTGGAGATCTCAGGCTTACGGAAAACACTGCAGTCTTTGGGTGGGTCCATAATTAGGTGACAGCTGTCCAGACACCCACAGGCAGCAAAGAGAGAGAGAGAGATAGGGGCCACCTTCAGTGACGTGCTCATCCCAACTCAGCCTTTTTCGTAAATACAACATCTAGACCTCCACCTCAATCATAAACGCAACAATAAGTTCTGTTCCAAAACTTGCCGTCTTCTATTTACACAGTCAGCTGCCTAAAGAAACCTCACAAGTGACTGAATTGGAACTTCACAGATAGAACTCCTAATGTGATGCTTACAAGTTTATACAACTCTCCATTTCTATGTTAATATGTTGCCATGTTGCTAATGTTGTTAATGTTAGCATGTTGCCAAGCTAACCACATGATACTCTAAAAAGATTTATTAAAAAAAAAAAAAAAAAATTCCCACTGACCTTGTCACAACTCATTCTGGGCATCCTGGGATTGCCTACACTGAGAAGGATGCAAGCAATACCGCCTTAGACATTGGGTAGGGAAGCACCAATATCATACTTGATTATAATGTACTGAGAATGTAATAAATTAATAAGTTGTTGTTAATCTATTATTATTATTACTACTATTAATAATAAATATTATTCAAATAAATCTAGAAATAAAATAAATGTAATCTGTTTAATAACTTAATGATTTTATTTCCATTTTTCTATTATTATTAAAAATTGTAAAAAAAAAAAAACTAAACTATCAATAAAAGGTTTACTATACAGACTAATAAAAAAGCAAATCTCAATATAGGGTACTAATTTGGGGCAAACAATCATGCTGCTAGCTTTTCTGAACAGTGTTTGCATCAAGAGTGCACCTATGTCACCTCAAAACACTCTCTAGGTAGGCAGCCCACTAGCTTTTGAGTTATAATGAGCGCCATAAAGCCCACCCCAACCCTCAGTCGAGCCCACTGTGGACATTCACCTCTCTTTATTGTCAGCATTCTCATCACACGGGTGGGAGTGGTACTCATCCAGCCAATCCTGCTTGATGAGCTCTCCATTTTAAAAGCCAAATGGCAGCCAGGGAGACAAATTGCCGTCACAGTACAAGGACATTGGTGCGACTCCAGGTTGTAAAGACGGACTGCAGACAGCCACGGCCAGCTCGCAGAGGCCTGAGTATTGATCTCATGTGTGTATAATCTCCCAGCTGGATCCATAAGCTGCTTCTGTGTAGCGAATATCCGCAAAGCTACAGGGAGCATGGACACGAGAACGCCACTCAAAGGCCTGATCGATTCAGATGCTTTACTCTTCCTTCCATCTGAGCGGCCCTGTCTGCAATACAAATGCCTCTCCATCTTGCTCTCCCCATCCGTATCACACTCCACACTCACTCCTCTTCTCCTTCCTTCCTCACTCAAGCACACTCCATCTCTCCAACGACGAGACTACGTGCCTCATTTGCTTTTTTTCTAGGCATCCTAATAAACGCACACTAAGCTTGCTATAAAAATGTTAGCGGACAAAATATATGAGGGAGATCTCAGTGTTGGCTTTCAATATTACTTCCTCTTATCTAGTGTCATACGTGCACGCGGCCGACTCTCTCGAGCCACAAAAGCAATTATTGTCTTGTTTCAGTTCTCTCCCTTGATTACACTCTCTCTTTTTTCCGTTGGCTTCTCGCCGTTTTTAATACCCACTCCAAGGGTGGCCGGTTTTACATATTGTGTGTCACTAGACAAATATAAAAGGATTTAACATTTAGCAGACTTTAATCCAGCACAGGCTTTGTGTCTACTTAAGCCGCCCGAATCAAATCTGATTGCAATAAGGCTGCAGCAACTGACCGCAAACCGAATTCATGCACATACGGCAAGGCCTGCACGATTAGTCGCGATGCAATTACAAAATCGCAAAGCCTGCGAATTAAACATGTGCTGTGTGTGTAAGGCAAGTGAATAGAGCCTTTTACATGCAAGCAGCTCATGATCTGATGTTTAGTGTTTCAGAGCAGCGTGATTCACTGAGTCTTAATTTTTTCTTTATATATTTTTTTTAAATTGTTACATAAATGTTCATTGATATTTACAACATTATTATTAATGTATATTCACAAATTTGTCCAAACTGTACAGCCCAAAAAAAAAAATGTAAAAATTGGAGAGAGAAAAAGTAATTAAAAAAACATGCACTTATACAAAACACAATTATGTCTCTATAGCGTTAACAGATCAGCTATATGATGTGGATAACACTAAAAGTCAAATGAAAGGTTCGCTGTATAGACAGCATCATGGAAATTCTTAAACCTTGGATCCTTTAAACAACAAACAACATCAACGGCAGTGCAATTAAAATCCATTCCTGCATTTTTTTTTTAAATAAGGTGCAGCCATCTTCAAAAACATGGTGACAACCCTTGCTATTCTCTACTGCAGCACTGACAAAATCAACTAACATGCCTCAGACGAGTGTGATTCAATTCAATCTTATCTAAAGCAGAGCAGCGGTACTCTCCAAAACAGAGCAGGGAAGGGGTCTGCTGGGTTATTGCCGAAAGAGAGCTTCAGCAACTGTGTTTTCAAGGACCTTCAGCAGATAATGCCTCCAACTCGATTCCACTGGGGCAACAGCAGGAGGAAGAGGAAGAGGAGGGGGGGAAACCATCACACCATTCCCCACCTTCCCCCTCTGAGCAAACACATCTCTGCTGAGCATAAGAGATGGAGTGGAGAGATGAGATAGGAAATTACGCAAATGGCTATAATTTGACGTCTTCGCATTAAATAACTAAGCATACTGCTTGACCTTTCTGTTGCTGCTAAATAAATGAAAGACACGGCAAGGATGATTTAGGAGTACGGCAGCTGCGCTACGCAGCCGTGCTTTGCCCTCCGCTGGAGTGTTGACATTTCCCCCCAGTCTCATGTACAACCAATTTCTAAACAGCAGGTGAAAGAGAGGCCATGTTTACAGCGCAGGAAAAGGTTATTGCTCTGGTCTAGGCTCAATCTCAGCGCCTAATAAAGACCTAATGTGGACCATTTCGCTTTCTCTGCCACTCACTGAAAAATAAAAATAAAAACAAGAATCTTGACTGTGCTTTGGAAGGCTAAGTGTGAAAAATGAGACCGTATCAAATACCATCATGGTGATTTCTTCTGCATTTCCATCAAGAAGCAGTGAAGGCACAGCAGCCAATGAAAATGCATTTCTTCTCAGCCAAGTAGTGGATGATGTGACATACTTATGCGAAGCAGAAGCACCATTTTCAGCAATACTAACAAAATATTCCCAAATATATTTTGCTGTCTAAACAACATGGTTATTTGATGACAAACCCAACTTCAACTAGAGTATAACCGGAACTCACCGCCAGGTCTGTAAACAATATCGTCCTCCGTAATGAAGGAAGTGATCTCGCCGTTCTCCATTCGCTCATAGCGCGACTTCTTCTTGGGCAGCTTTTTCTTGCTTTTCTTGGTGGCCTCCTCGGCGGTGTTGGCGCCAGGCGTCTCGTTGTCGTCATCCTCACTGTGTTCGCTTTCTGCATAGTTCTTAGCACCGCCCTCTAGCGTGCAACTGCGCCGGGGCCGTGAGCTCTCGCTCTCTCGCGTTTTGTCCCGCTTCTCACGGTCTCTGTCCCGGTCCCGGTCGCGCTCCCTCTCCTTGTCCTTCTCTTTGTCGGCAGTCATGATTCGCCACGTGCCTTCTTCTGTCCTCTCACGGCTGGGCCTCCGTGAAAGGTAGACTGTGAGCCTGGGCTTCAGTCTTCTGAATTTACCAATCAAATCCAGGGAAAATTTGGCCACACCAACAACCCCAGTGTTTCAGAAGAGCTGAAGGGAGAAATTAAAAAAATAATGACATTGTTAGGAGTTAATTTTTTTGTCCCATTTCTAAATTAAAAATATATATCAAAAATGCATTTAATACAATGATTAAATGCACCTCTTTGTAATGAATTTCAGAATTAATTAATTTTGAAGTTTTTTGAAGGAGCAAAAAAAAAAAGTCAGTGATAAAACTATTCCATTATTGGTGAAGTAAACATGCAGGAAATTACATCACAGATAAGACCTATGCAGACTCTCATGACTCAGCCATGGTCAATAAGTCTCTTAAAGGTGCAGTAGGTGATCTGGGAAATGCTAAAAGTCCCACCCTCCCTACAAATCAGTGTCTAACGCACACATAGACACAGCTGCTCTCGGCAAAGTGTCACAAGAGACAGTGTCAAACTACCTCATGTCTCAATGCACATAACATTACAATAATAATGAACAACCTACTTAAGAGAGTTTGTACCCGACTGCTGCAGATTCATTTTGGTGTTGAAACTGTTGACATGGATGCGCATAATTCCAAGTCTGACTGAACTTCTTCGGTTAGAACGTCACGGGTTGCCACATGTCAATTATGGTAGTTATGGCATGAGCGCAGCAAAAGCTCGGTGTTTTGGAGGAACTGTAAAAGGTGGCTGTTGTTTGTTTGCGGAGCAGCATGATGGAGGTATGCCTGTACTCTGCATAGCATGAAACATGCTGATGACGCACAATGTCTGCGTGAACAGGGTGCGCATTCGGACCGAACTTATTGATTGGATTTACATTTTATGGTCCTACACCTTCCACAGATGATATAGGTTTATAAAAACACAATTAGACAGTTTAACAGTGATTACTATCAGGATATGAGGACTCTTTAAACCAGTGTAACAAAAAATTCTCTGTAGAGAATCACCTATTGCACCTTTAAAGTGCAAGATAATTTGACCTTTTGGCAAGGCAAAGTGCATAATTTAAAACTTTTTTGAAAATAATTAAGATGTGTATACTCATGCATTAAAGCCATGTGAAACATTACTTTTTAGCTGACAACACTAACAAAGATGTGCTGTAAATGTGCTTTTTATGTTCCCCTACACACAGCGAGATATTTGTAAAACCTAGGGCCTGTTGATACTCATGCAATCGGTTTAATCAATCACAGCCGGCGAGCAGCACTGTGACGTTGCACACCAAAAGAAACATCAATCGGCGATCTCTTCCACAGCAGCAGCGCACATCCTCAGGAGAGCTCTGAGCAAAGCTTTATCAAAAAAGCACAAACTTCAAGCTGCCTACTCTATTCCCCAGCTCATTTCTACCCGGCGTTGAAAAGCACCACTATGTTTCCCTGCACAGTGACCTAAACAGGATTCCCCACTGCATTATCAAATAGGCTCAGCTGCACGTTTTACAGGGTATTAGGCTTATATAGACCTTTGCACAACTAGCCAGTTCAGGCTATTGAGAATTCCTCACAAGTAATACATTAGACTGGTATAAGACCCAGTGCTCCCTTCAGGCCACAGTGTTTGTTGGTTGTGCATGCTGGTCAGACTAACTACAGCTTGGCCAGAGGCGGCCCTACCTCAGCTAGCACAGCGATCACCCGTGGAAATCAGAACAGACAGGCATGGAGAAGAAAACCTGGCAAGAGACTCAGACAGAAAACAGCTTTGGATCAAATCCTGTTTTTACAACGCTCGCTGCTACTTGCCTCTTTTAAGTCAACATTCATGAAAATAAAGATCAATCTTCCATTGGCCAGAAAGTGTGAAGCGAAAAAAACAAAACGAGACCACTAATATAAGAGCATGAAATGGCTGCGTAACAATGAAGTGCACTTGAAAGGGTCGACTCCGCTTTCCCCCTCTTCAGTTAAACGGGAAAGTAAAGATTACAACCTCTCGTGCAGCTAAACCTCACAACTGCCGAAAAAGCTACAGCGAGTGAATTTGGAAATGTGAGGAGCCTGCGGGAGAACAGCAGCAGGACAGAATTGGGCTGTTTGTCAGTGTGAGAGGTGTGTTTATAGAGCAGGTACAAAAATGAAGAGAAACGGCTTATGACAGGTATACTGGTGCAGTTGACAAGCAGCCCTGTCAATGGCAGCCTGTCATCTTGAGTAGATGGCAACTGACGGGGCAGCTGCTCTGCTCATCAACCTCAAACACTACAGACTGATTACGAGCTGTGCCGCCACGTCACGGCCCGCTTAATCAACTTATGATGAGTTACCATGCTGACCGCCAGCCTGAAGACAAAAACACATACATACATACATACATACAAACCATAAATGTTTCCATTAGAACTACAACAACTAATGGATAAAATTGATTATTAATTATCGACAATGAAAATTATCGACAACGAATTGGATTCGCGATTAGTCACATCCATGTGCTGTGCTCGGAAACCATCAGCCAGTCATGTCACTTTGCAGTAGTGAATGATCCATTTCTATGGACAAACTGCTTATGAAAAATAGTGCAGGACACAGAGGGGGCTGCTGTGGGAAAGGTACATGATCCAAGTTGTCCAAAATTTGCCCTATATTCAATGCATTTTAAACAAAACCATGAGTGTTTACCATTTTTCCAACTCATGCTTTGATTGAAGAGTGTGCGTTTAATGCCTCTGACATGCGTTTTCCTTTGCACATAACTTACATTTTATGGTTATATCCATATCTGTAAATGTTAGAAAGTCCCACGAGTATTTCCATTTTGCATATTCTTTATTGTGTTCTTTATACACCCACTTGTGCTTTTGTTTATCATTTTTAATTTAGTCATTTTAATTTCTGCTTTAAAATAGTAAGCAATCATTTTTTTAGGTTTCAAAATATGTTTGTATTTTAACTCATTTTTGCATAGCCGTCATAGATCCATCCAATATATATGTTTTCATAGGCTGGGATGTGGAATAACATTGTTTAAAATAATGGATTAAATTAAAAAAAATAAAAATAATTAATGTATAATAGTTTTTAGATTTTCATCTGAATAATTGAAAAAATAAGCGATTACCCAAAACAATCATTAGTTGCAGCCCCAGTTTCCATATACATTTGGGGCGTTTTTCTTATTTGCATGTGTTTTTCCTCAAGTCGGTTTGAATTAAGGGAAAACAAAATCTTTTTAAAAAATCGACTAGTCGGTGGGTTGCTAAAATTTCTTGTCAACTAATCGATCAGGAAAGAAGTTCTGCATAATTAGACCAGTTTTGAGTTCATCAGACACAGAGCAGACATGTTTCTAAGGGGCGTTTAAATGGGGCACATTCTGGTGTTCAAATGCAGCTAGGCAGACAGTAAGACAATAAAAACACCGCAATTTTTCATTTAACGCAACGATTGCATTTTGGGTGCTTAAATACGATGACATAACAGTAAAAAACACTGGGTGAAATTTCAGGAAGGTTTACCATGCAAACAGCTAAAACAAGACAGAAGTCAATGCTAAAAAAAAATAAATAAAAGAAATTAATAAAATCTAGACCATTCTTTCAAAAGTTTAAATAGCAGTACATACAAGTAGAACTGTAACTGTTTAGACAATAAGTAATAACCTAATAAAAATAAATATGAAATATTACATTTATAAAAAAAAAAAATTAAAAAAAATTTAAAAAAAATCACAAGCTCCAAATTGTAAAAGTGTGTGGTTCTCCAATGCGTTGAACAAGCAAATTCGAAGTCCAGTGAATGAGCCTTTATTTTGGTGGCAGCACCTTCTGATACTACTATTTCTGGAACAGAACTCTAAGACAATTAATGTGTCATGACAACCCTTACTGCATCTCGACTCCATGAGACGAGCATTGTGCAACTTCATGCCGTGTGATGAATATCTTACTACTCCAGAAAGGTCAGCGAAAGACCGAAGAGTGTCTTATTTATACCAAACAGGAGCATAAGCAACCAGTGGTAAGCAGTGGCTGCAGTGAGGTTCACAGCACCAACCAGCAACAATACATCAGTTCATGTGGCGTCTGAATGGTGACCAGGACCAATTAAGCAATGGCGAGTACTCCCCTGAACAGTACCCACAGATGAATAACGCGCTGTGGGGCAGGTGAGGCTTGAAGCCATTACACATCAATCACCAGAGCAGGACCTTTTGAAAGATACCAGCTGTCTTAATGGAAAAGGGAGGGAGAGAGGCAGGGAGGGAGAAAAATCAGCCATTTGTGAAAGCCGGTAGAAAAAAAGAAAGCTTCAGGGGTCTCAGCCAACAGCACCTATTTTACCATTTCCATTACTGCAATGAAGTCAAGGGGTGTGAGCCAGGAGGTTTTAAATAAAAATACATTTCTCCTTCAGAGCAGCGGATAAATTAGACCTTCTCACCCCTCCAACCACACAGTTGCTCTGCCACTATTAACACATCACCTCACAATGGGCACGCAGCAGGGCTCTATTACAAAACACACTCCTTTTTCAACATTACTCTTTCATGCTGCATGTTTTATTCATCCTAAATCACTCTCCTATTACGCCAATAGGCCGACACATTCATCTCTGTGATTTGAGGTAAAAGCCAATAAAGGGTCAGGCAACACAAATGCTATTTACCAAAGACACCCAAACTGCCATTGCCACTTCATTTTAGTGCTGTAACTATTATTTTGATAATCAATAAATCTAAGTCGATTAGCCTATAAATCAATAATAGCTGTAACCTCTGCCAAGAATTAAAAGACATCTATCAGTAATACAAATATCCATGATGTCTGCTTTTAAAGTGAAGGTTTCAGGTTGACAGCAACATGCGAGTCTTTAAATGTTTCGTTCATTCGGCAGATTAAAGTATCTGCTTGAATACATCTCTGTATGAAGGAACAGCTGAAGTCACAACCACATTCAGCCACAGTATCAAAAAACGGCAATGTCCATAACATCGGAAAATTTTATCACAATTGACCCTTTACAAACAGTTTGACTGACAGGCAATCTGACCAATCATAGCCCTGAATCCCCCATTTTGTCTGACAAAGCAGTCAGGGAGTTAGTAGATTAACGTTGGTGAACTTGAACTTCAAAAATTTTGTACACTCACATCTTTCCGCACTTGAAACAAGATTCCTTCTGATGTCCATTCATGTATATTTGAAACAATGAAACAATGAACTAGTATGAAGAGATGTTGGTTCATGAGCCGCTTGAAGGAGCTACAGCGATCTGTCACGACACATTAAAGAGACACTATATGCTATTTATTGTTTAAAAAATTTAAGACATATTAAACATGAAACCGTTTCATATGTCTGTCGACGTGTTGTCAGTGTCCTCTTTGTTCCAGGATTTATTTTTCACTGTGTGAGAGCATGTTGTGTGGCGTGAAAGTGCTTGACCTGTCAGACAAAGCAACAGTAACTAAATGGGGCAGAAGGGTCTTGCGAAGGGTCAATAGACAGCTTACGAGTCCAATCGAGGTGTGACTCTATCAGATATTTTAAACAATCAACAAGGAACTAAACTAAACCCATCATGATCACATTATTTGACATGGCAGAAAACTAGTTCTCCGGTGTGGTTCCATTCTTTCAGCACGTTTGTCAAGAATGCGGTTGTGAGTCCTGAATACGTGCTGGAGTCAGTTCGGTTCTAGAATGCTGGTTGTCACACTTGTAAAAAGGAAAGCACTGTATGAAGGCAACCATATTAAGCTGCGCTGGCATACTAGCCATTAGTATCTTCTATAGAGTTTAGTTTTGTGATAAACATGACAGAGGATTAGGGAAGAATGCTAACAGTGTGACGCTTTGACGCATTCCACACAAATTGACGTGTCATTCCAGCCCTACTTCAATTGTAAATATAGTTGAAGACTGTTCATGATACATAAAGTCAATGAGCAGACAGCAGTGAGAGAGCAAGTGACACTCTTATATAGACATTTTTTGGTGATCCCTGATCACTGTTTTCAAACGGTGTATTACAAAATGCAGACATTTGACTGGCAAGGATTACCGGAAGCATTCCAGAAGGAAGTTGTGAAATACGTGTTTGATGTGATTGTTTTCGGCGAGCGAGATTAGCCTTGGAACATATCAAACAAAACATTATCTGCAATACGAGCAACTGAGATTTATCAGACAAATGTCTCATTCAAAGCTCATCCAAGAGAGCTACTCTGAAAACAGCTTTGTTGAAATCAATCTATTTTGCCAGAGCGCCAAAGCGAAAAGCTCGATAAATAAATAAATAAATAGACATCTGAAGCAGAACTCCAACAACAACAACAACAACAAAAAAATATTACAGAAATCTCTTTGATAACTCCACCAGATTTTAGTTATCGTTGATGAAAGCATCACATTGACTCAGTATTGTGTGAAATTATGACTTGCAGCGGTTCAATTCTAATAGTTTCACATGATCACACAGAACTAGCATGTATAACCTGTACTAAAAATCCTGATTCACACCATCGGTCTGCTAATCACAAGCATCTTTATCTGATGGGACACATTTATTGTAAAACGGTCCCTGCTGGAAAAGATTGTACTGAGTGAAATCCTGCATGTTCTAAATCTTAAAGGGTTAGTTCACCCAAAAATGAAATCACTGTACTTACATGAACTGTTTAAAATGTTTTTACAATCTTTCTGGGCATTCAAAGTCTTGCTGGCAATGGAGGCCTCACTGAGCCATCGGATTTCATCGAAAATATCTTTGTGTTCTGAAGATGAACAAAGGTCTTACAGGTGTAGAACGACATGAGAGTGAGTAATTAATGACATAATTTTCATTTTTGGGTGAACTAACCCTTTAATGGCCACTACTAACTATTTCAGTGCTACTCGATAAATGGCTACTTATTGATATGGACATGTAATACAATGGAAGACCCTCTTCACACAGGAACTGTTTTTACTGAGCTTTAAATTGTATAGACAGGCTGATGGATCTTTAAGCATTAGCACAGCCTGTTCCCATTAAGTGAGGACACAAGAAAATGCCTTCTTTCAAAGCATAACTCTATAAAGACTCACATTAAACACCTATGCATTCTGTTCCTTTAACGTAATCTTCACGAACAAACAGACCTTTGTGACTTCTGAGATCTTAACTAAAATTGGAGTTACAGACGGCCATGGTCAGGATGAAAAACTGCAAAACTCCTTTTAAAACCTGAGATTGAATTTGACCTTTATAAAAAAAAAAAAATAGAATCTGCCACGACATCCACTATTCCACTACTCCATTCAACAGTATAGATACACCGATACCAGAAACATTATGAATGAAACACTTGTTGCTATATCAACAGTTGCTATACCAACATCCTAACGAAGAGAATATGTTTAAATTATATCGCTCTCAATCCACATCAAGCTTTTCTTGCGATTTTGCCAGCCGGCACGTGTACAGATCATTTTCAAGAAGCGAGTTCAAATGGTTGCCATGGTAAAGAACAACAATATCTTCGAGGAAATGTGTTTATGATAGGGTGAAATTAGTCATTGCGCACATCTCAAATATATACATATATACACATATACATAAACATATGTATATGTAGCCTGATCATATTTGTTGTTCCTAGCACATTTGACCAATTCCAAACCACATCATACAAAAATAAATACAAAATGAATACAATTAATTTTGTATTTAATCCTTGATAAGTGATATTTAATTGTTCATGAAGGTTGGAAATTAAAAATAATTATTAGGCAGGTTTTCTTTTACAGGCAAAATGAGCCAAAAAAAAAAAGAGAGGGATGCAATAACGCAACAGAAATTGCAACTTTAAGGCATGACCAAAGGACAGCAAAATGCTCATTGGGTCAGCAGGGTTAGACAAAAACAGGTGGAGAAGAAAAGACATATTAACAGCAAAAAGAATTAAGAATTAAGTGTGAAACCATCAGGAACTCTTTTAGTCTCCAGCGCCACCATTTTCCAGAACTGCAATCTACCTGGAGTCTCCAGAAATGCAAGGTGTCAGGATCTCAGAAACTTGAGTTGGGTAAAGAAACATAAAAAAATAACCCCCACTTAAGAATCACAAGCTGAAGTTTTGTAAAATACATGAAGACTGTTTTTTTTTAATAGGCTTTATAGATCGACAGATTGAGAGTGACTCTTAAAGGACCAGCACCACACTTATCTTTCAGAATCTGGCAGTAAGGTGTGGGAGTTCATTTTTAGTCAATCTCCTATTCTGTAAAGTCCACCTTGCAGATATGAATATATAGTAACACTTTAAATTAGGTACACATTCACTATTAACTAGTTGCTTATTAACATGCATATTACTAGCAAACTAGCATTTTATTAGTACTTATAAAGCAGTAATTAGGAGTTTGAGGGAAAACTCATAGTTAGTAATGAATGTGTGCTCTAATGCATATATAAGGCAAATATATAATATATATGCATATAAAATAAGGCTTAAAAAAGCCCCAGAGAACTGATTTGAGATGATTGCAATAGTACTTTTAAATATCCACGTACACTTTTCAGAAAAAAAAAATCTAATCAACGTCTACCACTCTTCTTTAATATACTGCCGGATTAAGATCTCATGAAGGCATCCTATGCAAACACTGGCTGGAAATTAATTTGGTCCACCTCTGTAGCGTGTAACTACTCAAATGTTGATGATTTATATACAGAAATCAAGGGGCTAATCTGAGCCCTGAGGAGTCAGTAAACCTGAGGCTGAAGGCTAGGCTCCAAGCAATCCAAGTATGTGAGTAAGTGGTTGTGTACGAGTGTGTATTCCCTCTGCACAATTCCCGTAGGAGCCGGCTCCCCATCAGCACTCGTGTCTATTATCAGCATCGTGCCTGAGAGTAACTTCATTTCACACTGTAAGCCACAAACACAGTGCAAACCACACTGAGGGCTCTCAGACTAGTTTGTCCGTGTGGCAGAGAGGGTGGGGGGAGAATGTCTGGACAGGTCCATCACTTAGCCTTGCCGTGTAGCCAACGAGCATTTCTAAAGGGAGCATAAACACCAGGAGTGCAAACACAAAAGCTAGACAAGGGATAGTTCACAGAAAGAAAAAAGATAACCAGGTCACCTTTTATTCACACTCATGTCATTCCAAACCGGTATGCTGTTCTTTCTTCTGCGGAAAACAAAATATATTTTGAAGAATGTTTTTGTCCATACCATGAAAGTCAATGGGGTCCAGTGCTGTTTCAGTGCAAACCATTGACTTTCATTGTATGGACAATTTTTCTTTCAAAATATCTTGTGTTCCACAGGAGAAAGTCACAAAGGTTTGGAACGACATGAGTGAGAATAAATTATATTTTTTCATGAACTATCCCTTTAAAATTTTCCTACCAGTGGCTAAAATATATGGTAATTACTGATATCAAGAGAGCTGTAATGAATTTTCAAATTCAAAAAAAGGAAATAAGGTTGTGCATATGAAATAATCAATACATATTTGGAAAAAGTACCATTTAAGGTGGGTAAACCGTTTTAACCGCTGATCCCGCGTTGTGCAGCAGACACTCTTGGCTTGGCCTCACCCCAGCATACGCGATCAATACTCAATCAATGGCAGATAAACATATACGTCACTTTCTAAATCTATCCTAGATACAGAACATACTAACGTTCAAACTTCCCAGATCTGCTTTGATTCACAATACGATGAATCAAATGAGAATGCAGCAGTTTACAAAAGCCCATTCACTATTTCAATAGATTCAGATTGTGTAGCAACGACGCCTGTATGGCTTTTCCCTGCTCAATCAAAATACAATCAGCATAACAGCTGATTTAGAAAAACTGTTAGCATGGTGCGGAGCAAGAATTTTTTTGTGTGTTGTCGCTAAAAGAAGACATCTAAAAGTAGTCAGTTGATCAAAAGCCTCATGGCAGCTCAGTCTGAGCCTCATTCACAGTGAAAGCAGGGAGGTCTCAGGGAAGCACTGGTCCTGACAGACACCCACAGAGAGGGGGGCTCAGCTCTGCGTCACGCTCCCCCCACTAATCATCACATGAAACACAGGGCCTGGAGGAGAGATCTCAGCTCAGGCTTATTGTTCAGGACCTCATTTATTCCTGCTGCAACGTTATTCCAAACTCATCTTCCAGAACATAAGGTTAAAGATGATGTGGCCGCGGCGGCGATGCCATTAGGTCAATGCGTCAGACCATTTTCAGACTAAATTATTTAGTTATCTGGCGGTGGCTTTTTTCCCCCCGAACGCTGGAAACCAGCGGCAGATGGTCTCTCGAACAAGCTGGCCATTCAAAAACACGCGTAACGGCTCTGCCAAAAGCACCTCCACCCCAGATACCACAGGACGGTATTACCACTAATTAGGAGAGGCTTTTGTTTCTGGATGAGCCACCTCTCCAAACCCACAGCCTGACAGTCTTTAAGAGGCTCTAGTCTGAATAACACCCTCTTTGTTACTCCACCTCTCCATTTAAGGCAACTCGGCTCAAATATAAATATAAATTCTCCAGTTCTATTTCCATTGCAAGCCACACAAAACCCTGTTGTTTAAAGTGGACGAAAAAAAGTCTGCCTGAGAGCTCCTACGGTGTCAAATCTTTGTCATCCTTGATATCTTTGAGAAGACGGAATGCTCAAATGTTTGGAGGAATATCAAATCACAGATCTCTATACTACTGATGCAGTGTATAGTCCAAATGTGCAGCACTGTAAAAATGATTTGAGATTGTTTCCTTGCCTTGGAGCGGCAGGCAGGAGGGGAAGTGACTGGAGGGTAATGGAAACGCTGCTGAAACAAGCAGGATCAGAGCTTCCCTCTCCTCTCTGGACAGCTCATAAAACATGCATTGACTAGAACTATTACCATTCTGCTGTTTTAGTGCAGCACGCAGCTCCCAGGAAGAGTGCACACTTATCAACCTACATACACACCAGACCTGCTTCTTTTTATTTTAAACATATAGTGACGTAAAAGAGCAGCTGTTTGGAAAAAAAAAGAAGTGTTTACCAGAGGGAGGCACCTAAACAATAGGCTGCTGCCGCTCTCCGGGTTCAGGGTTGTGTTTAAAGCAGTGTACAGTGGAAGGCGGGAGATTAACTCGTAACCCATTCATGTGTGAAATGAAGACTTTATCCCTAACTGATAGTGTTGCGAGGCTTCCAGAAAACACAAGCCTGATGATTTTTCATCATTTCAGAAAAACAGCCGTAATATATTAGATTACCGCTCGCAGCCTTTTGGTACGTTCGCACAATGCAGACTCTTAAAACACCCCGGTGTTTTACAACAAAGCACGGTGGGAGGCGGGCGAGGAGAGCGGGGGTCTGCCGTTCAGGCAATGTGGCTTTTCTAGTCGAGCAAGCACATTTGAAGTCAAACCGTTTCACAGAGGCACCAGGTTAGTATGTTTATAGTAAAAGAGCGAATGGATGGCTTAAAGCAGGAATTGCCAAAATTTTTCTTAAGATGTACCACTTTCACCTAAAATATTTATTCCCCTGAGGAAATATATACATATATACACTCATACATACTTGGAAACTCCCGATTGCTCAAAACCAGATGACTTCCATTGTTTGGACAAAAAACAAGAACACTGAAACATTTCAGAATATCTTCCATGTTCCAAGAAAAAAAGTCAGCCACAGTTTTTGTGTGTGTGTGTGTGCGAACTATCCCTTTAACTTGCCTGAAAAAAATAAAAGCCCAAAATTGCCTTTATTAGAGCTGGAAGTAAAAAACACTGTTACAATTTTCCAAATTAGAGAACAGGAATTCCTGCCACTTCTTTACACAGAGCCTCCATTTCCCAAGAGAGCTGAATCAGACAGTACAAAGGCGCTGGAAAGAGTGTATTTTAAAAGTTTTAACAGTGTGCAATGATCATAGAATTATTCTGCGACATTCACAGGCTTCACACTCTTTAGCGAGCATTACAATTCCTTCCACAGCACGGCAAGGAATGAACCTGGGGAGGGGGGGGGGGGGGGGGGTTGTGTGGGTCCAAGTTAAAATAGCTTGCAAATGCACGAGTAAGCTCATAAACAGAGCAAGCATGTTCAGCACAGAGCCACATTCATCCAAGTGTATACACATGTGTCAATCTAAATGAGTAGTCCATTGACTGCTGAGTAACTGTATTTTCCTCTAAACTGCATACTGGGCAGAGCTAATAAAAAGCTCGGCTGAAATGAAATGTGGCCTGACCTTTTCCGATCTTTCTTTCAGCCGCCCCTTTACGCAGATGTCCAGTTCTCCTCATGTATCAAGCTGTTAAATAGGCTGCCTTCTACTTTGCGTCCCCTTAGCCGTGCTAACAGTATAATGGAGAACACAGCGACAACTGGACATGCACACTCTAAATGAACGAGTTGTCTTTCTTTATAAAAATTATTTTACTTTTTTTTTTTTTAAATTCTAAGCGAAAAATTAGGTATTCCCATTCAAAAGGACTTTTTCCCTCAGTTAATTATTAGTAAAGCCTAACACAGCCATTTTTGTTTGCACTTTGTTGGGTTATCTTCTGAAAAACACACAATTTAATGAAGATTTACTCTGTTACCAAGAGGAACATCTTAATGAGCTGTTTAGCAAAGATAACACATCGCTCTGTGGAGCCATTGCATGTAGTACATCCCTAACCCTCTACAGCAACAGCAGATCAAAAATTCAATAATGAATGTGGAACCGCGGCAATTAATGTCTATGAGAATCCAAGCTGTCTGGAAAAAAAAAAAAAAAAAATACATCAGTAACCTGATTAATTTTATATAGGAATAATCTGTGATCAGCATTACCAAGTGAGCCCAAAAACAAATTAGATTTGAAGCTAAGAGCCCCATTGATCAGCAGTCATCTAAACTGACCATGAAAAGGGGCCGGTAATCCGATCCAGCCGTTCGGAAGTGCCTGAGAGAGTTGCATCTCTACAATGGAAACATTCTGTACACAATGTAATCCATTGTGTACATTCAGCGAGCGTTTTGGAACCTGTTCGATTACACTAAAATGGCCCAAATCATCGCAAGTATAAACAACGTGGGGAGGATCGTTTTTCAACTTGGCAACGGCTGCGCCACTCCACTTCCAATGACATTTGCCTGACCCATAGAAATTGTGACGCACAACTGTCAAAACACTGCCGCTCTCCAGAACATTCCGCACAGTCTCCGTACAATTCCATGACTCAGGCAATAGCTAGTTTTATTTCATACAAGTGAATATTTAATGGTATCCAGAGTTACTTTAGTGGATCCCTAGTGGCCTGTGCTTCGGTTGCAAAACAAAAAAACTACATAAACTAAGTTCAGTAAAAGCAGATGCCAACAACTATAATCATTAACTATTCTAGCCATTGGGAGTGTGAAAAGCACAATTTATATATTCACTAGAGTGAAACACTCAAGACTGTGAGGTTTGTCAATTGATAAATTGTTAAAGGAATCAGACAAATATTAGGATAATCTTACAACACTTCGCTTCAAGCCACAAGACTCTCCACAGCCATTTTACAAGCCAGTGCCAAGGCACAACACCAACTTCCCTTTGAATATACAAGGCAATTCTTAGAAGGACAAAGACGTGAATGAATCAACAGCACGTACACTAATAACCTTGGGCTATCTAACCATTCCAATGCTTTATGGAACTGTATAACATATAAATAGCAGATCCATTTCTAACCAGTCTGTTAGGGATCTATTTCAGCTTCCCTGTCATTAAATATTTATCCTTGCGGAGTGGCGGATTGTACAGAGGTGATAAGCACTTAGGAATCCAAATTTTTCAACCCCCACCATTTCCCATGTCTATAACCCTTTATTTTCCCCTTACATGCAACAGAGACGTTTATTCAAACAGATTATCTACAAGTGCTCCTTTAATCGGCACAAGACAGGACTGAAACAGCGCCCACATTCCCAAAGGAAAGGCGCTCTGCTGGTTTTATCAGGAGAGAAATCTTTTTTTTTTTTTTTTTTAAATACCAAAGGAATGAAATAACTTGATTTGAGGAAGACCCCTTCCATTGTAGAGAGTTTAAGGGGCCGGGGCAGGGGAATTTCAGTATTTCACAGCTCTTTGTATTCCTGACACAGCAAATTAACACCCAAGCTAAAACAAAATAGGAGACTTAGCTTTGCCAAATATGGAATCAGTGTTCATAGCAAATCAAACATAAATTTAAGCAGCACCTCTGCTTGTTGCTGCTGCTTGTGCGAGAGTTTGGCTCGGGTTGAATTTGGCATCTTACAGCATATAATGATGAAAAGATTTCATGCCTCAGCTTTGTGGGTGGTTGCTGTTGGGTGTGAATGCATCTCTAGTGGACCCTGCATGCTTCAAAAGCTTCTTGGGCCAACCTACGGTACTTCACAGGTATTCTTGGACGGACAACAAAAACATCTTTTTTAAGGCTCAATAGGGAATGGCCTGCCAGAGGAATGGCAGTTCAAATCGGACAGGCTAAATTCCAAACACAACCTCTACATATGGACTGGGAGCTCTCCACAAGACAAGAAAAGAGATCTAATAAATGTTTACCAACTGCATTTCAATCCACAAAGACAGAAAAATACATTTTCAATATATAAAATAGATATCATTTTTGGTAGCACTTTATTTTCTAATCCGGTTTCCCGCAAGTACATACTAAATACTTATTATAAACTATGTACTAAACCTAAACTTAAGCCATGTAGTTACCTTATATTACAGTACTTCATTGGGTAAGTACAGTGGAAGTACACACACTGTAAAATAAAGTAACCAATTTGTTTTGCAAATACATGAAACAAAAAACAAAAGGTTTCTCTCTGTAACTGATCAAATATATACAGTACCTGTCAAAAGTCTGGAAACATTACAATTTCTTAATGTTTTTTAAAGGAAGTCCCTTATGCTCAACAAGGCTGCATTTATATGATCAAAAATACAGCAAATTAAAAAAAAAAAAAAAGGTTTCTATTTGAATATATTTTAAAATGTAATTTATTCCTGTGATGACAAAGCTGAATTTTCAGCATCATTACTCCAGTCTTCAGTGTCACATGAGCATTCAGAAATCATTCTAATGTACTGATTTGATAATAAGAAATGTTTCCTGAGCATCAATGTTGAAAACAGTTGTGCTACTTAACATATTTGTGGAAATGGGAATACTTTTTTCAGGATTCTTTGATGAATAGAAAGTTTAATAAACAAGCTTCATTTGCATTTATTACATTAAAGCATTTAAATATAATTAAACAAAGCTTTGGTAACATTATAAATGTCTTCACTGTCACTCTTGATCAATTCAATGCACCCTTGATGAATGAAAGTATTAGTCACTTTTTTTTTTTAATCTTAAAAACAAATGTTTGCATCGTCTCCACAAAAACGTTAAGCCGTTTTCAACATTGACAATATGCACACACACACACACACTTATAAAGACATACATACACTCACGATTTCTAAAACCCTACAAGAAAAAACAACATGAATCAATCATTCACAACTCCACCCTATTTCTCAGCACATCATCTTTTTGTATGATTAACGGTTACTGCACTTTGTGCATTGTGTTCTAAAACCACTATTAGGAAAACACTGCATTACTTCCATATTGTCTGTGTTAATTCAGAAGAATAGCTATAGTTTACTGTAGAGCAGCCCGACCAGTGCAATCTAGTTTTAAAATGAATGGAGAGATCAGTGTATTTAACCGATGTGTCATACAGATGACTAACACTTACACTACAGTGAACCGTGCCGTGACCCTGCGGCAGCCATGATTCTGCATAACCCTGTGAGCTCTGACATGCAGAGACACGTACACACTTCTTCCACTACAGTAAATACAACAGAATCAAATGGCGAAAGAAAAATACACTATCTTAATGATTCACACAAACACAACCAACCAAGATCTGTGAAGAAAAAGACATTTTCAAATGTCTCAAAATGGATGCAATCACCGTCCTATCCCTGATAGAAAGTAGCGCTATCAAGTGGGAATGCAAATATTCAATAGCTCTGCTCTGCTTAATGGCGAATGGAGTGGGATTGTGGTGTATTGCCACAATAGAGTATAATTTCCCTCCCGCTCTGATGGAGCCACTTCACTCTGATGAAGAACAGGAGCATTGAGCTGATTCTATGACCACAGTTTGTGTTTCCACCCCAACCCCCACCCCACCCCACCCCGCTCTCCTATTTGTCCTCCCAATGACACACAGCGCAAGCTTGTCATTTTCAAACGTTACCATTCAGGTCGCATCGATTTATTGTAATCAAAGATGATGTGAAAGGCTACGACAAATACGTGGTTTACTCCGTCAAGGGTAAACAAACAGCAAAGGTCTCTGTGTACAGCGAGGTTTTAACCTCGATCTGAAATCCCCCGTTCATTAATGCGGCGTTAACAGCCGGTTACGGCCAGTGAAACCACGGTAGCAAAATCAATTACCTCAGCAAGTATTGATATGTCTCGCGGCCTGTTTACAATTTAATCTCTAACTTGTCAGAGCCATTATTTTCCTAATCACAACTCCCGCTCTTCTGCGCCTTTGTCTCTGGCTCATGTTTAAGGGAACAAAAAGGTCATAAGCTTGAGCGCTCCCCTGGGCGCAGCCTGCCACTGCTGTAATTATTCCTGAGCAAGAGATGACAAATGAAGTGGATCAAATCAAAGGTGTCAGTAGCTCTTATGACACCAGCCCAGTCGCACAGGTTAAAACGGAGGTCAAGCTAAAAGGAAAAACTAGTTAATGCCGCCCTGCAATAATTATGTGCGAAGCCTCTTAAAGTGACAAACGCTTCATAATCCCTCACTAAGATAAATGTATAGAAAATCCATACCTATTGATGGGGCATTTAACTGCAGGAGATAAATAAACAAACAAACAAATGAAAAAACTCCCAGTGACGTGTCCGTTACTCAAATTGCATCCAATCACAATAGCGGCAGAAAATATCCTCAGGAGCCGATACTAAACTAGCTAAAACGATCAACGAGGATATCATCAGCAAACTCGCCATTTGTATCTTGGCCAGTAATCATTGAGGAACGGAGGCTGATGCATTATTTACTGGCTAATGTATAATTCAGAGCCAACAGCAGATTTAATGCATAAATAAAGCTGTGATACACCTGCTTTAAATGTTTACTCACCAAAATAAGATCTGAAAGTACAAGCACGTCACACAGTGCCTTTGAAAGTTTCAAACGTGTCACTCGTTTCTTTTTTTTTTTTCATCTTGGGTGACTAAAAGTGAAAATGGTTTGCAGGTGGCGAGACCCACAATCCGCTTTGTTCACCTCCTAGAAACATAAACGGAGATCAAAATGAGACACTCAGATGTCTAAGCACAAGATCTCAATTACTTAATTTAAAGCAGTTCTGCAGGCATGAGCTAGCGTGTTTGTCTTTCAGCAAATGCAAACACTGTAATGAGAAGTGAAGGGCGTCCATGTTCAAGTTACTCATTTCCATCGATGCTTCTTTCATATGATAATATTGTGGCAGAAAATAGAGACTATTTTGAAAATAATTCAATTTGTTTATTGCTCCTTCAGCAGCTGTTTTCAAAATGCAATGAATCATTGCAGATTTCAGAGGAAAGGTTAGCAAACAATACATTATAAATAGAAAACAAGCACAAGAAATTCTTGTTAAAAGGTTAATTAGGCTGCTTCAGGGAACCGATCTTTTGACGTCAAACAAGTCAGTCACAATTCCCTACAGGCCACGCTATTGACCGCTGTGCTGAGCCTGGCCTACTTAAAAGACAGTGATAAAGACACACAATATTCCATCAGCATCTGAAACACCTTGTGGATTAACCAAATCAAAAACACGTCAAACATCACTATAATATCCATTTTAATGCGTGCAAATAGATGCCTGAAACACATACAGGTTATTCATAGTCTTGTCCCAAATTCATAAATTATTCCAAAGCAACCCACTATATCACTCAAATGTTTGGGGTCGGTAAGATTTATGAAAAGCTCCCAAAGATGTCTTTATGCTCATCAAGGCTGCATTTATTTGATTATATACAGTAAATGGTAATATTGCAAAATAACCATTTCTACTTGGACATATTTTAAAATGTAATTTATTCCTGTGATGTCAAAGCTGAATTTTTAGTATAATATCTCTAGTCTTCAAGGTCACATGATCCTTCAGAAATCATTCTAATATGCTATTTTGGTGCTCAGGTAACATTTCTTATTATCATCCATGTGGAAAACAGTTGTGCTGCTTAATATTTCAGTGGAAATATGATTTTCTTTTCAGGATTCCTTGATAAATAGAACATTCAAAAGAACATTTATTTGAAATAGTAATGTTTTGTAACATTATAACTGTCTTCATGGCCACTTTTCACAACTGAATGTGTCCTTGCTCAAGCATTAATTTCTTTAAAAAAAAATTTTTTTATAAAAAAAACACCTCAGCCATCCTGTTAGTAATGTTCAACACAATGTTTTAGCAGTAAAACATTCCAAATGGATTTAAAATGTTAAGAGAAACGCTGTCCAACAAAACCCCTCCGTAACATGGAGATACCATGTTTTTTTTCTATGTGCGGTCAACGAAATAAGACCACATGATTGTCATCATATGGTCTTTCATTACAGGCATAAAACTTCATTCTTAACCTTTTCCCTCATGCACTCATATTTCTCTAGATGAGGTAATTATTTTCGCTGCCGCAAACGTTTCTGGACACATAGCCTGCATTCAACTACTTGATAATGAAACTATTTATACACTAACGGGATGAGTCAAGGAGTGAAAGTCTAGAGAGCTGTTTTCTTCTGCCAGCAGTAAGATTGGACTAAAGGTTTATTTGATCTCACAAAGATATAGCTTGATCCATCAAAGCTATCATTATTCAACAACAGCAGGCCTGGCTTATACAGAACAATATGCATATTGTGCCACACAAAGACAACTCATCACCTGGAGAAAAAAAAATAAAAATAACCAAAACAAATCCCCTGCCCAGAAACAGCCCATTTAGCTGAAAAGTAATCTGCCTAAAATTGCTGATTAGTCCATTATTAAATGAAATGCTTTTAAATGAACAATTCATTTTTAAACAATAGATGAGTTAAATAAAACTGCCCAGAAGGTTGGTCAAATATTTAGGCTACCCCAACCATTGAGTTTGTCCATTTTTAACCCAACTTGGGTTATTTTTGACCTAGCATTATGTGTAGATTTGGTTCAACTGGTCCCTACTAACAGTATAGTGTGACTATAATGTAGTACTCTTGAGGACTTGTCCACCCGATACAATGAAAATCACAGTATTGTGACAGTTTAAAAGTCAATTTAAATTCTATGATATTTTGGTATTTTTGAGCTTGCGATTTTTTTCCCAATTTTCATTCATTGTATGAACAAACTGCCTAAGGTCATTCTGCTCCCTTTTGTTTTTCATCTAAGATAATGAGTAGGAATGGCATGCCATGAAGATGAGTAAAATAATGAAATATAGGAAAGAGGATATTTATGAATCGTTGCAGGACAGACAGTCATAGATTGTGCTCCATTCCAGCAGTCTAAGAAATTTATATCCTTTCTAAGCAAGAAATGCTTCAACTCAATGCATACTGTTCAAGATGAAAACACTTGAGTGAGGACTGAATTTTTATAATATGTTTATCACCACAGAGAGTGTTTCTCTTCAAGGACAAGGACAGAGTGAATACTAGTAAGGGTGTGCGGGCGTAAAAAGCATAAAAGACTCCATCTGACATCCCTAACAGAGCAGGAAAACAGTGGGGCCTGAGGGACCCCAACCTCACTTTATGACCATGTGCTGAATTAACAGGTCCAGATGTCCCCTCTCACTTAACATGTGCGAGACATCTCGAGCAAAGGGCTCAGCTGCTTTAGGGCTTATTAAAAAAATATCAATTTCAATTATACCCATTAACTTCTCGCGCTCCTCAGGTTTACATTTATTTGACATCAACAAGGCTGATTCTCGCCCAAGATGTATGTTTAAAGCATAAATCGACCGATCCAAGTTTATCAAGTTAAATTCATCAGCTACAAATCAACCACCTTCTGGCATGGGTCGAATAAACCGAGGAATGAACAACAAATAAGACAAAGAGAGTGTCGCTGAAACACCATACCGTGAAGCCAGAGGAATGAGTCAAACAAAGACGAGCCTATTACCAGACAGATATCAATCTGCTCTTAGTACTTGCTGCTGCAGAAGCATTCAGACGACTCAGCTGCTTGGGCTGTTTATAGTTTGACAGTGTCAGGTCTCTTTGTCACTAGGACCATGAGCAGGCGCCTGTGGTTACTGTATCTATTATCAAGGGGAAAGTGCCAACACATTCTTGTAAACAAAGGAGAGTCTACCTACAAGTTCTCAGAGACAAAGCTCAACCAGAAAACGCTCGAGGCAACCATTCCAAACAATCTGAGCTGTTCTCAAATCTCTTTCAGAAACAAATTTAGACGAATAAGCGCTCAGTCAATCACGCATTTCGCTAAAGGTTTTCCCGCGATGCGTTGCAATGCAAAACATGACGTTAATTACCTCTGCCCTTTCTCCAATTCATTAAGCATTACACTGCATAGCTCGGCCCGTGTTACGGATGCAGCACCGTTGAGGCCTCTCTCGGCAGACGGAGGAGAAATGTGCGACGTAACACCAGCCAATTCCATCATGCGAGCAGATTAAATAACATGCCTACCCAAGCCCCGTCAAACATTCAGCAGCCACCGCACGCCAACTGATCCGCTACAACACACTCTATGAAGAAACCCCTCAGTCAGCCCTGCCACAGCGCCTTTGATCCGAGTATTGCCCGTTTGATGCTTTTAAGGTGGAGGATAACACAGAACGCATCTCTCCGATGTGAGTAATTCAATTAAACACATAAGGACGGACACTTATTTTTCAGGGAAAACACACAGGCTAAATGTCATTGTGTGCTTAGGCATTAAACATTTAGTAGCCATTCTCGGCTGCTCAAGCAAAGAGGCAAGCAGTTGTTAAGGGAGAAGGATGACACAGTTAATCATACACCCACATACTGCAAATGAAGGCCCGGCACTAAGACGTATAATAACAGAGATGAAAACATACAACATTCACCAGTCATTTAAAAAGAGCAAGAGAGCTCAGTCATTGAGCACATTTACATACACATATGCTGATAACTAAAAATAAAATCTGTTTAATTAATCAGCTGAATTAACCTGTCCATGCGAAACAATAACCCAGCAATGGCAAAAGGTTATTCCCCAGTAGTGACGTCAAAACCTAATCATTTGTGTCTCTGAATTCAAGTTTTCCATTTATGCGAGATGTGATGTTAAATGTATAAGGAGAAAGAAAGATGCATTCCTTCCCCCCCTGCCGTGAAACGCTCTTTCTGTTTGGATGCGGTTACATCCACAGTAAGGATGCTTTGTTACATCACACAAGCGCACTTCAATAATGTGTACTGTGTAAAGCCAAGCGAAATATACATAAGCTGCAAAAATTAGGGCTGCACTTAATTAAACTGCACATGATTTGGCAATTAGCTGCGTTTTTTTTTTTTTTTTATGCACAGTTTGTCAGTGAAGCACGGCTAAATGCTGCTCCATCTGAAAGCCAGAGGGCGCAGGAACTCCAAATATGCCCCGCAGAAGAAAGATAACTCATGTAGTTCCGAGAAATCCCTATGGAAATCGCACTATCGCTGTAGCTTAATAAATAGAAGATTGAAACACTTTGATTGTTCCTCAAGCCTTCTTGGGTATTTATGATAATAAAGTATATTTATAATGTAATGCTAATCGTCATATCCTTTTATCACTGTGTAGAATACTTTGAAATAAACAGAATAAGGCACACAACAAATTAAGAAGCCACATCATTTCACAGAAGTATGTTATTTCAAATGCTCGGCTAACATTATGAAGTGAATTGGGAGTTAAAACATGTTATTCATTGTCTTGTTGGACAAGTGGTTTATAAATGCTTCTCATGTTTGTAAAGATGTTTGACGCGTGTTGTGTTTTCAAATGTACGTTATAAGAGACTCAAACTTGCAGAGCTTTCAGATGGAGCAGAATTTACTACTGATCACAGGGTAACACTTTACAATAAGGTTCATCAGTTAAACATTAGTTAATGTATTAACTAAAATGAACTAACCATGAGCGATACATTTGTTACTGCATTTACTAATCTTTGTTAACGTTAGTTAATGAAAATACAGTTCATGTTAGTTCACAGTGCATTAACTAATGTTAACATGTATTAGTAAATGTTGAAATTAACATTAATAAAGATTAATAAATGCTGTATAAGTGCAGTTCATTATTAGTTCATGTTAACTAATGCTGTTTACTAATGTTAACTAATGAACCTTATTGTAAAGTGTTACCGATCACAGAGTTGTGCTTCATGGACAAAGCTGCACATATACAAAATAATTTAATTGCAGCCTTTGGGATTTCATAACCGCTCAAAGCCAAATGATTTAAGAGTGATTATGGGTTAATTTCGATTATTTATGCAGCCCTAGCAAAATTTAGCTTTGTCAATAGTGACATTTGTGACTTAACTCTGATGAAGGACAACGGGTTAACGCACTTGCATCGACCACATGCATGGTCAGCCTATAAAGCATAACTGGGTTAGAATTAAGGATCGTTTTTTCCCCCCTAACAGACAACTGACACCCCCCAAATTGGCTTGCGGTTTATATAAATAGTTACTTTTATTTTGTATTCTTGTTCTGTTATAAATACTGATAAATTTAAAGGAGAAGCTGTGTGTAAACACTCATTTACTATAGATGACAAGGAAACACAATGCTACCTAATTAGCAGTATTTGAAACTCAACACTATTTAAAAAAAATGGGCGTACAAGCGCAACAAACATTTCAAATATTAAACTTGCCATCCGTGTATTTTAAAGTAATCTAGCTCAAACAGGTTTCCCTGTGTGTAACAAAAGACAATGAAAACATTCTGTTCCTTGATGTAGTCTTTAGTTCCTCTGCAGGAGACGCTTCACTAAATGTTTGATTTCTTTCACCTCAGGCTACCCTCAAAGCCATGGCATGTGTAACGGGGGTTTATAAAAGCTTTTCTTCTCTCTCTTGCTCTCCATTTTCTATGAACCAAAGGATTAGGACAGATACTCTGTACATAGTTGTTATGATTACAGATTACTGATGTCTATATGTCTCCAGACTGGTCAGTTTCATCTTTTAGCAATGTTTAATCCTAATCTTAGTGTTTTGGTGTGACCAAGAGTCTCTGATGTTGGATTTCTAATTTTGGGTAACCTAGTACAGCGGGATTGCCTACCTCTAAGCTTTAGATACACCATACATACAATGTTATTGAACAACTGGGGAGAAAAAAACATCCTAGTATGGGGGGGGGGGGGGAGATAACTTTTGGCAACAAAAGAGTAGGGCCTTCTTAGCACAAATAGCTACATCTCTGACATATGCAAAGTGAGGAAAAACATTGCATGGCTCCTTTAAAGCTAACCCTAGGAACTGAACAGTCACATGAAATTCAAGTATAACCAATACTCCAAAGAGGATATACAAGATGCTTCCGCCACATGCACAGCATGGAGAACAAGATCAGATAAGGCAAGCTGTGAAAGAAAGTCTTTTGTGAAACAAGACTTTTCAACCTAAACTCTTAAGAATAAACACTCTTTGGCTTCTATGGTTATCCAACATTACTTAGTTCCATTGTTCAAAACATTCTTCATAGTGCGAAAAGTTTTTAGATTATTAAAATGTTTATTACAAAGGAAAAAAAACAGTTCTTTAAGCAAAAAACTGATCACTGAAAGGTTCTTTGAGAACACAAATGGTTTTTCTATGGCACTGTTTTGAAAACCTCTTTTTGGAACCATTATTTTCAAAAGTGTACCACCTCTTCAACACCAACACATTACTATGAGCTTGGGAGGTCCATAACCGGCCATATTTGTTCCCATGATGGGCCCCGGTTCACGAGTTTCAATTTAACAAAGGGAAGTTAGGCAGACTTGGCTGTCCCATAGCAGACTCCAACTGGTCAGGCAGGTCTACCAAAAGCTCTCCTCCCCTGCTCCCAGGGTTTTGAGTAAACAAAAGGTCCCTTCCAACATGTGAAGGAAAGCACGGGGTTGGGGTGATAGAAAATGTACTGTTGTGATGCTATTTGATAAACACTGAGGTAAACAGCATGCTTAATGTATTGAAGATCCTCAGCACCTCTCCAACTCTAAATGCACCATTTAAGCTGCTACCAGAGCATTAATAATTCACTTAATGCTTGAGCTCCTCACTTAATAAAATGGAAACAACAAACAGAAGAACTACACAGAAGAGGCAAGAAGGCTGAAACTTGATAGACTACTGACTAGAAAGTCATAAAACATCCTAAAAAGATTACCCACTGCTTGTGTGTCTTTCAACAGCGAGAGCAAAAGTGAAACATGCAATAAAAAAACAAGCTGGTCCTTTCAACTTCAGAGCCTGCAGCAATTGCCAACATTCCATCTCTATCCCCCCATTTACCTTCCCACCCACTCAAGACCTCTAAACTCCCTCTGTCTTCTTTCTTTTTGTACACAGCCAATGTCGCCAAGGCATTACTCACCCGCCAGTATGATGATCTAAGTTCCTATCGGGCTGCTGCAAACAACTTCAAACACAATTCCACGTCTGTTCGTTGAAAATGACCCTGCCGAACTTCTCGGCCTGGGCCAAAATCCAAGAAGCCGAGGGCTGAGCACTATCACGCAGACACTTTATCCTGAGAGAGCCGCTGTCCATACAGAGGAGAAAAGGGGCAAATGCCTCAACAAAAGACGACCTCGCTTTACTAATTTATTCGCATTCGGACCGCCCGGGGACTCGTTTTCTCAACGTATGCGGTTCCCCCTCCTCCTTTTCGCTGTGTAATAACTCCGAAAGCTTGAGTTTGTGGAGGGTAGGAAATCAGTGAGTTCGGCGTTTACAGACTCCGCTTCCTTTTTCACACACACGCGCGCGCGCTCACACTCACGCGCTCCCTCGCTCTCTCCTCGCGCTTTCTTTCATATGCACACACAGCACGTTCGCTCTTTCTATCTCACTCTCTTTCTGTAGAACCCCCTCCTCCTCCTCTTCAGCTGTTCAACAGACGCATCCACATGGCTGACCTAGTCTTTCTTTATCCAGACACTAGTGAAGGAGAATTACCCCCCTCCCCTCCACCACACACATACACATACACATACACACCACTTCTAAAACGCGAGCAAAACAAAAACACGGACTGGATTCGAATGATTAGCGGCAACAAATGATCGGACGGGAGTCGTGATTGATCGTAAAACGTGGGGATCTGGTCGGTCGGTAAAGAAACTGCATTGGTAAGCAAGACGTTGAATCCAGATTCAAACGGCTGCTGTAAGGAATATTAATATACATGCTGACGACTCCACCTCCTGGAGCACTGATAACAACAAATAGATAATCATAGAATACACATGCCAGTCCTACCGTTCAAATAAGCCACAGATTCCGGCTATTGATTTTCAGTGTCCAATAATGAACGCCTATTTTTATTGCTGTGCTTCGCTGCCAAATGATTGGGACTGAGAACAAAACAACCAGTGAAAATTACACATACATTGTGCGTTGGTGCTCTCATTCTCATTTGCATATTCACATAATGAATTAATTACTTCGTTTCCCCCCGCCCGACGCGGAAGCAGCATGTATTCACAATTGTGCATTTAAAAAGAAACGCGCATTCTTTGTTGGGGATTTTGTTTCCATGCAGAATCTAAATTTGAAAATTTAACATTTGTTGTAGCAGAACTGTTATAAGGATTCCAGAGATAAAAAAAAAAAAAAGAGAGAAAGTATTCTGTATTCTTTTTGGTTTCAAACATTTGTGAAACGCATTTATTCCAAAATTGATTTAATGATTCTGAAAATGTAAAGTGGTCTGATCAAGTATTAAAATACTTTAATGCGCTTTGAATAAATTGGAAGAAGGTTTGAAACATTTTTAAGGAAAATATTTTCACAAATACACGAGTCATGGATACGGTTTTGTAACTAAATGCAGCTTTTCATTAAAATTGTCAATAAGATATTAAAAATTAGTAACCTTGTATAGAGAAAATAAATATAATATAATGGATAAATATACAAATTACCTCATAGCGAAGAAGTCCACTATGGTTTCTTGTCACAGGGCAGAAAAATAACTTCCTGCATATTTTTTCACCCACTTAACCTACTTTTTTCCCCCTTCTCTCTCTCTCTCTCTCAAATCTGAACAGTTACACCAACAAGACTTTACACCTCCACAAAACAAGTGAATAAAACGACTTAATTCAGAAACTGAAAGCATGTTCATAACCGCAGTATTTTGTTGTATGAATTGCAATGTTTATGCATATTTAAACTCAGTATCCAAAATAAAAGAGCGTCATTTATTTTGTTGAATATCTGAAAATCTAATGTACCAAAAAAACCAACAAAAAAACAAAAAAAAACATTTTCTCTACACCAACATTATACTTGCGGAGGCAGCTAAGATCAATAGGAAGTGAGTTTGGTGTACTGCAGGCCCTTTATTGTGCTGCAAAGCATGTAGCCTGTCAGGTTTTCAAAAGGAGGAGGTGTCCCTAGTGATCCCAGTGCTGGCAAACGCTTTCCAGCTCCAGGGGAGCCAGAGACAGTGTGACTTCTGTTTCTCCTGACAATCCTTAGCTCTGCCATGCACCCACACGTACACACTTGCACACACATTTACACACACACAGACACACACACACACACACACACTCACACCCCAGCAGGCTACCTCCTCCCCTCTTGGAAAGCGTTTGAGCTTCACATTCAGGCGTATTTATTACATTTACTCAAGTGCATCCATATTTATCTCCCCGAGCCGCCCTGATAGCACTTACAATGTGCCCAACAGGAAACCTGAGTCACTTGCTTATGCGAGATCCTCGCTGTGCACAGGGAAGATATTTAGAGAATGCAGTTTTCAAAGAGATACCAATCATTGCTATCAGCCAATGGGAGATTAGCTACTGGCTCATGAGAAAAATACACAACAATGCATTTGACATGGTGGCTCACAGTTAATTAGTGCTCAGAAATGAATCACGACGGAAGGTGCGTGTTCGCGAGCCGTGTGGGGAATGCCTGAACAATGTATAGATCTTGTTCATTCGAGGACTATTAAATCATCGTTATATTATGTGCAAGCAAACATTTCATCTGGATGACTGACGTTCATGATCGGCACGGTAAAGCAAATATGCATACGCTTTCGACTGGTATTTCACAAAATGCACTCGGTAACAATCAAATCCACCCTGATGGCTCTAATAAATTTTCAACTAATGCATGCAGTAAACTGCAGAGCATTCTGACAGATTTATCGAGCAGCGCGAAAAAACAACCCGGGCGTTCGGAAGAAATGTAAGCCGTTCAAGTAGCTTTAAGGGACTGAAAAAAGAACCAAAATTGTGAATGCTTTGCATTTCATGCACTCAGATGGCTGTTCCACAGCCATTCGCAACAGCAGATGAGATCCCATTATCAGGCAGACGAGAACTCCACCTCCAGGATTTCACAGCTCCTCTGTTTATCACATGGCCCTGTCAAGTTGGGCACCATTAACCGATAATGAAAGGAGACAACCGGTGCAGTTACAAGCAAAGCATTCTGCATTCTACAGGCCTAAGCATGTATCTGGGAAGCTGACTATGTCTATTCAGTTCTTCTCTGCATTCAATACCCATCACAATGCCTCAGCTACTGTACCCTGACCCCTTCACACCACTGTATTATTGAAGGTTTTAGCTTGAGATGACAAGAATTGAAGAAATATTAAAGGTCTCAAGCTCAATCTACAGCCTTTGTGGCATGATACTGATAACCGCATCCACAACCGCATTTTTGACGTACCTTTTTTTCCTTTAAAAAACAGGTTACAGTGAGGCACATACATCAGAAGTGAACGGGGCAAATCTGTAAACACTAGTTCCGCTGAATGATGTAAACTATATTGTGTTAACATGATTTTAGTGTGGAAAAATTTTAAGTATTGGGACCAAATTAAAGCTAAGAAAATACAATGTTTCACAGAATGCTGTCAACTGAGCTTAACTTGTATTGAACCTGGACTATTCCTTTAGGAATGAGTAGCCTGATAATATGCTAAACATGTTATAAGTGACGATTAAAAGGAGGGAAAGATATAAAAGAGCTTTAATGTAAGCAATAAAGATCCCTCCTTACTGATTTGATGAATTTGAACAAAAGAATTAGATGTACATGAATGATTTATTATGCTTCCTCTTGCCTGATTGTCTTTCAATGAAGGTATTTGAAGACTTAAAATGCCCTGCCATACTAATAAGTCAGCCAGTAGCTGGAGAAAAAAAAAAAAAAAAAGAAAGACGAGAAAGAAAAGATGACATGGTTGAGTGAGCCAAGCTTCTGAGCGCCTTGGCAAGCCTGGGAGGCCCTGGCCCCTTAAGCACTCATATCTAGTAACTTCATTTAATGCATTCACCAGGGATCAGCAGACAAGCGGAAGGGAGACAGAAAAAAGAAAAACATTCAAAGCAAATGTTCCCCGGTATAAGGTTTGACGAGTTATCGAGCAGTAAAAACAGCATGAAGAAATTAAATATAATCTTTCACACCATTTCAGAGATAGAAAGGATTTATTCCACTACTTATATAAAAAAAACGTGTTCTTCCCGGTGTCTTTGAGGAAACGATACCGCCTGAAACAGCCCATTTCAAAGTGATACAAAATAACAGTAGTCCAGAGTGCCTGAAAGTAGAGGTTGATCTCAGCAGCCGTTGCCTTTTCTTTTTCTCGCCCACTTTTTTCCACCAGAGGTCATATTCACACTCTGATGCCTGCCATCGGGAACAAACACTCGTGCTTCCCTTCAACAGACACCAGCCACTTCCACCCCCATTTACTTTTCCGTCAGACACACACACACACACTACATCAGCTGACAGCCTCTCTCTACTAGCAGACGAAAATACCTTTACTTCAATTTGCCGGCTGCCATTTTAGCATTCTGCCACTTTCAGGATGAGACTACTTTACAAGTTTTGAGACTTGAGGGACAGACTTGTGGGTTGAAAACAAACAGAAATCACACAATGACTGTAGAAAAAAAATGTAAATAGCTGAATTTAAATGCATTTTACATTATGTACAACTTCATCCTACAATGAACAATGACTCGAAGGAAATGTAATGGGTTGTATTGAGGTTTGGATCAGTTTAAAGTACGCCACATAAACATTTACTTATATCATCTCATCAAGAGATTCCAGAGTAATCTGTGCTTTATGACAAGCACAAGATACAAAAACATTACAAGCCTCTGCTTTTAAACAGTAGTTAAACAGGTAACTGTCTTCCAACCCATTATTTAACATTATAAACAGCACAAGAACAAAGCAAAAGTCTTTTGATGTGAGGCAGAAACGCTCAATTTCATTGTGGCAAGCCCTGCATAGTTATATTGTTTACTTTGCCATTCATTCATATTTGGCAGACTCACGAAACCTCAAACCCTGCGACACTTCGGCAAGGTTATTTATCGTAATGCCAAGCAACACAAACTCATAAAAATCCATCTTTCAACGGACAGCTAGATTCAAAAACCATCACATTAAGAAAAAGCAACATAAGCATCCAGAATTCCAGATGTGTTGCTGTCACCCGGCAAACAAATTAGATCAGGGAATGTGAAGGGGAGGTCTATGTGTCTTTCTTCTCACGTAATTGCACAGCACAGAGCTCGCTGAGAGACGAGCGGCAAACCACCCTGACACGCTGACTAGATTTCAGCTTCATGCGTAAACTTGTACTTAGATCTAAATGAGTGGTTACTTCTGAAAATAAACAAGCGTTTGGCCAGTTTCATGCACGTGCGTTTGCCGATTTTTAAATAGCTGCGAAGCTCCCGTGTGGACGTCTTGAATTTTCTCTTTGTTTGCCGGTGGTAAATAGTCTATCAGGGCAGCAACCCCTCCCTTCGAAGCTCTCTAACTCTCTTACTCAAGACAGAGGTATAAATACACACACACACACAAGCCTCCCCAGGTGCTACTTTCCTCACCCCCTGATTGTACATATATTAAGAGCACTCACGAGGGCTGTCTCAGAGCAAGAACTAGCACGCATTTGTCTCAGTTAACAAAAAAGGTTCATTAAAATATTTAAAAGCTGGCATGAGAAGTAAAAGACTTATTTTTATCCAATTAAAAATAAACATAAATATATATATATATATATATATATATATATATATATATATATATAAAATGAACAAAAATAAATTACAATTCTTTATTCAATTAAACATAATCAAATAAAAAGGTATAAGAAAAACCTCAATATTACCAAAGTTAAAAGACTAGATTTATCCAATTGAATAATAATAATAATAGTAATAATAATAATAATAACAATAATGAATGAAACAATGAATTCATCCATTTAATATAAATGTATATACATTAATTTATATAATATAAATACATTTATAAAAATTTAAATGTTTAAAAAAAAAAAAAAACATACAAATTTCCACTTGGAACCCTTTCTAGGATGCCACTGACTCTAAAGGGTAAAACAAAAAGGAAGTGAATGGAGGATGTTGCTTTAAGCTCTTCTGTCCAGATCCATTAGATCAAGCTGCTAGTGTCTGCCATGTGAGAAGGCACGTTTACAAGACTGGAGTCTCTCACTCTGCCACCCAATGGACAGTATGAGTATTGCACCACAGGTCCTGTCTCAGAAAGGAAAAAAAATTCTCGCTGAGGTTATAATAGTAGTAAAGTGCTGGAATGTGGAGTTTGATGACTTTTACAGCAGTGGAGAATTCTGAAACTGCTGTCGGTGATTCATTGTTTACTTCTCACTCCAGACACCATCAGCCATACCCCATATACAGAACAAGATGGTTTGGGTGACTAATAAACTACATATAACTCTTACATACTGTGAGCTGCCACATAATGTACAGTGTACGGACATTTTCAATATATTGCGTAGTAATTAGCAGTGTAAACTTTCAGTAAAATGCTAAATATTTGCTTGAAAATCAAAAAGGGAGAGTAAAGGGGGAAAAAACTAACATATTCCTCCACTGTATTAACATTTTAAAGCTGAAAAGCTTAAAGCAAAGCATTAAGGCTATTGTCACAGTAAATGCTCTCAGCAGTATCTCACACTGTTGTTTCAGCAATCATCATGCCCTAGGCTGTGCTTACCAGCTGGAAAACCATTCAAATGCAGATGAGATCATGCTCAATTGGAAAGGTGTGATTTTCGCACTTCTCTCGCCCCGTCCTAAGATCTCCCTGTCAGGTTTGCACCCTCCGCGCCCTAGTAACGCTCGTCACAGGAGAACAACAAGGAATGATAACAAAACGGGATCATCTTAGATGTAGTGCCCCAAAACGCTCACAGGAAGTACAGGGGGAGCATTGTTCTCCCTGTACATCAGGTACATTCTTCCAGATGGTGGAAAACAAACCCCACAATACCAGCTACACAAGCCTAGCTGAGTGAAACGGTGTCAGAGTCACTCCACTGGGGCACTGAATCATCCTGAATGCTGACATCTTTCCAGCGATGTTCTCAACGCTGAAGTCAGCATGCATTTAGGGCAGTTGTGTGTGTGGGCTCGTGAACGATTGTGAAAATCTCAAGCAAAGACATCATGACAGTTGTCTCCGTACCCTGTCTTCATGTCACAACAGATTTCTCGCATATCTGCATGTTATCGGTTACATGCAATGAGGCTTTCTTCAACACATATGTTAGAGAAGACACGGAGAAGCTGTCCTAAATTAATTTCAAAATAAGACCGTTAAAGAGAGTTCACTCCCAAATCAAAACAGTCATTATTTATTCTTGCTCAAGTTGTTGCAAATCTATAATGACTTTCTTTTGTGGACACGAAAGACATTTCTGTTTGTCCACACAATTAAAGTCTATGGGGTCCAAAACGGCATTGGAGCTTACAGACTTTCTTTGTATGAACAAAAAAAAAAAAATGTTCTAAATATGTTTTTGTGTGCTGCAAAAGAAAGTCATACAAGTTTGCGCAGATTTTGCATCAGGTTCAAGTCAGTCACATGGATTTGTTACGTTGACCAACAGAAAGCAGCTTGGTTTGAATGTGACTTCTTTGTAAATGGTGCTTCATACTCCACTACACTAGTATTAACAATAGACAATGGACCTTTCATCCCCACAAAATTTTACTAATGTAACCGCCACTTAAAAAGGTACAATATGTAACTTTCCACCCTCAAGCAGTTAAAAAAACAAAACTGCATGAACTTTGTGGTAGAACATTGTTTTCTGTTGTGCTTCAGATCTGTGTGACTATGTAGATTAATATGGTTCTTTCTTATATTTAAAAAAAAAAAAAAGATTATCCTACTGCTTGTGAAACATTCAATACTAGGCTGAAGAGATATAACAATGGTAGATTAAAAGCATCTCAAACCGCCTAGCTGAAGACATTACGGTAGCTATACCCATTAATAGACACGGTACTTCCTTGATAATAAATTACAGCACAGCACTACAACAACCCATAATGACTCTTCACAATAGATAATGCTTTTAGAGATGCACCGATGTATTGGCCAGGCCAACAATTGGTATCAGGCAATAAAACCTATTATCACTATCAGTCATCGGCTGATTTTTTAAAAACAGCCGATGATCAAGGCCGATTATATCCGGTCAATCAAAAGGGTGTGAAATAAAGTGTTCAGACTGCAACTCATACACTGTGTGTGAAGAAAATCTCTCGTGTCGAATTTAGTTAACGCAACATTAACGCATTAACAGTTAAAAAAAATAGCAGGCTCTATTTGATCCTATGAATTACCTGTAGTTAAATCCAGGGTTACTAGGTCTTTTTTTTTGCTAAATTAAAAAAAACATTATTTGTAATGCGCCTCCCAAGGAACATTGATTACATTTCAGTAAGTTGTACTGAATCTTTCAATGACAAGTACGTATGATAAAAATTACAGACTTCTACATGCTTTGTAAGTGGGCAAACCTGCAAAATCGGCAGTGTATCAAATACTTGTTCTCCCCACTATATAAAAAAAAACACTAGAGATGAGCTTATTTGCTGCAAATTATTTGTTTGAATAAATCTGCCCTGAAGACAAGAGCTTATGAAACCCACCTTATGTGCAACTAATTGAGTTTTATACAATTTCAGTTATTTGAGTGTGATTATTATATCTGAAAATAAATAGCAGTTGAATATAACACCTCCGTTATTAATTGTAACCTTGAATACTATAGTGTACCAAATGAGAGGGTCCCTATATAGTTTGCAGCATTATTTGGGAGAGATTTTTTTCCCTTAAGAAAAATCAAACAATCAGTATCGGCCGATATTCTGAATAATCGGTTATCAGTATCGGCAGAGAAATTTAGTATCGGTGCATCTCTAAATGTTTTACAATGAACACTGTTAGAGAGTTACATATGGCAATTTATCTATTCAATAAAATACCTTATCTGTTAAGAAATAAAAAAGTCATCTCCACGTCGCCTTTACAACATTTCAAATACCTCAGTTCTAGCTATGTTGATAGTTATTTTATTGCGAGCTCTGTCACGTTCTTTTTGCCAGCAGACTCTCTGGCAAACTCTTGTTTGGCAGAGGTTCGAGCATGCCCCATCTCAACCTTCTCTCTCGCTGTGACAACCAATCTATGACGGAGCAACTTTTCTCTATTTACAGATACGGTCGAGACACGCACAGGAGAGTGACGCATATACAAAATTTCACAGGCGAAAACCATGCCACCGCGTCTAAAATATAAACACTTATTAATAGGCTTACCATAGTGAATCAGTAAGACAAAAACATGTTTTGGAGGAAGGACTGATGATTTTGAACAAAAAAAGTTACTTTGTGTAACTTAAAAGGGAGGTGAATTTTGGTTATTTTGAAAACTAGGGTATAATAATTCATAATTCAGCTGAGCATTTGAAGTATTTTGTTCCATTCAGGTGCCCATCCCTACAATGAAGGACAGCTAAAGCTAAAGAGAAGGAGAAATAGAGAGAAAGAGAGGGAGGTATAACAAAAAAAAAGGAAGACGTAGCCAGCAGAGAGCCAATTATCAAACTCATTAAGTAAGCCGCTCTGGTGCCTTAAGAGGCACTGCCTTAATATCATTGCTGGATTTATTACAGTCATTTGCATCCTCTGATGCAGCTTGTCACATTTTCCAACTAACTAACAGGAGGGGTCACATCAAAACAATCACATACATCACACATACTGGCTCGGCATGCGATGTGGGTGGCATTGAGAATGGATGGCAGTGGTACGGTTCTGTTTGTCATGCTAAACAGGGTAGGGTCAAATCAAACATTATTACAAAGACACACATAAGTCTCTGTTAGCATGATGAGTTTTAAAAGCAGTGTTTCCAACCAGGGCTAACACAGTTGGTACAGGTTCAAAGATTTTGCTTTAACCAATAAAACATTATTTGGCTCAATGTCATGATGCTCTTATATAAAATATATTTAAAATGCCATTCATTCATACCATGACTTTTATACTAGGGCTGTGCTCAGAATATCGATACAGCGATATATCGTCATGAACTCATGACGATGCGCGTATCTGTATCGAGTCTCGTGCTTTTAAATGTAGCCAATCACGTGACGTCAATTGGCGCTAGCAACGCAAGCAGCAGAGCAAGACATTCAAAATGGATAAGAGGATTTTTCCACCGCCGAAAATATGAGAGAATTTTGGGTCTTACGCTAAACCAGACATTAGACATGAGTCATGCGATATACAAGAACAGCAAAAGTTAAGTAAAACGCGATTATGCGATCGCCTGATATTTACACGGGGGTCGCATTTTTTCAAATACGCTGCACTTGCCGATTTCAGCAAGCAAAATATTCGGGGCTAGCATGATTTCATAATGCTTGTTTTTTCGTTGCAAAAAAGTCACATATCTTCGCAGAGAGTTGAAAAATGTTGCATTTACTTCACACGAGTAAAGCGCCATTATTTTCCCCTATTGCCATGGGAACCTTATGACGTGACGTAATTACACGACGTGAACATTATCTGCAAACCCCGTGGTGAAACCATGATGAAGCACGCAAATCATTCTCATTTACCAACAAAAATAAGTGCAAAAGACCGCGCGAAGCAGTTTCCCGATGTGTCAATGCAGTGGGGGCAAATTATTTTGCACTCCGTGCAACTGCGTGTTGGACCACAGATGGAAGTTGACGCTGGAAAACCACTTGGCCACCGCCAAACATTTGAGGATGGTTACTCAATGTTTTGTAAGTTTGAGCCATGTGTTAATTAAGGTCTGAAACAAAACAGAATGAGAACTTAGATATTCTGTGATTTGGTATGCTTGCTTATCATAGGAAGTAATAAGAAATGACTATAATTGTCATTTCAGTTACTGAGGCAGTGACTTTAAAAGCAAGGAAGAGTCATTATAAGGTTTTTTTGTGACAATTTTCTATATTTCATTTAAAACATTGTTTTTTTTAATGACAAAAACAAAGTTGTTTTTCAGTTATAACAACTGTTATAACACTGGTTATTCAATAAACACATTATTGTTACTAAACTCTACTCAAAAGAAATTTAAATTCCAAATTGAACCATATCGTGATACGTATCGTATCGTGGACTTAGTATCGTGATGCGTATCGTATCGTGACATTGTTGGCGATACACAGCCCTATTTTATACACCTATGATGTATGAGCTATTTTTGGGGACAAAAATGTAAAAAAGTCATGGAGATCCAACTTTCCTTATTTCAGAACGATGAAAAAAAAAAAACTCAAAAAATGTGATTCAAATGCATACACACACACACACACACACACACGGTATGACCACCATGCAGGAAAAAAAGCAGGGGGGTCTCTTTAAAACAAACATTTTAGAGCTGTGAAAAGATCAAAATAATTAAATTAATCTTGTAATTAAGAGTACTTGAAGAGAGCAAAACAATAATAATTATGCTAAATGATATCTAGTACAAATTCATTCATTCATTCATTCATCAAAAAAACAGTATAATATGATTAAAAGGAGCTTGTTTTTGGCTTTATGTCAATGAAGAGGTGCTTGAGCCCTGATGGGGCTCAAGACAAATAGCGTTTGGGAAACACTGCTTTATAGTATGATGAGCAGATCATATGTGGTAATTGAGTCAAACAAAGGGGAGTACTGGGAAGCATCATATAGGTGTGCTGTTGGCATCGGGGGTGAAAAACAAAATGATGTTAGAAAAGGAACAGCTGGATTTACAGCTGTAATGCTGACTAACCTCAACTGCGTCTCCAAGGACCTGCAGCCCTCTTTACAGGCATTCACAGTACCACACTCTGGGGGAAGCGGGGAAGCAAAAAAAAAAATAGACAAAAGAAAAGAAAGGAAGGAAATAAATCATGAATGCATGAGTGAGCAAGTGAATAAAAGGAGGCAATAAATGAAGAAACAGCATCCAGCCATCAGGCTTTATGCACACGAGGAAACAAACTGAAGATTAATGCGTCACCTGGAATTAACGCTGATGATTTATTTAAAAATGTCTACTGCTGTCATAAACAATGAGGGGGGGGAAATGGAAGAAAAGAACAGCATGCAAGTTAAGCAACGGACGCTTTCACAGCCACTTGAATTGCGCTTTAGAAATGAATCCAAACATGAACTCCCTTTAGAGACTCGATTTGCCCCCCCTCCACCCCCCGACGCCACCTTAAAAACACACGCTCACACACACACACACAACCAATTTCTATCCCTCCTCCACGCGCCTTTAACTCCCATCCTGCTCCTTAAGCAGCTCTCCCTCCCATCCAGTGCTGTGGAAATAAAAACATCAGGACCTTGCCTCACAGCACCTGTTCAAAAACATTGACATTTTACATTCAGCATTGTTGCTCGGTGGAGCATCCGAGCACTCGCAAGGCTTTCAGAGAGAAAACAGAGAGCAGCTGGAAGGGCTGATTTATGAGGACTGAAACACACTTACTTCTAATCCCAAACATTTCACACAGGAGAGACAGCGTTCCCTTTATCTGTGTGTGTGTATTTTGCTAAGGTAATATTTAGCAAGCCCTTGACCGAAAGTGGGAGGAAAACAACATTCGCCGGTTGCGTATGCTTTGGATTTGTTGTGTGTGCCCGAGCATATGGTCTCCTTTGATTTAATACAGTTAAAAAAAAAATAAAGCACTGTTTCCCCAACACACGCCCGTGACATGGCCGTTGGTCTGGTGAACAGTCTCTGAGCCTCTGGGACATCTGTTCCACAGAATTAGAGCATTTAGCCAGCTGCAATTACTACAGATAAAGGTTATTAACTCACAGGATTAGATCACTGTATTAAAACATAGGGCTTTTTCCCCATAAACAGCTGCATGCAGTCTGTCCATGCATTTAATTCTCTCTCAGTGAAGAAAAAAAACCTGTATTAGTGACTTACTTTCTTCTGTGGAATAGTTTTTTTTCTATACAAAACAAGTCAACAGGATCCAAAACTGCTAAGTTACCAACATTCTTCAAAATACCTTCTTTTATGTTCCACAGAAGAAAGGAGGTTTAGAATGACATGGAGGCTGTATAAAAATGACCATTTACATTTTTGGATGAACTATCCTTTAAGCACTAACTGTGGCTTTGTTCTAAAAACCACCATACTACCGTACTATAACTGAAGTATATATAATGTGCACAGTATGCACATTTTCAGTATGGATAAAATATCCAGATGACCTACTTTTGCCAAAAAGAACAAATGTACAACAAAGCACATTGTACGGAAAATTATATCTCATAATGTGTGCTCTTGAATTGATTAGACTATTTCATTCGGGTCATCACACTTTCAAAGCAATAAACGAACCAAATGTTAAGACATTTTCACTGAACATACTCATGTCATGACAATAACATAACATACTACTGTTTAATGTCTAACGTCATGGAATATTGGCTACCGTTTCACTTACAATTTCTAAAAAACAAAACAAAACAAGAACAACAGTAGTATAGGTTATCCTGCGCAGTATTCAGTAAGTAGTGAGCTTGTATTCCATTCTGAACACAGCCTCTGTCTTCCTCCAGCCATCACTTGATATTGATCCACAGCAACATGGCCGTCGAACACAGCCATGCACACAGAAAATGGAAAATAACCTGAGTGAGAGTGAGAGACTGAGGTAGCAAAGACACTTCAGCCTTGATTTGAGTGGGTCATATTTTTATAATGAATATTTCATCACTGATTAGCTGGTTTGTTTTTGTTCAGCCAGAGCTATGGGTTTGTCATGGAAGGAGAAAAGAAAAAATGATCAACTCAATGTGAAACAACATTCGCATCACATTTACCCTCTCTGATATGATGTATTTGAATACAAAATATTGAATGTAAAATCACTCTTGCTTACAATGAAGTATGAATTAGATGCGTCACTTTAAGCAAACATGTTTTTACAACTGATTTGTACCTAAATTCCCTGGCTTGTATTTTATCATGAGGTCCAAAGAGACCAATGACAGAAAAATGAAAGGAAACATTCAACCTCATGTTTCAAACCCGTATGACTTTTTTCATTTGGGCACAGAAACGTATATATTAAAGACTGCTGGTAATTCTTTTCAGTGCAAATAAAATCAACAAAGACTTCAAAAAAAGGACATGAAGCCAACATTAAAGTTTCATTCATAAGTCCATACAACTTTTGCGCTAAGTCTGACGCCATATGATAGCTGAATTGATCATGATAACTGAAATGAAGTCATTGTTTACTGATAATCTTCCACTCTAGAGAGCAGTTGAATGGTACAGGATCACTCAAATGGGTTTTGTGAACTTGAATGATTAATTTACGAATTACACACTGTGTCATGCACACTTCAAGAAGAGCTGCGATGGACATCAATGTTTTCAAACAACGGCTCTGTTTCTCACACAAAGCTAAACGAGTTAAAAAATACTAGGAACGTAGCGTACAAGTCATATGGCCCACTTTTATTGTGCTTCGGAAGCTTTAAAGCTCCAATTTCTTGCTTTTTTATAATTGCAGTCTATAGAATCTCTCCAGTTGTGTTGAGAATGAAAGTCATACAGGTTTGGGACATCATAAGGGTGAGTAAATGATGACAGAATTTTCATTTACGTGTGAACTACAAAATTAAATAGTCAGTAGAAATGCCTGGAAACAATGATGAATTACACCTCAACAGATAAGTTCACTAAGTGCAGAGAGTCTGCGAATGACTACAAATGGATGAAAACAACTGACCTTTTTTTTTTTTTTTTATACCAGCTTCAATCTCATTATGCAACTCATCTCTCTTTTTCTCCCTAAACTGTCTCTTTTACTTCCTCTTCAGAATCAGCTTTAGAAATCCTTCACCTCCCCGCCTGCCGCGGCCCCTGCTTCTCTGGTTGATTTCAAACTCTACTGACAGCTCTCATGACTAAGGCTCTCATGTCAAACACCATTATATCAGCCATCCATTCATTCCCGTAACACTGCTTTAGTGACATTTTCAAGCACTTAGCAGTGCTGCAGTACTGTCTGTGCTACCTCTTATTTCAACCTAGCAGCCGGCAGAAAACGTACATTATTCAAAAATGCAATCTAGATTGTACTTTAAAAAAAGCTTGGCTTCTTTTTTCCAGGCTGGTGGCTGGGATTATAGGTTTAAATGTTCCTGCTTTAACTAGATCAGTGTGATTTAATGCTAATGCTCTTGGACAAAAGCTGCTGGCGGCTTTTTTGACCACAGCGAGTGGTCTCAGTTAGCCCACAGGTTGCAGAGCATCCTGGGGGTTTGACAGCCCAATGGAAATTTAGAGTCTCGATGCTTGAGGGAAGAAAAACAAATGCAACCCACACAACAGACATATAACCTTAAATTGGAAAACGAGAATTTCCAATCCACTGCACTGAGACGTACACTTCAGTCACTGTTGACCTGGGAGAATCTAATGGAAAGAAAACAGATTACCAGCTGATTAGCCTGTATTATGGGGCAGCTCTAACCTTTGTGAAATGGACTGCCTGTTCTGTGCTTAGCCAAGCAAGGCTCCTCGGCTTCCCCAGCTGAGAGAGAAAAGCCGACCGCTCCCTATTAAGTAAGCGCTCTGAGCAGTGAGCCTTGCACATCCATCAGCGCACAATGACACCACCATCCACCAGCCTCCCTCTTCTTCTTTTTCTCTGAGAGAGAGAGAGGCGTCGTGTTCGCTTAGTTCTTCTGTCTTAGATGGTGACAGGAATTTATTCATAATTTTGAGTGCTGGTTGCTGCGAGGCTGTGAGATGATAATCCAACCCTCGAAAACACAAATAAGCACTGATGACAGGCGAAACTGAGCATGTCAATACTCAATGATGCTTCAAAAACAAAACATATGCAAATATTAAAAGGTATTTAAAAGGTTTGAGATGCTAGCTTCTCAAAGCAAAAACCCCTCTCCTCTCTCAGAACTGGCAGGAGACTTATTAAAAAGCAGTAGTGCAAAACTCGACACCATGATGTTAGGGTGTGGGTGGTTTCCAGGGCTTTATGTGGTTACTAAGGTGTTCTGAGCGCTTTTATCATATTGCTAGGGTGTTCTGGGCAGTTGCTTACTGGCCAAATTTCAAGATAGCCCCTCAAGTCTCTATGATATTCTGATACTTGAGTGTGGTATTTTTTATTTGACCATAAATGTGATTGGAAAATATAGTGAGAACCAGTTGTGAGAAGTGAGACTGAATTGCACCAAAACAGGAACTAGTGTGTGTGTGTGTGTGTGAATGCAAACAGTTTTTATTTTTATTTTGTTGACATATTTTAAAAAAGGACTGTAAAAACAATGCATTATAATCAGTAGTGATCTTAAAAGGTCAAGTAGTGTGTAGATACATTCTGGATCGCATTCGAGGCACCACTTATCTTCGCAGTACAAACTTTTTGGCATGTAGTGTAATTAAAAATACTCAGGGTTAGAGGTCTGTTGAAATCTCTGCCCTTAAGTATGAACAATAGCAAGTTGACTTAGCAAGTGCCACTAAAAAAACTATTTTTGTCTAAAATAAAAAGGACCTATTGTTATGCTAAATGGCTAAATGAAGGCCTTTATGACTAATATTTATGCCAAATGTCATCAAATTCAAATCATTCTCTTTCTATTACAGAAGCGGAGCAAAACAAAGTGCACTTATCATGTACAGTCTTGTTCATTTAATTTAATACCACGATGACAGATGGCGGCCAATTTTCCATTTGACAATTACAAATTGGCCTTAAAAATAAACAGACAAAAGACGAGACAGGCAAGAACTGTTCCAAGTCATTCAAACACAGTTCCACAGCCCACAGAGCCTGACCCTCTCCTACACCAGTGCCTCGTGCTGCAAATAAATTCAAATCATCGCTCGGGCCGATGCTTATTCAATCCAGGCTAATATCAGTGCTCTGCCACACTGGCCCAATGGCTGACATTTAACATTCCTCGGCAGCAGAGATGGAGGGGGAAGAAATGAACCCGCTTATGCGCCTTGACACGGTGCCCTCTGCAGGAAAATAAAAACATGGCTTTCACTTACTGCCAGCCTGTGTGCTGAGCCTATACATCACCCTGGCTACAGAGGAGACTGATCCAAGGTCAGCTCCATTTCCTCGCCGTGCTATTTTCTATCACAATCACAGAGCGAGGCCCGGAAGAGACACGCTAACACAATCATCCGCACAGAGACGGTACGGACTGCAAACCACTCCAGACTCTTTTATGCAAGCTATTGACTCGGCTGTAAAAAAGGAAATAGGGTTAGCATGCAAACGAACACTGCGCTAAACAGACTACAGGTTGTGTAGATCTGAATCTGAGCACTAAATTATCACAGCACATCTGAATTTGCAGTAAACATTGAAATGCTACAAGAATGAGCAGAATTTTACCCAAAGTTACTTTACGAGGCACCGTACTCCACTCAAATCTGACAAGCAAACACCATTAATGCTGAGCAGTACATGCACTGATTGGTTGGCTGAGCAGCTGGTGTGCATTTGAATGTGTGTGGGTAAGGCTCTGGAGTCATCACAGTACTTCACGGAAGGTTAACACTCAAAGTGCCTTGGGAAATAACATTTAGGCTACATAACGCTTACTTAACACAACTTGGGTTACTCATACCAAAGCCAGTGTTTCTGTGGTCCAATGTGTAAATGATTAGAACAAAAGCCAGACAAAACAAGCTCTGAGGATCATACGCAGGTTGTTTTTTTTTTGCAATAGGAAAAGATGGGAGGATGACAAAAAGGAAACATTATGCATGAGGAGGAGCAGTAACTGGATTTCAGGTTGGTTTCACAATTTCCAAATTCAAAAAATACGAGGTGCTCTTTGCAGGAAATTTATTCAGAGACAAGCAGTAAGCATGATATACCAATAAGCTGATAAATGTGTTAAATGTTATAGCTGAAGGCTGAAGAATGGTTAAGGTACTATTATGTCTAAATAAATTTAAAATAAAACACCAAAAAATGACATCTATCAACGCTACAAGTGAATTTGGGCATCACAACATTATAATATACAGTATGAAAATTGAAATTCATTCTGTGATTTAAAGATTAAGATTAAATTTAAAAGCGAAATAAAGTAAAAAAAATAATAATTCATGAAATTTTCAGTTCACGAATAGTATGCTTTATTATTATTTTTCACCTTTCAGGAAAGTTACATGACATAGGTTTTTAATAAGTGTAAATGTATTGTACATAAACACATCCTCCATTTTAAAAAGAAATGAGATAAAATTTATTAAAAAAAAAGAAAATCACCAGAGCTGACACTCTTCATTCTCATGATGAAGGCACAAGGATTTAATCTGATTGTCTGATCAGGAAGAGCTCTAACAAAACATCTCCAAAAATACTTCCTCCCATTCAGTCGCCCTTTCTCTCTCGGTTCTTTCTCCCTATCCGTCACTCTCTTTTCACTTTACAGCTCTGGCCCTTGTTCCTCCCTCCTCTTATTCTCTCTAGTTGATGAGAGCTGTGGCCTTCCTCCCTCCCCCATCAGCCATCTCTTAGGGCGAAGCACAGTGGCAGATGGGGAACATACTGCAGCTGGCTAATTAAAGGAATCTGAATCTTCAATTAAATATCCAAAACACTGGACCTGTCACCTCTGTGGAATTCTTTCCAAACACAGGCTCCAACACGCTTTGTGTACCATAAACCTATTCAATGTAATTCAGCATGGAGGTGAGAGCTACAGAGAGATTATGAATGAAATGGCTCTAAATGCAGAGAGGAATTCCTCACCATGACCTCAACCCTCTGGCTTTTTTCCTTCTAAAGAGCATTCCTTCATAAATTACCCACTTAAAATACACACCATCTTGTACTGTATGTCTCCAGCTATTATACTGGTATGCAAACCTCAGTGCTGACAAAATGTATATAGGCCCTGTTGTTGTTGTGTTTTTTTAAAGTTAATATTGTAAATACACCAAATTAGAAGATAAAATGGCAATGAACATCTTTCAATTGAGTCCTCTTTAAAAACTAAATGCAAAACAAAACATGACCAGTGTAGTCCAATTCACAAACAAATGACTCTTATGAGCAGGTTCATTTTAGAGAATCAAAAACACACAGAGCAAGTAGTGTAGCCTAAAACCATTTCTTTGAAGTGCATCAAAAATATATGACTACGTAAGTCATTTTGACAAAATGCCAGATTTTACCTGACTGATCAATTCCCACCCCAAAAAAAGTATGCCTAACCGCCGGATCTTTTGTGATTAAAAACATACAATGCAACCCATTTTGTTCAACAATTAGGAAAAAAATAATAATAATAAATCATTCTTCTGAGCTGACTTTCAACACTAGCAGAGATTTTGCTCTACCTGTATGTAAGCAAAATGGACATTATAAACTTAAATGTCCCAAAATGAATCTGAATCAATTTGAAACAACCCTCTGTCTCTCATATTGCCTTAAACTGACAACATCGCTTGAAAAGAAATGGCTTCTGGTCGCTTTGTCTTTGTTTGCTGTGTGAACATCCCTGAAGTAATAACAGTGATTGCAGGAAGAAATAATTCACTGCTTAATTATCAGCTTATCAAAGTGTTTGGCAAAACATCCTCGTCTGCACATACAGGGAGCGATATGAATAAAATATAGTGTGTGTATTTACCCTTTCCTTGGGGGTTAACCATACGAGCACATCAATCCCATGGACACCTATGCTCTCTTGTCAGCACCTCGATATCCCTGCAACTGACACCTAATCTCCCACTCTCCAGTGGGATGCTGGGATAGCCACGGCCCGAGGCCGATACCCGCAGGACCCACTTGATTAAGCACAGCAGTTGGGGTAGTGACAAAGAATATAGCACCTGTCACGACATCTCCTATCATCACTCATTTAGCTGCTAAATATAAAACTTTCGCACAACGCTATCGATAACGCTAAATTTAACTATTGTCAGGAGAAGGTATAATATATTAACATTCTACATGATTTAAATCAATATTGAGCCGCTCACTGCGAAGAGAGCACACAGCTGAACATCAATAATTTCTGAGGGTGTGTTCAGTTATCAGGCAGGCAGCTAGAGACAAACATCTCATAGACCAATGAGAACTCTGCCCTGGACTCCACTGTGTGTTTTCCCTCTTTCCACCTAAACAATGGGTGTCAAAACCTTCTGTCTGCTGTCCTCCCCCATCGCCTCCCTCTATTTCTCTTTTCAGATGTTTGCCGTCGGTGATAACTGCACTAGCACATCTATTTCAGAGTGGCTCCTGAGCTGGGATTCTAGACAGGCTCAGGTAAAGATGATCAAGATAACATAAAAGGAAAGGAAGGAGCCGGCCGGTAAAACGCCCAACTTAATAATATCCTTTCCGGTCCCCTCAGTGGCCTTCAGGTGCTTTATTTCTGAACAAGATTCAGCACACAAGAGCCCGTGTCAGGGGAGTTTACCCTCAATTAAGTCCAGGTAAAATAACGCTTGTTCTGGGAGTAGTTGTGAATACATTACACCCTCCCGTCACCCTTTTGGCAAAGTGGTCCTCCGTATATTGGATGGAAGGGACTTTTTTCTCCCCTTTTCAAAACTGCAGGTGTAAAATTACACTTCTACCAACTGCTGTGCTGAAAAATGGCAGAGAGTGATTTTTCTCCATTAAGCTTAAGGGCTAAGCCAAATGCATCACCTGAATTTTGCAAGAACCCGCTAAATTACAGGTTCATCTGTGGCGCCATTTCATAACACTTATTAGTTTCTCTCAATAGACAAATAAGGTACTTCAAGTGTTTAACCTTTCCTCCCCTCCTTCACTGTAACTGGTTGTTTTCCTTGGTTTAAAACCTAGCTTGCACTAGCCATGGATGTGTGAAACGGTTTGTGAAGCCCTATATAATTAGTACAGATGAAATAGTAAAAGTCATATTATGGCTAAAATTCTTCACTATTTTGTCTAAAGCTGGGTTCACACTGTACGATTTGGCTGTCGGAGACACATTTTCTGAATCCTAAATTTGACATGTTCACCGACAGCCACTTGAATGACCACTGTGATCAAATTTTACCTCTGACAAAATTCTGCCAGTGTCAGAAGATTTGACGCACAATGCTGTAGTGTGGCTTCTCTTACGACAACCGTCAAATCAAAAACCAATAGGAGCACCGAACCTGATGATGCAATTAGTGAGACAACAACAAACCACCACTTGCTCCACACATGTTGCCACTTAGTTTTTTTCCCCAGTTTACTTTTAGAAAAGAGATTTTGTTTTTGTTTTCTATCCAGCATGTAAATGCAGCTCACAGTCACTGAATGTGTCACGGCTTGATAAAAAAAAAAAAAAAAACCCTGGATGAGTCTTCTTGTGTGCGTCTGTTTGTAATGCGCCTTGACTTCCGTACAGTCTGACGTTAATGAGAACTGAGATCATTAAGACATGGCTTACAGCGAGGGTCATGTTCGTGCAGTCTGACAAGCAACAGTCGTAAAAGACTATTATAAATCATAGTGTGCACCACGATTTATGTGAATATAATGTAACAATAGTTCAATATATATCAGTATTGTAATTTTTAAGTGTTAAGGTTTATTACATTACATATTCTAAAATTACAACAGCAACATTTTTATTTAGTAAAATTTTGCCAAATTGCGCAACCCTACAAAAAAAGCACTGCAAACTTTGCAGTTAAAATTGCATTTTAAACCACAATAAAAATTTTTTATCATAAAAACCGACTTTCCCCCCCCAAATTATGGTACCCTAACTGGTATCACAAACCAAGAAAATATATTTTTGTAGTGATTGACATGAGTGATTATAATAAAAAGGATAAATATATACTGAAGAGACAGGGGATTTGGATTATCCCCCTTCAATATATTCCAATATTTTGTGCATATCTAATAATTATGCTGGCTTCAGGTTCCCTAACTTCACCGCAAATCGTGAAAGTCTAGTCAATTGTTGACACCCATTGACACTAGCTCATCATGAAAGCAAGAAATCATCACGGCTACCTTCTACTAACACAACATGTCTGGATAAATATATTCAGAAGATGATGCAAGGATAATTACATGATCCAAGTATGATGAGTACTTCACTCTGATGTCAGGTCACGTTCAGAATTTTGACTACATTGGGCTGAGGCAGGGTTATCACACACATACTTGCACTTCATATGAGTCATCCACGTCTGTTGATAAGAATCCGGGAGAGATGGAGATGTCCTGCCCTCTGCTCAAACTCTTGTCTCTCGCCTCCTCTTGTTGCTCTCTCTTCCCTAGCAGTGCACAGTATGACAGACGAGTAAACACAGATGCTGAGCAGCAAACTAGAGGAGACCTTTTCATCAGCGCTGACAGTCCTGCCTGCTGTAGGAATCAAACAAACAGCACAGGCAACTACTTGGCTGTAATAAACTGACAGGGAGAAAAATGGAGAGGAAACAGTGGAATGGACATATTGAAGGAAGTCAATGCCTCCAGACATTAAAATATTATGCTGCTTGTGCAAGTTTCAGGGGTAAAGTCAAATAAAAATAAAAAATTACAGGAACCGAATGATTTTAATGACTAAAATAATCCAAAAGCATCTACAAGAACAGCATCGTTCCTGAACGTAAACAAAATATACAGGGTGACAAACGTAGTCTGATTCCTGAACAAATGACTCGGAGTCAAAACCACTCATGAATCAGTCAGAATGGTTACGAAGTAATCTGAATCACTAATAATAATAAAATCGCAAGTCGTTAATTTCGAGAATTGTTGCTATGTTTTAGGTCTTTAAGGCTCATGAGACAGTATTGTTACTGACTGGTTGTTAAGAATAAATAAACTGTCACCAGTTTAAAACTATATAAATGAAATACACTACTTACAATTGATGCACCTCTAGATGGAAATAACATCATCACAGCATTTATTTCCATCAAGAGGTGCATCAATTTTTGGTTGTATTGACAATGCAAGAGACTTTGAATGAAATTAAGGTCAGAACTCTGAGGTGTCAATTCATGTGTGAAAAGGATTTTTCATGCTCACTCCCAAACACTCTTTCACAATTTGAGCCTGATGAATCTTGATATTGTCATCCTGGAATTTGGACATTATGTGTCTTTCTACATGATTGTTTAAAAGAATGAAAAATCTACACTTACACTTTCTTTGAAAAGGTAAAAATGAATGTTTTCTGTAAGGGTTATATTTAGGGGTAGGGTCAGTTAGGGCATAGAATACACAATGTTTAATTTAATTGGGACGAATTATCTTATTTAATTCAATTATTTAATATTATCCATTGTTATTATTATTATTATTATTGAACTAATGATGCCTATATGCTGAAGGAATTATATTAAATGATTCTCATTTGTTTAATCTGTTAAAAACTGAAATTATTTGTATTAACATTTCTTCCTCAAACACCGGAATCACTAAATTCCACAATCCACACAATTTCCATCCCTACAGGAAACAGAATCACTGCATCTACTAGAAGACATGAGAGCCTATTACTTACATGGATACTGTGGTTTGCCCCGCCCAGAACGCCGTGTCACCGGGCCACCTGCAGACACCTCGCCACGTCCTGTCCAATAGAGTCAAAGCCAATTAATTACCTTCCCCTCTTAATATCACTGATTAAGATGAAGAGACAAATAAATGCATCAATCTCCGAGCCCCAAGAGGATCCTCGGCTGAACGGCATTGTGACAGCTGAAAGGCCCTGCCACCCCCCCGTGTTACAGATGTGACACTGTGTGTCAAGGAAGGGGGCAGGGCTCAATCTCAGAAAAGAAGGCAGCTATTTGTTCGGAGCCCACACAGCTGTCACTAGCAGAGTCCGGTTTAGTCATAATCGTGTATGCAACCATCTCACCACCCACCCTGAACAAACACACACACAAACGTAATTCAAACGCAAAGGTTAGACGGGACGACCACTGCCCCTCGGGGCTGAGCTGCATTCATGACCACATGATGTGGGCAGCCACAGTAAAAAAAAAAAAAAGAAGAAAAAAAAGGCTGAAGAGGTCACTGCACCTGGTCAAACTCTGTTTTTTCCACTGCTGTTTGGCAAAAAAAACCACATCAGAATCAATTACGTCCGTTCACCTCTAAAGCCAGCTAATCCACTTGTGTGCCATAAGCTTCCATGTAAATCCAGTTTTATAGTGCGTAGCCCGTGCCCCCATTAATCACTGCTGGCACGGTCAGAAACCGGCCGCTCTGAAGGGACAGCCTGCGAAATACCAGAGTGGAAGAGGTCACAGTTAAGGCTGCTAACACTATTGTGGGAAAAGAAAAAAAAAAGCAAACTGCAAAAAGCCTTCTATTAGCATTGCAACAACAGCTTATGAACTTGAGATCACACAGGATAATTATTATACACAATAATTTGGTTGAGTGGGAAGCGTGTTTGTTGCATGCTCCATTTTGTTCCATGCAAATCATGCCAAAATGCATCTATTATACTTCCAAGTAATTGTCTAAATGCCAAGCTACTGAAAATTGTTTCAAATGAGGGGTCATGTTAAATGACTGGCCTAACGCTATTTGTATAATAATAAATTTAAAAAAAAATCATGCATTCTCCTACATTTATATCCCAAAATCTTATTCTGGTTTCAATTTAAGTTTTTCTTAAACAAACAAAAAAAAAAGTTTACAGAGAGGCACTTACAATGGAAGTGAGAGGGGCCAATTTTTAGAGCACTTAAAAGCGTAAGGTTTGTAATTTTACAAAAGCACTAATTCTTCTGTTGTGTTCTTCTAGGTTATCATGGCAACAAAGTAAAACTCGATATAACTACACAAAAACCACACATTTTTTTTTTTTACACTAAAATCATGTTACCACACATCGTTTACATACTGTGACTATACTATCGAAACATTGAGTATTTTAGCATGTATGGATTGTCCCCATTCACTTCCATGAAAAACGTTTTGGTTAACAACATTCTTCAAAATATCTTCTTTTGTGTTCCACATAAAAGAAGAAAATCCTACAAGTTTAGACAAAATGAGGGTGGTCTATCCCTTTAAATACGATTAATAGTGTTAGGTGCACACAAATTGGCACAAAAAAGTTATTTGACAGAATGGATGACTATTTTACATGTAGACCAATTACTCACAATAACATCACATCATACCACAGTTCCTGAATCAGCGCAATGCTATTTGAAAGTTAAACAGCACGAGTCAGTGGCAGACACAGACATGCATTAATAAATGATAAAATAGCTGCTCTAATCCCCTTGTGCAGAGCCAAGTACTTTTTCCTCATCAGCGAGTGTGATATTTACACAGAAACTGGAGCGTACTCCTGAGACGAGACAGGAGAGAGATGTACATTCTATATTTGCTCAGGTTTTAACAGTCTGCTCCCTTATAAAAAGGTGAAACTGCTTATTTGTTACTGTTGCAGCTTGCCGTGAGCGTCAGCTTATCATATTCTTTCACACAAGCTTTTCTTTTCCCCTTCCTCCCTCCTTATTCTCTCACTCAGTGACAGATGTAGACACCACCATTGACCTAAATCACTCTTTTCCAGCACATTAACCCCGGTGCCTGTCCAAACACCTCACAGAAACACAACACCTCCGCACAAGAGGCACGTCACTGCTGCCGCCACCATTTTAAACGGAGCCCCGTCTCTCACCTGCGCTAATTGTTAAAATGTCCTCTCATTACACGTGGGTGGCTATTGATGGAGCCTGCCAACACAGTAACTGAACGCAAAATGAAGCCGTGATAGACCAAATTAATTGATTAAATGAGAAGCAGCTAGAGAGAGAGAGAAAAAAAGGAGTGTCAATCAACCCCAGAGAGAAACAGCAGGGAGTGGGATGGGCGAGATGGCTAAGATACAATCGAGCTTGGTGCTTCTCAGCGTGGATCAATACGATTTAAATTTTTTAAAGCTCTGTTTATGAAATGCAATAATCTCTCATTAAAAATGCAGACGGCACATGTGGCGTAAATGATTCATGGTTTGATATAATACGCTCCTCTAGGTGAGGCTGCACTGCAGCACTGGCCAACGAGATAAAAAATAAACCGCCTCACGGATGAAAGCGGTTTGGTGCAAACGCAGGGACACACAGGTGCAACATTTGCCTCACTTAATGGAACAAAACATCACATATTTCTTCCCCTTCCCATTTTTTTTTATTAAACACAGGGACACCCCAGATCTCTCCGTGTGAAACACTAACCGCACAGACTACCCAAGCTCATCTAATGCCAGATGATTTACTATCTCTCCTTCAGACACCATTTTTCCCCTGATTTCCTGCATCCTCTCATTCGGCCCCTCCCTCCCTCGCTCATTCTCTCCGCAGCGCTGGCTCCCTGTGAGAAAATGAAGAGATTAAGGCAGTAGCATGTGCCTGACTTTGATTTAGGGGAAACTGGCTAATCATAACATAGACAGTTTAGTGCAATCTTGCATAATGAAACGCTCCGCACTAACCACCTAATGCATACTAATTTGAAACAATCCACTCCTGGGACTGGAAAGGCATGAAGGGACCGGCCTGAGAGAAGCGAGGCGCTCATCAACACTAACAGCCAGGAACGTCGAGGACACACATGCACACAAACAAACAGCTTTTTTTGGCCTCGGACCATAGACACGAATACAGATTCACTGCAGAGGAGTGTGTGAATGCTCAGAGGCAGACTTGAATGGAAAGGTCAAGCATCATTATCAAACAACTAAATAAATAGCACTGCAGCTGTTGGGTGGTAACATCATGGTGTTACATCTACTGTGTTTGCGTCCACATAAATCCTCCATCTTTATCCTTTTCTCCGGCTCAGACATCACATTAGGACTGTCATATCCTGTATTGATCCTTACCCAGACAAGGCTTTATTGCTCCTCTTCTACCTAGTCACAGGGATAAAGCTATGCTGGCATTCTTCGGTTCAGAATGCATTAATGTTAACTGCATTCACATCTACTATAGTACAGAATCTGGAATTAACATAGGCAGCACCAAGCAGGAGGTTGTGTTGTTCATCCGTTATAATGGTCAATGACATGATGGTAAGGAACCCAAGATGCAGAAATATGAAGAAAAGAAAAAAAAAAAAAACAGGAAATGATAACATTGAGTGAATATATATATATATATATATACATACATAAATAATAAAAAGCGAGAGTAAATATATATAATGCTACAAAAGTAGCAATGTTGCAGAATGTTGTTCTTTTGCTTTATACTGAAATACAAAATTTATTTTAAATTGTATTGAACTTTCATCATATTACTGTTTTTACTGTATTATATGCAGCACTGGTGAGCATAAAAGACTTCTTTAAGAAACCTCTTACTGAACCCAAACTTTTGAAATACAGAATGTAAAGATATAGTGATTAAATGTAAGCCTTTCTTGAAAAAAATGGTATAAATCTTTTTCAAAACCATATGAAACCAACATAAATCCAAAGAGTTCCTTTCCAAAACCTTGACATGTGTGTTTTAAAATGGATTTTTAATTTTTTTTTTCTTTTTTTATTGTAGACACTCTTATTTGTCATTGACCCATAAACTAAGTGTTGGGAATTGACTATACCTAATCTTTAAGTTAATTACCTTTAGTCAAGGCCAATACCCGCACCGTCCAGCGTCCTACTGTTCTTGTGAGATTGAGTGCAAAGAAAGGCCACAGCACCAATAAAACTGTGCTCTTAAAAACCATCAGAGGAATTAATAGCTTGGCCTTATTTCCACTCTCAGCTTTCATCCCTCCAGAACATATTCAATATTCTCTCACCACGTTGTTTTAAACAGTGAAAGTGTTTCCTTTCTCTGATGTGGCCTAATCATTTCTCAAGGAGAGATGTAGCATTGCAGTAACACATTACGAGTTTAGCTTTAACATCGGTGCCAAATCAACACCTTTTAGCCAGCGTATTCACGTCTGTCAGGAGAGGCGGGCGGCAACAGGCATGTGCACTTGACAGCCATATCGCTCTCCTTGCCCTCTCACTCCATTCTCTCTTTTTATCAGCAGCTGAGAGAGAACTGACAGCATATTTAACATTGCAGTTTTGCAGCGCATTTGTGCTCCTCTGGCCGATTTCCCCCCAGACTCATCAATGCCGCATTACCAAGTCAAATCAGGTGGTGCTGCAGAGCTCGCCTCACACCAACACAAAACAGCCAGCACTGTGAGCATCACCATCACAGCCTGGGAGAGAATATAAAACACTCTGCTCTCATCGCTCGCCCCCTCCGCCGCTCTCATTTCTCTGCAGCCTGAGATTATAATCTCACAGGCCAACTGTTACTCTGTTATTGTTTCTCATTTCAAGAGTCAGATAAAATTAAAGGGACACCCGCCGTTTCCCACCTCGACAACATTTTTCCACTTTTCAGTGACACGATGTTGTTTGGAGTCGAACACTAGCTTCTCACTTACTAAATACTAGGAATGTATAAAAAACTGGATTCTTTTTTTTAAAGGGTTAGTTCATCCAAAAATGAAATCTCTGTCATTAATTACGCACTCTCATGTTGTTCCAAACCTTTAAGTCCTTCGTTTATCTTCGGAACACAAATTAAGATATTTTTGATGAAATCTGAGAGGTTTCTGATCCTCAAGGTCCAGAAAGGTAGTAAAGACATCGATAAAATAGCCCATGTGACTACAGCGGTCTGAACTCAAGTTATGAAGCAAGGAGAATACTTTTTGTGCTCAAAAACAAACAAGGTCTCAGGTTCTACGTCAAAATGGTGGCTCATTATTGGCCAGCTCCAGCATCGGCATGCTGCTCACATGATAAGTGTCTGCATTCTGACGTACAACCCAGAAGCACTGCACTCTGTATACAACGTTAACAACGTTGGAGACTGACAGGGAAGAGAACAAACTTTTGAATAAGTTGTTTTTTTGGTTTTGCTTTTGCTTTTGCGCATAAAATGTATTCTCATCACTTCATTACAAGAAGGATGAAGCACTGTAGTCAAACGGCCATGAAAATGGTTATGACATTGCTTTCTATGGAGGATCAAAAACCTCTCAAATTTCATCAAAAAATTCTTAATTTGTCTTCCGAAGATGAAGGAACATTTAAGGGTGTGGAATGACATGAGGGTGAGTAATTAATGACAGAAATTTCATTTTTGGGTCAACGAACCCTTTAAAGACAGTAAGTAAAACTGTAGTCCTTCTTTCATGATAAGCATGTCAAACAGCAGCTACATTGTTGTCATTTCACTTTATCACTCTGCATGTTTCATTTATCAAGTGGTGTTCCTCATATTCGAATTAAAAATGGTTATTTTTAGAGGTTGGCAATTAAGCAGAGTGATTGTGTGATTAATTGTAAATGGCCTCTAAATCTACCATAGGCTGTTTAATGAAAGAGTCAGAAAATAAAAAATTATATAAAAATCACAAAAAACACTTTTGTAATATCTATTATAAAATGATTTACTCTTTCGTCACAATCCAAGTTAAAGTCTAAGTCTATAATTATATTCATTTGGGGTTTTTTATCAGCAAACACATATACACTCTCTGTGAGAGAAAGAGAGGATTTGCATACTCTGCACAATATGTGTATTATGTTCCACTTTCAGACATTTTCCAAACATATCCATATTCTTTCCCCCTCTCATGCTCTCATTTCCCGCTTCTGACCATCCTTCTATCAGAGGAAAGGTCATACCCACTGCCCCCTTTCATCATTCTTATCACCATGCTGCCATTTACAAGGCAGACAAGCTCTCGTCTGGCACAAGCTCAAGAAGGTAGGTTAGAAGGGACAATGAAAGAAATCTGCCATTTATTTTCCCCTGTTTTTTGTTGCCGTTTCCACGGCTGCAGAGGCAAGACAAAATGCTCTTGGGAGGAGGAAGAGAGAAAGAGAGAGACTGTATGCACGAGTGAGAGGAAGCATTGTGTATTGTTTACTCTGTAATTCACAGCGCATGGCGTTGATTAGCAGAGCAGACTGCGACACTGAGGCTTGGTGAGGCACTGAAGGAATAATGCTGTTCCACAACTATCTCTCTCTCTTTCTCTTTTACTCTAGGGCACACTGTGGAGTGACTGATGGCTGCAATGTGAAAAAAAGCTGCCTGGGTGAGGAGTGAAATTTAAACTGCTGCTGTCAGGAGCATTATTTGGCTTTTATTACGACGTGCTACTCCGGTTGCCTGAGACAAGCCTGTCTCAACGTGAGGCAAACGAGGCAACGGCGCCTCTCCTCCCTTTTATTAATTCATGTTTGCGATGAGCTCGTACATGATAATTGCTGACAGAAAGCCCGCTTTGTGTACTGACATTCGACACAGAGGTGAGAGATGAGAGCATGGGCAAACAACGGATGGGCATCTAATAATATCACATATGTTGGTTCTAAGCTGGGAAGTGAAGACAAGAAAATAACAATAATAATAATGCTGCTATATTTTGTATCAACTGGTTTAGAAATGCAATTTATAGAACTTTAAACTATCCTGAAATCATAATAAAAAAAGGAAAGACACTTACAGTGTGTCAAGGTCAATAAGTCCCTTATTGACCTTTTATTGGCAAGGCAATTTTGATTAAAAAAACAACAACAGTAAAACAGTAATATTGTAAAATATTATTACAATTTAAAATTACATTTAAAATATATTAAAATAAAAGTTATTACAGTAATGGAAAAGCTGAATTTTCAGCAGCTAATTTACTCCAGTCGTCAGTGTCACATGATCCTTCAGAGAACATTGTGATTTGCTGCTCAAGAAACGTGGGACCCGTGCTGGCGAAATTAGTCGAAATGCACATGGGCTGATTTCGAGCTACAGGCAAAACAAGTGAAAAGTGTCAATTTTGGTCAAAATTAAGTCCTCATCTAGTGATCCCAATGCTCCAAATAGCATTTAATCATCTAAAAGGATCTTTATTTGTACGTTTTTTTAGAGTACATTTCCTTTGACAATGAAAAATGCAGTTTTTCTCTGCTCGCTTCTCAACTTCTGGCCCTTCCTTGGTATCTTTGTAAAGTGCAGCATTCCAACTTGTATATATTCATAGCAAATTCTCAATGGCATGAGTTTGAACCACTGAAATGTGATTTTTAAGCTCATGCTGATGTAAACAGAACAATTTCACTTGTGCTAACTGACAGATTCGAAGCGCGTGCACAGAGATGCCCAATAGATTTTATTTATTTTATTTTTTTCCCCATAGATAGAGGTTTCAACTTGGTTTGTGGTATTATCAGGGATGGTATGGTATGGTTTAAGGTATGGTTGCTACTAGGTGATTTTGATTTGGAAATTTCAGAAAATTAACTCAAAATTGATTTTGCGGACTATTGACTTGAAACAGGCGTAGCTCAGTCATTTTTTAAATCAGATTCAACCAAATCATACATCATTTTGAAGGTTTTTAATAGAGAATGTGAGAATAACAATAACTCATTTTTGAAAATTTGCTCATTGTGGCTCATTTTGCCAGCACAGTTCACATTTATTATTGTCAATGTTGAAAAGGATACTGTGATGCACTACAATTCAAAAGTTTAGGGTTTATATACATGCATATACATTTACACACACACACACACACTAATATATATATATCTATATATATAAAAAATGTTTGTTTTTTTTTCCTCCAATATAAATATAAACCCTAAAATATATATGCATATGCACACACACATATGCATACATATAAAGATTCAGCCAATATATTTGTCAAACCAAAACAGGCATAACGCTCAACAGCAGATTAGCAGTACTATTAAGCATTACCGGGAGGATTTTTCTTTTTTCTTTTTTTTCAAGCAATAAACTGATTGTGCTGGAGAATACACAGGCCTCCTGCTGCTCAGTGTAGATGAATGAGACTGAGAGAAATTTAATTCCCCGCTAATTAGCATTCTGCTCAGAGGAGCATGTGGTCTCTCTGTGGGTTACACCCAGGTCAGGTGACAGTGGGCGACTCGGCAGCAATCGCTGGGTTGGCAGTAGCGAACGTTCTCAGGGGAAAGTAAGTGGCAGAGCCCCTCTTCTGCTCTCCAGCCTGTCCCCTAGAGCTACTGGAGTCTTTCACAAAACAAAGAGCAATGCTGGTAGTGGGGAGGTGCTGGGCTCATCTCCTCCTCCACAGGCAGATAAAAACAGGATTACAGGTAAATACCAAGAGAAGAGGCAGCCTGGAAACACACGGTCTAAAGCCCAACTCCAAAACCCAGGAACAACAGCCCCTCGGAAATAAATGCCACTCAGTGGCGAAGCGCAAACGTACGACCCCGGTGTAATTTGCTTTAGAAGTGAGAAATGATTGCCCATGACTAGACAATAATTAATCTCACCACTGAGAGAGAGAAAAAAAAAAAAAAAAAGGTTACGGAGCCGCTTCAATTACGAGACGATTCCGCTAACAGACAAGGTTGGATTCAAAGAACACTTGCGATGACAAAAAGGAGAGACAATTCCAGTGTCATCAGAAATAGGCAGCGATGTGGGAAATCAATGCCGAGATCAATCGCGCCTGCCTCCCTCTCTAGAACAGCGGGGGAACAGAGCACTTTACATAAGCACTGATAACCATCAGGGAGGCCGGCTTCAGCTCGCTGATTTACTGCGACGGACCCCCGAGACACCTTCAGGAGGCAGAGCGGCTCTCTTTCGCAATCACTGTAACCTTCTCAAACACATCTTCAAAGACACACAGTCACAGGGAGAAAGCATCATATACACTCCATTTAAGCAGTAAGGTTCAGGAGGTTGTGCCATGTGATGAATAAAGTCAACAAATGTGTTGTTATGCATAATGCACAGCGTTACCTAGGTTTGTACGCTAGAGGTGCACTGGCCATAAATCGAAAACGGCCTGTTGCCCATCATGTGTTTGATCAAAAACCGGCCCTTTTCCGATTAATAGCAGTGTGTGATATAGTGCACATTGTACCTAACAAAAAATGTTTTCTCCCCTTGACCACTGCATTGCTATCATTTCCCAAAATGTTATTCGTATTAAAATATTACGAAGTCTGTAAACAGGTCGTTAACACAAGCGACCTGGAGAGAGGAGAGCACAGAGAAAATAGGCTACTGTACCAGGCACAGCAAGCTCACTGCTTGAAATATATATATATATATATATGACCGTATATCTGAAGGAAACTGTCTTTCTGACAGAAAAGTTGATGGCATCTTTTCCTCTTACCTCGGTAACCAAAAAACCCCAAAACAAGACAAACATTTTTAAAAAAACACTGCTGTTCTAAACACGCCACCTACTGTCAGAGAGTGAATTTGTTGAGAAGAGTCTGTCTAGATCCCGCAGTACTACAACGTACTTCAAGTTACGCCTTTTCAAGTTACGCCTCTTCAAGTTACGCCTTCCGCGAATAAACAAGCGTGGACATCATTGACTAAAACAATCTTTTAAAGTAAATTATTTTATGTTTTATGACTGAAATGTGTGTAAGATGAGCTTATATTGCTATCGAACCTTAAGTATGAAACAAGCTAGTAGTATTTTTCATCATTTAGCAGACGCTTTATCCAAAGCGACTTACAAGGGGAGCAATTAGGGGATAGGTGTTTTGCTCAAGGGCACTTTAGTCATGGTATCGAAGGTGGAGAAAGTGCTGTTTATTCACAATCCCCACATTCAATTCCTGCCGGTGTGGGAATCGAACCGGCAACCTTCTGATTACAAGCCCGACTCCCTCACCACTAGGCCACGACTACCCCCCTAGTAAATAAATAAATAAATACTTTCAAATTAATACAAACTCATGCAATTATAGCTAAAAACCTACCCCCACACCCAAACCTTTCCTTAAACCTACCCCTTCCATAAAAAATTTACTGTAGAGTTTCATAGTTAAAATACTTAAAAAATGATGAAATCAAACAGCATGACTGTGGCTTTGTAGTTGTTATACGAGCTGATCCCTTATCACTAGGTGGCGATAGTGAAGCTTAAAAAGCAAGAAAAGTGAAGTAGAAGAAGAGGAGTACTAGTGACGATTGTGTCTAGAAGGGATGCAGCTACGGCCAGAAGTGAGGCAGAATCTATGGATAAATAACAGTAAATAAAATGTGCTACTTATCAAATTGTGTTTTATTAACATCTACACCCACCCCAACCCTAAACGTACTCTTACAATACTACAAATACAGTTGTTAAATTAAATAAATAAATATTAAATGACGCAGTATTGATGTGCGCATGTGCAGCGGCTGCATCATCTCTTTTTGACATCTCGCGTGGTTCTGTGTGACTTGGACAACTTCAAGTTACGCCCCCTGCAACAGGTTACGCCTCCTTCCTGTTACGCCCCCTCTCTTGCAGTCCGCAGACAGATTCTATTGAATTTGTTCGTCTACTTTTTTTGAGGCGTTTTATACAGCATAATTATTTCACAAATCCGAAATCAGACCACTCCATTTTTGCTTTAAATCTCTAAATGATATTATTCAAATCAAAAACAACTGCTCATACATGTGTGGGGCATCACTGAATCTTGAATAAAATGCAGTGGTTGTCTCTAATTTCAAATGTCTACAGATATTTTTTGTTTAAGGCCAGTTTGCCTGTTATAGAGTGAAAAGTAACAAATAAATTGGATAAAGGGTTAATTCATCCCAAAATGAAAATTCTGTCATTAATTACCCACATGCCTTTCCAAACCTGTAAGACTTTCATTCGTCTTCAGAACACAAATTAAGCTCTTCTTGATGAAATCAGAGATTTCGGTCCATCCACAGACTGCCTAGGCAACTTGATCTTTGAACTTAAAGTTCATAAAGAATTCGGAGAACTAATCCATATGAATCGAGCTGTTCAGTCCCAATTTTCTAAAGAGACCCGATTACTTTTTATGATGAACAGATTTAATTTAGGCTTTTACTCCCATATAAACCATGATCAGCGAACATACAGATGCTCAAACGTGCTGCGTAACACACAAGAATGAACCTCATTGGTTACGCAGCACATTTGAGTGAATGCTGAACCGTGGCTGCTTCATTTTATTTTATTTATTTTTTTATTTTTATTTTTTCCAAAGAACTGTTACTTCTAATGTCCATTATATATTACAATACATAAACATTCTTGTTTATTGTTGTATTATATTATATATTGCCTGATTATTATAGATGTATTTTAAGTTATTTTAAAGGCTATTGTTTGCTTAGGTGTATTTTTATTAGCGCACACACACACACAAAAAATCAGATTACTCGCCAAAATAATAGACAGATTATTTGATTAACAAAACAATCGTTAGTGACAGCCCTAATATTTGGACATAAATTGTATATGCATCAGATTTTTAAAAATGTGATCACGTCGGAAATCATGTGGTTTTTACGTTATATATTACAATGCATCATTCATTTCTGTCCAGGAATTTCACACTTCATCAGGATTGCAATGATTCCATCCATTTATTACGCAAGGTGACGGTGTTTTGAATCTATTACACATGCAAGAATTGCGGTAAAAGCTGATTCAGGCCACATTCAGCTGCAGTGTGAACAGAGTGCTAGAACAGGTGTCTTCAAGGAATTGATGAAAAATACAAATGTGACCATATGAAATATAATATTGAGTTCACATTATCCTAAGGTACTACATATAAATGATTATTTGAAAGGTTTTGAAATGCAAATCAAAGTATGTAAAAGTGCTACCCTCAGTTTCATACAATATGTAACATTCAGTCTCTCTATCGAAGAAAAGGTTGAGGACATTTACGCTACAATATACGGTTCCTGACACTGAAAACAACAATAGAACATTATCCTACTGGAGCTGTGCTGTTATTTACAGAGTGGCTAGGTGAAAAAATATTTAGTTTCATAGAGGTTACAATATCACGCATGGATGGAATGCTGTACTGACCAATCAGCATTGAGGGATCACTTATTTAAATTTGCATAAACAGTGTAATCAGATACGGGAAACAATTAGCAGGTCGATGGTAGAGAAGTTGCAGTAGCAGTCTGTGCTTAGCCGTCTTCATTAGAGAACGAGAAGCTGTAGCTGAAAACACACCGGGTGTTTTTGGCCGATCGGTTAATTAGGATTTTTGCCGCTTCGTTTTGCGTTAGAAAGGCGGGAAGTGGAAGGTTGATTGCCTTTTATTATCAGTCTAGCAGCTTCAGTGCTCCCTCCTTCTTTATTGCAGATCGTACAGATGTGGAGCGTCTCGGCAAAAACATCAATTCCAATAATTACAAGAAAGTGCAAGTGAGAGCACGAGCCATCGCTCATCTGCGCTCACCCGCAGCCGTTTGTACTGTGACGTTGCCCTTGATGACAACGTGTGACAGGACTGTTTAAAAAGCGCATGGGAACACGCACATCGTTCTTCAAATTGGAGGATGAATGGAGGAGGAGAGCTGCTCTCCAAGTAAAGAGGAATACTGTAATAAATGCAATAAGAAAAAGGGAGGTGTGTAAACATGATAAGAGGGCCCTTAAGAGTTTGTTGTGAAAAATAAAGCTAAAAATGCACACTGTCAGTGTAATGCGTGAACGTAACACCTCTGAGCAAAGTGTGCATCTGTCTGAACAGAGAATTACTCACTTAACAGTTCGATTTGGCAGAAGCTCAAATTACACGCCCTAGAAATCAAAGCAGACAAAATACTTGGTTTAATAGCTTTGCTTCACCTTGACGCATTTGCAGGGAAAAGAAACAGCCATGTAAAACCAAAAATGCAGAAAAATACAATGATGAAATCATAAGCCAATCAGGGTGTTCATTCAATAATAATCCACAGCTTAACAGAAGGAAAACTGATATGAAGAGTGCGTCGGCCTGTCGATCCACACAGATAATTTTACATTCCTTCAGGTCCCAAAAGATCGCTGATACACAAAAAATTAATTCCAGATCTTTTCCCACACAACAATCCAGCACCAATTCTCTTATCATCAACAGACAATGCTGCAGTTGTATAATATGCCAATATATACAAATAAATTAAGAAAAAAAAAAATATTTAACTTAAAACTTAAATAAAACATATCATATCATCATCAAGTAATGATGCTGCACAGGAGTAAATAACTTTTTAAAATATATATTAACAAATTCACGTTTACTTACAAATAAAACTAATGTAATTTATATATATTTATATATATATATATATATATAGTTTAACATTTTAATATTAAACAAAAGGTTTTTTTTTTTTTAATGAACTAGCTCTTTCCTTTAAGTAGCAAAAAAAATCTCCTGCACACCCTAACAATTTATGGATGCTTGCTGAAACCCCCCTTACTACTGAGACTAATACTTCCATTTAAATAATACCAATGTTTTTGTTAACTTAAGACTTTAAAGAGTTTCTCATCTAATTTCTCCCGTTAGTGTTTTTTTCATGAGGCAGCGCCGTGTGACACATTTGTGCCGTGTGAAATCCCAGGAATATACAATAAAAAAATGGTAGAATCAGCACATCACTACTCTCAAAACAACCACTGTCGCCACTTATGCTCTTCCATTATATGAAGAAATATTAGGGTGGCTATCTCAAGCACTAAATTTTGATTAGACACCATCAATTTTATGGCTTTTCAGTATAATAAAAACAGAACTGCTAGCTCATTCTAAAAACACAGAACGACAACTGAAATCATTACAGGCGCTCAAAGCGGCAGACGATTTTAAAAATCAATCTATCTGTAACGTGTATTTATTTGCCATTTCAAGAGAGCCTCATCTGCCCAGTCCAATCAAAGCCCCACAATGCAAATGACACAAAGAGAGAAGAAAAAGAACAAACAGGCTGGCACAGAACGAGAGCACGGGCGCTCCAGGGTAACACTTCAATGATAAAAGAGAGAAAATCTTGTTTTGATAAGTGAATTACTGGCCTTCACTACATTTTCCTGCATTCCCAAACCAGTGGGTTCATTAAATGCATTGATATTTCTGTCAACCTCATCCGAGCTGCCGTGCTCAGGATGGAGAAATGCAGTCACCTTTGCAAGGGCTGAATCTCGCAACAGCTCGAGGCAACAGATTTATTACAAATTGATCCATTAGATAGCACTGCCATGGTTTATTGTTTACGCTGTTCCTCTCTCCCCTGCTCGTCCTCGCCACAATAGCAGCATGTAATAAGGAGGAAAACTACAGGTGTGAACTCATCGCCATGCACCACTATACAGCAAACCAGATCGAAGAAGAGTATCTGAGAGAAGGGGGAAAAAAAGAGGTGCTGTCTAACAGACACCAACATGCTCCAAGCGGTCGTGAAGAGGAAATGGTCGTGGTGCAAGGGCAAATGAAGGGCAGAGGAGAGTCTTAGCGCCACTCTCTGATGAGTCAGGACTGATTAGAGCACACAAAGACAGCAGACCACCCCCTCCCTTCTCAAGCACATAATTCACACCTTCAGATCCTCACATATTCCCCATTAAAACATCAAACGGAATTCTGCGTTGTGCGGGTGCTGCAGTAAAAACCCAGTACCGGTGTGCCGATATAAATGACTATATGACCTGCTTTATGACCGAGTCATGAACAATGCCAGGCTTTTATGTCAGCATCCGATGGTGGCCTCTCTCCTGATTTGAAGATTAATCGAAAACCAGAAAGACTGAGACAAGCATTAAAGTAAATAGAAAGAAAGAAAGATTCTGGCCTATAATGTTACAATGATGATCTACACCAGACTGATATAACCTGGATATGCAGCTGCACATATATCGTTTTCATCCATTACTGCCTATGGGACCTGTCGATTGTGTATACAACCTGACTCAATAGTGTAAGGAGGTCGGCCACAAGCATAACTGATGAATATTGATTATCTTTGCCTTGAGGTGTCTGGGTGGAAATATAAACAAAGGGTGAACCTACCATTACACGCCAACCCTGTCTAATATGTGCTGCTGAAGGAAAAGAAAGAAATCCTTCAAGACAGAATTTTCAGGACATAATAATGTCTGTTGGCTTAGGGCCAGTGTGAGAGCTGGTTGTAAATTCTGCTGAAGACGGTACCGTTCAAAAGTAAGGTTCATCAGTTAAACATTAGTTAATGTATTAACTAACATGAACTAACCACGAGCAATACATTTGTTACTGTATTTGCCAATTTGTTAACGTTAGTTACAGTAATACAGTTGTTCATGTTAGTTCACAGTGCATTAACTAATGTTAACAAGATTTTAATAATGTATTAGTAAATGTTGAAATTAACATTAACAAAGATTAATAAATGCTGTATAAGTGCAGTTCATTATTAGTTCATGTTAACTAATGTTGTTAACTAATTTTAACTAATGAACCTTACTGTAAAGTGTTACCAAAACATTAATGTTTTTGAAGCTTCTTAAGCTCGCCAAGACTGCATTTATTTGATCAAAAATACAGGAAAAATAGCAATTTTGTGAAATATTATTATAATTTAAAATAACTGTTTCAGGTTTAATATTTGCACATTTTTACTCCGGTCTTCAGTAGCCAAGTTTCCATCCTAGGATTTTTTTTGACAAAAAGGATTTAGAACTAGCCATTCATCGACAATTTTCTCAACATAATCTTTTTCAGCACACTTAACTTTAGCACATAAATTCCATATAGAGAAAAAGGTCTTCAATGGAAGTAAATGTGGTGTCTGATATTTCCTCATTTAATAATATTTTCGTGAAAATAGTAACCTTTATAAAATTACTAATTTCAATTGTCTCATTACCCCCCACAATTTACAAATATTTAAGATGCGAAAGATACAATATAGTTTGCAATGTACGCGAAATTATGCATGGAAACAGCTCAAGGATATTTCTTTTAGTGATACAACCAAACTTATGCGACAATGCATTTTTTTAATGATGACGCACACCATTTTATCAGTAAAAGGCCAAATTAATGGACAACAAATTTCACAAACTTTTTTTTTTTACGCATACTTACTGCCGATAACAAAACTGGACAAAAACTGAAAACTTGGCTCTTATCACATGATCCTTTAGACATGATTCTAATATGCTGATTTAGTACAAGTTTTGTGATTTTAATATTATTTGATGAATAAATGAAAAGATCAAAAGAACAATCTATCTGAAATAGATTTTTTTTGTAAAATTGTAAATGTCTTGCTGTCACTTTTGATCAATTTAATTCATCCTTGCTGAACAAAAAGTATTAATTTCTTTCCAAAAATGACTCTTATGCACCCCAATCTTTTGAACAGTAACGTGTCAACAATAATTATTATTATATTAACAGACAAGGCTTTGTCAAAACTGCTAGTATGATGGACTGCTAGACATCCGTTACAATGGGCTGAAAAATATAAAAAGTCACTATAAAACTTAAATATATTTATTATTTCACATTTCAGAAATGAAAAACCAATCAACACAAACTAAATTATTATTAAAATGTATTTAAATTGACAAAACAAGTTTTTTTTTTTTTTTTAAGTATTTAACTGGGCGTTCTAGGGTTAAGATGATTCAGACGTTTAAGTCTTGCTAAACAAGCTGGTTCAATATTTAAAAGCACTGGTTAATGGGCCAGCAGGTTTATAAGGGATGTTACTGAAAGGCACATGTCAAACACAGTGCAAAAGCCTGGGCACTCCTCCCCCGGCCCGTGCTAATGCATCTGAGAAAATTGTATGGCTTTGCTAATACATCCTCTCCTCTCCTCTCCGCCTCTCTCATTCCTCACACTAATGCACTTACAAATGGACAAACCAGACTGGAAACAGACTCAGAGTGTCAAGGAAAACAGTGACTGTCTATGTGCATGTGGGGGAGTGTGTATATGCGCTTCCCTTGACTGTACCCTGAAAACGGGCATTATCAAATGATAGTACAATATTCCATGGGGCTGTACATAAACAGCTCAAGGGAGAGAGGAGTGAGGTAATAAAGCACCGGTATGCATGGACTGTGTTTGTGTGCGACGTTCACTCTATGTGGTGTCATTACAGCACCCAATTTTTTACCTAATCAGCAGTGTGACTCTTCAGTCAGCAGGGACGGACCAATATGGCTCCGTTCTCCTACAAGAAGCTGTCTTATTTTCCACCCTCTCTACTGACAGCAGTCATACAGCCAAGTGGTTCACTCTCAAAACAGTTTGTTAATAGCTCCCCGCACCCCTTCCAGCTCTCGGTATATGTCATGGAAGCCTATAGTAAGCCTTTGGTACTTTCATTTCCTAACATCTGCTTCGGCTTTGCTTTAAAATCATGAATGTCTCTTCCCCCCTCCCCAATTCCACAGAATGACTCCCATAGTACATTTCTGTCTGATCTGGGAGGACATCTTGGTGCAATCTGGCAAAAGGTCCCATAATTCTTCAGGATGTTACGTTAAGCTGCTCACTGACAGGAAGTTCCATCAGCAGGCCTGATGGTGTCTGGTCACAGTTACATGGCGAAATAAAGCAACACACTCTGCATTACAAAGGCAAATGTCAAAGCTTGACTGCTTTTGACTCCTGACCTTTTTTATTCCATTATAAAGCGCTGACTACAAGCTCTTCATAACTGTGTGAATACTAAAAGAACTGGCCTGTTATCCATCAATACATTTAATGGATAACGAACAGACAGCTGGTCGTTATCGCAAAGTAAACCCTGGTGGGGTTATCAGGACCCCGATATGAAGCAGAGGGATCTTGTATCACCCTGAAGGGGTTTATTTTGCGATAACGACCGGCCGTTACACTATCTCAATTATTACATGGCTACTTATGGCTACCAAATAAAATAAATGTGTATATATAAAATACAATTAAATCTATTTAAATATATAAAATATGAATCTTTAGTAATCCCACTTGTATATTATTAAAACAGCCCTAAAACCACATAAAACAAAGAAAACACTGCAATATCACAACATTTATTATTATTATCACTATCATCATCATCATCATCATTATTATTACAATCCTAACATTAATATTATGCTAATAATAATAATAATAATAATATAAAAAATAATCATTAATTTTATTTTTATTTGATTTATTGTTTTATAAATTAAATTAAATCAATATTGCTGCAGTGTTTGTTTGTTTTTTGTTTTTTAGGTATTGATATACTGTTTTCTTAGCAGATGTTTAGAGGTAATACACAAATGGAATAATTAAATATTTAATTTGAGTTATTTTTGAGTTGCTTTCTCCTCTAGACTGTTAACTTGTCTTTCATCCAGCTGGCTTTACATGTCCTTTGTGTTTTCATTTTATGGCTTTAATTGGGATCTCTTAAGTCTTCAACAGAGTCGTGTACATAAAGATGCATACCATCAGTTCATAAAATATGATCAAATACCTATTACATTTGCAGAAATTATTAGGCTACACAGTTTGCAGCACAACCACAGCATGTCTTACTGCTTGTTTTTCTATCCTCTTAGACTCAACAATAAAAATGATGTACAATACATTTGCATGACTCTCTTGAAAACTGTCAAGAAACAAGGAAATCAGCCCTGCTCAAGGCACAGAGCCTCTCGGTGTCAAAGAGGAAGAAAGGAGGCCTGTCTCATTTCTGCCAGGCTGCCCTGAGTGTCAGCCTAATATCTTAAAACAACAGATGCAGAAAGCACTGCTGCAGCCAATTACCCGCTTTTGGCATTTGTGCTACACATACACACACACCAGAAAACATCTTTTAAGAAGAATGAAAGAGCTGGATTGTTATGCATGCTGTCAGTGTGTGTTGTCAGACTGTTAAATTTAATGAGTACACAGAATTTGAATGGCCCATCAAGAGCTCTTCGGAAGAAGCATGACAGCATTGTCCAGGGTATCAGATCTTTCAAGGAGGAATCATGGATTTCCAACAAACAAGGGTGATTTGCAGTCATGCTGTCTTTGCAAATCAAAGCAGACCTTACAGTTGAACAACAGCAGCATAAAGAATGACCTACTTGGCTATACAGATACAGATGGCAGCCAGCAGTTACACACTATAAAGAAGAGGTGTGATTTATGACCAGCAAGGTAAGAGGTAAATTAACCAGAGGACGCATCTTTAGACCAATGATGAGATAATCTAGAGACTAAACTAAACTTCCACCGCAATGCTTTAAGGAATGTTCTGGGTTCAGTTAAGGTCGAAAGTAGAAAGCATTTGTGGCACAATGTTGTTGATTGCCACAATAAATCATTCCAACTCATCCCTCATTTTTGTCAAAAGAATGGAGAAACTTTTTAGGTCAATTTTTGGAGGATTTAAATCCAGAAATGTGAAAATTACACATTTATAAAAGCATCTTATTAAGAGTTTACAATGTTGCCTCATCATGGCAACAAAGCTGTAAAATTGGATAGAACTACACAAAAAAGGATTAGAAAGTGATTGATTTACACTAAAATCATTCATATTCATTAGGGCTGCACCATTAATTGAATTGTTAATCGCGATTACAGATTCCACGACTTCGTATCGTTCAAAGGTGCAATTACATCAAAAATATCCACTTACATTATTCTGCGTGATTCAGAGGTGTGTTTAGAGCATTTTACGTTGTGAGAGGTGAATCACGGCTACTTCAGAGAGTAAAAGGGTTAACCCAGCACAATAGGAACTACCAGTGACATAAGTGTACCCCGATTGGTTGAATGCATGTGAAACACCAGCACGCATCATTTTTTAAAAGCCGTGCACACAGCCTATACCTTTACTGCAGGAATAACTCGGCAAACATGGACAACAGTGATAGATGGACCGCTCAACCTTACGCCAAGCAGAAAATCCAGTGTGACTTTGCGAAACATGATTATGCATTTCTGCTCATCAACTACAAGGCAAAAGTTAATACTTTTTCATATACTATCTACTTTCTATCTAATAACGTATTAGACAAGACTGTTAAACATAAACTAATGAAGACAGAAAAGCTCAGTGCTGTCAAAAGAAAAGTCACAACAACAAGCGCCATTTACATTTACTGCAGACATTTACTTTTTATTTAAAAGAAGGAACCAAAGCAAAGTTGACATTTGAGGCTTAACGTTACAGAGACACAATAAAAACTAAATTCAGGAAGAGTATTTTCAGTGTGTTTTTTATGTTTTCATAAAACTATTGCATGCAGTTTCTTCAAACAATGATATAAAGCTATTCAAAACATTCAATGTAATTGTGATAATAGCAATTAATAATCACAATTTACAATTACAATTTCAAGGGAACAATTGACAATTATAATTTGTCATAAACCTGCAGCCCTAATATGCACAATGTTTACGTCCTGTGGCTATACAATTGAAAAGAGTGCAATTCAATTTCACAGGCCCATTCGTGTCCTTTGCACATGCCTTAGATTTTGGCAGTAATAAACATTATAACACAAATAGTCTCGATAAAAGCTTAATTGGTACTGAACCCAGACTATTCATTTAACTGATAATGATCCTTTTGCCCCTTCTGAATAAACAAATAGACCAAGACTATAGTTTTAAAGAATAAGACACTGGAAGCAAAATCTACCTTAACGTTTGCCTCCATTTCTCCTAGCACCAAATGTCACTGCACTATAATACATATCCAAGTCTCTGACGAGCCACACGCCGGGTCAGTCAACTATCTGACACGAATCAAGGCTCGAATCAAAAGGAACAGTGTGTCAGTGTGATGGAGCATTATGTAAATGCTGCCTCTCCCTGCCTAAATATTGACAAATCAGCTCGGAGAAGCGAGGCAGCGAGAGCACAGCAGCATCCACATGGGATCTCCCCTCCAGTCGCCTGACTGACACTTCATAGGAAATGTCTTCCATTTACAACCCATTATTTACTGCTCTCCCCATGATTGCTTCACACTGGCCCTGGCAGCAGCTTCCCCAAATTGCCCTCTTGGGTGGATTCTGAGCACACTCTTGCTCAAAAGATGGATTCACGCCATGCCAAAAACGCTAACCAGATTACTTCTGTTGTCACCGATTCCCCGATTGCTGGCTCTATCCTAAAAGAGTACGAGAATCTAGGATTGTGCAAGACAGCTTGACTGATGTGGATAATACAGCGAGGCGTCTCACTTCAACAGTGATGTTCAGCTTAAAACTGTACTAAAAAATGAGAAGCACTTCTCCTTCACAACAAGAATGATAACTATAAAGATAACTATAACAATAACTATATTAGAGTCCCCACAAGTGAATGATAACATTCTGTTTATGATGAGTGTGCATTGGAGTTATGTGATTTCAATGATATTGTTCCTCTGTGTTATCATTAGAGCTGTGTTGTGGACTCGATTACTCTCATAGAAATTAGGTTTCGGGCCGAAATGGTTTTGGAGAGCAAAAATTAGTGAGTGAAACAGACGTTTAATTAGCGCTTCTCCGATGGCACGTTTTGACTATTCAGCGCATATTTCACGCACATAACGTGAATAACCTTCAGCAGTTACACATGTCGACTGTGTGGACATTAGCTCGGCATTTTAATGGGTAATGATGTGTTTTTTAAATCTAAAATCTTGCTGTTTTCTGTTGATGAGTGAACAAAACTTCAGTAAACATTTGCAGAGGGCCTGCCATCCAATAAATCGCAAAAAGCTTTGTTACTTTTAATATAAAGCAAAATCTCAACTTTAAAATCCTGCTGATTTTATTATGAAATTTACTCTGTAAATGTGGTTTAATACACACAGATCATATAATCGCTATATCAGTGCTGCAACTGGAGAAAGACGTTAACAAAACAGATTGCTATAGTTAACGTTACATTTATCTCAAGACAGTTGTATATAAACACAGTTATATAAAAAAGAAGAGCATTCTACTAAATATATGCACTTAATTACATATTCATTGCATTTTTACTTAACCTGTTAGTGATGTCTTCATCATTTAATGTATGTTTAAATAAACTTGTTCTCAAATAATCACAGTTTATTGTCATTTACATGTTTATTTTTCACCAGCAAATTGCAATTGAAACAATTCTGTCATTATATGTTGATTTAAAAACTGTCTTCTGCACAATTAAAATCTTTTAGCTATTTTAGTGAGTGTTGATTATTAAATACATTTGATTAAATCATTGCTGAATAATGTAATTTTTTTTTCGGTTTCAGTTTCGGCCCAGAATTTATATTTCGGCGCAACCCTAAAACTTGATAGGGCCTTTAGCGTTGTGATTGTCGAGCTATTCTTCCAAGACAACCCTCTCTGCTGTAAAAATCCAAGAGCTACTCAACATCATCATAAATCTTCTTCACTATTATGGCGAAATATGAATATGACAGGCGCTGTGTTCGGGGAAACAACATTCAAAAGTCGGGATGTGGCTGAATTGAGTGCTGCTTTTGCAACGAGAAGGATGCGCTGGGTTTTAACCTGTTTTCAAAAGCTGAGCCAGGCATATACGTACAGAAAATACAATAGGCTGTCGCCTTTAGGGGTGAAAAATGAGCACAGCTGTGAGTCAGTGTGACACTGATTTTGTTCAACAGTTTACATAGCTGCTCTGTGATACCCTTGAGAGTACTCTCATGCCCTTTGGCCAGCAAAGAATGATTACTAATAGCTTTCTCCTACACTGTTAAGACGCCCACACACTCTTTTTGTAGCATGACGCTGAAATAACAAGATCATCAGAGAATAGCAAATTGAGAGTTATTCTATATGCTTGCAAGTCTCTATAGCAGCAACAAACCAGAACCGGTAGTAATGTCAGAGTAATAAATTCTTCATTAAAAGGCATAATTGTGGGTCCAAGTGTTTTGTTAAATGACTGACATCAGCTCTGAGGCCTGTGTAAAACCAAATACTCATGTGATAATCCCAGCTTGTTTGATTCTCTTTTACATTCTTTCAGCCTGCTAGATAAGCACATAACCCGAGGCAGATGGTGCTGAAAATCACTGTTAAGGAGCAACCATAAAGCTCAGCCATTGTGCTTAAGATAAGTCTATTTGTGAGGAGAATGTCACTTAATGTCAGAATTCTGAAAAATAATGAAATTGCCAACTACGGTTCAATTGCATCTCTAGTACGAGATCAAAGTATCACTACAAACAATAGTTCAGATAAAAAGCAGGGCTCAACAATAAAGATGGACCCACAAAACAAATGAACGATCCATTCTTATTTTTCACCATGTATTTTTATATCTGCTATAACTAATATATTATTTGTATAAATGTATTATAACCATTATTATGTTACATTTTATACTTTTTCCTACACATTTTTGCTCATATTCCGCTAGATTGTAAAGTAATTCATTCAAAAAAACTCTTTTGCAGGAAAACAACAATTTAGAATGGAAAATTTGCAACACATTTTTACTGATGTCTTTAAAACTATCACAAGAAGTCATTTTTGCAACTTTGGCAAACTTTGTCTGACAACCAGCTAGAATCTCAGTGAAGAACTTGCAACCACAACGAAGAACCGCAGAAAACCAAACATTTGAGTGTGCAAAGCATAAAAATGGATGTACAAGCTCAGTGGATGTAAATTCATTTGCAACACAGCACTGGCCTAAAAGGGCAAGTGACTGTTTCGTAAACTGGCCCGAAATCCGCTCACACTGGCCTCGGTCCAGCCATCCTTATTAAGCCCTGACCAGCAGAAAAATGCCATGTCAAGCGAAGAAGCATAAAATAACAGTTTTATACATTAAATCATTTTAGCAAAAGAGAACAGATTGACTGAGTACTGTATGAGGATTATCTAACCCATTGGAGAAACATGACCACAAAATATACACTTCTGCCTCCTCCAATCACAAGCTGTTGAGAGTGCCATTTGGTCTTAATGCAACATAGTGGCAGGTGGCCGTACAATTCAGCCTGTGTTTACTGCATGCTGAATGGACAGGAAAACAATGCGGCGATTATGATCTTATTCAGTATAATTCCAATCACTGAGTGCGACTAGCCAGCTCAGGTTCTACATCCTAGAATCGGTCTAATCTTTATGGCTGTGCAACACTTCACTTAAATCTAATTAGACTGTGGAAACTGTCCTAATGAAAACCAGTTGCATATATAAAAAACATGTAATTTCTCAATGGCAAGCAGCTCACAACCTGGGCCTCACATTTGATTAATTAGCTGGTTTATTGATTCACCATGTGCAAGCTGGATAATTTAATGTTTAAACGCCATCCAGCATAATTGGGCTACAAAACTTTCAAACACCTACACAAACAACATTTTAGTTTTTACAATACTACTGAAGTGCAAACGCTCATTTTTATACATTTATTGTAATGCATATACACTGCACAGTGAAATTTTTGTTTATAATGTTGTCAACTTCTCTACATTCATTTAATTATGTGCTAGACTTCGATTGCTGTACAGTTTTACCTGGCTGCTAATTAAGTGTCTAACTGTGTATCTAACAAATCATTCTGCACAGCGTTTTTGCAAACATGCAAAAATCACACTCTCACAACCCAAAATAGTAATGTAAACAGGTGGTTTACACTGATTGAATCTACAAGGTCTATCTTCTTCATTTGTGTTTTATCTATTCATCTCTTTTCAAACAACCAAAGAACAAATTATCATTGTGAAAGCTGTTAAGATAGCCAGTCCTAGCAATAAAAACTACAGATACAGCTGAACCTTGATGACAACCACCATAAAAACAGTGGACTGATCTTTCAAAGCACATCTTTAACAAGCCAGACACAGAGCAAACATGGTGTGGATACTGTCACCTGACCTCTCAGGACACATTTGACAATAAAACTATGTGGTCAGGTAAGCAGGTTTGAGTTAAAAATCACTAGACAGGCTAGACTGATTCGTCTGGGTAACCTCGCAATCTTGCAATGACACTATCTCAGCAGATCAAAATGAGGGTAAGTGCAATTAAAAACTGCACAGAGAAAGAGATGCATGCGTGCCTGTGCGCGCGCACAAGTTGCCAACAAAGCGCTCGTGACTCGGGCACAAGAGACATAATAAAACTATCAAGTTCAATCCTGTCCAAACTCTCCAAGAACCTGAAAGGGTCCACTGTCCTTCCGATGACTTAATGTCACGGCGTTCTGGTTATATCAGCACATGAATAAAAAGAGAGATGTATCTTTGTCAAACACTATAATCGTTGGAACACACACACACACACACACACACACACACTGATGATGAGGATGGTGGTGATGATGATTATGCTAGCCTGCTAGCTAATGTCTCCTGTATTAATAAAGCACAACACCCCCTCAACGGCAGCATACAACGGCTGTGATTAACACACGAGCTAATTGCAAGAGCCATAAGCTAATCAGATCATCTTCTATACACTCGAGAAGACGGTCAAAGGCGGAACTTACCTGAAATCCTTCTCTACAACATCAGAGATTTTGCGTTTTGAGATGTTGTTGTAACTGAGCAGCGGCGGTTAGCGGATGAGAGTCAAGTGCCGCTTCAAGTGTTTTGGAGTCGTTTTACACCCCTAGCACACCGATATTAATGATATGGCTGTCACTTATCAATATTTATGGTAGTGAGGAGTGTTGGTAACGGGTCAGTGTTGGGACACAGTGTTGTCTTTCTCTCTTTCTCTCTCTCTTTTCTGTAAGAAAGAAACCCCCCCTCGCTTGAAAGCCGCTCTTCCTGCGAGAAGAATAACGTGCGCGTGAAAACGCTCTGCCCACTTTCCAGTGTCGCGCGCTTCGATTGGTTGAACGCGCGCAGAGCGTGAGACCCGGACCAATCAGGTTGGTCATTTTGTGATTTAAAAACGCGCGTGTGTGTATGTGTGTGCTAGTAGGTCTCAGTGTATGACTGACTGAACGTTGCTAGTGTGATGGTGGGCAGTTTGATTCATACCAGCAAATCGTTTTCTTGAATCCGTTTAATAAGATTCATTCCAGTTTGTTCAGTGATTTCTGTAGGTTATCATCTTTTTCTTAATTCTTTTTCCCTTCTTTTTAATAATATTTAAACATGCACTAGACAGACGTCTTTGAACATCGCCGATAGCTGTTTTTCTGCAATTTTTTATACAAATTTCATGGCCTAACACCATTTTTATGATTAATCATTTTAAACACAATAATATGCCTACTACTTTGTCCCCCCTTTCTCTCCTTTCATCATTCACATAAAGATTTGTAACAAGATTCGTCCAAAACTGTACGATGCTGCTTATCGCTTTTAGTCGGTCAGGGACAATCGGTCTGGTCTGAAACCCGGAACACACCAAGCGGATCGGCTGTTTTTTGTTCGTCAGTTTTCTCAGTGTGTTCCGCACCGTCAGTTGAAGTTGGTATTCATCGGCTTTTTTTTTTTTTTTTTTTTGGCCGATTCGACATGTTGAATTAGCGTCAGAGCTCGTCTTCAGTCAGGGCATCTGATCATTCCTGATTGGCTGTTCAGCTACTGCCACCTACTGTTACGGAGACCCGTTTCTTCTTACGCAAACGCAGAACGGACGTGCTACTTGGTCGTAGAGTGTCGAGCGTTGGTTTTGTGAGTCAGGGCAACTTTGGACCCAGACCCTGCCGACATGAGCCAACTCTGCAGTTTGCATTTGTCGCCACTAGTTCGTCGGCGTGGGCTTGGTGTGTTCCGGGCTTGAGAAACCGTTCCATCCTTCTGTTTGGTTTGTTTTGTTCACAACGATGGCTCGTCCAGGCAGGCCCCGTCTCATTAAGATTAAAAAATAATCTACTCATTTACTGAAGTGGTCACCAATCGTCCAGTCTTCTATTTCTAATTTTTTAAGTTAAACGCTTTAAAAGAGAATCTTCAACGAACGAATAATATGAATCAGTGCATGAAAGTGGTTTAATTGACCCTTCGCAAAGCCCCGCCCCCTTCAGTTACTGTTGCTTTGTCCGACAAGCCATGCGCTCTCACGCCACACATCATGTTCTCACGGAGTGAAAAATATATCCCAGAGCAAAGAGGACACTGACAACACATCGACTGAGATATGAAACAGTTTCATATTTAATATATCATACATTTTTGTTTAAACAATAAACACTGTATAGTGACTCTTTAATGTGTCGTGACAGATCGCTGTAGCTCCTTCAAGCGGCTCGTGAACCAACATCTCTTCATACTAGTTTATTTATAGCATCAAATAAACATGAATGGACAACAGAAGGAATGTTGTTTCAAGTGCGGAAAGACGTGATTGTGCACAATTTTTGAAGTTCAAGTTCACCAACGTTAATCTACTAACTCCCCAACTGCTTTGTCAGACATGATGGCAGATTCGGGGTTATGATTGGTCAGATCGCCTGTCAATCAAACTCTTTGCGAAGGGTCAATTGATTCAATGAGTCGCTCAGGTGAGTCGCCACCTACTGACGTAACGACGTAACCTGTAGATCTGAAGATTCGAATCGTTGGGGTGAATCAAAATCCTCAACATTGTCATGTGTATTTTTCTCGTTGTAATCTGGTTCAATTTGACAGCTAATAGAGAATTAGATAAGATCTGGTTCCAGTTCATTTCCCTTGAAAGTATGTAATATATAAAAAGAGCAACACATTCTCACCTAACATCTGTTAAAATGCAAAACAGGATCGTGCCAGTTGCATCACATAGATTACCAATGCTGTTAAATGCTGTAGACTACATAAAATACACATGGCTATACTGCAAAAAAAAAAAAAAGTTGAATGTAAAATAATAATATGTTGTTTTTGTGTGATTACATCCATGACAGAACAGCAGAAGGTTAAGTAGAGCATTCAGGGCTCAGCGGTCATGTTCAATGACCCACTGCTGAATGAGTCCTCTGGGACTGACTGAGGCATCATTTCGGAGAGTGAGAAACATGAAGTGTGGAAGACTACGCTATAAACCAATCATTTCCACAGCAGGGTGCCGCACACTGTATATGCTTATAAAGCACACTGGACTGGAGAGCAACATGAAGAACATTGCAAAAATAATGTGGTGTGTCTCCTTGGCCAGGTGTTTGGGAATCCTGGAAATATAAGGTGACGATGCTCATAAACAGACTCATAAATAAAAAAAAAAAAAAAATACTTAACATTCCCATTCCCAAATCTTTAAAAAAAAAATCAGCAAAAATATACAAGTATATACAAAAAGAATATTTATTAATTAATCAATTTATTTTGTCAACAAATTAAAAATATACCCTGGCTGAAGGTTCCACAGCCATTTTCTTATTATAATAATATTATTAAAATAATAATAAGTAATATTCTTCAATAAATGATTATATATATATATATATAATATTTAATTCATGATATTTACTACAATATATTATTTAGTGAACATAACAAAATGTTTAAAAAACTGATCAAGTATATACAAAATAATTATTATATACAAAAAGAATAATGATTAATTAGCCTATTTTTTGTCAACACATTAAAAATATACCCTTTGAGATGGCTAAAGGTTGCACAGCCATTTTCTTATAGTAATAATAATAATAATAATATTTATTATTATATATTATTTTGTCAACACAACAAAATCTTTACAAAAATCGATCAAATCTTGTATAAATATACAAGTGTATACAAAGAGAATAATTATTAATTAGTCTATTTTGTCAACACATTAAAAACCCTTTCAGAGGACTGAAGCGAGCACAGCCCTTTTCTTCATAGTTTTCGATTCATAGATTAGATTTCAAGGGCTGTGAGTGTTACCACCTGCTATATTAAGTGCAGCATTGTCTAACAAAGGAAAGGAAGCTGGGAAAATGATAAATGGACATGCCGTGGCATCATAGTGCTGGAGAAAAAAAAAACAGACTGAAGTCTAACTGTTTTGTGTTACGGTGTAATGATCACAGCTGGCTGTTTTCCTCTCTCATTATGATAAAGGTATCAAGAGGCTCGCGCCGAGATATTGTGTGGGAAAAGGATGGCTTGTTATTCTATTGTGACATGACAGGCTGAATGAACAATAAAAATGGGGGAAGAGAGAGAATTTTGTCCGAGGGCCTTGATTGGAGGAGAAGGAGCATGTCGTGATTGATTTCAGTGGGAGAGGGCGAGGAAGGAAAGTGGATTCAGGAGGTGGCTGTAATCTGAGAGACAAAGCCAAACGTACAAGTGCGGTTAAGAGACAGGTTTTATGAAAGGAAAAGAAACAGCACACCTCCCCTTCCCTTTGTGATTTGAAATATGCATGCTCTTGATACAGAATACCATACCTCGATCATTCCTGCCAGCACAAGACAGATGGCCTGAATCTCATTTCCACTGTCGTGCTACCTTGTCTTGGCAGCTCATCTGAAACTCTGCTATTGGTAATCCTTTACATACTGTGTGTCAAGGTATTATGTACATTACAGGTTTTATGGCAACTTTAATCTGGCAAATTCCCCGTTTTTTAGAATCAAAGAATTGACGGCACTGAACGAAGGCATGGGTTAGTGTGTTGTGGGAGCTTTAAGGATTGAAATATAATGAGGATCTGGATTATAGGAGACAATAAAGCACAGTGTGATTTGATTGTTATCGAATTGCGGGCGGATTCATGCTCCCAGTGGAACAGTGATGGCAAAGAAAAAACAGAAGGAAATATGTATGCAAGCACACATATTATGCAGATGAGAATTATTCATTTAATACATCATAATCACCAAAAATGATAAGCCCTAATAATCACAGTGCATTCAAATCCCAAGCCATGATGTTCTTTCATGAAGCTTTTTTTTTCTTTTGTAGTGTAGTTTAAGACCAATATGAATTAACTAACCAACCCTGTTTCTGGTGAACTAATCAGAATATTTCTTGGTGAATTTTGCTTTGAACAATGCTTACTTGTTTAATCAGTAAAATAATATGGCAGCTACTGGACTTTGCTTCTAAAGGGCAGTTATTTCAAAAACAGAGGAGCATTTGTATGAAAATATTCTTGGTAGAAACCCGTAAATGCTGTTTCAGCAGCTTTATTGGTCGCACAAAAGAGATTCGCATGGCAGCAAAGAAAATTAGTGCGTTACACTAAAACAACAGCAGAGGGCAGTGTGGAATAACTCGCTTTAATGTATGGGTCTAGTAGTAGGACTCTACATCAAAGCATTTTTTTTAATTATATATGTATACCGAAGAGCAGAATAGCCTCGGGATAAAATATTAATCACTCGTGGAAACAGGAGATGGCAATTCCGAGCTCAAGTGCACAAATTCGTCTGTCAGACCGTTCACTCAGCAGCATATTGATCACACTGGTTTATGACATATACAAGCACTGGGTGGCGCTAACGAGTGCTGCTCTTTCTGCCTTTGCTGCTCCAGGGTTTGTCTCATATTACTGTCATATCCTGCTTGCTCATTGTGGGTATAGACGTGAAACGTGTTTAATGACACTTAAAGGGATAGTTCACCCAAAAATGAAAAGTCTGTCTTCATTTACTCATCCTCACGTTATTTCAAACCTGCATGAGTTTCTTTCTTCTGTTGAACACACAAAAAGATATTGGTAACTAGACAGTTGAAGTTAATGGCTAACGTCAACTTTCTGGTTGTCAACATTCCTTAAAATATCTTGTTTTGTGTTCCACAGAAGAAAGAAACTCATACAGGTTTGAAATAACGTGAGGATGAGTAAACGATGAGAAATGTTCATGTTTGGGTGAACTATCCTTGAACGTCGTTAAGATCAATATACAAATGAACCTTTTCAGGCGTCCGTAAAGGTCTGTGCTGAAATGGATTTTGGAATCAATATATATGTTTGCAAAGATAAAATATCCATGAGAAATTTTAAAAATGTTTATAATGAAGCACAAAGTTCCTGGTTTTATTTTTTAACTTTGAAAAATACCATTGATGAAAAACACCCGTTGAATTTCAATGTCTTTTCTGTAACATTTTAAGATTCTATTGATTTCCATGACTTTTCCAGTTCTTTGTGACTAACGAATTAATATCTTTTTCTAGCTGAGTGGCATTTTTTATTTTATTTTATTGACTTTTCCACCCACATGAAGATATACTATAGGATTGACTATAGTAAATTATAGTAAATTTAATACTGTATATATAATAGTATTTACAACACTTTGTTAATGAATGCTACAGCATACTGTAGTATTAACTATAGTAAACTGATAAACTGTAATACTGTAGTATACTTTAGTTTTACTAGTGTATTGAAGTAGAATATGCTCTAAAGTTGTAGAAAATGTAGTAAAGTATTGAGTAATTTGCTTATATTACTGTAGTTGTTATATTACCACTATATAATTACTACAACAAATTAATTCACTATAGTATGGTTCAAAAACATTATAGTATATTTACTATGAATTACTATAGTATTTTTTCATGCAGGACAAAAACATAATTATCCCTGACATTAACAGGTTTTCCATGACCGTAGCAGCACTAACCTGGTAATCTGGCACTCATGCTCAAAACCTTCCCTTTCTGACCTGTTCTTTCAAACCCAACTCAACAGGGCTTTTAGTTTTACTGGGTCAAGAGCTCAATACTTGATTGCTTGTCAGAAAACACTTTCTATACAGGACAACCTATTGAACACATTTGTGTTTTGCTGAAAGCCAGAAGGGAGATCTCTGCAGTCAGACATAACCTCACCCTGTACAAATGGATTTGAAAGGGCTTTCACTTTCAGTATATACCTTTATTGTTAGTTATTAATATTTTATTGTGTGAACTGATCATGTAAATACGTGTGTAATGGATTTAGTTGAAATGTAGCCAACTTTTTTATTTCACTATATATGTATATTAAAATTTGCATATTAAATATATATATATATATATATATATATATATATATAATATTTGTATATAATTTGTTACATTTATATAGCACTTCTTGTCACTCAAACCTTTTTACATATAGAAGGGAGGAATGTCCTCAAACACTGCCATTGTGCAGCATCCCACCTGGATGATGCAAAGGCAGCCATATTGCACCAGAACGACCACCATACACCAGCTTATTGGTGGACAGCAGATAGAGTGACATATGGGGATGATTTGGACAGAGGCCAATGGGCAAATTTGGCCGGGATGCCGGGGAGACCAGAGAGTCAGGACCTCGGTTTAACGTCTCATCCAAAAGATGGATATGTACTATATAATAATAAATTTGTGTGTATATATATATATATATATATATATATATATATATACACACACACATACATATACACATCATTCACTCATTTACATTGCAAGAAATAATATTGCAATTATCAATTATAACATTTTAATTTATATATATATATATATATAATTATAATAAATATAAACTTCACCCACACTTCCATTTTAATAGAGATAATTTATTTGTTATGCCACGCATATAGAACTAACACTTCTCAAAAGCAACACATTACACATACTCATGGTGCACACTGCAGCACAGTGAACAGCTTTATCTCTCTCCTCAAATACTCAGTGGAGCACCAGAATCACTACAACTCACAAGAAGCTCAACAAAGATCTCTCACACAACACAGAGACACAATTAAAGGACCGATGCTATTTGAATACCAAAGCATAGATGGGGATGGGGGAGGGGCTGTCACGGAGAGCAGTGTATTGTACCATAGACTACAGATCTGGACCTTTGAATTCACTGCTTTTCCCTCTGGTCTCCATTCTACAGGAGCTGGCTTTGCGTGGCATTATGTGTGGGAGAGTAAGCACGATGAGCACACTAAGACCGACGACGGGCCGCCGCTTCAGATGGGCCTCCTGAAGTTCTTGCCAGCGAAACGAGCCTTGTCACCAAGCTCCTCCTCAATCCTGCAGATGTAATTCATTATCAGAATCAGTCTTGGAATTTTTACTCAATTTAAAAAACTTGAGAAGTACAGACTGGCACTTAATGCTACTTATTATAGTTGTAATGAATAGTAAGACAAAACTATGCCGAAAAAAAGAAATCACTCATTTGTAATGGAGCTTTAGTATATACAGGTGCTGGTCATATAATAAGAATATCATCAAAAAGTTGATTTATTTCACTAATTCCATTCAAAAAGTGAAACTTGTATATTATATTCATTCATTACTCACAGACTGATATATTTCAAATGTTTATTTCTTTTAATTTTGATGATTATAACTGACAACTAAGGAAAATCCCAAATTCAATATCTCAGAAAATTTGAATATTACTGAATATTATTGAATATTTATTTAAAAACAGTTGGGACACCGTAAATAGAAAGTTTAAAAATACAACATTTATTTGAAATAGAATTATTTTGGAACATTATCCATTTCTTTACTGTCACTTTTGATCGGTTTAATTCATCTTCATTGAATAAAAGTATTTATTTCTTAAAAAAAAAAAAAATCTTGCTGACCCCAATTTTTTGAAAGGTAGTGTATTTTATGTGAGAAGAAAAACAGTTGTGTGCTATAAAAGACATGAAACTAGCAGGCATTCAATTGCTAGAGACAGTTCTATTCTGTATTGTTATCATGCAAAAATATTTGAAAGCAAAATGCAGCGAATGACTTAAGAATGTAATAATGATAGATGAATGCAAAAGCTCACCTCAGCAGCTGATTGTACTTGGCTAGGCGCTCAGATCGGCAGGGAGCACCAGTCTTGATCTGAGGGGAAAAAAGACAATTTACTTTTCTGATCCCATATACAGCATTGGCCAGCCATTGGTAAGAGGGTGTTTGGCAAGCCATATACCTGGCCAGTGCAGAGTCCGACCACGAGATCAGCGATGAAGGTGTCCTCAGTCTCTCCAGAACGGTGGCTGACCATCACACCCCATCCATTAGACTGGGCCATCTTACAACTGACCAAAGGAAAACAGAAACAAAAGACATTATATACAAAACCAAATGCATTTAAATTTCAGTTAGTTCTTATTTAAAAATATCCACAATCATCGTGTGAGACATCAGGAACACTCACGCCTGAAGGGACTCAGTGACGGAGCCGATCTGGTTGACTTTGAGCAGCAGGCAATTGCAGGCCTTATCAGACACAGCTTTGGCGATGCGCTTGGGGTTGGTCACAGTGAGATCATCACCCACCACTTGGATGTTGGTGCTGGCAGTGAAGTTGGTCCAGGCCTCCCAGTCATCCTGGTCAAATGGATCCTCAATGGAGACCACTGAAAAGCAAAGATTAGACTTTATTGATTTGGGCTAGAGCTAAAGTGACCACCTGACACATATCAAATCACACAATTGTTTGGAAATGTAAACAGGCAGAATTTTATTTTATTTTCATTTATCAAAATATTGGCTCTTTTAGGTCTTACAGTGTAAATTCAACTGAACAGATCTGTGCAATGTTTACATTAAATTTTCAGATGTGCATTCAAAATAATTAAAGCCATTTTTTTAATAGATCAATATTGATATTCAACATTTTAAATACAGTCGAATTAGTTTTTGCTGTTTTTGCTGATCATGCAATTTTACTGGTAGTGGTACTAACTACTGAAATTTCGAAATTGTAACAAACCACTCATGCTTAGCCTGCATCATAGATCCTTAAAAATGAATATTTTTATTTATCAAACTTGGTCAATGTTAATCTATATACCAATTTATAACATAACTTGTCTATTTAGATGCTCTGACATCAGATTTGCACTAAGCAGTTGTCACTGGCGAGCTAAAGATCACAGTATAGTATCACACACTCGCACATAGTATCACTAAAGATCAGGGCAACTGACCAGGATAATCCTTAACAAAGCTCTTGTAGAGGTCAGCCAGCTGGTCAGGGCTGATATAACGGCTGGGGTCATCGGGTGATTTGAAGTCCAGGTCGTACTTGCCACCTTTGTAGAACTCAGAGGCTGCCACATCCATGCCGATCACAATCTTGTCGGTGTAGCCGGCTTTGCTGATGGCATTCTTCAGCAGCTCCAGAGCTGAAAAAGATAAGTAGTTGACGTTTTTCCCCCCAGTTAACAGCAAAATTGTAGGTTAAAATGTTCTATGAATGTATAAAGCAAAGTGTATGTTTTAGGTTTCTCATACATTCATAAAAACTACATGCATGTAGCATGTCATACTGCAGACTGCTAATTCTCAAAGGTGTTTCATATCAAATGCCCATATTAAGTTGTAAGTACTCATAACAAATCATTAATATTTCTTTAGCTTATATTAGTGACAGCGAAATGGTGAGTTCAGGCACAGATTTATACTTTATTTAAACTAAAATGCATCTTGAGGATCTCATGGTGCTATGCTTATAAAACAAGCTTTTAACCTACAATCCTACTTTTGGATTCCTGACTAATATTTTAACGTAAGACAACTAAATTAACATTAAAATAACAAATAATATGGGCAAAGAAGAGGATAAATATTTAAACATTCAAAGAGCAAGTAATCCAGTTAGATGTAGAGAACTCTACAATATTTCTCTCTTAAATCGGCAGATGTTTTGACTGTGATTTGCAGGCAGCACAAAGGTCATGAGCATTCCCAGAATTCCCCAGAGACTGGGTCACAGCTGCAGAACTTCACTAGTTTCAATTCAATTAGACCAATGCACCAGATCTTAAAATGAAAACCATTTGTTTTTTGAAGTACAAGTTTAGATAATGATACACAGTAACTCTGTGAGATTTTCCTTGTTTAAATGGTCGTGTTTGTAAACTCACTTATCTATAATCAAGATAACAGTCATCACTGACTCCTTGAGTTATATCAGTGTCATCTACAATCAGGACATCTTATACTATATTGTTTATCAGTACTCATCTGTACTAGTTTGCTTAAAGAGGCTAACAGGATAAACTGATTATAAATGTATGTTATCTCTCATGTAGTTTACCTTTAATTCTCTAATTTTGTTTTACCATGAATGTTTTATATTTACATCAATTCATTAAGCCGTAGTATTTACATTCCAAAAAATCTGCTCCATAACACTTTCTAGGCATTCTAGATCTAGACCCACTCAAGAATCTCACCTTCTTTGTTCTCAAGGATGTTGGGGGCGAAACCACCTTCATCACCCACATTGGTGGCATCTTTTCCGTACTTCTCTTTGATGACATTCTTCAGGTTGTGATAGACCTCAGCTCCAATGCGCATGGCTTCTTTGAAGTTGCTGGCACCGATGGGGAGGATCATGAACTCCTGCATGGCCAGCTTGTTGCCAGCGTGGGAGCCGCCGTTGATAACGTTGAAGGCCTTTGAAAACAGTTAACAGTCTATTTATAGTGTGCCAGAGTTTGCATACCTCTGTAGAGTTTATGGTACATGGGACATTTATTCCAAACAAGAACAATTAACCATGCACCAATTCAGCAATTTTGGCTAATATAAGCTGATATTTATCTATAAAATAACAGTTTGGGTAATGTTGAATTCAAAGAAAAAAATATAAATTTCTACAATTTAAAGTTGCGATTTGCAACTTGCAATTTAAAGTTAAAGTAACGTTACAAAGCATAACAAAATAGTGCAAAAGAGAAATGGAAGTTCTAGCCACTGCAGCTCTTTAATTGAAAGTAGCTGTGCTTCCAACCAAAGTTGCAAATTTAACTTATTCTTAAAATGGGAATATCGCATAAAACATTTGCGAATAAAGCAGCGTTTCCATCCCATGAGTTTAAGACAACAAATGTCACTTCCTGGGAAATTGGTGCAAAATATCTATAATAAAAATGGAAGTTGAGGAAGCCACTGTGGCTTTTTTTTCCCTACATCATAAATTAATTGTGTTGCACGGATGAAAAGCTCTGAGATGCAAGTCATGTTATCTTGCGTTCGGATGCTGGTGTTCGGTAACACAATCATGTGAGTCACTTCTGGGAATTCATTATACAAAATCATTGTGATGGCAGATTTTTTTAATCCAGTTAGCCACTTTCAAGGCAAAGTCACGTGAGGTTTTTGTTGCGCATTGAGGGATTTAGTCTGTAAATGTGTTTCCATCGTAGTTTATGTGAATGTCTTCTTATCGGATAAAATAAATTTATTCGCCTCAATAAAGCACATACTTCTTTTTTTTTTTTTGCCATTTTAGAATATATGCATATCTTGGCAATTCCATCCAATGTTTTTTTGATGTGAAAATGCACATAAAAATAAGTGAATGGAAACATAGCTAGTCATAACTTACTGGTGGTTTCGTAAGTGTGCAAGACAAAACTTTCTGATGAAACTGATGTTATTCAGTCACATGCCCATCGGACTTTATTCAGTAAATGTGTTTGCCTTTTTATTTAATTGCCAAAAATATGCATAAAATAGGTGGAGGGAAACATTAAAGGAAAGACCGATATTTATTCTGTTTATACTTCTGAGCACATACAGGAACTGGGAGAATGACTTCTGGGTTGCCAGCGAGGTCTGCGATGTGGCGGTAGAGGGGGACGCCCTTCTCTGCAGCACCAGCCTTGCACACAGCCAGGGAAACGCCCAGGATGGCATTAGCACCAAACTTTGCTGTGGATTCAAGTCAGCATATTCATTAAAATCATGAATGCATACTTCAGAGGCTTTATGAACTAGCGTGAAGAGCTGTGATAAATAACACTTTCCTTTCGTAAATACATTCAGCTCTGGCAACTAAAGGAATTTTAACAATAACAACTAATCACATTAATATGCTTACACTTGTTGTCTGTGCCATCCATATCAAGCATCAGCTTATCGATCTTCTCCTGCTCCAAGACTGAAACGCTCTGTTTAAGCACATGAGATTTATTAATGACAATATTGATCATTTTTCAAGGAGTATGATGTTCACACAAACTTCATTTAGCAGAGAACAAATGCGATGTTATGGCATTCACAGCATTGTGAGATTAGGGGGAGGGTTTTATCTTTATAACTGTCTTTAGAAATGACTAAATTCTAATATTCTTTCAAACATCAGTTCACAACAAGACACTTACCAATTCAAATAATGGCCCCAAACTTATCTAATTCTCTCAAATAATCTTACAGTACTTGTCTTGCATATTACAGATAACCACAGTTCAACAACAGTACACATTATCATGTTAGTCAAAGAACAAATATTCCTACCTGGCTAACCAGAGCAGGTGCAATTGTTTTATTGATATGCTCAACAGCTTTTGAGACACCTGCAGGGACACAAGCAGACCATCACTGACCCAGGCCAAGGAGTGGATGAACATGCAGAGCAGACATGACTAGATGATCACAGAGCAGATAAGTGCTATACTGTCAATGAGAACATCTGTGATCACCTACAAATACCTGCCGTGGTTAGTCATCAAAGCAAAACCAAAGGCTCATGCTGCTTCTGTGCTATATCAAAAGGGGTTAAGTTCCTCACTTCAGTTAATACACACGCTAATTTACCTGATTACACAAAGCAGGGGCCAAGAACTCATTTACATATTTAACAGCTCTTTTCACCCCTGACAGAGGAGAAAAGATGACAGAAGAAACAGAGAATGAGAGAAGTGGAAAACACTGCAGTGCAGATGGATTGAAAAAACTGAAGAAATTATATATTTAATTAAATATGAAAAAACTGTGAAGAAATGACATATTTTACAGAAATTAAGAAATTAATGTTAAAATAAATAAATGAAAGTATATTCTGAATTTCAGTCAGATTTTTACTGGAAGGTTATTATGATATATGAAATATACATATTATGTATATTTGAAAATTATTACAAATAAAGCATGATTCAAAATGGGTTTCACATAGAATAGTTGAATTCGCTTTTTATAAACAGACTATTGTTCACATGTTTGGGGTCGGTAAGTTTTTTTTAATGTTTTTGAAAGAAGTTTCTAATGCTCTTATTTAAATCACCGTTTTCTCTTTTAATAAAAGTTAGAATGTAATTTATTCCTATGATGGCAAAGCTGAAGTTTCAGCATCGTTATCATTGTACCATCCGGTCTTCATGCTTCAGAAATCATTCTAATATGCCCATTTAGTGCTCAAAAAAACCCTCTTCTTCTTAATGTCAAAACAGTTGTGTTTAATATTTTTGTAGAATTTCTATTTATTTAAAATAGAAATCTTTTGTAAGAATATAAATGTCTTTACTGTCACTTTCGATCAAGTTAATGTGTCCTTGAATGAATATTAATTTCATTCTAACTGAATAGTTGTGTTTTTATTTTAGTATTTATTTCTAATCAATAATGTATTAATAATGCAATAATGTTTAAAAACTTTAATACTTTTTATACTGCATTTCATAAAAAGGTAGAGATTAGGAATACTACATGAAATAATACATGTTTGTATTACAAACCTTTGCCCAGATAACGTGTCTTGTCATTGTCGCGGAGTTCAAGGGCTTCATAGATGCCAGTTGATGCGCCACTGGGCACTGCAGCTCTGAAGAGACCTGTTGAACGATAAATATGTATAACCATTCAATGATTTCCTCATACAATGTACACGTACAAACAACTCTGATTTTACTCAAATCTGTTTCCAGAATTCCCTACAGAACCGCTGAGGTCACAGCACCATATAAGGAATGGAACGACACGCCTCCAAACTGAAGAAGAGATTACGCAACAGAATCACAATCTCTGCATACCAGCAGTGTATACAGTGTATAATATCATTAAAGGAAAACAAAACTAATTGATTGATTAAACAATTGATAAAAGCATGAAACCTCAAGCCTATTTTTTATCACCTAAACTCAGTGGAGTTGTGTTGTCAAGGGGGGTTTCCTCTTGTGAGAGAAAGGGACACCCCCTGATTGAGGTTGGCACACGTGCACTTCATGATGCCACATTTCATCTCCAAGTGTGGCAAATCTGCACATCCATATTCAATCAGCTCGGCTGAGTGAACATAAGTCGATTGCTAGAGCGTGCAGATGAAAACGGATTTAAAGCTTAACCAGAAACACATCAACTATTACATAATGATTTGGTACCTAACCATTCATTTCCACCAAGCAATGCTAGAGTATCAAAACCTGGAAAATAAGAAAACAGAGTAGAATAATGCCTAGTTTTGATCTTTGAAGTTTAAATACACTGATCCCAATCATCATCATATCAAACGCTTTGCCAATCCAATGAGACAAATTCTTAATAAACTGTGCACTATTATAACAACTCTAAGCTGTACTTCAGGCTGTATTTTTCCAGCCCGGCCTCATGCCGTTTAATCAAAGCACATTCATTAAGCTGCGCTCAAATACACACAGACACATTAGATCAGGGTGAGTTGTCTCCACTTGTTTTCATACATCGGGGACAGAGGGTAGTGCAGGAACATAAGCAGAGAATGAATATACATTCTACACGTTAGTCCCTAAAAAATACCACATTCATCTGTAAAGTATACACTAGCTTGACAGTGTATGCCAACTCCCCCTCTCTCTTCAATACAATCTGGCAGGAGAGATATTCTACATATTTGCTCGCTTGCCAGCCTCAATCTTTCAAAACGGTCATTCACTGAATATAATTAAAACTCTGGGCATGTGTTAGAGGCCAAGGCACTGCCTTACGTTAAGACTAGAGTGCAGGGAACTAGACAAAAAGCAAGTTCTAAAATCAAGTATGTACTTGAACCTTGATTTTAATGAACAAATCATTAATATGAGGCAATGTCTAAATGTACACAACCGTTAAAAAGTTAAATGAAGTCTCTTATGCTCACCAAGGATGCATTTATTTGAACAAAAATACAGTAAAATCAGTAATATTGTGAAGTATTATTACAATTTACAATATCACTGTTACTGTTCATCACTTTAATGCATCCATGCTAAATAAATTTCTTTAAAATCTTTTTGCTGATCCTACATTTGAACAGTAGTGCATGTACCATCCATATCATCACTCTCCGTGTTCATGTGCAAAGCACCACCATACTTTAGCAATGCAATCCAAGTGGTATGCATTTCTTTGGCTATTTATAATCATATACCACCTGATACGCCGACTCTGAGCTATTGGACACCGACACGAGGGCCTGAACAGGCAGAGAGCCGTTCAGAAGCTCACCCATGTGAAACTGCCACTGCATTTCAGACTCTACGCCCCAATAACATCACATACAATGTCAATTACTGTCACTTTGTATTGATGTTGGACTTGTAATGGACTGTTCTGCACAACGGTTGAAGAGATAATTGTCCCATTTTTGTATTTCCTGGAACATGGCAACCTTGTAAAATATATGGATTAAATGTCCTGAAAGAATGGGCAGATCAATGTACTGTAAATACGATTATTTTTTGTGTATTAAAAAACTCCTTTGCGGTAAAAAATACAATGCAAAGTGCTCAAAAATGTTAAAAGCGCTTGACAATTTGATTATTACAAACCCTTCTTGGTGTAGAGATCAACCTCCACAGTGGGGTTTCCACGGGAGTCAAAGATTTCACGAGCGTGGATCTTCAGGATAGACATGGTGCAGTTTCTGAGAAGAAAAGAACATGTTAAGAACATGAGAGGCTGATAGAGACATCAGACAGTCAGAAAATAACACAAATATGGCTGGAGAGGCACAATATATTGGTACCTTATTGGTTCACATCAATCTCATTTCCCCCATTTTTCATTTAAGTTACACTATCTTTAAAAACACTAATACTTTAATAACAGAATTTTATGAAATAATTACCCAAAGTCAAAATAAATATTGTTTTTTAAAATTCTGTTCATTATAATGTTGTGATGCCTAAATTCACTTCACAGTTTTCAATACTTTATTTTTAATTCATTCAGACAAAATAGAATAGTTATTATAATTAGGTTACTACTTTTTATAATAATGATAACTTTATGATAAATTGCACATTTGGTCACAGCTATTCCCACCGAAGGCCTTATGGTGATTTCCCCACAAAGACATTACTCAACTACTCCAAACTGAGTCAAAGAGGAAAAAGGTACCGTTTCACCATGTTACATCAGCATACACTCGTTTTATGATTTGGAGTTTCAGTTAATGCATCCACCAGACGACTTACAGGTTCAAACTGAGTAATCCACCCCATTTTGACAGTCAACATGAGCAACAGGCAGCAGGAGTTGAGAATAAACTAACTTTATGACTTACAGTTGACTATTTCCCCCTCCAGCCAAGAAAAGCTGAGCCTTTCAGCTGTCAGCACCTGTTCACCCAAAAATGCAGCTGTACCGGACAATAACAGTAATACTCGAATCCTCTCAAGCAGTATGCCTTTAAGGTTTGACATTAATAATCCGTCAAATTAATCGATTACTTGACTTTCTTTAAAATAAATTGTTTTCTGAACCTTTTGTGCGCTCAAACAAAGGACTTTTCGGTTTACTTTGTCACAAGATACCCTTTCCCATGAATATCACAAGACTCATTTCCTCATCATCACCATTTCCTGCCCTGTCAACATGGGGTGCTAAAATGTAAAACCAAAAAAAAAAAAAAAAAATATCCACTTCATTTTGACCAATGGAAAATCCTGTAGCCTTAAATGTCTGTGGAAACTTCCCACTGGCCACAACACAGTGGGTTGGGTCAACTGAGACAGACAGTAACAAGTGACCGTTCTCCTCTCTGCTGTGGGTAGAGAATGTGTTGCTCTCACATTTTAAGACTGATCATGAGAATGACATTAAATTCAAGACTTTAAACATTGTAATGACCATTCAAATGGGCGGGGCGATAATACTAACATCTGTCACTACATTTTATTCAGGCTAAAATACGTTTAAAAGCTACAAAATAAATGACAGCAATGTCTGCAATCTCCAATGTCAAACTCGTTTAGTTTGCTGTCAAAATACAGGGTAGACCAACTGTAGCCTTACCTAAGACGAACTACTTCCCACATAAAATGTCCTTTTACAATTTTGAATGAACGTTTAAGGTACCAGCTTCTTAAAACAAATGCTGCAAAGTTAAAATTAGACGAGAGTAACTGAACACTGAGATTCCAGAGGACGTCATCGCACGACAGCATCACCTTCAGTATTGCATAACTCGGTCGAACATCACGACCACTGATTCAGCACATTTATCGTATTTATAATGACAAATGTTTCTAACTACTAAAATGTAAAAGCTGGAACAAACGCCCTGTATTGACCTTACCTTATCTGGCCTAACCAGTGCAAGGGCAGTCGAATGCTGACCGTGGTGCAGAGCAGAGAAGGCAGAAGGGTGCTGGTGCTGCGCACTGTTAAGTGAAGAGCATCAGGAAGCGGTCAGCACGAGCCGTGCTGTGATTGGTTAGACGCGGCTCACGTGGTACGCTAATGGAATTGCATGGCAAAAGGCACGTTTTCAACCGTTAAGACTCCGCCTTCGACGAGGATGCGGAAATTTTCATTCATTTATTAAAAGCTTTTATTAATTTTATCTAAAGGCTATGGTTTAGATGCCCTTGACGTTAATGCGGGGTATAAGTAGTGGATGTAGTATTTGAAGCTTTTTGCATCGAGTATTTTCGTGTTTTATGCTGGAAACTGGTGCATTGTGGAGTACGTGCAGAGCATCACCTACTTCCAGTGATGCGTCACAGTGGGCGCGCGCACGAGGGAACTGAATGATTGGACATGGCAGCTTTTGAGCTCAGTTTACATTGTGATTTATACAATTATGTACATTCGACTGCACGCTAGTTTCTAAAGGTATATTGTCAATAATATTAACGGTGATGACGACACTATCACTTAAACAATATTTGTATATACAATTTGAATTTAAGTAAAAGTGTTGTTTAAATGATAGGCTACTGTGATTAATTTGATAGCTGACATCCTTTTTGTTTTTTTTTATTTTATTTAGTTTATCATGTACAGTAGAAAAGTGTATATACTTTCAGTTGTATGTGTTCGATAGGCTAACATATCATAATATATAAAGGGCACACTACGTAAGAATGATCATTTACAACCAGATTCTCGTATTAAATTAATTTTCAATGTCATCTTCCCATCTCAAACACACACGATGGACCAAGTGATGCTGTGCGATTTAGCCGCCTTCAACTATGGCAGCCTGACTCATTGAATGACCTTGAGCAAGATTACTATTGCGCCATCTTCTGGCTGCTGATAGGAAAGGCACTTCAGACGTATATAACGGATATATCATTTTTTACATATATTTTGTGACAACATCTACACTACTGTTGAAAAGTTTGGATTCAGTAATATTTATATCAAAATACAGAGAAAACACTAATATTGTGAAATATTATTACTTTGATTCAGCAGCCATTACTCCAGTGAGTCTTCAGTCACATGTCTCTCTCAGAAACCTTAATATGATGATCTGGTGCTCAAGAAAAATTTCTCATTAATATGTCTTAATATATCTTAATATTTTTGTGGAAAACGCGAATAGAACGTTTTCTATATTTCTATAGAACGACATTTATTTGAAATAGAAATATTCCGTAACATTATAAATGTCTTTACTTTTTATCAATTTAATTTAATCCTTGCTCAATAAAAGTATTAATTTATTGGTAACACTTTATTTTACAGTGTCATTTTTACATATGTTACATGTAGTTACTGTAGAAATAACTAGAAATTATGCATAATTGCATGCAACTAACCCTAAACCAAACCCTCATCCTAACCTTAACCCTATAGTAAGTACATGTAGTTACTTAATATTACTCAGCACTTAAGTGTATAATTACACTGAAGTACTGACACCTTAAAATAAAGTGTAACCAATTTATTTAATAACAACAACAAAACACTTACAGTGTACTAACTAATGGTATAGGTCTAAAGGATTTGTTTTGAAGTCATTATCTTTGACTATATTTACTTGCATTAGTATTCAGATCCCTAACCAATTCCCTCATTACCCTGAGTTACAGATCATTGAAATGTAGCTTTTATTTCAAACCACTGAAGACTGACAAGGCTTGAGGCAATTAGAGCAAAAACATCTTATGAGTCTTATTAGTGCTGCAAAATACTAAATTATGCACCAGTCAACTGACAAAAAAAAAAAATCAAATTGGCCTAGACGATTAACATTTCTGCAATGTACCAGTTTTTCACTTTATGTCTTTGAATGTTCTTTAGTAGGACGCAACATTCATCAACATTTTTATCTCTGTACCGTTCTCTGGTGTACCCTTATTTTCCTGTACTCCTTGCTAGATTTATAGATTTGGATGAATGTTGTATTTTTGCTGTTCTAATTTAGGAACTGCCAGCTTTGATGTCTTGCATAGTAAAATATCCCAATTGTGGCTGATGTTCCCTTGCTGCTATAAACTAAATTGCTCCACAAATATATCCGACTGTCAGTTAGATTTAGTAACATTGATGTTAAAAGCATGTCACAATTATAAAAGCAACAATGTCAGATTAAGATCAGAGTTTTTACCTTTTTGATCTGACAAAAAAACAATCAAAGCAGGGGATGTCTGCCTCTCATATCACTTTGTATTTAGGTAAAAGGTACATCTTGATCACACGTTTTCCCTCATTGCAACTATGCTATTATGCCCTTTTCAAACTCCAGACATGTTTTCACAGATACGCAGAGCACATGACTAACTGGAGCACCTTTACTTCATTACCAGCTACTAAACTCTGGAGTTTTCAAAGTAACCTTTAACCTCTATCACTCAGAGTGGCTCATTTAACCAGTGCCTGGTCTGTTTGATGTCCGGTAATAAAAATAACAGTGTTGGGAAATCCAAACACTTTTGCGTACCAGATTTTTTTTATACCCTTGTCCTAATTTGTGCATTTATTTTTTACTTCGTCTTTAAAATAGCATATTTCCATTGTTACTTCTGTTAAGAGAATTTTCAATCAAATTAATAAAGCTTCAGTACTTTGAAAGAAAAATAGCGCAATACTCATTGTTAGATTTACAACGATATTTTTAAAGCACTGTTTAATGTATATTGTTTGTCACTGCAGACTCTCTTATGTTGTGTCCTAGTTTCACCTATATATTTCCGCTTCCCTGGAACAACTTGTAAAAACTTGTCTTGACAGTTATCACCAACAACTGTGTCAAAGTCTGTTAAATATGAGTAAAACATATTTAGCCAACTCTTCATTGTATAAGACTCTTCACATGCTTGATTTAGCCAGCAACTTGACAAAACAAGTTTGAGTGATGACTGTTTGCAACCAGCTGCCATGTTATCGGGTTTCTTTTCTCTAGAAAATTCAAAGCAGCTCTGCCCTCGCTTGCCATTTTGTAGTGTTTGAATGTAATTATGAAATTGATTATTGCAGAAGAAGCTTGTCTGATAAAATGAAACAATCACACTTGTGCGACAGGCCTACTGATTTGCATACATTTATTTCATGGGACTGCTTTTTCATACCAATTGGTGTTATTATTATTTTATTATATAAAATAAATCAGCTTTTATCAGGCTACAAGTTCATATCACGAGAGCATATTTTAAATAGATGGGGAAAACCTTTTTAAATAAAGAAAATAAAAAAATTATATTTTATGTTATTATTTAAAAGGTGTACCTACCATTAAAAGTAAACATGAAAGAGGGAAAGGGAAACCACTGAACAAAACCAGACTGACCTGTTGGTGATCATGAGAACTACAACTGGCTCAAACATTAATTTGCCAATACGTCAAAGCTTCTGTAAATGGCCATGTTACTACACGCCTCTGGCATTCTGGGTGTAAACCGTTGCAATCAGTGTCACTCTCAGCACATCTTTACAGTCCTGTGAACGAGGGAACATCCTGAGACTGAGTGCACCCTGAGCATGGAGCTGTTTGTAGTCCTGTTAAACGCCTGTTTGCTGAATTTCGCATCGGCTGGAATAGATGGAGAAAAGTGGACATATTCAGGCAAGTGCTTTTTTTTTTTTTTTTTTTTTTGGTTGGACAAATATTCACACCATTAACCTAATGCGCACATATCTAACAAATGTGCAAGGCAATGTAAGGTTTACAGTATATAGGTTTAACAGTCTAACATGTAAACTTTCAGCTTACTGGTCTTTTAGGAGTTATACAAAGTCAGTTTTATTTGTCAAATGACAAAATCTACGGGTTCTTCTCAATCATAGAAGAAAAAGGCTATAATTTACTAAATAAATTAAATATGCAAAAAAAAAAAAAAAAAAGGAGGATAGAAACAGTAGCGTAGAAAACGATACATAGCTAACTTGGGAAAAAAGGTAAATATGGCTAAATAGTTTACAGCTCTGCTCAACTGTATAAATGTATAATCATCAGAGCTTTATTGTGCATATTTTAATAGAATATATACATATACTTTATAAGTATATTGTGTAACAAAGTCTCAATTACTAAATGTCTCATTTTTTTCATTCAGAAGGAGAACTGGATCAGAAGCACTGGGCAGAAAAGTTTCACGAGTGCGGCGGCAACCAACAATCGCCCATTGACATCCAGCGGCGCAAAGTGCGTTATAATCCGCGAATGCTGCAGCTGGAGCTGACAGGGTATGAGGACATGCACGGTAGCTTTCACATGAAGAACAATGGACATTCTGGTATGAATTCTTATGTTTAAAAGTGCTTTTGAACTTTCTAACTACTATTTTAAATCAGTTGGCTATACCACGTTATGGGAATCTTTTAGCTACCTTAAGCTTTGTCGCCATCTCGTGTCAAACAGTTCCAAAATGACTAACTAACACGGTATCTTTATAGGCCTAATACATGCTTCACTCTTACTACTTCATTCTATCTAGTCTTCACAGGTTAGGTTAGCTTTCCACGAATATAGCCCACAATCCTGTTTGTTTTTGACAGTGGAGATTCAGCTGCCGCACACTATGATGATTACCAAGGGGTTTCCAGACCGCTACACTGCTGTCCAAATGCATCTGCACTGGGGAGGCTGGGACTTGGAGGCCAGTGGATCAGAGCACACGATGGACGGCATCCGCTACATGGCAGAGGTGCATCATTCGTCACAAGAACACATAAAAAAACTAGATGTCCTAGTTAGCAGTGGTGTATTTTAAGGCATCGTTTTCTTTAGTGACTGCAGGGCACTTATCTATTCAAGTGCTGCTGGACATGTGCCTGAAATTTTAATATGTTGGGTTCTATTTTAGACAAATATGCAGTTATCATTGTTCTAACTGAATTAGAAATAGTTTTCCTGTATTCGCTTGCTCAAGAATGTTGAGAAACTTAAGTTTAGCTGTAGCAAGAAGGGCTTGTTTGATTTTAGTTCACATTACTCAATTTGCAGTGCGGTTTCTAACACTGTGCTCTTTGGTTTGTTTGTGTCCCAGCTTCATGTGGTCCACTACAACTCTGAAAAGTACAGTAGCTTCCAAGAGGCCAAAGATAAAACTGATGGTCTTGCAGTTTTAGCCTTTTTTTATGAGGTAAGATTGGCTGTATGTCATTTTCATCTGGTTGGAAAGTGGAATAATGGTTTTATTTTTTTCTATTTATTTTGGTTACAATGCTGCCATCTAATGGACATAAGGACAGCAAATTATTCTCAAATATACAGAAAAAAAAAAAAAATTGAAAAATGCAAATTATTGTCTGTGTGAATCCACTTTTAAGAGCTGGGCTGCCCACCATATGATCCCGCGTTGCCTGGAGCACACGGCACGAGTAAAGTTAGACATCTGCATTTTCTGAACTAAATGGGTTAATTGATCAGACCGCTGTGTGGTGGCATACTGCCTGACATTCTGTTCCCACAAGATTGTGTCATAAACTCACACTTCCATTATATGGGGGAAGTTATTGTTTTAGTAACACAACCATAGGCATTCTAATCTGCAATATGTAGTTAAGTCGCATGTGTTTCTCTGCAATCGCTTGGGTAATCGCTGGACTTTTAATAGTGATCAATAGTGTGCTCATGAATTCACTACATAATGTTTTATATGAATGTTTACATCTGAATGGCTTAAGCAACTTCACATTTACATAGTTTAATAGCTATTAACAACATGACACTAATATAGTTTTGAGTTAGTTTTTAGTTTAGTTAGTATATTTACTTTACTTAGTAAATAATGGATTTTATTGTGTGTACTATTTCGTTTTTGACACTACATTCAATTAAAACAAATTTAAAAAATATATAATAAAATATATAATATATATGTAATTTTATATATATATATAATATTAATATTAAAGTTTATTTATATTTATAAATATAAAATAATATTTGTAATGTATTATATTAATATAAAAGTATATTTATAATATATGTTAGTTCATTTAAAATGTAAAAATTTAAAATTTAAAATTATATATATATATATATATATATATATATATATATATATTGCCAAGTAAAACATGAACAACATTCCTGTCCAAACACACAGTCCTAACGGTACTAAAACTAACCCTACCCATAACTTATCCCTAATATCAGAGAGAAATAATATGAGAAATAATATATCTTAACTTGAAACTTTAAACCTATCCCTTAAATCTGATCGGTTATTTGGAATGTTGTTCCAGGGTCAACAAGGATGTTGTTGATCCAGGAACATGTTTTACTTAGTGAAACATAAATATATATGTCGTCAAATATAGTGTTTTGCATGTAGCGGTATATTTGATGTATTGATACTTTGTGTTTAGGATGGGCATTTTGAGAACACGTACTACAGTGATTTTCTTGCAAACCTGGCAAACATCAAGTATGCAGGTAATGAAACATTTTTTTGGTTTGAGCATCTCAAAAACATTTTATTGTATGCAGCTCTTGGCTGCTTCTTATCTATGCACTTTTTTCTATATCTTTCTCTCCTGCTCTTTGCAGGTCAAGCCATGAATATCACAAACTTGAACGTACGCTCCATGCTCCCAGAGAACCTCAGTCACTTTTTCAGATATCAAGGATCTCTCACCACACCGCCGTGCCACGAGAGCATTCTGTGGACAGTATTTGACACGCCCATCACCCTCTCTCACAATCAGGTGTCTCAAAAAGTTCGCATGAAATAGTTTTCTATGTTTTTTTGCTGTTCCTTTAACTTTTAATGCGGTGACCTTCAGATCAGGAAATTGGAGAGCACATTAATGGACCATGAAAATAAGACCCTGTGGAACGACTACCGCATGGCCCAGCCTCTGAATGACAGAGTGGTGGAGTCCTCTTTCCTCCCACGCTTGGGCAAAGGAGGTTAGGGCAGAACTTCATCTTTTCCAGCGGTTACGAAAAACTCTCTTTGTTAGGTCTGCAGTGCCTGAGCATGTTCTCTCTCTCTCTCCTCTTTGGTTTCTTGCAGGAATGTGCCGTCAAGAGGAGATTGAGGCTAAGCTTAAAAGGATTGAGAGCCTTATTGTGTCACTGGACAAAAAAGCGGTTCCAGGTATAACTTTTCATGAGAAATGTCAAGATTGCAGGTAACCTTAAAGGGATAGTCCACCCCAACCCCACCAATCCTCACGTCTTTCAAAACTAGTATGGCATTCTTTCTTCTATAAAACAAAAAAGGAGTGATTTGTAGCAGAATGTACAAGCTGCTCTTTTACATACAATGAAAGTGAATGGTGACCAAAGCTGTCAAGCAGTGAATAATGACTTAAAATTGACTGTTTCTCACACAAATCCACCATTATTTGAGTATCATTTATATACTATTATAGAATTTATTATTCATATTCATATTTCAGTTTTCATATTACTAAAGTTTTAGTAAACTTTTGTCATTTTTATTATTTAAATTTTTTTTCATATATTTTCATTTCAGTTTTAGCTTTAATAACTTTAGTACAGGTGGTTCAGTTGTAATTGTTCAGCAACATTTCATTTCATCTAATATATTTTATTTTATTTCAATTAATGAAAAAAATATAGGCCTATAGTATTTTTTATAGTTTTAGTTAACAATAAGAACACTTTTCAGAAAACTTTGAATATAGTGTATGAGTCATGTGGACTACTTTTATGATGCTTTTATGATATTTCGTCCTTTTTGGATCATGATAGCCCCTGATCACCATCCACATTCATTACATGAAAAATAGCAGTTCATAAAAACAACAACAACAACAACAACAAAAACAACACTGTTTCAAACAAGATCGAAAATCATACTGGTTTGACACAAGGGTGAGTAAATAACAGAATTTTCATTTTTGGGTGAACTGTCCCTTTAAATGTAATGTGTGTCATTCTCAATATACATTAATCATCTTTCTCTGAATAAAAATGAGCTTTGTCATTGATATTTGGTGTATCCTTTTCAAGGACCATCATCTACAAGTACAGGTGAGTATTTTTTGCAATGGGAGCAACTGTAGTTTTAGAACCAGTAGACATTCAAATATACCATGACAACCAGTGTAACCAATTGAGATTTAAAATTGTTCAACTTGGATAGTTACGTCACCTCTCCTTCTCAAGGCCAGCAACCTCTATCGCCCTTGGTCCTTTACTTCGCAGCAAAGAATTTGGAGAGTTACGCCTTGGTGAACTTGTCCCACCCCATGAACCTTCAGTCCTTCACAGCCTGCATGAACGTCCGTATCCCACCCATAAATGACCTCACTGTGCTGTCTTACTCAACGTCACATGACAACGAGCTCATGATCACTTTGGGCTCTGAAGTGGGTCTCTGGATCGGAGATGAGTTCGTTAATTTACCATTTGAACGTCAATCCCACGACTGGACAAACTACTGCTTTACCTGGGCGTCACATACCGGAGGGGCTGAACTGTGGGTGAATGGACTGGTCGGTGAAGAACGCTACATTCGGGCAGGGTACACCATTCCAGCTAGAGGAAGACTCATTCTGGGGAAAGACCAGGATGGCTTTTTGGGGATCTCTGATACCGATGCTTTTGTGGGCCATATGACAGATGTAAATGTGTGGGATTATGTGCTGACTGCGGCAGAGATTGGGGAGCAAATGTTGTGCGATAATGGCAAGGCGAAAGGCAATGTCCTGAGCTGGGGAATCACTCCGCTTAGTCTGTATGGAGGAGTTCAGCTGCAGGCTGAGCAGGTTTGCCACTGAGTGAGAGAAAGAAAGAAAGAGCGCACCACAGACTCAAAACTTTTTTAAATGAATGTCAATATCAGCATTATTAGCTCTGCCAACTTGAAATGTATACTCTCCCAGGGGAATAACGCCAATTTAAATTGCAACTTAAAATTCTGTAATCATTTACTCACCCTCTAGTTGTTCTAAACCTATATGTATTTACTCATGCTTTTGAAGAATATAGTAATCAAACAGTTTATGGGCCCCTTTGACTTAAATAGAATGGCAAAAAATACTATGGAAGTCAGTGGGGCTCATCAACTGTTTGGCTACTGATATTCTTCAAAATATCTTTTTTTATGTTAGCAGAAGAAAGAAATTCATACAGGTTTGGAACAACTTGAGAGGGAGTAAATGATGACAGGATTTTCATTTTTGGGTGAACTACCCCTTTAAAGCTGAAAGATATTCTATACACTCTGTATTTTAGATAAAAGCATTTCAATGTATTTATACCCAATTGAATAATGTGAATCATATCTGAAGAATTTCAATAAACAATATTTGCATTCTTAACATTGTGTTTTATTTAAACAGAGTGTTTTATACCGAATTAATGGTCAAATGAAATATATATGTCTGAATATATTTCAAAATATATAAAATTTTATTCAAAGCATCTTCATATTTATTCAAAATACATTTAAAATAACTTTGAATACCAATGAAGAGTGTGTATCTAATTTCTGAAATAAAATTCTTAATGTAATATAATCTTTTATTATTATTTCTTAGAAAAGGAACAAAGCAGTGAAGCAGCTTTGCTAAAATATTTATAAATACATATTTGAAAAACATTTTACACCAAATCAAAGTCATATGATGCAACCAACGGCCAAAAAAATACAAAACAAAACAGAAAATTATATTTTAGATAGGATCCCTGCAGAGCCCATAGGTTACAGGTTTTTTTTTATTATTAATTTGCTTTGGTACTTTTTTACCAGTAAGGTGTTTTAAAAACTCTAACTGATCACACCTCTCTCTCTCTCACACACACACTCTCACACACACACACACACACACACACACACACACGTTGGGTTTCCGTTTTATGGGGACTTTCCATAGACATAATGATATTTATACTGCATAAACTGTATATTCTATCCCCAATCCTAAACCTAAGACATTTGGTTCACAACACCGTGTTTACCAGGACCACACACACACACACACTTTGAAAATTGTGGTCATCATCTATAAATTGCTAAATAAATATAATTTCTAAATTGCTTATAATGTTAAAAGAATTCAGGACATTTGGTTATCCATATTGGAAATTGCAAACAAGTTCTATCTAAACTATGCCTATATAATCATTATCGATAGATTTACCAACTGATTCATTGATTAACCATTAAGTTCAGTTGGATTAGGTAATAGACAAATGTATTAAACTGAATGAAAAGAGATGCAAATCAAAAGTTTGAGTATAAGCTTTATGAAAGGCAGTTACTGTGAATGAAACATATAGATGAAACACTTTTTTATTTTGTGTAGTGAAAAGGATACTTTGTCATTTTGTGTATTGTTCTATCACAATTGAAAATATGCTGAAATCTTTGAAAAAAGGGCACTTCTGATGATCTGTTGTTTTGCAAACTTATCAATTGCTTGTGGAAATTGCACCAAAGCAATAAATCTCTTAAAATGTCAGATCATTTGACCTTTATGACATGCAAGGTTGGGTCAGATTGTAAAATATGCAACAAAATTATTATAATCAATTATAATTATGTAAAAATATTTATAAACAATAGTTTTGACCATAAAAAATATATTTTAAAACATTTTTAATTATATATTATTTTTTACTTGATGCTTAAATCATGTCATTCAATTTAAACTTATTGAAACTGGTATAAAAGGTTTTTTTTCTTCAAAAAAAGAGGAAAAAACATTTCTTTCTTGTACATTCTTATTTGCCATTAACACAAAAACAGTGCAATGAAACGACACAATATTATATTTTAATTACAGGACATGTTTTTAAGTTAAAAAATCCTGGCATGAGACACTGAAATATAAAAGTGTGTAAAAACAATTTCAAAGCATTGCAGACAAACGTGAAAAACGTGTCCTGTGCGAATGACCCCCTACCCATTCAGAGAAATGTGTTTTTAATTTCCTGTCCGCTGCTTTCCTCTTCTGTCTCTTTGACCTCAGAGTCTTCACCCTCCTCCACAATATCCACCTTGTTTCTTTGAGCAAAAAGCTTGCTGGTCTCAAGAAAGGTCTTGTTTTTGGTCTCAGGGATGACCACCCAGATGTAGATAAATGTCGCGAGACAGATGCAAGCAAAAATGATGAAGCTGTACGGACCCAGGCCTCTCTGTAGAAACAAATGAGTTTTATAACTGTAATGAAGGAATTGCACTGATTCAACGGCTCTTGAATTTGAACGGCACAGTTTGCACTGAAAACTGAGTAAATCATCAGAAATTTCAAGTATTAATAAGTTAACAACTTGGTGCAATCAGCTGGTGCAACACTGTGAATGTTTGTTGGCGTTGCATTTGACCTCTGACCTCTAGAAAAGGAAAGACCAGGCCGACTGTGAAGTTTGAAAGCCAGTGAACCGAGCCGCCCACCATGAAGGCTGACGGTCTAGAAGACTGCCGGAACATCTCTGTGGTGATTACATTAGGAATAGGACCTGCAAAAGGATGCAGCAAAAGCTGTCAAAACAAGATATTCAATCCTCACACACTTCATCTTCTATAGGCAGTGAGAGAAGAGATTGCTTGAAACACTGCTGCTTTTACAATCTGTTTTACAGCCACTTTAAAGCACTTCACTTCAAGGCTTTAATGTAAAATCCTAGAAACTGCAGCATAAATCTATTGTCATTCCCCACCAAGGAATACAAGAAGAAGAAACGGAGGGAGGGAATTTATTGAGATGCAGCAAGCCCCCCTGTGCATCTGCAATATGCCCCGAAGGGACTGGCGTGAACTCACTTGGGCCAATAGCATGTCCGATGACGTAAACAATGACACAAACGATGCTGACATAGGGCATCCATTCCAGCTTAGTCTGTGGGTGGAATGTGCAGCAGTTATTCTACCACATTTATAGCCTTGCATTTCACATAGACCCAAGAGGCAAATTTGTCTGGCCAGCACATTCACGGCTCTAAAATTAAAATCTCTGTTGGGACTGAGATTTTACAGCCATCTGTCTATAAACAAGAATTTATTACACATAAGGAAACTCACTTATTCAGTTAAGGTGAACCTGATTGGTCATAATAATGAGAATATCTTTGATTGCAATTTTAATATATTAATATTAAAATGTTATAAATATAATAATATCATTATAATATTAAAAGATTACTGTTACATTATTTAGACAATAATAATTAGTTTAATGATATTTTAATATTATGTCTAAATAATGTAATATTTTAATTCTATTTTAATATTAAATATTATGTCTATACAAGTCATAATAATACTAAAATGTTACTTAGACATTATTTAGACAATAACATTTTAATAATATTGTAATATAAATAATGTCATAATATTTTAAAAATCTTCTCTGACATTATTTACACAATAATATTTTTATTTTAATTAGATTTCAATATTAAATTATTATGTCTAAATAATGTCATAATAATATTAAAATATTACTCTGACGATATTTAGACAATAATATTTTAAATTTAATTATATTTGAATATTAAAGTATTGTGTCAAAATATACTCTAATTTTGTCTAAATAAAAAAAATCTAAATAAAGTATAAAGTAAATTTAGGCATCACAACATTATAATGTACAGTATGAAAATGGATATTCATTTTGATATTTGTTAAAGAGTAAATTTACTGTTTTATGATATTATTAATTTTTTTAAAGATTAACTTTAAATTTAAAATCAGGGCAAACACAAACACACAGAGCATGCACAATTAAATATATAATAATCAGCAGATATACATCCAATTTAAATTCTAAAAAAGTCTAATATTGGCAGAAAAATCATGCATCCCTATTTGTATTGGAACAAGTACAGCATTGTTATACCTGGAAGTAGAGCGCTACGGTCAGAAGAACACAGGCTGCACAGCAAATACCAAAGCCGATCAGTAGCAACAACCTTCTGCCAGATTTCTCCACTATGAACACCTACAGAAGCAGAAAATCATACTTTTTACACTCTTGTTTCTTTGTGAAGTAAATGACCTTCTCAAGACGGGTATATCCAATTCTAAAGAGCATTAATAAGCTGAAAACAAAACAAAGTGGCTTACAGCTGCTATTGTCATGAAGACATTAACCGCTCCCGTTCCGACTGTCACAAACTGAACGTGATCCTCCTTCACTCCAGCTGAGCTATAGATTCTGTCGGCATAGTAATAAATCTAAAGATGGGGTTAAAGTTAGGATTTAGTTAAGCAAAACTTATTTGAAATATAAGCTTTCTGAAGAGAAATGTGTTGAAAACAATTAGCTGTGTGCTCTTGCAAAGTGGTGCTTACGGCATTGACTCCTGAAAGCTGTTGGCCCATATTCATGAAGATTACAGACAGCAGCTGCCAGCGCAGTGAGCGGAAGGTGAAGAGGTTGAGCAGAGAGAGTCGACCTTCTGCTCGCTCTGACTGATCCTCAATACGCATCTCACACAGCTCCTCATCCACATCCTCCCAGCCCCGTAGCCGCTGCAAACCTAAAACACAGGACAACATGTCCGAGTGTTCAATTTAGCAATATAACACAAGCAATAGTTGAATATGTGAACATCAACACTGGTGCACACATTGCTAGAGAGATATTGCTTTTAATACTGTTCAGTGAACAAGAGGTTAATATTGAGTAACTTACATTTCAGAAACAATATTAAACAATAACGTTTTTGAACGCATCGGTTAAATGAATGTGAATGACTCAGTGATGCACCATGAAGCCTGTCAATTGTCTAGTTCCTGAATGAATCAGTGTTTTTGAAGGAATGGGTTGAAGGAATGTGAATGATAACGATGCACTCATAAAGCCAGTCACTTGTTTTGTTCCTCGACAATTCAGTGTTTTTAAACAAATCTGTTGAATGAATCTGAATGATTCAATGACTTTCTTTCTGAAGACAGCCACTTGCTTTGTTCCTGAATGTATCAGTTATTTTAAAAAGAAACACTTGAATGAATGTGAATGATTCAATGGCATACTCATAAAGACAGTCTGTGTATAAAGCATATTCTTACACTACTAAAAACACCAAAAAATGCACCACAAATTAAGATATTTTGGATGATATCTGAGAGCTTTCTGACCTCCAGATAGACTGCAATGCCATAACCACTTTCAAGGCCCAGAAATGTAGTAAAAAAATGGTTTTGTTTTGTTTTGTTTTTGCACACAAAAAGTATTCTTGTCCCTTCATAATATTAAGGTTGAACCACTACACATGGACTATTTTAACAATGTCTTTATTACCTTTCTGGGCCTTGAAAGTGGTTATGACGTTGCTATCTACAGTGATATAGATATAGCGTATCTTAATTTGAGTTTCAAAGATGAACGAAGATCTTACAGGTTTGGAACGACATGAGGGTGAGTAATTAATGATAGAAATGTCATTTTTGGGTTTAAGAAAATTATTATTGCAGGTTACAAAAGACCTTAAGGTGCTTACAAAGAACCAACAACATCCTTTGTTGGGAAAAAAAAGTGTTGAAAAGTGTACAAATGTTGTAAATTCTTAACAAAAGAAATAAAATTGATAAAGCCAGCCCCGCTCCATCATAAAACCTCAACAATCTTGATGAGTTCATTATTGGTGCACGTCCCGCTGTGAAACTCACATTTTCTTTGTGAGCTCTAACATAGACCAAAATAACTCCTTCTGTACCTTTCCTGGCACTTTTTTCATCCCCCTTCTGTATGAGCATGTAGCGTGGGCTCTCGGGAAAGAAAGGCAGAAGCAGCAGCTCAATGGCAGCTGGAATCCCTGTGAGACCCAACATGATGGGCCAGCCTAAAGAGAGAACATCACCATGAGCAGCAGGGGCACGCTTTTCCAACTGCACTCAGAAAACGCAAAAAAAAAAAAAACCCTGCAAACATACCATGCACTGTGCATTACCTTCTTTATTTCCTAGGATATTGCGAATGCCAAACACTTGGGCGACAAGGATGCCAACGGTGACAAAAAGCTGTGGCACTATCCCAACGGCCCCCCTGTAATTCTTGGGAGCGATCTCTCCCAAATACATGGGCACCACATTGGAGGAAAGGCCTAGAGAACACAGTCACATACCGTCATGCTTAAATATACAGCACAGCTGATCCATACTGACAGGTGGAATATTCTACTGACCTGCACAGATGCCCACTACCAAGCGTGCAACAATGATGATCTCAAACGATCCTGCAACTTCACTCACACCCATCATTATAGCAGGAACAATAGAGAAGATGTTGTTGAAGAGGAGTGTGCCTTTTCTGTAAGCAAATGACCTCAGTTAGAGTAAATAGTGGTTGCTATTTAATACAATGTTTTGGCAAAAAGAACTATTTTTTCTTTTTCTTTTTTTTTTTACACTGCCATGCAATTCAATGGAACTTACCTTCCGAATTTGTTTACCAATGGGCCTACCATGAGAGATCCGAAAAACCCACCCAGTGGGTACATGGACACAGTAACGGACCACAGGAGGGTCAGGAGACTGTCTGACATTGGTCCATAACGGTTCTCATATATTTGAGTGTAGAACAGCTGCATTTCCTTTTATCAGAATATCAGAGTAAAGTTCATCAGATGTGAATGTTTAAATATGCAATAACTATAATATTATGTAATATAATATAATATAATATAAAGTCAGTACTGTGGCAGGTGAGTTGATCACAGCCACGTTGTAGCCATACTGAAAAGACGAACCAAATCCGGCAATCAAAGAAGCAGCAGCTAGGATCAGTGTCACCTTCTGCAAATTTGCATGAAGTTTAAAAATATGTAAATTCGACTAGAATTCTAGTTCAAAGTAACACTTAGTCATAAGGAAGCTGCTACAGTATATTGGAAGAGAAAGAAATACTGTTAATTTGTTGTCTGTCTGTTAGTTATTCAAAAGGAAAGTATCAAAATGTAAAACTGTAAAGCTTTCATTTTAATTGTTGCATAAATATAATTTAGTAAAAAGTACTCACCCCCTTCCTCTCGTGTTTCTCCATGTTCATCTCTTCCTTCATGCTTTAAATCTACAGTATGGTTAGAAAGAACACCAGCTAAAAGAAATCACAGCTATTTCTGTATATTGTACTTTGGACATTGGAGCCAACCCTGAAAACCAAGGTTAAAGTTGTTTAGTATTAAAAAAACAGATATAAACAGATAAAAGTATGTTGCCAACCTATTTACACCTATGAAGAAAACCACATGATGTGCTACTACTGTATATGTGAAGTTTACAATAGACTCCTATTAAAACATTATAGTGTAACACTTTAGAGTTTAAACATAAAATAAACATAACAAAGTCCTCTACACACACACACACACACACACACACATATATGTATTACTCACACACTACTATGTATTATATACACACTACTGTATTTACATGGTTTCTGTGCCATTTCCAAGGTATTTTAGATCTCATATTGACTAATCCTTGTGTGTTTTATTGTCCTAAGATCTATATTTCTGTTTATATGTGCATCCACACTATGGTACTAGAACCTGGGCCTGCTCTACAAGTAGTTTGAGGATATCCTGCAGCAAACATTGAGCGGGAGAATGTACACACTAATGCACATAGTGTCAAATAAGGTTTCTGCTCCTCATGTGTATTCTTGGTTCCTTCAGGTCTACAATATTTAAAAGGTAATGCTAACAGGGAAAATGACTGGAAATGCATTTACTCTTTCTGCTTTCTTTAGACTAAAAAAAAGAGTATTTTTGGAGAACATTTGCACCCCTTATAGGTGAAAAGTGTTAATGCAAGTGTACATGACAAGTAGTTTTTGTCTTCACCTAAAATAGAACTCGCAGTTTGCTATGTAAAATAAAAACAGGTGAATTAAGATTTTTATGAAAATTATGACAGATTCTCAGACATAAAGAAGAAAATCCTTTGACGATCAATCCATAATGAACATGGTGTTTTCAGGTCTCACTGCTGGTTGTCCTCTAGACCTCCATACTTGATTCAGGACTTCACGCGTAACCTGCAAGTTAGCATATTTTAATTAAGACCCTATTTATAATTACAATCTCTGGATTACACCTGAGTTATGAAAGTAATTGTAAATCTCAGCTGTGCTTAAAAAATGGATCCCTTGACTTATCAGAACAAATGCTGGAGTTAGTAATTGAATAATTACTCAATGTCAGGTGCTAAAGAAAAAACATTATAGTCAGGAATAAAAAGATTTCCGTAACATTATGAAAAAAGAGATTCATATATTATTCTCTCAGCCTCACTATGGCTGAGTTAATAAATAAGTTGGGGGGGGGGATATAGAAGAAAGAAAATAGGCTGAATTCTATGTGCTAAATGAATGTGCTGTTTTCGTCCATATCAGCATAACCCAGGTCTTAAACCGATTAAATTCTGAAGAACTCCAATCTCTAAATTTCCTTCCCATCAAAGGTCGGGGCAATCATAAATTACACTATTTTAAGAGACAATATCTTCTGTGGCTATGCAATTAAATAATTTGCAATTCAGGAATATTTATTGTACATTTCTAGGTTGGTAGCAACAGTATAAAAGAGTAAAATCATAAATACAGTAGATGAAATAGATTAAATAGACTAACCAAGTCAAATAAAAGACAACCAAGACATCTTTGCCCAATATGCAGTGTAAAATTGGAAATGCAACAGTAATGATTCCCTTAGAAACCAATCTAGATTCTGAATATGGACTGTTGTTCTCCACTAAATGTCAGCAGATGCTAAACTTTGATTTATTATTTTGATTTATTATTTTGTGACGTTTTATTGTTACAGGGATACAACTTTAGTCTGACAGATGGTGGGTAATTGAGTGCAAAAGCACCTCATTGGCTACTAAAAGCATACCAAATATTTTATTTTCTATTACATCTTTTCCCGAACGTTAATATTCATATCCATGTGTATAGTGTTCGCACTACAGGCTAGTTTAAATACTGTACATGCTGAAGAAAAAAAAACACGCTGCATTGTCGTGTACCGTCTCTACCTTTGTGGAGTTGTTCAAGCAGCACATTCACTGTTGATCTGAAAGAATTTCTTCTTTGCTTGAAGATTTTTTACCTAAAATTTCCACTTTATCCAGGGCTCTTTTTGTTCTACGCCTTAAGTACTCCTCCAAAAGATTCAGTGCTTGAGTAAACAGGCTGAATGAAAATTAAAAGTAGCGTCACTACTTGTATTGCTACACTCTCCTCAACTGTTTGGCACTGAGGATAAATGATCCAAGCACATGGTCAAGTGACATGATCCAGCCACATGATAGAGAGGCATCATGCAGGGACATGAGCAAGGGACATGATCCTGGGTATTTCCTGGAGGGCAGCCAGCTTGATAATAGAGCAGCAATAAAAAAATAAAAAAACTTGGAAATTAATAATTGACTATTGACACATATTGTGTAATTAAAATGCGATTCCATTGCAAAACGCAGGTCATACAGCCTACGTAGAACAATTAACGTTTTTGTTAAACAGTTGCAGCTATTTAACATCTCCTGGCTGGAAGAGCCTACTGAGACTACATTTTAACATAAAAAATAATGATTATTTTACTTCCCAAACGAGACCAACCAATCAGATCTATTCCTAAAAATGTATTTCCTTATACAGAGCCACTTTGGAGCAGAAGCTGCGTCCGCAAACTCTTTGATCAGTGTGACACGGACAGCAGGGGTCTCTGTCTGACCAGTATCTGCTCCCTCCTGCAGTGCAGCACTGCAGATTCTCTCAGTCCTATTCCTCCTCCAGCAACTCATTAATCAAATTGATTGGACCTCATCAACTTAAACAGAGATCCTCAGCTGTTTATTTCAGCAGGTCGAGGGCTGAACACCCCTCTGGGGATTGTGGTGAGGTGTGTGTCCTTACAGTCAGGTCTGTGCGGGTTTAAAAAAGCTCTCATTTAGGTGGCTGTCCTCTGCAGTGATATGCAGTCATTGCAGATGCCAACACTTTCCCAAGCGATGGACATTGAAGTGAGGTTCAAAAAAAGGTAGTGACTTACCAAAAGTCAGCCGTAAACCAGAAAATCTCAGATCAGAAAAAAAGAGGAAAACAAAACATTATTTTAATCTGGAAATTTATCTTTGAAAATAAATCACGTCTATAAACTCAGAAGAACATTTCATTCTATTATGACGTCTTATATTGCATTTCAATTGTACGACAAAATATCAAATTGGGTCATCTTTAAATTAGGGCTGGGACAATCAATCGATTCTGAGATTTTTCAAATGCATCGCGATTCTCTCTTGAATCGATTCTGAGCTTAGTTTTTAACAGCAGATGGCGCTCTAGGCTGTTTTTTAACAGCACCGTGCACGCTCAAATGCTCACGAAGAAGAGACCGCTCGTGTAACTTGGGTAAAGACTTGAAGGGATACAGCTACGGCCACTGGGCATGCGCACATCAATATTGCGTCAGTTAATATTTATTTACTTAATTTAATAACTGTATTTGTAGTATTGTAAGGAGTAGGTTTAGGGTTGGGGTAGGGGTAGATGTTAATAAAACACAATTTTAAAAGTAGCACATGTAATTTAATGTTATTTATCCTGAGGTTTTGCCTCACTTCCGGCCGTAGCTGTATCCCTTCTAGACACAACCCTGTACTTGCCCCTCAGCATGCTTTTATGACACGAGATCAACGTAAACAGCGCACTGCAATTCGCTTCACCCTTTTCGAATTTTATGAATGATTATTGTATAGAAGGTTCGTGCGTGTATAAGAATTTGGAAGCAAGCAGATTACGGGTGTTTGTAAAGCACGCAGTGCCATCTGCTGTTAAAAACTAAGCTCAGAATCGATTTGAGAGAGAATCGTGATCGATGCATTTGTAAAATTTCAGAATCGATCCAGATTCGCGATTCAACGATTTATTGTCCCAGTCCTACTTTAAATGGTGTACATTTAATAATAAATTTTATTTTGAATTCAAAACCACAAAATCAGTCATAAGTACATGGCCGTCGGTTACCAGGGTAACGGCTGGATTTCTGTAGTTCCATCAGCGCCATCTACTGTCAGAGAGTGAATGTGCATTTTCATTCAGCGCGCCTCCTTCATTTGTTCCGTTTTCATGCTTCTTATCCGTGTCGGGCTTGTTTCAGAGTATGCAATCGCATACACATGTATAATTAATCTTATGCTAATATTTCTTATCTCGTCACATTGACAGTTACGAATTACAATGAATCACATAGCCTAAAGGGTAGCGGAAGGGTAGTTGTGGCCTAGTGGTGAGGGAGTTGGACTTGTAATCAGAAGGTTGCTGGTTTGATTCCCATGCCGGCAGGAATTGAAGGAGGGGATTGTGAATGAACAGCACTCTCTCCACCTTCAATACCATGACTAAAGTGTCCTTGAGCAAGACACCTAACCCCTAATTGCTCCCCTTGTAAGTCGCTTTGGATAAAAGCGTCTGAAAAATGAAAATGAAATAAACAAAAGTTTATTAGATTGCATTCCTAAATATTTCTTTTGGTCGTTTAATGTTACTATTGTAAAACAGCTGAGAAAATGTAGAATTTATCTCGCACTTTATGAACGAAGCGGAATACATTATCATCACTGTATGAGAAGGTCGGTAATCGTTTTGTGCAATATATATGTACAGCACCAAAGTAGAGTTAATATTAGGCAATTATTTCACAACCTTTATTATATATTTCACAACCTCATATATATTATATATTATTGGTTCCGACGCCCATGACGAGAACAATTTGTTTACTTAAAAGTAAACAAATTTGAAAGTGGCCAAACTTTAGTGTTCAAAAAAATTATAAAAAAAAAAAGCAAGACAAATTTACATTTACTTTCAGTACAAAAATTCACTAGAGATGTTGCACATGTAAAAGATATTTTAATCCAAAATGCAGTTTTTAAGGTGTATACTCACTGGAAATATAAGCACACTGCATTCTTGATGTGTGATACTGACTGATCAAACCCGTAAATTCAGATCAAGCCACTTTCAGATCTTTTATTTGAGGTATTCTGTGAAAATATAAAAAATAAGAGCTCTTTAAAATAGAACAATAAAGAAAAGAAGAGCCTGCATAACTTAAACCAAACATTATTAAAACACAATGAGAATGTCAGGTTTATGTTTCTGACATGCATGTAAGCCTTCATTTTCTGCAAAACACACAATGCTCTATATGATTAGAAACATGATGAGATGATATTAGCTTCCCTGCAGCACTTTCACAAGGGTTTAGTTAAATTATACAAGCTTTCCACAACAAATAAAATGTTAAAAAAGAAATTCAAGTGGTTAAATTGATCAACTACTAATCTAAGTTGCTAATGTGGGTTTTATTTACAAATGTTTATATGGAGAAGACATAATTGCAAAAGTATTTATTAGGATAATAATTAAGATTAATAGGATTATTATTTTGGGGACATATACACACTGCTGTGATTTTTCTGTCATTTCTTAATTGCTTGCTCAGTTGGTAAATAATTCAAAAGAGATTATTAAATACCAAAGTGTTAATTTTGTCATATAATTAGAAAACATTCTCAAACTTTTTTTTCCCACAAAATGATGCATTTAGTTGATAAAACTTCTTAGATGTGAAAAAACATGAGGCACTGTGAATCAAGATTCAATTTAACACAGTGGTGATATGAAACTATATGGAACTAGCTGTGAAATGAGCAAATGAAAAAGTTTGTTCAATTCTACAAGCTTTCCATGACAATTAATTTTTTTTACATTTTAGTGACGTTTATTTAGCAGCTAAAATAATAGACCATGTAGTAATTTGCATACTGTAATAAACATAAAGGTAAATAGAATAGTTTAATTTTGAATAAAAAATGAGCAACTGATTCTGTGTAGAAATCTTATTCCCCAAGTCATGACATATATGACGTACAATTAGCAAAAACACTTTATTTAAATACACATTAACACACTTTCCACAAGGTCTTTGGATCCCAGACAAATGAAAGTTCGGTCTGCTCAGGCAATCCCAGCCTTTGGGATGTGTGGCAATCCCACATTCAGTCTAAACACTATAATAAAATGACAATTACCACAATTATATATATATATATATATATATATATATATATATATATATATATACATATACATACAAGTGTGTGTGTATTATTTAAAATTTTAAATACACTGTCATGTTCAAAACAAAGGGAAAAATAAAAGTGTCTGCTTTGTGTGGTGTACAGGGATATTCATTGGCAAAAGTCATCTTCTTTGGCAAAGAATCAAGGTTAAAGTAGCATGATAGCCTATTATATTGGTTATCACATGCATAATTCATCATGGCCTATTAAGATAATCATTAAACTATATTTAAAGTACATTAACATGTTTTCATACATTTGTGCGATTTGGGAAACATATATAACATGTATAACACTAGAAATTCAAGTCTACCAAGATTAGAAGTGCTTCTGCAAACCAGGAAAGTTTACTGCTGTCTTCAAAACAGGAGTTTACAATTAATATTATTGTGTTACCATACATTTCGGCAAACTTTTAAAACGATACGAGGTCAAACAGAAACAACAAAAATAGTCTACTGGCTCGTTTAGCGAAACCTAACGACATCTCTGACGAATCATTGGCTGTATTCATTTCAAACATAGCTAACACAACAAAATAGCCTACATATAGACATATATTGTGCACCAATAACAGTTAGAATATAAGCTTTACATCTTTTAACGCTGAAACATAGGCCAGTTACCTTTATGTAAGCCGAGGAGCGTGAACTAACATTTTCATCGTAGCTTTTTAACACAAAACAGGATACTCGTGAATATTCATGTAAGCTCCACCAAGTGTCACCGAAAATCTCAGACATCGAATATTTCTGAACACCGGAGACATTTTCCCTGAGTCTAATTTAATAAAAGTTACCGGTTATCATTTAAATGGCTGCGCCAACAACAACAAACGATCAGATCGCGCGAGAGATCCTCTATGAGTCACCAACGCCTCTTTATGACGTCATAAACAGAAACCTATATAAAGGCGCGCAAAACGCTTCAATCTCAGATCTGGGGACGCGCTGCTCTGACACACTCAGTTCAGTTAAGGAAGCATTTCTTAACGAGCTGGGATTAGAGATAGGATTGAAACCAATCCGCTCCACTCACCACAGTGCCCGATGAAGCACCAAGCTGCTTTATATCTCCACAGCTGTGAAGACCAATAGGATCTCCAGACGACTAAGAAGAGTTTGCTCAGAGGGTGATGGAGGGTCTCTGAGTTCTGCTTTCTCACGGAATAGCTGTTTTGGACGGCGCTGGGTGGTAGTGGGAGGTGTCCCACCACACCATATCTATGGGAATGACCCACGGCGTCAGGTGATGTGGCGCCCTCACTCCCTCAGCACCTTTGACCAGGTGAAGCACTCTTACTCTTGCAGCGAATACCTGCTTTATTTCTCTCACAGCAGTGAAGATCAATAGTGTATGCTTCGCTTGGTGGGTGTCGGATGGGGTTCAGCTTCCTGTGAGTTGTAGACGCGAGTCCGGGTGGGGGCACGTCAAGGCCCTCCCTGGCTGTGGTGAGTTGGACGTGGGCACAGGTTTTCAAATAGCAGTATCTGGGCCAAATATTGCTCTATCCTAACAAACCATACATCAATGGAAAGCTTATTTATTCAGCTTCAGAAAATTCAGCCGCAATCTGCTGGTCCCAGTATTCCGCCTATCGGGAAGTGGACCGTTTTAGGCAAGCGCTGATTAATTCCGATGTTCAGCCTCCGCGCAGGATGAATAAAGTAGAATTAAACAAGCTTTACGGGACCTTTCAATCGGCAAACCTCACTCCTGAGTCCACCCCAGCCTTAGGCAGAACAAATCCCACAGGGATGCAAATTCTCCTAAATCAACACCACCACTTTCCTCCCGCACAAGATCTGGCACCTTGAGAGCGTCAGGCCGCAGGGGGAAGACCTTCAGCGAGCCTTGGCCGCGCCCCAGATTCCCCTACCACAGGGCCTCAGGCGTCTCCAGCTTTGGCGCAGTCTTTTACCACGGCTTCTCCTGCCGCAGCACTATATGCAGCTGGGCCCGCTGGCCCACTGTTATCCTCTCAGTTTTTTCCTCCCACTGTTTCTAACCCCTTTCTTTCACAGCGGCCTCCAGCTCCCGCAGCAGATACTAGCCTCTCAGGCATTGCATCTTCCTGTGCCTATCACCAATCCCTTTCCTTTTCAGTGGCCTGCAGCTCCTGCAGCGCAAGCAAGCATTAGGCTGCCTCCGCATGCAACACAACCTCGCTCATTTCAGTCCTTTCCTCCTTTACTCTCTTTCTCATGTCTGTCAATCTCACTCCTCAAGCCCCACATGCCGACTTAAGCGCGAGGCTATCTCCGCCGACAGTCATGGCTTCGGCTTGTTTTCCTCACACCTCTCTTTTGAATGCAAAGTCACCATATTCTTTGTTCACAGCAACTCCGATGTCCATCCCAACAAACGCAGTTGCCTCGGAACCCCCCTCCTCAGACACAGTGAGTATGTCGGGAATCTTTTATATTCTCAATACCTGTCCAGCGAGTATTGATCTCCCAGCGGACGTAGCTACAGCCCTCCACGTCGGGCATCTTTTATTTTCTCATTTTCTGTCCAGCAAGTATTGATCTCCCAGCAGACGCAGTGACAGTTCTCACTGTCGGGCATCTATATTTTCTCTCTCAATCCGGCGAGGCTCACTCGTCCGACGTCAGGAGCCTTGGTCTCCAGTCAGACATAGTGAGAGTCCTCCCGGTTGAGCATCTATGTTTTCTCCTTCTCCATCCAGCGAGTATTGATCTCTCAGAGGATGCAGTGTCAGCCTTCCATCAATGTCTTTTCCTCTTTTTGTTCAAGAAGCTTTACCTGTCAGGTGTGGTGATTATTGGTCTCCCGGAGCAGCTTTGGCGGAGTCTTTTACCGCGGCTTCTCCTGCCACAGCACTATATGCAGCTAGGCCCGCTGGCCCACTCTTATCCTCTCAGTTTTTTCCTCCCACTGTTTCTAACCCCTTTCTTTCGCAGTGGCCTCCAGCTCCCGCAGCAGATACTAGCCTCTTAGGCATTGCATCTTCCTGCGCCTATCACCAATCCCTTTCCTTTTTAGTGGCCTGCAGCGCAAGCAAGCATTAGGCTGCCTCCGCATGCAACACAACCTTGCTCATTTCAGTCCTTTCCTCCTTTACTCTCTTTCTCATGTCTGTCAATCTCACTCCTCAAGCCCCACATGCCGACTTAAGCACGAGGCTGTCTCCGCCGACAGTCATGGCTTCGGCTTCTTTTCCTCACACCTCTCTTTTGAATGCAAAGTCACCATATTCTTTGTTCACAGCAACTCCGATGTCCATCCCAACAAACGCAGTTGCCTCGGAACCCCCCTCCTCGGACACAGTAAGTATGTCGGGCATCTTTTATTTTCTCATTTCCTGTCCAGCGAGTATTGATCTCCCAGCGGACGTAGCTACAGCCCTCCACGTCGGGCATCTTTTATTTTCTCATTTTCTGTCCAGCGAGTATTGATCTCCCAGCGGACGCAGTGACAGTTCTCACTGTCGGGCATCTATATTTTCTCTCTCAATCCGGCGAGGCTCACTCGTCCGACGTAATGAGCCTTGGTCTCCAGTCAGACATAGTGAGAGTCCTCCCGGTTGAGCATCTATGTTTTCTCCTTCTCCATCCAGCGAGTATTGATCTCTCAGAGGATGCAGTGTCAGCCTTCCATCAATGTCTTTTCCTCTTTTTGTTCAAGAAGCTTTACCTGTCAGGTGTGGTGATTATTGGTCTCCCGGAGCATTGCTCTCCCATCGGTCACCACAAGCGCTCTCCTGGCAGGGCGTTCTAATTCTTTCGAACCGCCAGCGGCCATTAGGACCCACTCATCCGTCGCCGGGAGTCGTTCCCTTCGGAAGCTGAGTGGGCCCCTTTGGTCAGTCATTCCTAAACCACGCCAACAGTCATGGCTTTGGCTTCTTTTCCTCATACCTCTCTTTTGAATGCAAAGTCACCATATTCTCTGTTCACAGCAACTCCGATGCCCATCCCAACAAATGCAGTCGCCTCGGAAACATCCCCGGTGGCCCACAACATCCGAGCGCAAATTCTGGCAGGTGCGGCGTAGACCTAGCAAATTTACTCTCACAGATTCCGGTGAATGATTCTAACCGCCAGATAGACAGCAGGGATTTTTCAGTCACTTTAAAAAAATCACTCCACACATTCGTCACATTTACTTTCTTTTTCAGAATCCACAATTGCTTTCAGCCGTTACACAGAAATGATCTGTGCAGCTTTCCCCCATAGGCGACGTGAGCTGAACGATTATCTAATACTAATGGCCGAGCTTGAGCTGTCTTATGTGGGAGGACATTTCTACACTTACCCCAAGTTTTTCTCCGCTAAATGCACCGACAGGGTTGCTCAGTGGAACCAGTGCCCATATTGGGGTGCACTCAACCCCGACTTGCACAACAGGGTTTTCCTTGGCTACAGGAATATTTCATGCGCAGTCTGCAGGTTAGTAACTCATTACACCCTTGCGTGCCCACAAATTAACTCCTCCACCGCCCCCTGTTCGGACACAGCGAGTATTGATCTCCCAGCGGACGTAGCTACAGCCCTCCATGTCGGGCATCTTTTATTTTCTCATTTCCTGTCCAGTGAGTATTGATCTCCCAGCGGACGTAGCTACAGCCCTCCATGTCGGGCATCTTTTATTTTCTCATTTCCTGTCCAGCGAGTATTGATCTCCCAGCAGACGTAGCTACAGCCCTCCATGTTGGGCATCTTTTATTTTCTCATTTCCTGTCCAGCAGCGAGTATTGATCTCCCAGCGGAAGTAGCTACAGCCCTCCATGTCGGGCATCTTTTATTTTCTCATTTTCCGTCCAGCGAGTATTGATCTCCCAGCAGACGCAGTGACAGTTCTTACTGTCGGGCATCTATATTTTCTTTCTCAATCCGGCGAGGCTCACCCGTCCAACGTTGTGAGCTTAGGATTTACCTGCACCACACATAAATTGTCATGAGTATAAATATAGAGCTGAGCAGGAATAGCGAGGCGGTGACACAGAGCAGTACACTCTCAATGATGGGAGTGTGGGCAGGGCTTTTCTCCATGCCCTCATACTCCACAAGCAGTCCCACGGCGATGCAGTGTTGCAGACTCTTGCATCTGGTCAGACTCTCTGTGGGGCTTGGGGCTCCGGGATGATGGTTGGCTCAGTCCTTTTGCCTGGCTTTCTCATTGCGGCAAGCTCGGGTGTGGTCTCCATTTGTGGTGGGCTCTGGCATTTGATCTGTGGGAGGCAGCTGGCTGGGCTCTGAGTCTGGAGCAGTGCTGGTGACATCCAGATGGCTGATGGCCAGCACCCACTCCACAAACTCGGCAAAATTTACCCAAAAATCATCACCAGGCAGACGTGCCTTGGTTCGAAAGAAGACACAAAGTGAACAATCAGGAAGGTTGGTGATGCACGCCAGATCGAAGGTGTCCTTGGTGTGGTCCTCAAGATTACACTGCAAAAACGCTGCAAAAAATCATTACTGTTTATAGGTCCGGTATTCTGTCATGAGATGATGTTTTATTAACAAAGTTCCGGAGGAACGCATTCAAATGATTCAGCAATCAGCATTCAACCTATTTATTCAATCAGCATGAGTGGAGACCTATATATGTGTGGTGAAATACCGTTTATAGATATCTCCGCCCTGTGAGGAGTATTATTGGAGCGGTGTGGATATACAAAGAGCTTCCATAGGTTAGTGTGAGATTGCGTCATTACGTCGTTGCGTCTGGATTTCCGGTAGTCCACCGCTCTATTCGAGGTAGGTGTTTTCATGGCATGGCATGGCAATGGTTTGGGATTGGTATTGGTGTTGTTTGTTGACTGACCTTACTGTGCAGCTGGTGTCTGTTTGTGGTGACTTTCTTTACGGCTTAAGAGGGTTGGCTCCTCTGCGTCACCACTATAGAGTTCCTGTTTGAAAAGATTTCTTGAATGTACAACACGGTGTGCTGCGAGGGGCTTCTGCTCTCCTGCTAGGTATGTAAATTTAGTTTTTTTTAGGTGTGCGCACGGAGTGTTGATGAGTTTCTGGGGTGATTTGTGTGATGCATTATTTTTTCGTTCAGTGAATTGAAAGGAATTGGTTTGCCAGGTATCTAACCGGAAGTTCTGTTTGTCTTAGTATGTAAACCCACTTATGTCTCTATGATTGTTCTGAAGGTACGTTATTTTAACGTAATTGTATAAACTTCAATGTATTTTAGGCCCGCGGATTGGGTGAGGTCTATCGCTGCATGGCCTAGTCTCAACGCTGCTGTTTTGCTTTATTTTTGTTTTGGGTTTGCTCTATTTGATTTGTTTGTTTTGTTGTCCTTGTATGTTTTTGATTGATTTTAGTTTGATCCGTGATTTGTTAAATTTTCCTTTTTTTTTGTTGGTTTGTTAATAACCTTGCATGGCTCTGTTTTGTTTAGTGTTTTTTTTGTGTGTGTTGGTAGCTAAATATATAGAATATTTTTGAGCCCTTTAATATAATTTATTTTTGTAAAGATCAGTTTTTTGCCTGTGTTCTTGTGTTGAGACTCATAATTAGTGTTGTTTTGCCTTGATCTTTTGATTTTCTTTTTTTTTTTTGTCGCTGTTACTAACTTTTGTTTTTGTCTTTTTGTAGGAGCTAGGGTGACCCGAAGTGGGCAGGCGGGCTATTTCTGGAGGGTGGAAATTCTCCAAAAAAGGAAATCAAACTTGTGTGCCCTTCGTTAATATTTCCCCAGCCGATTTTAGGCTGGGGTAGCGTAGTCGCTACTTTATATATTTGAATCTGTGAGTGCCCTCGTCATGCCACATATGTATAATGTATGCAGTCGACTCATCTTTGTTTCTCAACAGTTTTCAGCATCCCTCCACTACCCCGTCTCCTCACGCTCGCCTGTTTACTTTCCTAACCAGAAATACGGGGGAGTACTCTGGGTTCGGGCCAAAATACAGAGCTTGGAGCCCTCTCCTTGGACAGCACGCCAAACATGCATACTATTTACACTCTTTAATTATTTGAAAGTGTGAACTCGTGAATTTTGGCTGTAGTAATCGGTTCATCCACAAAGGAATATAGATGAAATTCCAGGAGAAAATTTACATAACCACATAATACAAAGACGATATGAGGAAACATAAATCCTATAAATATTCTGTAACTGACTGAAATAAATTTGTTTTCTAAATTACACTTTTGTTTATAATGTGCTTTAGTGACAAGCCTCTAGAAAGACCTAACAAAATGAAGTGATTTTTTTTAGGTTCTAGCTTGCCAGTAAAACATTAAATTGCATTGGTGTACATGTCAAAATTAATGATACATGTTTCAGAAAATGACTGTTGAACCACATTTCCAGTTTCCACTCTGTCAATAAACTGTCATTATAAGCTACTCATTAAAACAGGCTTGTCAACTGAAACTGCCTCAGAGTCAGCGATACCAGAGTAGGTATATATTCAACATCCTCTTCCCTCAGCTCACATGATCAATCAACACAAGATTTGCCATTGTGTTCAGCTTGCGCCCTTTTCCCAGCTATCTTCAGAATAGTTCCTCTTCTTGCTAACTGAAAGCAGATCTTGTATCATGCTGAGATAATGGAGAAGTCGCTGGTGTATCCTAATTGTGGTGAAACTGGCATGGACTGAGTCTCTTAAACAGCATGTTTTATCAAATATTTTGAGATGCTCGGATACAGCCCAGCCCCACTCTAAATGTATATTAGCCAATGTCATGAGAGATCCGCACATGCTTGAGCAATCACTTAAAAAATTACAAATAATTACCAAATTGATTCTCTCCATAACCATACAGAAACTATTGTCAAGAAAGAGCGTACAGTGATTGTAGACACCTCTGATTTCTCAGCAGACATGGAGCTATGTAATACTAATTTCATGAAATATGGATTTCAGTACCTGCAGCATACTATCTTAAATAAATGAAATAAAAATTTACCCTATCTATTTTCCAAATGCATATTATTGATCTTATTGTGAATGATTCATCCGTGTATATGTCTTTTTTTCTGACCTCATAATGTTTAATAAAAAATCATAACTGGACCTTCTGGTTGAAACAGCAGACTTCTATCTGATGATGCATAGAATGGAGAAGTCCCTGCTCCACATTTTTTCTATGTCAAAAATTCGTTACACTTGGATATACGTCACAATATGGAAGAAAAGATCTGTCCATTTAATTGTGACTTTAAAATGTCTGCTAAGAAATAAAATAGCCCATAACAATGTATAAAACAATCGGAATAGGAAAAGTAATGCAGTAATATTAAAACAGAAGCCCTTTGTCATTTTCACTGTAACCGATTACTGAAATGCAAGATGGCGCCATTTGCGTATCTACCTTATTTTGCAACACCTAAGTATAGCTAAATAACTGGAAGAATAACAAAATGCAGGAAATGGTAATTCGGTGTGATGGTGCATTATGGGATCGAATGAGTGCACTCGATATTGTCCAGGGCTGCCCAGTATGGTTTCGTACACCACTACAAATGGCTGTCCTCTTAAATAATGCACCATATAAGGGTACAGACGCATCTTAGGAAATATTGACCGCCGAGTTGACCAATCAGAAATGAGTATTACAGAGAGCAACGTAAGAAAATAATGAAATACCGTATGCAATAATCTGTCCAGGGTTATTATCATTAGCCAAAACTATTACAAACATTTTTGTAATATGCATTAAAGCTGACACAAAAAAAAATATTAGATAAATAAATTAAAATTGGAAGTGTTGCATTGGTAACTAAATTAAATCGAAGCACTAAAACTATCAACTAAATAATTTAAAACTAAAGTAATGAAATGACTTAAAATTAAACTAAAATTAAAATGAAAGTATAAAAACAAATGCTAATTTTTAATGAGCTAATTCATTATATAAATGACAATTATAATAGTATATAAAAAAATTACTAAAATAACACTTAATCTGACAGGTAATCACTTTATTGAATTGAGTTGATACGCAGATAATTTATAACTACATATACAAAGATTAAAAGGCACTTCTTCCCCAGTGTCCAAAGGCATTATTAAAGGCATTGTGTGAAATAGCAATAAATCTGCAAGTTGTAGCTAGTGTTTTGGATACAAATTTTGCCCAGCTAGGTGCATGTGACTATATACAGAGAAAAGTGAAAAAAGAGAAATGAGATTATGACATAATACATAAATATAGGAAAATAAGTAAAGAAATACTATACATTTATACATATAAATCATGCCTTAAATACATAATAGATGTAATGTACAGTAATCACGCATGTGCTTTTTTGGGAGAAAGAGGAAAAAAAAAATCCCTTGTAAAACCACAGTACATTTGTCATTTTGGTCACTAGATAATAAACTGCTGTATCCTTGCTTCCCCTGAGCTACAGATCTCATTTCTATTTAAATGAACATGAGATATCTGCGGCAGCAGAATGAAAACAGATTTGGAAGACAGAAAGCCTTTCGCCTAAAGTGCTGAGCTAAACCTGTAACAGAAAGTGCATTTGTGTTCCATGCTCTGTGGGTTTTGTGCATGTGACCACAGTCCCCTGTAATCCGTGAAGGCGCTTGGTCAAACAAGAAGGCTGAGTGGAAGGCTCTGATGTAACAAACAACCATTGCAGAGTCATAAAGTCAGAGCTGTCATTATTGGTATCATCCAGCCTTCTGCGTTTAAACACAGGATCATAGTAGCTCTTACTCCTCACTGTTCTCCAAGCTTTGGTGGCTGGTGTTTTCCTCCCTGTGTGAAGGCGTATATGCATTTGGCCTGTTCTGGGACACAGAGCTCCAGTGTCTGTCCTGACCTTTGCAGCACAGCAGAGCCACCAGTCGTGAACGAATGGAGGGAGTTAAAAGCACGAACATGATGCAGTTCGCAGCTCCTTGAAAGGTGTTTCCAATTCCCTATTAAAAAGTGAAATCAGAATCATCGGGTTGCCAAATGCAGTAAGGGCAAGTATAGATAAATTACTTTGATGAAGTGCACAAACAAACTGCATGATGCTTAGGAGAATTGGATTTCAGGTGGAAGGAAATGAAGTTCTTTTTTTGCTAACTAAGTGGAACCAGGTGACTCACATGCAAGGTCATCAGTAGTGGGTTGTGCCCTGCCGGGGAGCCAGTCAGCAGGAGCAGGAAACGGATGGTGCTCCACACGCGGAGCATGATGAAGATGATGGGGATGAGGGTGAGCTTCCTGTCCGCCATGGAAGACAGCGAGTGAGAGACAGGGTTGCTGGTCAAGATGGGACGGTACTCGGACAGGGCTGCATGCTTAAAATATATCACAGAGAGAATAAAGAGCACAAAAAGAGATTCTTTAGTATTAAAGGAATAGCTCACTTAAAAACTTACACGACTTAATGCATATGGTTGTGTACAGTAACATTAAGTAATTTTTTAAAGAAATTAATATTTTTATTCTGTAAGGATGCATTAAACTGATCAAAAGTGACAAAATATTTCATGATATCTACAAAAACAATAAGCAGCACAACTGTTTTCAACGCTGACAATAAGAAATGTTTCTTGAGCACCAAATCATCATTTTACAATGATTTCTGAAGGATCATGTGACACTGAAGACCAGAATAATGATGCTGAAAATTCAGCTTCGCCATCACATGAATAAATTACATTAACATTAAAACAGAAAACTTCAAATTGTAATAATATTTCACAATATTAATGTTTTTAACTGTATTTTTCATCAAATAAAAACTTATTTTAAAAACATAAAAAATCTTACTGACCACCAGCTTTTGAACAGTAATTTAAATTTTTGTTTTTAGCTGACATGTCACTTTAAAAGTGTAAAAAGTGAAAGTTTGAAAGTGGCTGGCAAACCTCAAAACCGATACAAACTTTATCATTTTTCCTTTGCACAGAAACAGCACAACCCCCCCCCCTCCCCCCTCCCCCCTCACTAACATATTTTTGCATAATATTTAATTCCAACAATGAATTTTACTGGGTTTCCACCGATTTTTACCAGTGATTTTCCATATCTTATCCAATTGATTTGTAATTTTTTACAATTTTCAAAGATTGAAAGTTACATTTTATAGGCTTTGAAATATTTTATGGCTCAGCATAGCTAAAAAAAAAAAAAAAAATCTTATGATGACAGAAACTTTGATGACCTTTTAAGGTTTTATTAATTTCCATGACATTTCCAGGCCTAGAAATTCCTATTTTATGATATTATTATATCTCCCAGGTACATTAGCTCACCTATTGCACACATTAAGAGTTTATGAAAATGCCATACAAAACTTTGCTGAGCATAATGTTAAAGTGTCAGTGATGAGCAGCGGTGGACTTACTGCTCTTTTAATGTGTATCTTAATAAGGATGTACAGGACTGGCAGCGTGACATAGGCAATGAACTCCCAGATCTTTCCCGTGAGCAGCATCCACAGCACATGGTCTTCAGCCTGGATGTTCACCCAGCACCAGCCTACAGACACTTCAGAGGCATCATAGCCGATCTTGTGCAGGGACAGGGCTGCTACAGTGATGGCGAAAGGAACGCCCCAGCTGACACAAACCACAAATCACAAGATCAGAAAGGAAACAGACATCTACAGGGTAAACAAGCGAGTTCACGAGAACCAGCCTTAACAAACAAAATCTTTATTATAATCTTTGTAGATTGTAGACAGTCTAAATTCCTTTTTCTTCATGAAGCTAAAGGAATATGATTCTAAAGGCAAAATATTATAAAAGAAATATAAATAACCCGATCACATGTATGATATGTACATGGACGTTTTTATTCTAGATTTATATAATTATATATATATGCGTGTATATATATATATATATAATTTACTTATACTAAATTCATTTTTAAAAGTAAAAATATTAGACTAAAGATGATTAATTATTGCACGTTTAATAAATATTAATACATAAATACAGGGCTGGGTAGGCTACTTTTAAAATATATTTCACTATAGATTACAAAATACATGCTTTAAAAAGTAATTTGTAACGTACTTAGTTACATTACTCAAGTTTAGTAACTTAATCTTAATACTTTAGAATACTAATAAGTGTGGAACAAACACAAAAAAGGTTTTCAAGTTTTTATCTCACAATTATGACTTTTTCCCGCAGAATTGCGTGATATAAAGTTGCAATTGCAAGTTATAAAGACAGAATTATGAGATATAAACTCACAATATTGAGAAAAGTCAGAATTAGGAGATATAAACTCACAAGTACAAGTTTATAACTCCCAATTCTGACTTTATAACTTGCAAAAGTGAGTTTAAATCTTGGAATTCTGAGAATAAGCAGTCAGAATTGTGAAATGCAAACTGTTTTGTGTCAAACTGTCAATTGTGAGAGGAAAAAAACTTGCAGTGATCAGTGAATAATAAAATGACTCACAAACAACTATCATAAAACATGAAAACAGTCGTGGATCATCAGGTCATGACAGGAAATTTAAGTTAAGTTGACAGTTGGGCAATTTTTTTTATAAATTCAGCCATTTTGTCTTGTTCAGGAAAGTACTAAATAAAAAAAAAAATATGATCCTCTTAAAAGTATTAAAATGTTGATGAAACTTAAATCCACTTTTTACAGACAGTCAGAGTCAGAGAATCACCAATTACTGTTTAAATGAGATTAAAATTCAAAGTAAACACTTTGGTAAACTAAAATACTTTTCAGATGTAACTGTAATCTGATTACCACCAATTTAAAATGTAACTGTAATGAAATACAGTAACTAAGTTACTTGTATTTCGTTACTCCCCAACCCTGCATATATATGAAGAATTAAGACTGAATGCACAGGAAATTCGCAATAAGCAACCCAGGAAAGTTTGAAAGGGATTTCACCTTTTCCCATGCTAGTACAGTGAATGGTGACTCAGTCATTCTTCAAACATTTGCTTTTGTGTTCCACTGAATAAAAAGTCATACAGGTTTTAACATCATAATCGTGGTGAGTAACTTTTGACAGAATTTTGAGGGATTTTTAACTGTTCCTTTAAGACCATCTCGAACAGTGTGAAGAAATGCTTCGAAGAGTTTACCTGATAAGATGAAAATACAGCACCAAGTTGTCGGCCTGTCTCTGGCTGGACTTCACAATAAAAACGTACAAGTAGATGGCAATAGCCACGGTCCAGAAGAATGAGCTGGTGTTCGCGAAAGTGGAAATTGCTCCTTGTGCGATACAATCCACAGAATCAGAGTCAAAAATCCGCACAACTCCGTAAAAATACGACAATGCAGACAAAAGGTCCGAGACCGACAGATACACGAGCAGTTTTCTCGGTGTAGTTCTCAGATCGAGCCAATGTACATATGTGCATATGATTAAAAGTGACCCAAAAAACGAAAGTATACACGATGTCAGGATAACAACCTGTTCGTAAACATACACGTTCGTCCTGTTCGTCTCGGCCATAGTTTCCTCGTAAATCTCCAGGCGCCTCGTTTGTTTGTTTATGTTTGATGAAGTTTAATCTTATTTATCCTCTTGTAAATAAAGAGAAATCCAGTCCACTTTTCACCCGACGAAGCATTACCCCGAACACAAGACCGGCTTTAAGATCCGGCGGTGTTAAAGACTTGATATCTTCTTCACAACAGAGTTGAGGCAATGAAAAAATGTCTTGAACGAATCAAAACATGTTACGTTTTGTCGTCATTCTTCATACGAATCCCGATTACAGACAGAAAACAGACCATACGTACCCCAGCCTTTACAATCAAAGATTTGTTTTTGTTTTGTTTGTTTTTTCGCTGAAGGTGAAATCACTAGCGCTGGGGACTTGATTCATTAAGTGATTCGAATCTTTTGAAACGATTCACCAAAAGATTGACACGGTTCACTGATTCATTCAGTGACTCTTTCTGTTAGTTTCACCCTGGCCACAGTCGATTATGTGTGAATTTGCGAGTCATGGAAAGAACCTTTCGCTAAAAAGACACAATAAGTATTGTGCTTTATGAAAGTGGGAAATGTTTAACCGTTTCCCACACAAACGACGATAAAGCAATAATAATGATAGGCTATTATTTATTAGAAATGGATCTAGTTCTTTTTTAAAAACTGCATTCCAGCATTCCAAATGGAACTGTGAGAGAATTATGCAATACTGTATGTGCAAGCAATGCGGCATTGCAAATGTGTCTGCAATCATTGACAATAAGCTACATCTGCAATCACTATAATGCACCATTAGATGGCGTAATGTGAACTTCTATCAAGCTTTAAGATCTTGGTCATTTTCTTTTCTTTTCTCCTTGTTGTGAAACTTTTGTGACTTAATCAATCTTATTCTTGCATTGCATTAACTTGCATTTCGTTTTTGTAGCTGTCTTGCTGAAATGTTTGGAGAGAAGTGCAGCTTTTGTCAAACCCCCAGCAAGATTTATGTGCCCATTGCTCTACTACTTAGGCCAGGATTAATTTGAGGTAGATGCATCTCCTTTCATCTCACTGTCACAAATAGAGCAAAGGTGAACGCCAGCATTCTATCCCAATGTGCTACATCATTTTATTTCAGGCTGAGTAAAAAAAGAGAGAAAAGGAAAATCAATGCTTTGCGTTATCCTCCATTAAAGGCAACCTTTAGTTTTCTTCTCATCACCTGAGTTGTGCATTCAGAGTATTATTAAGAGGAATTTTTAGTGTCTCTCACTGTCATTACTCCATGCGAGTGTATTCAAAAAGTGTGGCGGTGTCTTTTTTGCTCTTAACTACACTCGTAAACTTGACAGACATCACCAACATAAATATGACATCAGCATTCTTCTGCCATGCATCCATAATTAATAAAATGAATACTTAAATTCTGCCAGTAAGGTGTGAAGATGGAACCTAAAAGTTGTCAACAGTGAGCAGAAATGATGAGGCTTTGGCAGAGGGCAATGTTATATTCTAAATATGTTGTTTATATATTATCACATTATAAAAATATATTTTATTATATGTTGTGTAATCCAATGTAAAATACATTTGAGAGGGACTTTTCTATTTTGTACTAAGATTGTGCATGTCTGAATGACATCAGGTCTGGTTAATTAGGTCAGTTTTGATCTATCACTGATAATATATGCAAATAAAACTCTGGAGCCACTGACATAATACAATTCAGACTCAAGAGATAAACCAGTAAAATTCAAAATACAGACTGGCTATTAATCATGCAACGGAAACAACATGACATGTTTCCTATGGAGTTTTCCCCCAAAATAAAATCATGCACATTGCTTAATGCTTAAAAATTTGATAGACAGTGTCTGTGGCATTAAGATCCATGATCTATGATTTAAAACACTGTACTTTAATATTTTGTGAAAGACCTTACAAAATTGATTTCTAGCTTTCTGGACAAGTTCAGACTTATTGCCAGACTGATGTGATTACATCAAAACCTCAAGTGAGTTGGGAGCGTTTCATTCACCTGCGCAAAACCGCCCTCTTGATAATCAACAACCGAAACCAAATCACTAATGAAATTCCCCAAAAATGAAATTTGACACAAATTGCTTTAAACATAATACTTAACAGAAACGAGAAATAACATGACAATAATGATGACATTTTAAAAACTCTTTTTTATTGTTTGGAAAAATGCATTCATATAGTACAAATATTAAAATTTTTAATTTTTTAAAAATTGTTATTAAACGCTTTTACATTCTACATATTTTCAATTATACAAACTAACATGTGTATTTATATATTTTTATTTTCACATAAATATTCAAGACATTTTTTTTTTTCAAATCAGAATGATAAATATTTTAGTCTATTAGCAAATTTCATAATGAACATCATTACAACACAATATCATCAGAATATGTCATCAAATAGGCCAAGTATATAAAGGTCACACCATGTAATGGCGATACTGAAATCTGGTCAGCTGATATTCACAATAACACTTGACTAAATCTCATGGAAGAGAGAGAGAAAAAAATCCTTTGATCTAAACTATGACAATAACGTCATGGAAAAAATGACCAAACATACTGTAAGCATGAATCAGTCTTTCACTTGAAACATTCATGAAATCAGTCGCTGTACGTGTTCAAGCGGCAGTGACAAAAACAAAAGCTCACACTCACAATTAGAAGAAGAATGAATGGGAAGAGAAGCTTGGTAATATGTACAGACTGAGGTTTCTCTTTTCTTGTCTCTCTCCGGGCTCTAAGTGCGGGTGGGCAGCTGAGTGCGTGAGCGGGGTCGGACAGATGGGCCTCCCAAGGTGACGAGTTTCTGCGGCAGTATACTTGCTGATTGCTTCGTTCTCACTCCACACAACAACCAGCTAAGACACTGCCAAAGAACCACTCACAGTAGTGCCCCTCATTCCTCCTTCCATCACTCCAGCATCTCTCGCCATCATCTGTCGGTGACTGTAAAGGCTCCTAGTATGTGACTCTCCCGTCTGCTGCAGGTGAGCTCTGCACACTTTAATACTCTGCTCATGGAATGCCCAGAGTTCTTGTATGACAGCCAGGGACAGAGGTAGATTTCCCCTTACCGAATAAACCTTTGTTCTGCTTTCACTTTCCAAGAGATGACGGTAGGTGAGACTGAGAGATTGCCTGAAAACACAGAAAACATCTCATACTTCCAGTTTATTACAGCTCACCACTGCTGCATACGAAAACAGAACTGAGTGACATAACACAGGGAATGACGGCATTCAAAAAAAATTTCTCTGTCAGTATTTTTTGTTTTGTTTTCCAGGAAAAAATATTAGAATAAACTAAATAAAGAGAACATCTAAAATAAATGTATGATAAGAAAGGTATTTTAAAATGTAATTTATTCCTGTGATGGCAAAGCTGAATTTTCAGCATCATCACTGCAGTCAGTTGATTTCAATTTCTGTTGTGAGGCTTGACATTTTTTCTTTGATTTATATAAATAATTTCAAATCAATTGAATGCAACCTTACTGTTTAAAGTAATTTAAAAGGGTCTAAAATATTCATTTATATTTGTATATTTATTTTATAATAATATTTTTACTGGAAATATATAAATACTGGAAAACTAAAGTACTGATTAAGAAATAGATTTTTGTTTCAAAAACAAATTAAACCAAAGTACAAAAGGGACAATGACAACTGTATTACTAAGGGTAGAAAGTACCAAAAAAAATCACAGTTCCCATATCTGCGATGTCATTTCATCATAGCTGCGTAATTTCCAAATTATCATTCAATAAATAGTTGTGACACAACCCTTACAGAACATTTACCTTCAATAATCACAAGATGGACAAAAACAAACCCCGAGGATACACTGACGTAGAACTCTTCCTACACTTTACGACAGTAACGCCAGCTTGCTAAGACTCCCTTCCAATGTAAACAAGCCTGCAAAGCTTACATCTGAAAGAGAAAGACTCTATCCTCAGAAAAAAAGAGAGTTTGAGAGACCGCCACACCTCAGGGAGGGGAGAGCACACCTTCCTTTATTACTTATATGAACTATGCTCACCCTCTACACCGCAAATAGAGCCGTGACTCACTTATTCTCAAATAAACGCCGAATCTAGGTTCAAAGGGTTCAGCCTATATTTGCTTGTAAGAAACTCTGAGAACAGATGCGTGTGAAAGAGCATGATCGCTCGCATGAGTGTGTCATATGTTTATGAGTTAGGTGACTAAGGGGATCGGTCCGGTCCCTGATTTGTTGTTCACCTCCAGAAGCAGTGTGAAGGCCCTATCTGCTGGTATTCCCCACAGTGCAGCTATTTTGGGCAGACAGCCTCTCTCTCTTAAGGGCTCTGCCAGAGAAGAAGGGCCTCTGCTCACTTAGCAAGAAGGCTTAGAACAGAGTGGGAGAGAGTTAGCGTGTGCGTGGGAGAGCGGAAGAGTGAGGAAGAGAAAGAGGAGGCACGATTAAAGAGAAATAAAAAGTGAAAGAGAGAAAGAAAGTGATGAAAAAAATGGTCGTGTGGCTGCGGGTGACAGTTAAATCAGATCAGGGTCTTGAAATGCTGTAGAAGCGCTTGCGGCAATAGATGTGCGCCACACCAGGCTTAGTCACTGTCATCAGACGCTCGAAATCCCATACTCAAGCAATACGGGCATTGTGACCCAGATGAGGTGGATGCGTCCTTCTGTATCACTCTTTTTCCTGTGCTGTTTGGTGACAAGTTACGGCACGTAATAAGTCCACAGAGCTGAGATGCCAAGCGCAAAGATGCATGTTAACCCTTGAAATGAACATTTGCCTATGAAAACAGGTTGAGGTCAAGAGAGGGCTAAGTAGCTCATGTGACATTATCTTCGTTCCCTACTCTTCAGTCCGAGCGAGAGGCACCAGTAAAGTCTTTTTACAGCAACCGCTGATACAATATTCCGTTTTGTCCGCAGCATTATCTGAGTCTGAGCAAACACACCTGTAATTATGGGACTATTTCAGTAACAGCCCTGCGCTGACTGCCACAGTACCTCACATGAGTGCTGACATCACCATGGGACGAGGGAGGGGGCAGAAACAGGGTGAGGCTTTCCTAAAAGAAACTTCAAGCAACTTCCTTCTATAATTCACCCAACCTGTAAACAAATTATGAAATGAATATATATATATATATTTAGGGGGATGTCTTTCACTGGTTTGCAAGGAAGAACAAACAGTAAGTGGAAGAACTAAAAAATTAATTCTTAATGCATATTTTATATTATGCTGATATAAACTTAATATATGTGTGTGTATATATATATAATAAATCTTCATATAATTGTAATTATAATTTCTTAATTATTCATTAAAAATGTTTCTTTTATTTTTAAAACATTAAAAAAATTCAATATATATAAATATATACTTGTATGTAAAATATATTTCAATATTATATATATATATATATATATACACACATATATATATTCTTCAAAATTGTTTTAAGGATTATATTTTGTTAGATTAAAACAAAGAAAATTCAAAATAGTCTTTTGCAAACATCTTATGCAAGTTTTGTTTTTCAAATGTTACTTTAAGGATTTAATTTAAACAATTTAAAAGTTTAAAGGTTTTATTTAAAGTTTTTATATTTTAAATACACAAAGAATTAGGTACTGAAATACAAGACAAAAATACTGATAATAAAGATAGTAAAATATGTAGCCTGTCAGACTATTCGTCATAATTTCTGTTTTTGTCTGAGTGTTGACAACCTGTCAGTCCTGCTTGGCTGCCTTTTTAGTTACTGGATGCGTTTATCACATCAAACATGTAGGTGTTTTGAGCAATATAACATGACCAGATGCACGCTAAATGACATTCCTAGCACTGATGCATATTATCATATTAAAGGCTTTGAATTCTATCAGCCAAAAGTGTCATCAGACCACATCTGAAGGCTGCTTTAAGGAAATCCGATCGGCTCTTTGGACAGACAAAGACAAACACGTACTCATGGATGAGCACATACACAGCTGTCTGACAGCGGGCTTTAGAAAAAGAGGAAGGCTACATATATGCCACCCAAACCAGCACAGAGGAATAAAATCATTATACCACATCCAGCATCACGTAAAAGCATTCAGACCCTCACATACCCACACACACACACTCATACACAAACACACGCCTCGTGATCTGGTTTCTGCTGCAGTTGCTAAATTGCTGTGTTGTGTCCCTGTGTCTGTCTCGTGAGGCCGACGGCTTGCTGAGGCCACATGATGGCAGGAATTCCTGGCTGCTTTGGGCCTGATGTAATCTCTAATACAGGCTTTCAGGAAGCAGGGGAAAAACATACGCGCATATACACACACACACACACCTGCCAGCTGGCACTGCCATGTGCCTGTACGCCTCTGACACACTTCAGACCCAAGAAACACAGGCTCTGCATTAACTGACAGATCAAATTAATGTGTTTACGGGTCACAAAGTTTGTCTAAACTAGTGATCCGGGAAAATCTGAATGTCTAAAAATATTATACATTTAGAATAAACGCAGTGAAACCAGTAGTAGAGAAGAAAACCTCTATCTATCTAATGTACATAGCATAATTAAAGGGATAGTTCACCTAAAAATGAAAATTCTGTCATATTTGTTCCAAACCTATATGCTTTTCTTTCTTTTCAAAAGATTGTGTTTTAAAGAATGTTGGTAGCTAAACAGTTTTGGTGACCAATAGCTACACCATGCACTTTTGGAAAGACATCAGGATCCAAGAGTAAATCATAACAAAATTCAAACTGAACTATCCTTTTAAATATCCATTTTTTCTTTAGATATCTAATAAGTCTTTTGCTCATTATGACAACATACAGTATCTCAAAAATAGGTCGAATGCAGTTAGTACAGAAACTAATTTAAGAAAGACAACCGTATATCAACAAGGACAGTTTAAATTTGGAATAACTAGAATCAGACACTCACCTTACTGCTGATCCAGGTCTCTCATCGTGTCCAGGACATCTGGATACACTTCTGTTTAAAAAAAAAAACAAAACAGAAGCACTTTGTTTTTTACCACCATCTGCACTGTTGTTTCTCCCACGGTTGTGTCACTTTGTCTAAAGTACAGCAGTCATTTCATTCCTCGGACTTAATCATATAAAATAGAAAGTACAGCTAAATGTCACTGGCAAAACTTCTCATGTTTGTTCCTTTATTCAGCTAATTAAACTATTACTGTGGCAGCAAGCTTCCCTCTGTGATTTTAGTTGAGAAGTTGGTATGTCACTGTTAAAAATAATATAAAAATAGAATTTCTTTTAAAACATTAAACTTTTAAGTTAAGTCACTGAAAACCACAGAATGAGGATAGCCTTTAATCAATCAATCAATCAATAAAATTGCTATTAATGTCAGAAATGAATTTTCAACTACAGGGCAATACTTTTTTATATTTTATGTTTAAGAGGCCATATTCAAACCATATAAAATATACTCAATGTCATTATTTATGTTTATGGGTGTGTGGGAGGTTTGTTTAGATTAAGATGAACTCTGGTGCGATTTCTCAGTTAATTTGATTAAGTGTGAACGCTGCCATCCGAACCCTGGTGCGCACCAAGCAAGTGGACCGAGACCCCTAAAAAAAGGTTGGTCTCGACCCGCTGTGAAATGAACTCTAGTGCGGTTTGATTGAAATATTAAGCAACACAGACCAAACATATCCAAACGGATTAAAAACAGGACGTGATGTCACCAGATGCGACCCTTAAAATTACAGAGTGCTAAAGCATACCTGTTTTTTGTCGTCATAGGAACTATGTTGCTCATTAGAGTTTGGCACAGGTGTCAGAAACACCATCTCCTTGCAGCAGGTCTTCGTTTGTGTGCAACGGAGGAATTCCTGGAGATGTTTTGACTCCGTTACACATTTTATAAACTCTTCACGAGTTCTCAGCAGGTCAAAATGCCATCACATATGCACATACGAGCGCATTTAGCCCAGCACAGAACATGGTTTTGGATGTTTGGCAAGTTCAGTCACAAAAAAACGTTTTTTTTTTTTTTTGTATCTTTAGGTCCGGTCTTAAAAATAACAGTGTGAATGCTAACTGAACCAGGACTAAATGCATTTTTTTTATGGTCCGGACCAAAAGAACCAAGAGAACCGAACCACAAGTGTGACCACACTCTAATACTTAAATTGAACTATATTTATTAAAATTCATTATGTGATAATGTATCTAACTATATCAGACATTAAAAGAATTCAATTTCAGGGACACTTTTGTCACATTTTAATTGCGTTTTTGCCCTGCGCCCTCATTTAGTTCTGACCCTGCCAGCTATAGATAATACTTCAGAAGTCGAATGACTAATAATAGACAATTATTTTAGAGAACAACTGCTTTTCACTATCCTACATTACTGACAAAAAATCTAAAAAAATAAAAAAGAGACAGAAAAGGCAGGGAAACTGGAAAAAGTCATAGAGGACCGATAGGTCAAAAACAGTTTGTTTACCAAAAAAAGCAAGAACCTCAAGTCGTTGCAAGGCTATATGGGCAGACAAAGTGCAAACATTGCATTCCTAAACAATATCAGTTTACTCAAGAGACTGTTGATCAATGCAAGCTCTATTTGTAGAGCTAGAATACATTAATAATTCACACAGCCCACCTTTCAGCCAGTAAAATACATTACTATCAGCACACTGATGCTTCTGGCAACAGCAGAGGTGCTTCCGAGCTAACCACTGGTTCGCGGGAGTAACCAACACTTTGGTATAGCCACCAAATAAATGTACATACATCAGTCAGAACATGAAACAAGACTGGCGAAACATCTCACCTTTTGTCTCAGGGGTCGTGTCATCAGAAGACCAATCGGCCGTGGTGAGGTCAGGGATCTTCCAGAGAGGGAACATCCAATGCAGAGACTGTTTAATCAAAGGCAAAAACATTCCTTTATACAGTCAGTCAAGTTCATATATATGTGTTTGCTCGGGACAACACCAAAGACTGAGTCACAAAGGGATTCATTATTCTTCCATTGCTTCAGATTGATTTTCTCTATTTTTAAGGTCGGCAGTTTGCTCACGGAGCACCAAAGGTGATGAGCGCAGAGTCATTGAACAATTTATCAATAATGTCTGTCAAGATCAGCTTACATTTAGGCACAGCGGCGGAAATAATGTGACTCTTAAAGAAATTAATGAATGGCAATGTTTGCTAAGAGAGACACCAATGATTTGTATAGCCTTTACATTTCAGCTCAAACAGCAGCTCATAAATCAAAATAAATCTGTTTTGTAGCCAATTACACTTTTTTTTTGTATTTGTAAATGCTATAAACATATCTTATATATATATATATATATATATATATATATATATATATATATATATATATATACACACTAATCCAATATGTATGTATACACACACACACACATTTTGTTTTCCAGTAAAAATATCTGAACATGCTTAAAACAAGATACATTTTGTTGACCTCATGGGCATTTTTTTAAAATCAGTTTAAGCATGACTTTTACTTCATTTTGTTAGATTTATGCTTAAAACAGGAAAGATATTGTCAGTGGCGTAAGATAAAAAAAAACTTAATTCAAGATATTCTCTAAAAACAAGTTGTGTTTTGTGTTTTTAAGATGTTTAGATGGTTTTAATGAGGAAAAAAAATACACAAAGATACAATTTTGTGTAACGAGCTACTTTTTAGTACACTGTAATTATAAAAGAGCAAGAGAATTTGTGATAAAATCACTTGTATTCTTATATAAGCTACACCTGAGGAGTGACACACTTACCCAGGTGTTGGATGTTTGTCAGTTCAGTCGGTCCCAATATCCAAACGGTCGACGGTTTGCAGTCGTTCGCCGGTCACTTGGATGAAAAGAAGTTACTGGTGCTGACCACAAGTCTCAACTCCCTCCTGACAAGCCGGTACAAGTCAAGGCATGTTCTTGTTGCTCTGCACAGCGCCCTCTGCTCTACCGCTTCAACTGGGAGAACTGGAGGAGGAGCAAAGAGAGAAGAGAAGAGAAGACTTAGCATAAGAGGTGACTGGACAAATCAGAGACACCTCTCCCTCAGAGGTCACTGTACTTCTGTCTTCTGTCTTTACAGGCAGGAGCATGTTCTGACAGTCTCTGCGCAATACAACAACACATGAGTAAGTGACTCAGGCAGGATGTGTGAGTAAAGTAAAACGCGCAAGAAAACACTTACGTCAAATTCAACATGACGGGTATTATTCACAGTGTTAAATCTACAATATTTCATTTACATTTACACTTATTTGTGTGCACAGGCATTTCCAACCCATTCACTTGAGTGAGTTAAAGTAGGCCTATAACATAAGCCTATTTTCTAGGTTATTTTGTTAAAGATTTCCAATTTTTTTAAAAGATAAAATGCGATTAAGAGTGGGCATAACTCTTAAAAAAATATTAAAACGCTCTAGGTTTTCATTTAAAACAGCATTAGAAGAGTGAGTGTCTTACAAACTCAACGCAGTTCAATTTTAATCATGTACAATAGAGCAGATTAGTTTTGTTAATGGCACGCAGTAAGCCAGTTTGTTCCCTGAGGGAGATCTTCATGGGACCCTGCACTGCTCCCCCTGGTGGCGAAATCTTACTGCACCAAAGTTCACATTGAAGGTATGTACTGTTCTACATCAAGGATATAAGCTCATTTTAGAAATAATATGACTAAAAATTAAGTAATAAAAATAAAATCAAAATAATTAATTAAATAAAATATTTTATATATAATAATAATATAATTTGATTTTTTCACATAATATTTTTCAAAATGTGTAAAGTAATTTATGTATTTAAAAATATATAATAAAAATAACACTTAATAATTATATAATAGTGCATAATGCATTTTTAAACTTTTTGCAAAAATAAAAAAGAGTGTATTGTAAATACGTGGCAAATGTGCACATTTTTAAGTTGATCTACTGAAAGCAACCATTACGCATTGCTTAATCAAATTATTGAATCAAATTATCACAGAGAATCTTTACACAAATATTTATACTTACCCAAATCCTCAATGGAATACGCATCCACACAAATGATTTCTCAGATATCAGCCAGCACTGATTTATGTAGCAATGAAACACAACCCCTAATTAAAGTGAGGCACCAGAGCAGTAATGCACAGAGCCCAGCGCTCTTGAGAAACTTCATCACCAGGCAGAGTTGCAGTGCAGCGACACAGCTCAGCACCACAGTAAATGTAACGCTGTGGCCTCTCTCTCTCTCTCTCTCTCTCTCTCTCTCTCTCTCTCTCTCTCTGCAGTCTGATCCACTGTATGTTACAGTACTAGGACTGCACTTCACTGGATTGCAGCAGTCCAAGACTGATGACCTTACCAATAAAAAGAGCAGAGTCACAAATGCCAGCGTTTCCATTTCCATCAGCACGCGCTGTCCTGTGGCTCACCTTCACCCTTCTCACTTACCCCTCTTCTGATGGTTTCTCCCCACTCTGAAGTGGGCAAAGTAACACATTTTGTTCTTTCCATCCTGTTCTTTGAAAATTTGACATTTACATTTCCTATTGCTGGTACTGGTGTCAGTGAGAGCTGACTGATGGCTTTTGGACACAGTGCTGCAGTTGCGGTTAAGGGGGCGCCAAATTTCACCAAGCTCGCTCACTGGCCTACTCTCTGCTGCATTGGAGCCTTATTCCTAGTATGGGACAATGCACCATTTGAGTCTTAAAAAAATCCCTTTACGAACCTGAAGTGTTGTACAATGGCGCTTTAATTTGTCTGCAGTTTATGAGTAGCAGCTTTGCGGATGGCTCGGTGGCGTTGAAATAAAGTAAATCCCTAAACATCATGTGCAAATATGCTTGCAATACTAGGAGAGGTTGGAGGGCAAGCGTGGAATCCTTACTCCAGCAAGATCAAAGCTTGCTGCATTGATTACATCATAGGAACTAGAGCACTAGTATGGGACAATGCACCACTGGGTTGGGGGTGGGGGTGGGGGGTAGATTCGGCGGGAGGAGGTGGTGGAGTAAGAGGGCTAATCTAGCTTTTCTGTCTTTTTTTCCTTTCTTCCTGTCAGGAGGGCATATCCACAATCTGGGCTGCCAAACTCCAGACAAGAGCAATAGACTTCTGTAACATCCTTCCATTAACTTCCATTGCTTTCTCTGTTTCTCTCTCTCATCGTCCACGTGACCGCGTAGCTGCCTGTCTTTCTTGCTGCTGCCACAGCTTGGCAGTACTGCAGGAACTGTGCTGCAGGACACTGCAGGGTATCCGCTCTCCCTCTCGTTCTTACTCTCAATCTGTAACTTTTCACGAGGAAACAGCGATGAAGAAAAAGTAGCTGTTTTGGAGGGGAGAACGATAAGGTTTATGCATTCACATCGTTCTGTTCCTCATAGCAGATCTCTGGAGAGAATGGGGGAGGAAGAGTAAGAGGAGATGGGAGGATGGGTGTTAAAGAACATCAGGTGAGTGCGGCAATACGCTTTTTGGCTGAGCAGCAGCAACCTCCCTCCCCCCACCCCCCTTTGGTGAGTGCCATGAGAAACTGCAGTTTCTGCTAATGATGTCAGGCAGCGGATCTGACAGTGATATATCACTCCTCGCATTCCTGCTGTATACAGATCTAATCCTGCCCTATAGCTTGCAATATACACAACCGCGGCCGTTCCTCAACGTTCAGTTGGGACGGATGGGTTATGCGCGTATCCTGAGTTGAACTCATCACCGCGGAGTTTGTGCGCAGGTAATGAGCGCTACGTTCAAATTAAAACCTACACAGCCCGCTAAAGTATCATGACATAATCCCATCACATTGAATAAACATGAACGGCACGCTCATTAACAGTATGTAGGTAGTCAAACTGCAACAAACAAAAATCGCAACAGTGTCACGAGATTAGATTTCAATACACTACACAGAATAAACTAAATGTGATGCATTTCCCGTGTATAAGTATGTAATTAGTATATGTAGTTGAGTAGAGAGTGAGCTGAAGGAGAAAAAGATCTGCAGTGAAAGAGTTATGAGTCCCCCCCACTGCTTTATTTGAGTCAGTCTCGCTTGTTCTCGGATGGGACGGTTAGTAAGAGTGCGCCACCGTCCAATGGAGAGTGTGAAACACACACACGTTAATAAACACACTTGAAGCTGAGACCCTTATGCACCTGGCTAAACCGTTCTGTCCGAGTGCCCTGAGAGTCTATGGTGGTGGCAGTTGCTAGCTGACACACTTGCACACTGCGCTCTGTCCTCCCTAGGCCATCCTAAAACGTTACTTCCATTTTCCCATCTGCTGCAAGTTCTTTAACTCTTTCCCTTCCCCGCATTCCGGATGCAAGACAAACTGCAGCTTCGGTACTTCAAGCTATACAACACAACAAAGTGCAGCAAAGTATAGCACCCTAAAGCTGAATATATCTGGCCTACATCTTTTATTTATGCCTGCAGGCAACATTTCTATACTAACACTGATCCTAATTCAAGCTCGTGCGTCTTTTCTTCCTGTGTCGGTATCCCGCATGCACCTGCGTGTGCTAAGATTAACAGTAAGACCGGCCGGCATTGGTTAGGGAGACGACCACAGAAGTGTCGGTCGCCTGACTGCAGAAGATCACTCATCATGTAGGTCAATGCAAACGGGTCCTTTAAGACCCAAGAGCAGGTGAGTGAATAATTCTGCAATCAGATAGAAACATCCCACAAAGCTGAACCCCCTGTGATTGGGTGAAAAGTTCAACATGCATCTTCTAGCCCTGTAGAGAAAGACAAACTTCCACATACTCACTCAGCCTCCGCTCCCGTCCGGGTCTTGCAGGGGTGATGCACAAGCAGCCGTGTCTTCTCCTTCGTTGGTGTAAAGTTGACTGCAGCATTGCCTGCTGAATGGAATGACATTGTTCGTTCTCTCTCCCTGCTTCATTCTCCTGCTCTCTCTCTCTCTCTTTTTCTATCTCTTGCTCCCCCTCCTCCTCTCTGCGCGCTCACTGGCAGTACAAACTGCACAGCTCAGCAGTGTTCTCCCACTGCCGCAGCAGCTCCTGCATGAGCCTTGCGTATCCGAGTGTGCCGTGACTTTTAAAGGGGAACGCAACCTCCAGGGTCAGTGTGCGCCTCATCGCCACCCCCCTACACTCCCACTATGACGACCCCCCACCACCACCACCACCTTCCCCCGCAGCAGCTGGTCAAGACATTCCTTAAAAAAAGGTGGTGGTGGTGGTGGGGGGGGGGGTTACGAAGGAGGGGGGACGTCGTATCTACCTCAATTCCTTCGGATTAAACGGGTGACCCTTTTTGAAACTAAAGTGTGCTATGCTCGTAGTGCGGACACCATCCATCTTAGCTGCTGACACTGGCCCAAATCCGCCAAATGAGGCTATGTGGCCGATTTCGTCAGGTGGATGTAAAAACGATGGAAGGTGAATTAAATGAAAATGGCTGTTTGTATCGATGGTGATGGGAAAAAAAAACTGAAATACAAAACCAGGATCTTGAGAAACCAGATCTGGGGGTGTTTGAGGTGTATCGTTGCTTCCATTGCAACCAGGAGGTCAACTGTCTGGGAGCGAGAGAGATACATTACCAGCGGTGTGCAACATTATATTGGACAGACTACGAAGCGTTTTGACAATCAAGATGATTGAGGCTTCATGTTCCATTCACCATAGGTTCTAAATCCTGACTTACACGTTGGGAGATCTGACATTACCGTAACTTCTAACAGAGGGGGTTTTGAGAGGGCTGGCCCGCTCTGTGTACAGTAAATCAATCGCAACTCTTTGCGTCAGCAAAGCTGGAGCTGCAGCGGATTCTTCCCGCCCGTACCTGCTTGTATTCTGTAAAGCTCAACGGTTTGAGTCCGAAAGCTACAAGCGCCTTAGATAATACTGCAGAAAGCTCACTGAGCTACAGTTATTCCTATTCAATGACATACAGGAAATACATGATCAGGAGTGCACTGGTCAGGACCGAGTTCACAATACCATGACCTCTGGATAAAATATAAATGGCTGCAGCATGCTGGAAGCCGGTGAGGGGGCTTTGTAGAAATGGCAGATGTCATCATAACTGTATTGATTGGTGACCTGCGAGTTTGCCCAGTGGAACAGAAAGCGATCGAGCGCAAACTCTGTGCTGATCTCGCACATCTGCATGGCTGTGAGCGCACTTTTCAGTTTGCTCTTCAAATCGTTTAGGTCCTAAAAACTCAAAATCATACTTTTGGGGGGTAAGGGTGGGGGGAAGTATTAATGAAACATCCTAAACCTTTCACATCCTCGCTGAGCCATTCAAATGATTTATGATGTTTACTTTTCTCTGTCTCATCTGTGACATCAAAGAGAGATACTCATCATGGACAGAAAACTTAGATGATTACACCTACTGATGCCATAGACAAGTGATAGACTGATATACATTTATATTTTACATTTACATTTTTTCTATTAGCAGATGTTATTATCCAAAGCGACTTACCAATAAGGAATACAACATCAGCCATTCATTTTAAGGAGGCAGTAACACCAGAAGTGCTGTAATACAAAGAAGTACATATACAACAGAGAAGAAAGTGAAAAGTAGTTGAAAAGTATTTATTTGTTTATTTATTCACTGATATTTGGCCATTTTTCATTTGTATTTTAAACATTTCTTGATGAAGTCTGTGTAAAATATATTTAAATGAAAAAACATATTGACATTAATAGTATTTATATAGTACTAATAGTACTTTATTTTTTAATGTAATACTATAGCAAATATGCAAATAATTTTCTCCTTTTAATTCAATTTAGTTCTTATGAGTCAATGTATCAGCTGATATTTTTTCATTTTAACATTGTTTTAAAATAAATAAGGTTATTAATTTGTTATACTATTAAATTATTTTATATTTAATGTAAGACCATTTGTTCATTTAAACACTAAAATGATAGTATATATATATATATATATATATATATATATATATATATATTTCACCAAAAAATATTTTAAATATGTATATAATAATAATTGTTTATTATATCATGCCACCCTGTCACGCTGCTCTGTAGATCTCAGTATTGCCCCATTAAAAAGAAAAAGAAAAAAGAAAAACTCATATTGAGCAACCACTAGTTTGTACACATGCACCTCTCAGCATTTCTGCACTGCTGGTGCGCTGCGTCTCTCCGCTGAGCATCCTGTGCTGACTTTGACACAGATAGAAATGCCTTCAACAGCATCTCCTTCATGAGCAGTGCATTTTGGTAATGGCATCTCCATTGATAAATAAAACATGAGTGAAGGGCCCTTTTACATGGCTGATCACATTACCCCTCGCCTCACCTGACGCTCTGAGTCAGCTGTCAGAGTGTCCCCTTCCGCCTCCGCACGACTCTGGGATTATAGCTGGCCGTGAATACCCACGGGAGCGGCTTCATCACCAACCAGCATGCGAAAATTGTTCACAGCCAGGTGTACACTAGATACAAAGATACTTCAGAACGGTTTAAACAAAGAGTGAAATAAATATGTTAAACATAATAAAAGTATTTGACTCAGTATTAATTGTGTTAAAATTACAGCTGTCAAAGAAATTCCTCCACAATATATTCAGATATGTGAAGAAAACAGTCATGTATTTCATTGTGCATCATTTCCAATCAAGCTGTAATTTTGTCAAATAATCAAAAAAAAAAAATGAAAACATACTTACACTACAGTTCATTTTTTAAAATAAAATTTAATCAAAATCTAAGTAAAAACAGTGGTACTTTGAGATATCATTATGATTTAAAAGGTTTTATATTTTAATATATTTTGAAATGTAATTTATTCCTGTGATGCGAAGCTGATTTTCCAGCATCATTACTCCAGTCTTCACATGATCCTGCAGACACCATTTCAATATTCTGATTTGCTGCTCAAGAAACATTCCTTATTATTATCAATGTTGAGAATGCCTTTTTTTTTTGATGAATAGAAAGTACAACAGCATTTATTTGAAATAGAAATCTTTTGTAACAATGTAAGTCTTTACTATCATTTTTGATCAATTTACTGAATCCTTGCAAAATAAAACTTTTAATTTCTTAAAAATGACTGACCCCAAACAATGAAAATGCTAGCCGTATATAACTACACAAAGGAGTCAGCCATTTTATCTCTAAATGTTTAAAATGTCATTTCCACCACCATTATTTCCATTACAGAATGTTTTTAAAACACAAAACATAATTTGAGATGATAAGAGGTGTTTGTGACTTCAAGCAGCGTTGCGCAGACCGATCAGCGTATGACATCAAAGTACCGTGAGAGCAATTCGTAAGCATACAGAGCAGTCTGCTCTCTAATCGCTCTTGCAGTTGATGTCACACTGATTGGTCTGCGCACCGCCGCATCAAGTCAAAGACCTAAAACGACACTGTGATATAAATGTTTGTGACTTTTCCAATAAATGAAAAAGAAATGTCAGAATTTTCCTGTAATGTATGTATGCATTTTGTTGAGGATTGTTAGTAGACAAATTTCATAAACTAGCCTGTTTTTGGCAGTCATATGTCTGCATTACTACAATAAAGGCACATTTGGTATGTATTACTTAAGAAACATAAATAGCCACAACAGGTCTATCTCTACCAGATCACAGAGGTTAAACTTCAGATCTCATAAACTCAGATTGAAGAACCAAAAACCCATCTGTCTACAATCGCAGCTTCCCACTTTGGTCTGACAGAGCCAGCTGTCCCCCAGAAGAGTAGAGCTGCAACCCCCTTCACCTCTCCCTCTCTCATTCATCCCATCCCTACCTCTCACAACCAGCTGAATGGATTAACTGATTGACAGAAACCAGGAATTCAACGAGCCTGTACCTCTCAGCTGACCTCATTTTTTGAAGCAGGCCAGATCTCTCCCTAGGCCTATGACTGCAGCGGAACTAGCACAGGCTAACCGCTTACCTTCTTCACACAGGCAAATGAGAGCTAAAGATATTTTAAAAAGAGAAGTAAAATTAGTATCTTATGATATTAGAATTCTGTTATGATAAATATCCTCATGTTATGACAGATATATTTTCTCAGTAACACTTTAAAAAGTTGCATTTGTTAACATTAGTTAACTACATATCTTAAAGGGTTAGTTCACCCAAAAATGTCGCCCCACCCTCATGTCGTCCCACACCCGTAAGACCTTCGTTCATCTTCAGAACACTTGTCGCTTCATTACATTAAGGTTGAACCACTGTAGACGCATCGACTATTTTAACAATGTCTTTAATACCTTTCTGGACCCTGAAATTTGTTATGATGTCGCTGTGTCTCTGAAGATCAGAAAGCGCTTGGATTTCATCAAAAATATCTTAATTTGTGTTCCGAAGATGAACGACAGTCTTACGGATGTGGAACGACATGACAGTGAGTAATTAATGACAGAATTTTCATTTTTGGGTCAACTAACCCTTTAAAATGAACTTACAATGAACAACACTTCTGCAGCATCTTAGCTAATGTTAATCTCAACATTTACTCTACTTTTATTAAGATCAAAAGTTGTATCGGTTAACATTAGTTAATGTGAACTAACATGAATGTGAACATTTTTATTAACTAACATTAACAAAGGTTAATTATAAATGCTATAACAAGATATATATTGCTTATTGTTAGTTCATTTAAGTTAATGCATTGACAAATGAAAATGAAACATTTTCACAGCGATCCCAAAAAAACTGTCAGTGAACAGTTCTTTAAAAAAACAGCATGAGGAACGGTTTAATAATTTAAAGAACCCTTTTCCACTGTAAAAAACTTCTGTGCAATGAAATGGTCCCATGTCCAGGATCCATAGAAGCCTTCATTTTTCAATAAAAACTGCGTAACTCCGTAAAGCAGTCTAAGGCCAGCCAGTGATCTCCTGAGGTTCTGCGACAAAGATGTCTGAAACACGTGCCCTATCATAATGTCCAGAGGGACGCTGACCAAGAGAAAGCATAACGACAGCATGTTAATTTGCCGTGGTTGAGGAGGTGGACGGCTGGAGTGGATTGTTGTGGTGTCAGAGTCATGTGTGCGGTGAAGAATAGCTGCCTGCAGTCGTCGGCACATTTGATTAACGGACTAATGACGGATCGGCCTCCCCCGCACCGGCTGAACTGAAGTATACGTCTGCTTTATGCTACAAAATTACATTTGACCCCATGAGCTGTCAAAGCTTGAGTCATTTACATCCCCGATTTGAACAAATCACGATTTTGGAATGTTCGGAGCAAATAACTTTTGAGGTGCGGGGTCAAGAGGGCTTTTAATTTTGACAGCAAAATATTCTGCATTCCAGTCGTTTCTGGTGGGTTTTTTGTTTTTTTTTGAGTATTAAACAAAACAGTCTCAATGAAACAAGCAGTCATGGGTCATTTATAACATGATCATATATCTGCCAGTACATTGATTTTTAAAGTTGATATTACATGCCCGAATTAGCGTGACACATGAGCTGTATTAAATACAGGGGAGTTAAATGAAGATAAACATATCGCTGTATTTCATGGAGTCTTGCAGAGAGTCATTAGCTAATTCAGCCTCAACAGCAGCTTTTCTCAGTTAATTGCATTTCAGCACTTTCTGTACAGTCAGTATATATACAGTATACATATATATATATATGGAGAGGGAGTGTAACACACGTCTACAATGCAGCTTATTGATGTTTGCATTGATGCAATATATATATATATATATATGCATGTACGCCAGTTATTCAATGAAATGCATGAATGACTGTGATTATTAAATACTTGCTGAGCTAAGCATCACACACCATCCTGTGCAATCACTCACATGATCAGAGCCACACGACATTATTACCCCCTCTACAGGACAGAGGTGGAATTGCAGTTCAGAGGGATTCAATAGGCCAGATTTTATTCTACAATGATTATCAAATGCATCCAGACTTTGAACCATAAGAACAGTATTGATCTGCCATTAGGCATGAAATAAATGAATATATTCTTTCTGTTTGAATATACATTTTCTGTACTTAATGTATGTGCCACTTAATAAATTTGGTTTCACAAAAAATCATCCCGCAAGTAACATTCTTTCTGTGAGAGTTAACAAAAATCTTCCTGAGTGATTGGCATCATTAATCTCCGAGAGCTGCGTGAGATGGTATAAGAGCATTTGAAAGGGCCCTTTCGACCTTTATTAAAAGGGCCGATGCTCCGGGGGTCTGAGCCGATGCAGCTTTGTGCAGATGAACCTTGTCATAATCACAGAGCAGGTCATACGCAATCATAATGCCATTATAATAATGCGTAATCCACGTTAAAGGTGGTTATGTCATGAGTATAACGTATGCTCATAAAAAGACAGATTCAAGGGCATGCAGCAAAGAATTGCTCCTTTAGAAATTCCATCTTTCTCCAGCAAGGAAACTCAGGACAGTTCTGCTGCTTTGCGGAACATATCAAGGGAGAACATTTTGCAGTACAATGCTTAAAGGGACAGTACGGTATTGCCCGAAATGACCTGCGGGGAATGTATTTGCATAAATGTGCCACAGTAAGTAGGCTACATTTGAATTTCCAAATTGAATGTGCTAGTCACATTTGAAGCATTTCCCAAAGCTGACAGTGCTAACATTCATTTACTTTTAATTAAAAATATTTACTAATTCTATCATGTGATATTTTTACATAATAATCATCAGGTTACGGTTGATGAAAAGATTTGATAGACTTTATCTGCTAATGATATTCATTATCACATATTAATTAATTAATGCTGTTCCAATTGTCGGTACACATCACACCCATAGAGATACATTTGAATTGATATAAATATCAACAAGCTAATCTGTATTCAAGAATGGTTGTGTACACTGAATGGTTGATGGATCTGTACACACAAGGTCCTAAAGCTGCAGTTCTTTTAGTGTTAAAATTTTAGCTTTATATCTCTCTGTTTTAAGCTGACTGGGAACATAACAAAGAAGCAGTTTAATGCAGTGATACTGATACAATGATTATCCTGAGAACAATCAGGAAGTTTATCAAACGAGTACAGGGAACTGCTAATGCCAAATATGAATATGATTAATACATCATACCACTATGAACAATGAGCACATTTTAACTTTACCTCGATTATTAAGTCTTCACATCCTTTCATACCTTATGATAAAAACACTGCTATTTTTTAGATTTAAACAGAGGAAGAAAACCGATTCATTGTTCATTTTCATACCTTGCAGAGATTTCTTTTAGGACTGTGTATATGTACCGCACACTTGGCACCTGCTCCAGCTGCTGTAGAGAGAAAACACCAAAGCTGAGGCGATCAGCACACTTGCACCTGGGACTGTATCCACAGATCTGCTCTTAAACTAATCCTTACTGGCAGCGGCACTAAAGACACACTTGAAATGAACCTTCTACTGATATGAGGATGAAGAGATGAAAAGAGATAAGAAATTAAGCAAATTTCATCACGGGAAAGGAAGAATGGAAGGAAGAAAGATGGAAAGAACAAGACACACAAGAACGCAAATCTCACTGTAAAAGAAGAATTGTTGGCTTAACTAAAAAAAACAAGTTACCTGCATGGTTGCCTTAAAATTTTGAGTTCATTGAAATGAAAAAAATTGAGTTAATACAATGACTGGTTTAATCAACAGAAACCCAAAAGATTATGTTATCTGAACCACATTAATTATTTAAGTTGATTTGACAAAAGAAAAAAGTGTGATAAATAAATCATGAAAATAATTTTTTAGTGTATAGGACAGGAATATTTGATGCAATTTAGCACTTTGATCTCGGCAGTGACCTTCACCGAGTGCCACCAATTCTGTGTCCGCTGCACATTTTACAAGCAAGGAGACTGCTCAAAGCATGCTGCCCTGATGGGCCTTCCTGTGCTCCTCCACCCCCAACCATGGAGAAAAGCTGATTGCCTCTCTCTCTCAGCAGCAATGCAGCATTCAGGTCCTGCAGGCAATTTGACAAATGAGCTACATTCAGTGCTGAGGGGGATGCCTCCACTGCAGCACACATCCCAGAGCGCACGTGCCCGTAACCAGTACCCCTATGATTTACATCCAACATACCATTAGCCCTATGCATGAACGCTCAAGCACGCACACACTCACACTCTTTCTCAGCTGCAATGCTGTACTGATGTTCTGGCTTTAGCCTAAAGCTGAGGTATATGTGCTCTGGGCGAGCACCTCCATCACCCGTAAGTATCTTCACAATGCAGCACGGAGCACCGGCTCAGAGTATTACTGGGGAATTTTGTCCTTGCCGAACGAGAGACGGGTCTGTTTAGGGATTTAAAGCGTAAAAAGTGTTCTTGATCACTATTTTATTTGTTGGTTTTCCAGTTAAAAATGTGAACATCCTTAAAACAAGATAAGTTTTATATTAATTTAGGTAAAATTGTACAAGGTGATCTCTTTAATGAATTAATCTTAATTTTAAATTGATTAAAAAGTGAATACTCTTCAGAATAAATTGTACATTTTTTAAAAGTTCAGGTTCATAGTGCAATTAATTGTGCATTTTGAGATTTCAACTATTTAAGGCCATGTTTTACTGGCAGTATTATTTCAACTGTGAAGGTCATAGATATATTTTATGAATATGCATTTTAAAATTTAAGAACCATTTCATGCCTTCAAGGAAAAACAAAAATTCTTTTGAATTGCAAATATACCTAATATTTCAGTCCATTTTCCCATGCAGCTCATCTTATGATAAAAACATTGCCATTTTGAGATTTAAAAAGAGGAAGTAAACCTATTCATCTTTAATCATCCTTGAAACAAGGTAAAATTTCCTTTAATTGGTAATCACAGCTTTTAAAAATTTAGTGAGGTTTATGATTAAAACAAGAAAAAAACTAAAAACATTAGATATTATTGAGATTTTATTTTAGATTAGGCAAAACAAATTAAGCATTAAATTGAGCAAATTGTATAAGTTGATTGTTTTCTGAGAATACATCATTAAATAAACTGAATTCAGTCAAAACTAGAAGCACAATGACTTTTTCCAGATGGTTTTCGACATGTACTCAAACACTCCTAAGCGCTTCTGAAGAAAGGCATCTCTAACTGCACAATACAAATGACAATATGGTTTTTACCATGTGCGCTCTCCTCCGAGGCTGGGGTTGGTAGTTTACTGTGGGCTGTCAAACCCACTGTCAGCCACACATGCTCTTCTATAGTGGGGGAGTGATTTGCGGGTTGCCTGGTGGGACTGTGTATTGATTACCTTGAAATTACAGGTTTTAAAAGGTTGGCGAAAAAGAGAAGATGTAAGCTGCCCTCACGCAGCAGTGTCTGCATGCTCACCAGTAATCAGCATCTTCAGCATATTGTGCTAACACTGCACAGGAAAATGTGAATTTCACTGAGAGACAGCTGAGTGCTGGGTAATTTAATTCAGGACTCTCTCTCTCTCTCAGCCAGAAGTGTAAAATGAGCCGTGTAACCTTCAAAACCACACAACCTTTCATCTGATCATAAAGGATGACTGACAAATAAGAGCAGTTAGCATTTAAGGAAATTACATATGTCAAATGATCAAACTGTTCCTGAAATATGCATCCTAAAGCCTCGTAGAAATCTGATCAGCAAATGAGAAATCTCAGGTTCAAATGTTTCCAAAAGTGAAAAGTGATTAAAAATCTAATTCAAACTTGAAAATGAACAGATTTCGAACAATTTAAAACAAATAAATGTTACGACTTAAAATAAAGAATGCACTCTATATCTAGGTCACTAATCAAATAAGCAAATTCAAAACAGATGTTCTTATTTCCATTAAAGCACAAGATGCTCTTTGGATCACTCTCAAATCATTGTCACCAGCAAACAATCCTCTAAAACATTGTACATATTTCAATTCAAATGTTCTTCTGCTAATAATTATGATTTACGATAATTTATTCAATTTAAATATTTAATAAACAATTTCAAACATTCGTTAAACTAAAAATGATCTATATATTTAATAATTAAATAAAAATAAAATGATCTAATCAAATCTTTTCATGTTATATGAATTGTAGCATGGCAAATCTGTTACCTAAAAACATTGATTCTCTATGCTTTAGGTTAGTCCTTCATATTATTTTCTCAGGACATTTAAAAATATATTTGAAGGCCTCCTGCAGTTGTGCCATACCTATTTAAACACTAGGTGGCAGAAAAGGGCTGTCTTTCGTACTATCTTAAAGTATTCCTGTGGTGAAAAGCAAGTATTTAATGTTGTTTATATATCTATGTGGTGTTTTTAATACGATTTAAGGCAAACCATGTGCAAATTCATAAGTCAACACCACTGCAGAGTTTTTTTCTCCCTAAAACTGCAGTGAACCAAAGACACTTTGAAATCGCTGTTGTTTCTGACGTCCCAAACTACCTCGGAACCAATCAAGTCATCGTGTGATCGTCAACGAGTGGATCTCTGAACTGGTGTGAGTGAGGGGAGGCGGGCTAATTTGCATATTCATAGAATCACGTTTACTAATGTGAGGCAAGGTTGTATAGTTACATTCAAGCTATTTTAAGGCATGAATAAATCTCTTTTTCAAGGATAAAACGTTTAAATTGGTCATTTTGGTGATCAAATTAATGGATTAATTTTAAGGGATATAATTATGAACTACAGAGCTTTAAGCTATCACAGTGCATTATTGTTCTGTAGCTCAAAGTTCATTTATAATGACAACAATGATTTTAACTAATAAAAAAAATTAAATATAACAACTTTTCTTTTTTTCCACATCACCTCATATTACTTTCCAAAGCTGCTTTCAGTGGCAAAAGCCTCGAGTAGTAACATTAAGCAAATAATCAGCCTGGAAAAATGAGGCCTAGACTCCACTGTAGCTTATCAGGATAAAAGGGTAACAACGAAGTCCATATATTTCACTTAAACACAAAAACGTGCATAAGTTGACTGCCATTTTTCAGTTTAAGCAAAGCTGTCTTACATAAGAACATTCTTAAAGATAATAAGTGCCCGCGTATGCAATAACCAGAACAAAGATGTAAAACTACTGTACATAAGCAAATACTTAGTTCAAACTAAGCAATCCAAGAAAAACCTCTTGACTCTGAGAATAAAATATGAGCCTCTAAAACTTCCTATTTTTTAAAGCAAAATATCCATTCACCAGTGCGCCAGTCCTTCATTTCACAACATAACCTCACTTACAGCTTCCATATGAAATAAATGCTGGAAAAATGCTGGTTTATGCAGCCTGCTGTAAGAATGACTCACAGAGAGAGTGAATGTGTCAAGAGTGTTGTGTGATGGTGGGATTAGCTCACAGTAAATTTCCTTTCCCCTATGACACGCTACTCATGCTCACATTCCTGCAGCTCAGTTCCAGTTCCTGAAAAGAATGAGGTGCTTGTGCAGAGATGTTTGGAGCTCTGCTGAGGAAACATAGCAGGTGAGTCACTCAGAATCAAGCATTTGTTTGTTGCGTACTAGCGGAGAAGGGAAGCAGACCACACAATGGTACAAATAGTAGCTGGTGTTAAAACATTTAAAATGTGCTTTCTTAATACAAGAGAAACTGTTATAAAAAAAAAAATGGATTCAGATGTATGATCATTGTAACTCTTGTCTGGCTCATCTAAAATCAACCTAAACATTTTAAAAGAAACTGTATATTCGCTTCCACTAGAGTCCGGGTCTGACTACGTGAGAATTTAATATAGTTTAATATGGATGGTGTGGCTTTCTGAGCAGGATGGAAAGAGCTAAAATTAATGTGTTTACTTTTTCTTATGTGAAAGATAGCAGTGTTCTTAAGGGTTGTCAGGCTAAATAAAAACAGTCTGTGAAATTGTGCAACTTTGATATGCTTGCTATTATTTAGACTTATTGAACACAGTTTGGCATAAAGGACTGAGGCTAATCATGAAAGTAAAACAACTACAACCCAGAGTTGTCCTTCAGGGGTTTGTATTAAGAAGACATATAAAATAAAAACACATAATAAACCTAAATTTTCATTAAATTTCTAACTATTTGAAAATGTCTAACTTTATACTGACATACTGTAACCCCTGGTTTCACATCTTAAGCCTACACTGTAGGCTTGGATTAACTTAAAAAAGTAAGTTACCTTCAAATTTTGGGTTCATTGAAATGAAAAATTTGAGTTGAACCATATTAATTATCTAAGTTGCTTTGACAAAAAAAAAATGTTGTGATAGCAAATCATAAAAATATTTTTTTACAGTGTAGTCCCAGACTAAAATGCATGTTTGAGCTGTTTTAACTGAAAGCAACTTGCACTGACTAAAATATGTCTGTGCAATTGTTTTATCTCAAATTGTCTTTATCTCCTAATTGAACAAAGGCCTAATCCTGGCTTAATCTACGACCTGTCTGTGAAACCAGGCCTATAACTATTATCTAATGTAGTGATAGAGTGGTGCAGGGATGACGTCTTTTTGTGGGCCAAATCAAGAGTCAGCATCACCCTGGTTCCCTCAATACAACCCAATAGGATTTTTTCTATTGGCTTGTGGATTATTGCAGAAAATAAGCTCTGTGACTAACAAAAGATTATGATTCTTATTCGTTTTGTTCATCATGATAATCTTCACAAATGAACAAAAAAATTTTTTAGTTATATTTTTGGCCTTTTCATGGCTTTATTGGATGGGAAAGTACAGATGAGAGAGGAAAGCATGGGGTGAAGAGAGGGGAACAGGACCTTGAACCGGGAATCAATCTCAGATCGCCAAAGGCACAGTTGCGCTATGTGCCGGTGCTGCCCACAAGTCTATCGGCACCATAAAATATGAATTTTTAAGCGAAAACACAATCAGCAGAAGTCAAAAAAATATCTCGAGCTTGTGTGCATCACAGACCTTATTTCAAACATTTAACCAAAAACCCATCGACTTCAACAACCAGATGTGCTAAAATGCTACCTCTTTCTAGGTTTTGACCTGAGTAAATAAAGCCAACATAAACCAGTACCAGAAAGGCCAATGAAACTATTAGGAAACAAAAGGCTGAGTAAGATCTGAGATTTTGTCTGTAAATAATATGCCTTTCTGTTTTGCGATTATTCTTGGCATGTCAAAGAAGCTTTGGAAGTGTGAGTAACCAGAGTGAACACAAGGGGACAGTAAAAGACTTTACCATTTCATATATGTCCATTAATGGTAATACTATGGTTAAGGCAAGAATGTGATTCTTATGTGTGAAATGTGAAAATGTGAAACGTTTTGCTTATTTCTACCATCACTGCTCACCTCTTTGTTGAGGTCTACATCAGAGGGAAAACATCCACTCCACCCTAAAACAAAATGGTTTGACAGACACTAGCAAACCACAGAGATGGGCTCAGGAGGAGGGATACATTGTGTAAGGCCTATGGAGGAGTTATTACTGTGTCTCCAGACAGTTTGGGTTGCCAAGATGCCTCGTTGTCTGTTGAGTCATATAGAGAGGAGCCACATGAATCAGTGTCGTCAAGCATGGAAGTGCAGTCATCACACAAAAAGGTTGTAACAGTATCTAGGGTCGGAGTGGAGTCAGTCTGAAAGTGAATATGAAAGTGCAAATATTACTGATCGAAAGCAAGGCTGTAAAAGTATTCAAGATTGGGGGACCAGATAAGAATCCCAGAAAACCAATATAAATGAATCACTACTCTGAATATTGGAAGATGCAACCCCACAAATGTGTGTGATGGATGCGGCCCTGAAGCAAGAGACACACTATACCAGAAGACCTATCACAACGATATCAGAAATATAAATAGAAATGAACAAAATAAACTCCCAGAAAAGAACTATTATTAAAATTCTATATTTTTTTTCTGTAACTACTGTACATAAAGCAAACAGAATAGCATCCATTCATGATTCAATTTAAATACATTATTTTAAAATACATTTAAAGTGAAATGTAGAATATTTATATTACGTGCAAGATTTATATTACTTATATTAATAAAGTAACTAAATATAAATCACTAAAAAAGAAAATTAATGGATATATCAAATTTGAGATGATAAATAAACAAAAACGAGAATATATTAATGTTAAATATACTAATATTTAATTCATTAATTAAATGGATACCTAAAATATCTTTATTTGTGCTCAAGATATTAGTTAAATTAAGAAAGAAATGACTCATAAAGCCCTTAATTAAGAATATTATGAAATATATCAAAATGAATAAACAAAACAGAGGAAGTTTCAACAATGCAAACCAACATTTTTTAAATACATATATATGGGGCATTTTTATAACTTTTACAGAAATATTTGGCATTTTTCCCTATAAAGAGAGAGATACAGCAAATTAATATAACCACAAAGAGACACAAATAATAGATATTGATTCACTAGAAAATGAGTTCTAGAACAAGTAAATGGGTCACAAATAAAGATATTTGATTTGATTTGCTAACTATTATGACTACAAAGTTGGTAAATTAAAAGAAAGAGAGTATATCTGGCATGCACATACAGAGTGATTATGCCATTATTATGTAGTCCACAATTAGAAGGGTTTATCAGGGGAAATGAGCTAAACAACAGCTCAGCTCAATTGGGAGGGACGTTCAGCAGCAGCTGGGAGCTATTTGACCACGTGACGGAAGAGATGTTTCTGTCGCTGTAGCAGCCATCATTTCACCAATACAAGCCTATGCTAAAACAGACAGAGAGGAGGTATAGTCATGGATTTGCACTGGAATACCGACTGAAGGGAACATACTCGCACCACTCCTTCGCCCATGGTTTATTTCCCGGCGTGTGTCCGTTGCAGGTAGGGTCTTAAATTGTTACGTTTTAATACATTTGCCAGTCTTTTGTCTTTGCTGTCTGTTCACATGCATAGACTCGCGTTTTCCCAAGCTTTTCGACAGCAAACATCCAGTCGATGTTCTCATTCAACAAGCCGAAGATATATAAAACGTGAAATACGATATAAACGTACTAGTTTGTGACACCTTTCCTAATACGTCCGTGTAAATAATAAATTAGTATGCACTAAACAACAACAACAACAACTGCTTCCTGCGTTTGTAATGGGTCAACAATTAATTTGTAAACCAACAAAGACGCCTCGTGGACCCACACTTAATAGTTTCCTACCATAGATAAATTGGGCTGCATTGAGAGATTATTTTCTTCATTGGTTACACTTAATCTCTCTGCGAAACACCAGGTAGTCGCATTACCAGTGACTAGTGAAGCTCAATGCATTAATTAGTTTGTTTACATGAGAATTGTGCTTAAACTGCAGCCGTTTCTAGTTTTACTCCACGACTTTAAAGATGTTTGGCCCAGATAATGCTGGAGAGGCTTTACTTTCGGTTTAAGGTCTGAAAGACTTCAGTTTCAGCATTGGTCTGGAGGCATTTGTGTTTCTTATTTACCACTAAATGAGGAATAACGTCATCGTCTGTTTATAATTCTTAGACTATATTAAAAATTAGGCCCGTTTTTTTTTCTAATTATTTGTTTGGTGTTCCAAGAGTGCTAATATTAGGTATAGTAGGCTTTTTTTTTTTTTTTTTTTTTTTTGAAAAGCGTTTTTGAAATTGTGTTGTTTTTCAACGTCGGTGTGTTCTTTCGGGAATACACGCGGAATCGTATGTATTTACCTGGAGAAAGGAGAGGGAGTGGATCTTTTGAAAGTGGGCATTTGTTTTCACTCGCGCCAGGATCTCTTTGAGCTGGTTTCTCTCGCCACGGAGCGGGAAACTTAAAAACCCGGAGTGGAGCTGGGCTGATTGGAGAGTGGATTGAGGGGGAAGCGGGAATCGCTTGAGCTCCGCTCCAGTGAAATTATATTCCAAACCGGCCTTTGATCTGTGTTGCTTGGTGAGAGCAATTTTTTAATGTATAGGTGAAGGAACTATTTTCATTGGCAGAGAAGAAATAAACTTACTGGTATATTTTTGTCTAAATGTAAATAAAGGTGACTTGACTTCTACATTTAACATGGGTTTTTAACATTTCAGAAATGAACAAAACCACACGTGTTGTATATTTAAAGACATCATATAGCGGAACAATAAGGGTACGTTTACACGACAACGACGTATTAAAATTGTATAGAGAAATTCGCGTACAGACGACAACGTTGTCAAAACAATGCCAGTTCGCAGGTGCAGACTATAAGGGATACAGCTAAGGCCACTGGGCATGTGGACATCAAATTTGCGTCATTTTAATGTATAATTATTTAATTTAATAACGGTAGGGGGAGGTATTGTAAGGGGTAGGTTTAGGGTTGGGGTAGATGTTAATAAAACACAATTTGATAAGTAGCACATTTCATTTACTGTTTATCCTGAGGTTTGCCTAACTACTAAAAACGCTGTATTATGCATGCCAGGCCAGTAGTTGGCAATGTCCTTTTGTAAAGAAATGCGACGCACCTATCCACCGTGTTTTGCTCGACTTTTTTTTCTAAATTTTATTCTTATTTTCCTGTAGCGCTTAAAGTGCAGTAAACTGTTTTTTTTTTTTAAACTCTGTGTTTATAAGAAAGACAATTCATTAAAATAATATGGTAAGAAATACCAGTTTACAATATCAAGCAGTATAAGCTATTTTGTCCAGCTAAAAAATAACTGGAAGCAAATAACAAGATAAGCCAGACACATTAAAATTGTAATTAAAATTACAAATGGCCGCACCTGCTCTCACCTGTAAAATAAGGTGGATAGACTGAACATGTAATATGCATGACATCACCTTTTCATTCACGTTTTTGTAGAGTATGTTTACATGCCAATGATGCACTAAAAACAAACATTTTCCTGTTGTGCTTATTGCGTCCAAAAGACAACGTTGTCAAAACAATTACCGTTGTATTATGCATGCCAGGCAGATAGTTGGTGAGGTTCCGAGCTACACGGCTATAGACTGAACATGTAACGCGCAAGATAACACAGCTTTCACAAATTCATGTTTCTGTAGTTTACATGGAGACGACAACTGTATCATTTTCAAAAACCGGCTCTTTAAAACCTGTTTTCAAAAGTTTGCCTTTCAGGCCCCCAAAATGCCTTTGTGTAAATCAATGTACAAAATGCATGAAGTTCAGTTTTTAGTTGAAAACGGTGTCGTGTGAACTGCCCCTGAATCTTCTTTTTAGCCAGTGTCTTTGTTACATTATATTTTACATCACTATCATTACAAATATGAAGTTACCAGTGTTGAAACTTGAACTTAAGTTTAGTAACTATATTTTGGCTGGATCTGTGGTTCATGCCAACTTGCTTGAAGTGGTTTCTCATCAATGATTTGTGAGATGACTAGCAGAGACGTCAGTTCAGTGTTTGATGTCTTTTTTATTGTCAGATTACTGGGTGGTTGATGTATTCAAGGCAGATTAACTTTTCCTTTGTGTTTGCAAGAACAGTAGGGCTGAGTTTCTCATCTCAAGAGGGAGATGACTGTCTTTAAATACTCCTGGCTGAACACGGATGTAGTAGGCCTGTGTAACAGGTAACTCCTCTGGCTCTCTGCTGTAGAGGACGTCCTACTGAACTGACCTGTATAACAGCAATGCAAATTTTATGTTGAACTATGATTTTCTCATGCTTGCCTTCATATTCCCTAAGGGTGCTTGGGCTAACATTAACATGGCGTTTGCTAGATTTTTATTGTTAAGAGATGGTTCATTATTATTATTATTATTATTGTTACCTTACATTTTAAAAGGACTATCTATTTTAAATTTTTATTAAAATGTAATTTATTCCTGTGATGGCAAAGCTGAATTTTCAGCATCATTACTCCAGTTCAGTGTCACATGACCCTTCAGAAATCATTCTAATATGCTGATTTGGTGCTCAAGAAACATTCTTGATTTATCAAAGTTAAACAGTTGTGTAGCTTAACATTTTTGTGGAAACAGATTTTTTTTTTTTTAATTATTTTAATTCTTTCAATGGAAAGCTCAGAAGAACATTTATTTGCAATAGAAATCTTGTAAACATGATAAATATCTTGACTCTTGTACTGCACTTATCAATTTAATGTGGTCTTGCTAAAGTATAAGAGAAATACTATATAATAAAGAATAACTTTAAACAAATCACAATAGTTCAACTTTACAAGATTTCTATTTCAAATAAATTAAAATAGTTTAACAGCTGAGTCATTTTGTCCTGTGCTTTAAATATTCATCAATGGAGCATGTCAGTCATGAAGTAACAGAACCTTATCACTTCTTTCAGGCATCAGTCATGTTTGCAATGCTGTTGATGCAGTTATAATGTCAGAAACCAAAGTAGGGTTTTGGACACTTTGTTTGACCTGATACCCTCAGAGGTGAATTGGTTGCTGTGTCTGCTGAGATTAAACCAAAAGTTACACAAGTCTGTATGTCACTCTAGCTGCCCTGATCTTTGTTGGATAAACTCCACTGAAGTCTGTCTCTTACTAGCCCAGGGTCCCTATAACATCTCTGGACACTTTTCTGTGCAGTGAGGATCCCCAATTTGGTTCAGATGAATAAAATGTCTTGGGCTGCATTTAAGTCAATTTATTTACGCCCTACCCTTGCTAACATCCCACTATCCCACTATCTCATTCACTTGGATGTACTTCATTGCTTCCATTGCACGAGTGCCCAGTGCCACTACTGGCGGAACCCTTGAAATGTTTAAATGGAACCCCCTAAGCCAGGGGTCTCCTAGAGGGCCACTGTTCTGCAGAGTTTAGCTCCTACTTACCTCAACATACCTGCTTGGAAATTTCTAGTATGCTTAATTAGACCTTGATTCGCTGGTTCAGGTGTCACTGTTTAATTTGGGTTGGCACTAAAGTCTGCAGGACAGTGGTCATCCAGGACTGAGTTTGGAGAACCCTGCCCTAAGGTCTTGAAGACTTGAACCCGCGATGGAGCCGCAATGGAGCTGATTTATTATTCACAAAAAAATTACAGAAATTGCATTACAATATTCTGTTAGCTTAAGGTAGATACAAGCGTTACAGTTAAATGTCGAAATGGCGATATCATGCACAACTTTTTTTTTTTTTTTTTCTTTTTTTTTTATTCATTTGGTAGACGCTTTTATCCAAAGCGACTTGGTGGGGATTGAACCCTGGTCTCTGGTGCATTTAGAAATGAGTAGTTACTCACTGAGCTAACTCCCCAGTTTTGTAGGTAAATTAAGCGTTGTCTGCTGTGTCGTCACACGCATTGTGGTCTATAGATTTGCCTGAAATGTAGTAGATGCGCTCCCTCGAATTTGACTGAGGGTCTGTCCAAATAAACTTCCCTCGCCCACTTAATGAAGATTAATGGACTTCAAAATTGTGGTAGGGATTCCCATGAGGGGATGTTCATGAGTCTAAAATTGTTTAAAAGTGGAGTTAAACGCAGCCATGGTGTGAACTTTTAGTTTGAACCCTTTAGTTTGATGTTTTGAGTTGGCATATTTGTTTAACATGCTGCTTCTGAATGAATGTTTTGTTCAGAAAATTGTTGTTGGCAGCTTTTTCACTTCATTCAAGGGTGACCGAGGCCGTTTGAATAGCTTTTGCTATTTTGTTGTTGCTAACTAAAGCTCCCACTACTCTGGTAAATGAAGATCATTTATCTGATCTGTTTTTCTATTGGCTTTGTTGCAGAGAGGATTTAATTTGCTTGTGTAACTGCACTAATTTGGTAAAATAACTCATTAGGCTAACAATACAGCAGGTCTTGACATGCAGCCTTAGTTTACTGTAAACTAAGAAATGCTGAACTGTTGTAAATCTATTGTCATATCTCTTCTTTCAGATCTGTGAAGGACAGTGATGAGCATGCATGGGGAAGTCATAATTGGTGGATATTGGGAATCATGAATGATTTAACATTTAATTGTGTGTGTGATGGTGCTACCATAGTAGGGATGCTTTTCTTGAAGTCGTATGTGATGTCTCATTCTTCTCCGCTACCTGGTTCAGCTTCATAAACAGTATTTCCCTGTTCTCGCGTAGTCAAGTTGCAGTACTGGATAATGTGAAGAGCATCATCTTTTACCTGTAATCCGGGTTTATCCAGTTTTAATTGGTAAAATTTAATTTGTACCCAAACTTTGGCTGACGTTCTTCTGTGGAATACAAAATACGATATTGTTTCAGCTGTTTGTCCATACAGCAGGATCCAAAACAACATTAGACCCTTTTTATTGTATGGATGAAAAAAAAATAATAATAATCTGACGTTTTTTGAAATGTCATATAGGTTTGTAATGACATGAGGGTAAGTAAATGATGACAATTTTCATTTTTGGTTGAACCACCCCCCCTTTATGCTGGCTGTGTTCTTCTAAAAAAAAATCTGAATATTAAACAACAACAAAAATATGACCCAGTACTTATTTTTTTTTAGTCTTTCAATTTCCATTAATGTTACTAATTTCCAAAATATAGACTTCTTGTTTTTATTTTAGGTGGGGAACATGTGACCATTACAAATAAGAGGCTTCCCCTACCGTCATAGCAGAAACTGCACCACCCAAATTTGGTTTCCACATGGGCCTACATAAGTGTGTTTCTGTGATTTAGCAATGTTCAGAAGATTCCTATCAGACTGCATTATGATTTATATTTGTGAGGGGTGTTGTCACTTTCTGTTGGCACATGAAACTGTTCAGCACTATCATGGCGGCACCTGCTGTGGTTCTGCCTAGAGCTGCTGTTGAACTTGTCTAATGGGTGAGCGCTGGTTAAGAGTGCCTCTGTTCTCTCATAACTGCTGCGTAGACAGCTGTCAGCCCCACTGAGCCCTGTTCAACGATTGAACAATATGATTGCTTTAATCCAGGGCGAGTCTGCATTCATGAAGGGAGTGTCAATATAAGGACGCCCTGATCTCTTTCAATACAAACCAGACCTTCATATTCTTCTAACTTATTCTCACTGTTGGTCATGTTTTGTCTTGTTGATTCATTGACATTTGGTCTTTTAAAAAATTTTTTTTTTTTTTTTTTTTTTTTTTTTTAAAAAGGGATTGGGTACTTAATGAGTGTCAGTAATTTAAAAACCTCAAATGCATTTTTAGCAATTCATATATTTTTTTTAAAAACCTAACTCCATTAGCATAAATGCAATTTAGCACACAAGTTATAAAAAGGTTAATGATTTACATTCCTGAGTTAAGGCTGATTGCCTACAAATTGTGTAATAATGCTATAAAAATCTCAATGTTTTTTTTTTTTTAAAAACTTGATGAATATTGATAACTGATATTGACTGAAATCTAAATCCATATTTTTATATAACTTGAGCCTGATTACAAAACCATTTAAAGCCATGTCCCAAGCACACAATTAAAATATTCTCATTATTTTATGTAGCCTATATGATAGACTTAACTGTATTTTCCTTTTGTTAAATGTTCAGTCATATTTCAACATGTACACAACAGTACACATCCTAAGTGTTTCAGCTCAAGAGATTAAAAAAAAAAAAAAAAAAAAAAAAAAATATATATATATATATATATTACACACACACATGTGAGTGGCACCCTGAACCAGCATTTTGCAGCGCCATGCAATACCCTCTGGTATACGCCTAGTTGGTCAGGGGTTCATCCTACAGCAAGATAATGACCCAAAACATACCTCCAGGTATGTGAGAACTACCTTAGAAGAAAACAAGACGGCTGGCTTCAAATCATGGAATGGCCAGCACAGATATCACATATCTGCAAAAGGTGGCTACTTTGAGTCAAAAATTTAGATTAAATTTTGTTAAACAAAACGATTCCATGATTTCTTTTTTATCTCCAATTGTTTATTTGTTCTAGGCTTTAATTTCAGAGTACATTGAGACATTAAACTGTGTAAATTTCAATAAAAACCGGAAAAATGAGGCATTCTATATATATATTATATATATATATATATATATATTTTATAGGCTTTAATATAATTGGGCGACATGTTCTTATCGGGCCAATAACGATAACATTAAATCGGCTAATATAATATATATATTATTATATAATATAACATATCGGCTGATATATTTTGCATCACTACTTTTTATATTGTTTTTTGTGAATGGGATAGTCGAGTTGACAGGAAAGTGGAAGGTACTGGATTCGGGACATGACCCAAATTGAACCCAGGTCCCCGTAAGCACAGCTGCTTCTTGTGTGTCATGAACGATGCGTTACACACTATTGCAACATTGCTTGATATTTAAAACCATTTTATAACGTTATTTCTGCCGTTTGTGCAGCCTTCGTGGCATGGTATGTGTCCCTTCAGATGCAGCTTTTGTACCAATTTGCAGTGTAAATCTTTAAAAAAACAAAGTGAGGATAACTTAAGACATTCATTTGAATGTCTTCTAGGATTTAGTTAGTCTCTCGGGTGAAGTCGTCACACAACTTTAATCAAGCGGTGAATAAAGTGCCATTTGTCTGCCACTTTTACCCCGTCTGCCCACTGTCTGAATAGAGCATCTGTGTGACATTTGGGTTGACACCATGATTTGTCATCTTACTCGTTCCTGCATTGCCCCTCACTCACAGCTGCCTGCCAGATGCCTCAGTTTCATGATTAAAACCTGTTGAAGATAATGACCCCGTTTCAGAGTAGTGTCTGTCATCTTGCAAATACATGCAGCACCTTTGAGAGGAGAAAAATTACCCTGATTTTATATATATATATATATATATTAAAAAATGCATGTGCATGGATATGCAAAATCTCAACTGCTTGACATGTTCACAATGCCATTATCAGGGTCATTGAGCATTCAACTGATGGAATAATACAGTTGCTTAGATATAACGGTTAACTTGTCAAGTAAATGTATTTTGCTAAAGTTGGCCAAATCAAGATAATTAAGGGGGTGTTTTCTCATTAAAACTGTGCAAAATGTTCAAGTTAGATGTACATATTTGCATCCAAGTAGATGCAAGGTTGGGAGGTAGAAGTATAGAGAAGCCCAGTTTTGCATAAGTATTAAATGTGGTCAAGACAAAAGCCACCACTGTTCTCCAGGCCCAACAAATCCCTGAGAACCCCCATCACGCATTTCAATCAGCTCTACACAGAAGGGGTCGGCAAACCACCTGCAAAGTCCCTGCTCATAACCTCCAAAAACAATAATAAAAAAGTCAGGTTGTCCCCTCCATATCACATGCCAAGCAGTCTCATTTCAGACATCAGGCAAAGAGTGGAGATGATCCTGCAGGATGACATCACCTTACCCCTGTGTGTCATGCAATAATCTGATATCTCATTTAAAATGGACACTGGGTTCCTCTAACAGATCTGTAAAAGGCTGTTGTCTGTGTTTGTTGGTGCTTTGCCACGGAGCTTAATTGCTCCCTGCATAGAGTGTGCAAATTAACATGTTTCCTACTTTCTAAAGGTTCGACAGCCATTGAAGACTGTATTGTTTGGCATTCACACACTTGCCACCCACTTCTTGGTGTTCCTCTGCCTTTGGTAGGCCAGCGGCGGAGAGGCGTGACCCATTTAAAAAGTTGTTTACTTGTATCAGAGAAAAGGCTAAGATGCTCCTCAATGAACTCTTGTCTACAATTCAATTACCCTTGGGGCCTTCAGCGGCTCATTATGAAAAACTGTTTTCAATAAGTAGTTTCGCTCATTTATGCATTGTACAGGAAGAACATGTGACATTTGACTTGTTTTGGACATAACGGTCATAAAGCTTTTTTTTGGTGTTGGTAGACTGCCCTAATTGCTGAATATCAGATTTAACAGTGATGTAATTTAGGAGGGCAGGAATTGCGTTAGAAACCAGGACATCGGGTGGGGATTTCACACATGGCACTGGTATGTCTAGTCTCTAAGCATGTCTAATGAATTTTTTTTTTTTTTTTTTCCCCTACTAGCCTCTTTTACCACTGACCCTGTCTGGTGGAATATTGCTGGCCTGAATTTGTGGTTTTCGCTGAGAACTTTTCGTCTCTGTATTATATATTGTTGAAGCCAGACTTTTTATTGTTCTTCCTGTTATCTTCAGACTAGACAAGCTTAAGAGGAAATGGCCTGTCTTTTTCCTCACCCATATTTCCTATTTTTAAAGGGCATTGTCTGAAGCAGTTGATTGTGGTAAAGCTAGAGATTTATTTCTCCTCTGCAAGTTATGTGATGTAATAGGACTCTGAAAAGTGGCTTGGACCAATAAACAATATTGTAGCACACACCAGTTAGGCATTGAGCATGCAACTGACAGAATGATGTACTGTGATATTAACAGCCTACTCTTGTCTAAGTTTGTAGAGGAGAGTAGATTTTGCTGATGTGTAGTTTAATATTTTTATTACAAAATCAAATATCTGCTTGTATAACACATACATGATGCACATACTAATTACATCTATTTTGTGTAGTAGTTCAATGCTTTTTACAATGCATATAGTTTCAAAGCAGCTTTACACAGACTTTGACTTGGAACGGTACATTTCTGGACTTATGGATATTACTTAGTAATTTGTTATCAGAGGTGATTGTGTCCAAGTTAATACAAATCATGCGTTTGGCTAACCTGTTTTCATTTAGGCACAAAAAATGATTTCAGTAAAGCAGTTATTACAAGTTGGGGTCATAATGATTACAATATGTAAAACAATTTGGCAGTGTATGTTGATTCAGAGTTGGCATCATCTGAAGTCCTGGCATGGTGTTGGCGTCGCCTTGACAGGTGTTGGGTCATGTGAATTCTTTGTAAGAGGCTGGATGTGAATTGGAGCTGACGTAGTAGTAGAAACTAAAAAGCAAATGGGGGAAATATTTGGTGTAGCTGCTGTCCATAATATTTGTCATGTGCATTTAATCTGATATAACTGAAGTACAAGGGTATGAGATGTATTATGTAAATTCTTGGCTAAAGAGATGTCTTTTAATCTAGATTTAGACTGGGACGGGTGTCTGAGCCCTGATCGTTATCAGGAAGGCAATTCCAGAGTTCAGAAGCCAAATGTGAAAACCCTCTCCCTAATTTAGTGAACTTGGATATCCTAGGTGCTGCAAAGTCCAGAGTTTTGACCTTAAAGAGCAGCATGGATTGTAGAGAAGTAGAAGCTCAGTTAAATGCACATGATCTGAACCATTTAGGGTCTTATAGGTCAGTAATGGTACATTGTAATCGATGTAGAACTTAATGGGTAACCAGTGTAGAAATGATAAAACTGGTGTTATGTGATCATGTTTTCTTGACCTGGTAAAAGCTCCTAGCAGCAGCATTTTGGGCTAATGGTAGCTTAATTGAGGGTACAGGACAACCACCTAGTAATCATTACAGTAATCTAGTCTAGGTTTTTCTACATCAGAATCTGATAACGTGTTTCGTAGCTTAGCGATTGTTTCTGAGTTTGAAGAAGGCTGTTTTTGTAACGTATGAAATGCGGTTTTCAAAAGACAAGTTGCTGTCTAATGTAACACCCAGGGGCCAGTTGTGTAAAGTTTAATCTGGATTTGGAAATCCAATGTTTTCCATCTTACTTGTGTCTGTTGTTTTTTCTAAGTTTCGTGTAGCATTCACCCGAGAAACTTTGCGTTCCTTTGCAAAGAACTTTTGACTGGTTTATCTCTTACGATTGTGCTTGTGTAGTTTACAAACGGTGATAAAAAAATACTTTGAATTAAAGTCAATATTTTTGTTTGATATTTACAGCTATTTGGTGATTTTTATTTAAGTATTAAGTGATTAAAGTATCCCAATCTTAACTAAAGTTTTGAACAACACAAACTGATGATTTTGTCCAGATCAAAACCAAGATTGGATTTTGTGCTCTAATCTGATTTCAGAATCCTTTTTTCCTTTTGAACAACTCATTTTCAGGATTTGATCCAATTCGATAGCCAAAATTTGATCGGATTACTTTTGAACAACTGGCCCCAGGTCTTTAGAGGATGAAGTTACCGTTAATCCTTCTAGATGCAAACTGTATTCTAAAGCCTGGAACACAACAAGCCGATGGTTGTTCCGTTGGGCAGTTTTTGTGCATCGGCCGACTAAGTTTTCTCAGTGTGTTCTACACTGTCAGCTGAAGTTGGTCCTCGTGGGCTTTTCTTCGATCAATTCGACATAACTCTGATTGGCTGTTCAGTATAGCAAACGAGTCAGTTCATGAGAATATAAGCAAAAGTTATACAAGCAAGTCATGAGGGTACAGACAGAAGGTTGTTCTAATTTTACATCTTACCTGAGCACTCGAATGCACGAATATTTTCATAACGAGCAGAGTGGAATAAAGAACGTGATCAGCATGATTGATATTCAAAACTGTAAGCAAGCACTGCTTTATGGTTTGAGTACATGCAGTCTTGGTTTCACTTTCCCTTTTTGAATGATGAATGTAGACCATTATATCTGCTTAAATAGACAGTTATCTCCTTTATACGTAGTGCTAGTTGAGTCGAGTGTAGTTTTTTTCAGTGTTCAAGCGCACTTTCTTTTTTTTTTTTTTCCCAACGCAGTTGACGTGAGGTGACCAACACGGCTTTCATTACTGCTAGTACTTCGTCCGGTTGGTGTGTCCCGGCCTTTAGAGATTCTGTGTACAGGTTTTTGGTCCAATAAGTAATGCCTCAGCCTTATTGGATGACTTGATTTGAGATTTTATATCTTTTACAATAATTGTCATTTTGAAAATTTAAAAGGGTTAGGACAATAAATTGAGGCATTGTGATTCGTGGACTGATTCTGAGACTTTCTAAATGCGTTGCAATTCTCTCTCAAACGATTCTGAGCTTAGTTTTTAACAGCAGATGCTCTAGGCTAGTTTTTAACAAAAATGCTCAAGAGCGCTTGTGCATTCGGCTGAGTCCGAGAATACTTTTATGATGTGAGAATGCAAACAACCCATTGAAAACACCCTTGAAATTCACTTCAACCTTTTTGAATTTTATGATTGAATATTATGTGTGTGTGAGAATTGGCAGCAAGTGAAGTATAGCTGTTCCTAATGTACTCAGTGCCATCTGTTGTTAAAAAAAAATAAGCTCAGAATTGATTCGAGAGAGAATCACAATGCATTTGTAAAGCCTCATAATCGAACCAGAATCATTTCGCGATGCATCGATTTTATTGTCCCATCCCTAGTAATTTATAACATGGTGGTAGTAGTAACAGAAAAATGTTGATTTCTTGCAGTCATTAAACTTTGTGCCTTTTTAAATTCTTATCTCCCTTTAATCTTCCCAGGTGAGCATAACTTGCAGCTGCTTTGACCTGGTTTCCCAGCAACCACTGGCATAAAAACAGCGGCCTTGGCCTCCTTATTGGTGGAGGGGCATAGGTGAAGGAGTGGACCCTGACTGCCCTCTTTCTGTTATTTGCTTTGTTTTGTGACGAGAGGGGGAGTAAAGTGCAGATAACATCACCCAGAGCATGGGGCAGAAGGTTCCGGGAGGCATAAAGACTGTGGACATGCGGGACCCGGCGTTTCGGCCTCTCAAACTAGAGCTGCAGGCCCTAGACTACACCAAGCCTTCCCGCCTGGATATGTTGTTAGACATGCCGTCAGCCTCGCAGGATGTCCAAGTGCAGCACTCGTGGAACAACGATGACCGGTCGCTTAACATCTTTGTTAAAGAGGACAATAAACTCATATTTCACCGACACCCTGTAGCGCAGAGTACAGATGCTATCCGAGGCCGAGTGGGATACACGCGGGGACTGCATGTGTGGGAGATCAGCTGGGCCATGCGCCAGCGGGGCACCCATGCCGTTGTTGGTGTGGCAACAGGTGAAGCTCCGTTGCATTCTGTAGGATACACTGCACTTGTAGGAAACAATAGCGAGTCCTGGGGCTGGGACCTGGGACGTAACAAACTCTATCATGATGGCAAGAACCAGCCCAGTAGGACGTATCCAGCTTTTCTTGAGCCTGATGAGACGTTTATTGTCCCAGACTCGTTTTTGGTGGTCCTGGACATGGACGAGGGGACTTTAAGTTTTATTGTCGATGGACAATATTTAGGGGTTGCTTTCAGAGGACTCAAAGGAAGGAAGCTATACCCTGTAGTGAGTGCTGTGTGGGGACACTGTGAAATCAGAATCCGGTACATCAATGGACTTGATCGTAAGTATCACCCTTTCTGCTTGTTTGAATTTACCTGTTTGTTATCTATGTCTGTTCTTGCATGTCTCCTCCAATCGTCTCTTGAATAACAAGGTTGACTTTGGTTTGTTAAACATTAAAAGTGGCTGGAGCTAGTGTGTCTATGGAAGGATTTGTTTCTCATCCATTAATTATATAAAGCCAGCTCCATTTACCTGATAAAGACTATGACATCATTCATTATCTCGCAAATGTCCTGAAAGCTAATCATTAAACTGGCTGCTCTGCACTTTCCTTGTGTGTTGAGCAGATTCCACTGCTGCCGGAGGAACTTTCTTGGTGATATAAATATTATTAAGTCATCACATCCATTTATAGAGAATCAAAACTGAGCTTTTCCTTAATTAAAACTAATTGAAATTGTGAGAAACCTATAGGCCTACCTGATTATTACAGCCTTTTTTCAAAACTGTTTTCTCAGGCTTCTCAGTGGCTATAAAATATTTTGTTATAATATTTTGTTTCTATAGTGTGAGTAAGTGTGTGTAAAGTTATTTTTAAATTCAGAAATTTCACATCATTAAAATGTTCTTCATATCAGCCCATCTGTTCTCTAAATCAGGGGCTTTCAAATTGGGTGTGGGAAGTCTTAATTTTATATCAGCAATTTTAGCCAGTGTAACGGCCCTTGTCATTGTGTCTCCTGCGTGTCGTATCCACTTACCCTCGATTTCTACCTACTTAAAAACTACAAACGCCAAAGAGGCTTCAATATATTACGTTTTATTAGATGGGCAAGCAAATATCGTTTGCCTTTATCGACAGAAAATTATTGTAGTTCAACACAGTTAGTCTTTTATTTGAATCTCGCTTTATTTGTTGTAACAGTAAAATGGCATTTTCTCTACAATGCAATATTTTAAAATGAACTGCATGCCTTTTAGCAATACAAGTCATCCAGCTTTTATTAATGATATTCAAATATCGATCTACCTTACTGCAGTGTGCAACAAGTGTTTAACAGCCACGTTATAACTTTCAAAACTCAAATGTATTTTTTCACCAAGTAAAACAGCCCTGTAACCCACAGTTTTAAATAGTCAAACAAAGTGACCAGTATGAGTAGTAATTCAGCGCTCATGCCCATTTCATTAGAATGAGATAAAATAATGTGAATTTAAGTGATCTAACTTAACTGTATTAAAGTTCAGGGAAGGAGAAGGCAGGAACCGGCAAATGTTAAATGTAATTAAAACTTTTTAAACATTAATTGTAATAGACAAACGGCATTACAAAAAAAGCGGCAACTGTGTAGTCGTAATAAAAACGGCAAAGTAAAATGTCGCCCCTCACTGCTGTCATTCATTCTTATATCCTTCTGATGCTCCTCCATGGGTCTCTCATTAGCATTCACTCCACTGGCCTTGGCCTGGCCTTGCTTCATACCACAGTAACATTAATAAAACTTGAATATATTAGCTCAAGCATAAACATGATATCTGCATGTCCCATCAGATTGCTTTCCATCGGCTGAATAAGTGAAGATTGCTCCTCCCATGATTCCACACTCATTCACGGCGTCATCGAGCTAAGCCGGTGTTATAGTTTTGCTAAGTGACTTCTGTAAGCGAAACTGGAATAATGTGCCTTAACTTTTTACAGTAAGTTTACACACAACTTGGTTTTGTTGTGGCTATCTGTGGAGATTTATTGCAATACTGCTCTGAATCTGCTTTTACACAGTTTATTTAATGTAAATAAATAATTCCATGTGGCCTTGTCACAATATCAAACCCAATTATTTAACTTTTGAAATGTGTATTATAACACGTAATATTTTTCTTAACATTAACCATTAAATGAGTGTATATTTTAGGAACGGGTCCCTTGCAAGGGCAGTCAATGTAATTAGTTTGAATGTTGAATTGAATCCTGTTCTAGATATCAGTATTTGATTTTGATTGAACAGCCATTTTTAAAAAAACGTATTGCTTGACTACTGGTGCATGGCTTTAATTTTTTTTTCCAGTTTGGTTTCGTCTGAGAGTGGAAAAGGTCAAAAGTTTTGAAAATTAGTCATTCATCGACATGAGACCTAGCTGGCGTGAAATGTCTTCCCTCAAATTGTGCGTTCTCAAGGTTGCTTTAAACTTCTGCTGTTTTTACATGTAGTTTCTGCGAATCTGACTCATTTCCTCAACCCAGCATGCTGTAATGAGTCAGTTTTGGAGGGCATTACAAGAATGTTATCATTCTGTGGTAATATAATGAAAGGATGCAGGTGAGGGCCAGACTTACTCATGTCTGGGCTTCTCTGGACGGCTGTAACCCACCTTACTCTGTTGAAACAGTCTCCGGGCCACTAATGATGGCCTTTCCAATGGAATACATGTTTTATCACCTTGATGTTTTGCATGCCATCAGATGATGGAGTGACTCTTAAATATCTGAGTAAGCCATGTGTAGCAATATTTAATGAAGGCCTGACTTTGGGAAGTATTGGTGCTGCGGCCTTAGTGCATCAGTTCAGGACACAGGTGTTCCCCATTTTTGGCGAATTCTCCTCCCGTCTGTGTGTGAAAGAAGAGTAGCCAGAGTATTACTCAGCCTCTGACTCCAAGGCCTTGGCTTCCTTTTGTATCTGTCTTGTCAGTGACTTTAATTCATTCCTCGTCATGCTTGTGGTCAACTGAGGTATAAGTGTGCTGTTATTTATCCCTTACATCACTGTTTGGTTTCCCCAGTGTCTCGTTTGCAAAAGTGTGCGTTTTTATGAAGTAATCTCAACATCCGAGCAGGTGGTGCTGTGGAAACCATTCTGAAATCCAAAGTACTTGAGGTTGTTATATGGCTGGCCTAAAGGGGACCTGTGGGGAAACTTGTAATACTTTAAGCCAGGTGCGCACTATCAAAATCTTACTTATTTTTGGCCACAATTTCTTCTCTCTGTAATTGTAAAATGGTTAAATCCCAGTCTTTATTAGCTCAGCATCAGCTGATGAATTGTTTTTGTCAGTTCTGTAAGCGAAGGTTCATAAATATCCTTACATTCATTAATATTTCTTGGGCATATTGGCCATGTAGTAATATAAATGCCTAAAGTTATTTATTTATTTATTTTTTTGTTAATAAAATCAAGCCCATAGACAAAGTGCTCAATGTTGAAGAATCACCCAAATGTGAAACGAAACTTCATGTTCTTCTTTATTAGATTACCATATGCTCTCTACTAAGAATAAGCATGTTTGCTCCTCATACACCGGCCACAACAGACTCCTGGAACTGCTAACATTTGCGCAAGGCTTTTGGGCTTGCGCTGTACTTTTTTTTTTTTTTTTTTTTTTTTTTTTTTTTGATGTATGTAAATGAGGATGTCAAGTGATATAAAACACCCAGTCTGACACAGAACCCCCATCATAGTCTTACTTGGAAGGACTGCCTACATCTGGATTTACAAGTTTAAAAATTATTTGAGTGATTGTTGCTAATGAATTTCTATCTGTCTCTCTTTCCCTGTAGCTGAACCTCTGCCATTAATGGACCTCTGTAGACGCTCGGTACGGGTCGCGCTGGGGAGAGAACGACTGAGTGAAATCCATGGACTGCCCTTACCTGCCTCCCTTAAGAACTACTTGCTCTACCAATGAGGATAGTAGTGCCTTTTACAATTCAAGGCATAGCATCCGCCTCTGTTTCTCTCTGGGATAAATCTTCTGTCTGGCAAGCCTGTTTCATTACATCTTTGTTTTGGATTCAGTGCCATTCTCGGTCTCTGGGTATGGTACCAACAATATTTTTTACAAATCAGACCAAGGCTGTCTCATGCTTGATTCCTTTAGGATCAAGTGTGGCTTCGTCTCTTGCTTTGCTCATATACTGGAAAACCACCTGAATGCTTTCGCCAGAATCCTGTGGCAGATATGAAAACAAGAACCCTTCTCCTCTAATCATCGCTTAGTGAAACTTCAGCTGTTTGTCAAGGCCTTTTCCTTTTTATAATTGTTTTTTTTTTTTTTTTTTTTTTTTTAAATGAGATGTTGGCATCTTTCTTGTATCATGTCATTAACTTGAGGGTCACGTATAGTGACTCTTTGCAGGCAATGCAAAACGCATTACCCTCTCAAGACCTTTAGGCTTAACAACCAGCAAGTTTTTATGTTGATAATGACATTTTTATGTTTTTCAGTTGTCCTTTCCCTTGCAGTCAATATAATAAAGTAGCTGAGTCAACTTAGGATCCGTGGCCACAGTTGACAGGTCAGCAAGTTGATGACACGCTCAAGGGAAGGCGATGTCTTCCCCTGCTCGCTTGCTCTTAAAAAGCAGGTTAAAAATAGCCTGGTTTTAGCTGCAAGTCTGACCGTCTGGCCTGGAAAAACAGTCTTTGACGTCCGTGTCTGTGAGGGGGGGGGGGAGATGAGAGACTTGCATTCATGGAAACAACCACAGCTAGTGCATTATGCTAGCTTTTTTTTAATCACTCGACAAGTCCCTCATCTCTAACTTTGCAATATCTGAAGTGCCTGGCTCATGATACTGGTATATTAAGAGAAAGCCATGATTTAAAGTCCTTTTTTATATTTAATTAAAGATAGCATCACTGTGAAAATATGTAGCATACATTAATCAATAAGCGGTTATATAGCTCGCTTTCTGTAATGGCCCCTAAAACCTGTGAACACCCATCCCACGATTACTTTTTGCCTGTTTTATTCTTGAAGAGTGTTTTTTAACCCGTTGATGATTTGAGAAGAGCAGGGATGGAATAGTGATACTGCTGTGTGGTGCCTTGTTTGATTTAATGTTAAAAGTGGCACAAAGGCAAATGTTGATGTTTCTTTGTCATTTTAAAGTCTTGATGCAGAGAAGGTAAGATGGCCAATTATTGTCATTTGTTTCCCCAGATGTTTTTTTTTCTCCAGTCTAGTCTTTTTAGAAGTGTAAATGTAGCTCATGTTTGGCAGCCATTTTGCTAAGCATGAGGGGGATAGTTTGGTTCCCTGTTTTTAAACCCTTTCTGCCTGCAGACCACCATTCTTTGTATTCAGTGATGTAGATAATATTGGTAACTATCTAATAAAGTTTATTATAATTGACATCTGTTTTCTTTGTGGTTTGTATGCTCTTAACCTATGAAATTGCTCCTTTATTTGCTAATTTACTTAATTGCTTATTTATTTTCTTTTGTAAACTTGTTTCCCATTGAAATGGGCCGTTTGGGTGGGATGTACTGGATTTTTACAAATATTAAATATTTGCGGGACGTTCTCATTCTGGAGAGCGTTTGATTGGATGGAAATCTGCAGTGCAGGAGGACTCGGAAGTGAAAGGCTATTTAAATGTTTTAAGGATAAAACTTCATTTGTCTGTCTTGCTTTTAACACGGCTTTAAATGTTCACATGGGTAACATTTCACACGAAATCAGGTTTGTCTTAAGTGCGCTATTTATAAAAAATGTCCCTTCAAGCACCAGAGGCTAGGCTGAAATGAAATTCCATGATACACACAGTACAAACAAGCTACGTCTTTTATTCCTCTGCTTGAACTCGTTCTCTTCAGTAACTCATTTAGTTGATGTCCGTAAGTGTTTTATTCATTTCTCCAGTATAAACACTGGAAACTTTATCAGTAGACATAACAACTCTGAAGCGAGACGAGAACAAGCAAAATCTGTTCCAAGCAAACGGCATCTCCTCTGACAGTTGTTTTAGTTTAGAGATCTTCCGCTAGCGTCGAGCCCAAGGTAAATGAGTTGCTGTGTGTAATGGAGTGGATTTTCATATCAATGTTCCCACTGTCATCCTGACTTCTCGGTTGCCATGGCAATGTGTTTGCATACACAGAGCGCTGGAGCTTCAGTGTGAGGTCACTCATCTCAAGTATGCGGCTTGGCTGGAACAGTGTGCTGTTTGGGTGTCTGGAACGGCACATTCCTGCCTGTAATATTTTCAAAATGGTGAAGGCTGGGAGTTTCTGTGTATTTTTATAAGAGAAATGGGTTCAATTTGGCTTATAATGGTCGAAATTTGTTATTGGCGGAGGAACTGTTGCAAGTTCAGGAGGTTCAAAGGATTTTGCTGTGATGAATTAAAGTCATGTTTCAAGGAACTTCAAGGCAATTCTGTGTTTGTTTCTTCAGCATGTACTAGCTGAGTACATGATGCGTTTTCTCTTTTTGTCTCTGTCAATTTGAGTTTTTGATCCAGTTGTTACAAACGGGCCCAGGCAGAATCTGTGGACTTAATTTTTTATTTATTTTTTTCCCTATGCTGAATTTAGGGAGAAAATCCATGAAATAGAATTAAAAAAAAAAAAGTCTACTAATAGCATGCCCATTTTTCTTATTAGTAATGTTGTTCATGTTGACTGTTGGAAACCTCTGGTATTAGTGATTCCAGCAATGTTGTAGCAGTGTAGGGTTCATGTCATGTCAGATAGTTAAATCTCTGTGATCTTTTCATCCAGAAGGCGACCAGTGGGACACCAATGGGACCGTCTGACTCATTCCAGCCGGGTGATACTGTTGTTGGCTGTCATATGTGGGATGTCTTCATTGTTGACTGCTAAACAAATGTCACGCATGTGGACAAATACAATAGTCTTTTGTAAACGGTCCCTTGTTTGGTGTGAAACCGTTATTGTGACTATTGTGAATACATTTAAATGCACAACTCCTACATCGGTTACAAATTTAAATGAATGCATTTGGAAGGTGCTTTTATTCAAAGCTACTTAAGTTGCATTGAAGTGAAACTTTGAATTCATGCGTTACCTGAGAACTGAACCCGTGACCTTGGAATTGCTAAGAAAACTTGTTAAAGAAAACCATGCAAATGATGTCTTTAACAAGTCTTAGGAAGACATTTTCACACTTTGCTTGGGCTTCATTACCCTTGGGTGCAGATCACAGGAAGCATGGTTTAAAGTGTAAGAGTTTTTCCTGTTTTAACTCCTGATTCTCTGAATACAGGATCTGTTACATAACTTCCAAATAAGAGGATGCAAGAGACTGCAAAACTCACTCAATTCTTTGTCTGCTACAGTATTAAGAAGCCACTCTGTTTTCTGAGTAATGACATATAATGGTGCTGTTTCTGCTCCGAGTAGCATTAGTGTTTCACTGTTCTTTGTTAGTTTAGTCTATGAAGACGAAACAAAAACTGTTTAAAGGTCTCTTGTCTTAAATAGCAGTTGAACTAACTGTTACCCATTTGTACTGTATGACAAGAGCTTAATTAACATGTAAATGTTTGCACAAAGAGAGTGTTGTGCCTCCTAGGAGCAGGATCGCATCTTCATCCTCTGATTCTGAGTGTTTTCGACTCTCTATGCTGTTTACTTGTAGGAGAACCTTGTTAATCTCATGAGATCACAAAAAGCATTTTAGAAAATGAGTTATTGTAGACTGGAGTAACTTTAGATCTTGTTGCAGTGACAGGAAAGTGTGATTGGAGGAATATGATGCCCTACTTGAGAACACTTGAGGTGTTACTTCAGACACTAATCTGATATGTCCTGTGGTCATGTGTAAATATTTTTGGTCCCCGGGTGAAATGGCGTCAAACCCGTTCGTCGCAGATATTTCACTCCTGAGAGCACTCAATAAGTTGAATTCACATGCTACATTTTGTGCTACTCTGTACAGTGAATTCCTGTCCTGTAGTTTCAAATAAAACATTGTAGACACATAAATGAGCAACACTCATGCATGGTTCTCTGAGGATTGAATCAAAGGGAAAACTAGAGTAGACCGTTCCAGATGGGCCAGAGAGGTACCAGATCAAACCAGACACTGAAAATCATTACCATGTGAAGGTTTTGAGAGGTAAAGTGAGAGAAGGCTAAAAAGAAAACAGCCATTAACCACTTGCAGTGCTGAGAATGAGCCATATCAGGGAGGGAGACTTCATCATGGGGGCTGGCAGTAGATCTTTTCAGGTTGTTTCCAAACGATGATATATGCTGATGGAATTTTAAAAGAAATACTGAGGGGGGGGGAAGTGGCAGAGAGCGATAGAATACATGTGGAAAGGCTCTTGTGTGTCTCGAAGTCTGCGTGAACAAGCCGCCCCAGCTGCAGAAACAATGCCATAGCTGACCTGTAACTATCGGTGGGGAATTTCGCTCATGGAAGAATGGTAATAAGTTACCCGGGAATCGGCTCTCTCTTGCCTGCTTGAAGGAGAACGATGAGAGGCCGTCCTCTTCCAGAGGTTGAACCGTCAGTCTATTAAATTCATATGGATGGGGAAGTGGGTTAAGATTAGCCACTTTTTTCTTGAAATTGTCATTTAGAAGTGAGATGAGTAAAAGTATTACATCTAAAAATCATTCTTCTGATATTCTGAAATGAGAACGTTTCCATCACCCTGATTTTATGTGCATTTTGAAGAATAGCATCAGAAACAGCAAATTTAGAATAAAAAAAAATCTCGTAATTTGCAAAATAGTTCTGCTCGCTCAAGGTGGTTTTTGACTTGGATGGATCGGCATTTGGTGAATAACTTCTGATGTGGCAAATTAAACCCACGTGACTAATCGGCTATTTCTGCGGAAGTTTTATTTACTCTTGGTTTTATTTAATTGATGGAAAAGCACCTAATTTGCTTTTTTTTTTTTTTTTTTTTTTTTTTTCAAATTTTTGATTTGAGGTTGTTGTTTTTTTTGGTTAACTTTGAAAATATTAATTTTACATTTGGATGGAAACTTAGCTATAAACATCTATTGAAATAGGACTTTTCAAAAAATATGCTCCAGTGGCACAGCTTGCCCTCTGTTAGGGGTTGAGCTATGTCATGGTTAGTCAAATTATTGGGTTGTGTGTGAATGCTTTGTTTCAATAATAATAGTTAATAATAATATTAGTAGTATTTAGTATTATTTAGTATTATTATTAATTAGTATTTAGTATTAACAATAATACAATACAATTGTCAAAAGGTGAAACGACAAATTTAATTAAATCACTTTCACTTTCCCTTTTTTTTTTTTTTTGTTGCACATTATTTTCATTTTCTTAAACCAGTCAGGGATCAGTTTAATATTCAGAATGTAGTAAAATAAAACATTTTTATAGAGGTCTCTTATACTAAGGCTGCATTAACCTGAGCAAAAATACTGTAAAATAACTTTCTATTTAAATGTCTGAGTGGGTCTATTTTAATATTTATAATATAATTTATTCCTGTGATGGATTTTCAGCGTCATCATTCCAGTCTTCAGTGTCACATGATCCTTCAGAAATCATTCTAATGTGCTCATTTGGTGCTCAAGCAATTCCTACCAATTTTGAAAACAGTTCTGTTGCTTAATACTTTTGTGGATTTATAGGAAAAACATTTTTTTCAGGATTCTTTGATGAATAGAATAGATTTAAAAGAACATCATTTTTCAAATATTTTTTGTAACAATATAAAAGTTTTGTAAAAAAAAAAAAAATTAAATACATTGCGTAATTAAATTCTTTTTTTTTTTTTTTTAAATATCTTATAATATTTCAAACAGACATCTTACCCCAGTATTTCTGACCATGTTTGACATCCACACTGTAAGTTATTAGTTGAAATATATACAAAATACTGTCCTTTTTTTATAGCTCTTCTCAATAAGACTTGAGTACCGTTCAAAATGAGTCAACATTCCTTACTCGGCCAACATAAATTTTTCTTTTTACCACATGTTATTGATTATTTTCACAAAAAAAGAGAAAAGGAAAAAAAGACTGATTCAGTGTCATATCATTAGCTGACTCCGAAACATCCTGAAAATATGACGGCCAGCCTGCAGTCAGAATTGCCTTGTGTTTCTGATACACATGGACAGGACAGAGATTCACTCTGTTTGTCTGTGCCAAAGAATGTCTCTCTTCCCTCTCTTTTTCCTCTCTCTTGTCTTTCAGGCACGCCATCATGTCCCCAACAGCTGCCAAGTCCGTCATGGCTGCTGCCAGTGCCTGATGCTTCCTAGTGGAATGAGTAGTCATGGAGGCTGGGAAGGGTTTTAGATTCAAGCTGCTCTCTTGGCACACTTGAATTGAGCTTCATGCCAATTCATCTCACAGGGCCTTTGCCTCCTAAACAAGGATACCCCTCTAAGAGCCTGGGCCCCCAAAACAACTCCATCTACTCTCCCTGTGCCAGGCAAAGGATTTATTCAACGTCTTTATATGTCGTTCATGTAAATGCAACCTTACCGCACCAGTCCCCAGCATTGAACTAAGTGCTATTCATCATAAGATAATAAAATAATTCCTAAAGCAACTAATTCCTGATGATGGGAAATTTAAGACATGGGATTTGCCCTGAAAGAGTCATTATTAAAACGTTATGTAGCCTATCCTCAGAAATAAGATCAGGAATGAAACAAATACAGGGTACTGTAAAAGTTAAGAGACTATTTAATAATTTCTACCAGTTTTTATAGAGATCATAGTTGTGATTAAATGCAATATAAGAATTTTAGTTTTAGTATTGTCTTTGTCTGTTATTTTTTTTATTAGTGAATATTTTACAATCATTTTTAGGGCTATCAGTGTTAAAATGTATAGGTAGGCCTATAATATATTATTTCATAGGATATTAATACTTAATGTTAATCATTTAACAATTTTTAAACATTTTTTAAAATATATGTATAACAACGTATAAATGGGCTTTTATACATGAAACTACATATATTTTCCTCATAATATAAGAATGTTGTCTGTCACAAGGCGATTATCATATTTGAAATGCTTGGAAACCCCTGGGGAATTGTACAACAAATTTCATTGGTTCTGATTGTGTAAAATCTTTTTTTCTTCCTGCTTGCTTATAAGGGCTGAAAGATGGACAATATTTTTGGCTACTTAATACGGCAAGCATTTTTCCACGAAATAGCTGAAAGCTTCAGCGCTCCCTGTGACTCATCTCAAACTTGCATCTGATTCCTATCAGCCTTTTGATGTCAGCAGGAGGACACAAGACGCGGCATGTCCGATCCCAAGACAGCATTTCAGAAGATGAAACGTCTGATCGCTCTACTGCTCAGTTATGCTCTCATCCATATGTATACACACTGAGCCCATTAAGAGAAGATTTATAGCTTTAAAAGGTAATCATTTCACATTTCACATTCTAGGACGGCGGGACTGTCGCAGTTCCACTGCTGAAGCTGTCAAACATCAATAACAAGCGTTTTTATTTCATCAGGGTCTATGTAGGTTAACCGTGGCAGTGACGTGTATGGGAATAAAATGCTGTGACTTCAGATACGGGCCAAACTGTGTCCTCGTACTTGGAATGGTGTCTGCATTTGGTGTCTGGAGCCAAACAGGAAGCGTGATGGAGCGTCTGTGTCACTGTGGCCTTGGTACCATCTGCTGCCACTCTCTGTCTCTCCCTACGCTGGGTGTAACAGAGCGTTGCTGCTGCCAGGTATTAATGAACCTGGGATAAGTACAGTCTGACCCTTTTTAGACTGGGTTGATTTGATGAGAAAAATGGGTCAGTAGCATAATTCTCTCTGTCCTGTATTGTTTTACCTCTATTGTCTTATCTTGGATTGCAAAACATGTAGTTCCATGCTGGATTTACAGCTGTGGTACTACTAAACTTGCAGCAATAGATGTAATTTCAGTTTCCAAAGAGCAATATATTATAAATGCTTACATTGGTGTCTTTTTTTACACCCAACAGACCCATCAGTAAAATCAAGGACCCCTTCATCAAAATCACACCAGAAATATTTTCCTTTTACCTCATATTATAGTGGATTATTTAACATTATCATTAATATTATTAACTTAGTCAGTGGTTCAGTAGTTTGTAAATGATATGCTTTTATTTCTTCACATACCATCTTGGATGTGAGCCTCAGCTATGTCATTTATATATTTGTTACTCATAGGTTCAGAATAATACATTTTCTAAAAAAAAAAAAAAAAAAATCAACCGTTTTGAATCACTACCCCTCTTTTCGGGAAATAAATAGTCATTGACATTTCACAGATTATTCAAAATTCTAATTTGTGACTGTCGATTTTATATTTTGTTCTAAAAATGACAGGATTTTTTGTCTGAATTATTATTAGTTATAATTATTGTGAATCAGTTAGGTTGGGATCTATGTTATGGTGTAACGTTGTAGTTGTAATGACTACACGAAGGAGGAAAATACAATAAAAACACTTTATTAATAAAGAAAACATGCTGAATCACACTAAAACACAACAATGTTAACAGAAATGAGACCGAACAGAGAAAACTAAGGGCTTAATGCTGCCTTCATGTGCTGTCAGAAATTTGATGATTCCCACTTCTGAAGTCGGGATTACGAGCTCATCGCAGGAAAGTCGTATTTATGATAAACCCGAGAGCACGTGATGGCAGCATAAATACACACGGAGTGATTAATATTATAACTAAGAACAGGTGTGGAACTAATGAGTAACTGGAAACTAACATTGGCTGGGAACATAGGCAAAACAAGAACAGGGAAAACATAACCAAAACTAAATGAAGCTAAACAGCTTCATTCCAGAATTGATTAAATTTTCACTGTTATTGAACTAAATTGAAGCTTAATAATGATCCTTAAAAAGAAAAAAAATTGAATTGGTCTTGAATACTTGAAGTTTGCATCATTACATATCAGTTATTGCAATATTTGACTCTGGAGGCTGGTAGTGAATCCAGGTATCTTGCTGTGAGAGGGGGAAAAAAGCTTTGGATGTCCATTTCAAGCATTGCAGTAGTTCACACAACACAAATCACCAACCCATCAACTCAAATAATTCCTTATTAATGTAATTACTGGTTTTCTTGAAATGCAAACAATTTATTTTCCTCTTTTAGAGGTATATGCATGACGAAAATGTGCACTTTGCACAATTTAGCTCCTTAACGCTATGCTAAAATAGGAGGGATAATGTTGCCCGTATGTTCCGCTTGGCTCAAGGGCACTGCTAGAGCACTACCACCCAGAAGAGAAGGAGTCCGGGTGAACTCACGCCTGGTGCACCCCTGAGCGTTAAGTGGCAAATCCCAGTCATGGAAAAGAGTGTAATTACCACAAATGGCTGCCAGAGCCCACTTGAAAGAAGAAAACCGTGAACATGACTGATTAATGAAGAGGCTGTTTGTTTAAGTGTCCCATTTAATTAGGCAGTCAATTTCTCATAGTTAGCAGCAGTAATTACTCCACTCCTTCAATATGTGGTGATGCTGTGATGGTGAAGATCAGGCCTTTGAATGATAGCTGAAGCGTGTAGCGAGGTTGTCATCAAGAGTGACTTACTCACTACTGTAATACAATGTCTGACATGGTCGAAACCAAGTGTACTGTAAGTCATGCAGTTTTGTGTTAATCATTCGGGCATGTGCTAAGTGTTGATGTGCTAACAGGGAAGATGATTCAGCATTTTTGACACGCTTTTGACTGTAAGGTTTTTTAAGGACATTTTTGGTAAATGTTGGCTCTGAGAGCCCTGAAGCTCAAAAAATACTGTATATATCGGAAAAGGCAATTAAATTCCATTTACAAATGAATTTATGTATATAAAACATATTTGACTCATTTTATTCAAATTTATAAAATACTGACAAAATGCATGTGCATCTTTAATTACTTGTAAAGAACAACCAGTAAGTCTCACAGTTAGTTGTAGGTTGTGAATGTTTGATTAAAGAATTACAATTGACCCTTCGAAAAGACCTGCCCCCTTTAGTTATTGTTGCTGTGTCCGACAAGTCATGCGCTCTCACGCCACACATCGTGTTCTCACGAAGTGAAAAACACATCGTGTAGCAAAGAGGACACTGACAACACGTCGACAGACAAGACGGAGTCGGTTACTTTTGTTATGAAACAGTTTCATGTTTAAAATATTGTAATTTTTTAAATAAGAAACAATAAATACTGTATAGTGGCTCTTTAATATGTCGTGACAGATCACTGTAGCTCCTTCAAGTGGCTTGTGAACAACCATCTCTTCCTACTAGTTCATTTTTAGCATCAAATAAACATGAATGAACATCAGAAGGAATGCTGTTTCTAGCACGGAGAGATGCGAGTACACACAATTTTTCAAGTTCAAGTTCACCAACAATAATCTACTAACTCCCCTTCTGCTTTGCCAGACAAATGGCGGATTTGGGGTTATGATTGGTCAGATCGCCTGTCGATCAAACTACCGGTGAAGGGTCAATTGGATCATTAGAGTCATTCTCACATGAATTTGCCTTGTGTACATTGGTTACACTCAATGTGTTTGACTCACTATTTAAAAAAAAAAAAAACAGCATATAAGAGTGATTCTTTGGGGAATTGAACTATACTGGTTATTTTGTATATGTTTGAGTCACTAAAAAGAACCAGATCATCCTTGAGTTGGACCAAAGTGGTTGCACATTATGTCTTTGATTCACAAAAAACCCTGAATCGTAAGTAATTCTTTCAGGAGTCGGACTACACTGGACATAGTGTTTTGTGCTGTAGATTCAGTAGTGTTGTAATGCAGGAAACATTGTCAGATTATTATTTCTCTGTGGAGTTCCGCTCACGTTGGAATCCAACATCATTTGAATCCGGTATTTTTTTTTATTTTATTTATGGAATCAGAGTGTCAAAGTAAAAAACAAAAACAAAAAAAAAAAACAGTTCATAGGTTAGGTTAGGAAGGCTTCTGAAGTTGATAGCATGTGTACATCTACAAGGCGTTTATTAAATGCGCATGCGGTTTAATCTAAGATGTATTTTTTTAGTGCATTTACTCTGCATTACCTCTAAAATATTTCCTGTCAGAACCATTTAGAAAAATACATTTAAGTTGTCATAACAGAATTTTTTTTTTTTTTTACTGACCTGTCCCTTTAAGAGCATAAAGCAGCCATGCTACTGTGAAAAGTCCCTTTTCTGAATCATGGCTCTATAAAACATGTCAGTTTTTACAGCATGAAGGAGTGTGGTCTGATGACTGTGCTACTGTGCAAAGTTCCACTTCTGAATCATACTGAAAAAAATATCACAGTACACAGTCATAAAAGCATAAAACCAAATTCTGACACTGTTACAAACATATTTCCTAGTGGAGCTCATATCAGTCGACCTCATCAATTCACATTGTTATGCTAAGGCGAAGTTTTATTAATACAGATTCAATACATAGACACAAGCAATGTCCTCATATGTAACTGGCAGCTGCAGTGATCAAACATTTGTTTCAATTCTGTGAAATTGCTAGAAATACCACTTCAAATTTTCATAGCAAGCAGATGTTAATTCTCTCTCTAGTCTGTTTTGCAAGTGCTGATTGAGAACGTGCGTATAAGAGCAGGAAGTAGAGCAAAGAGTTGGGAGCTGATGTGAACAGGCCGGCTTCCTGTGACAGAATTACTCACAGGCCTCTGTGGTTCACAGCTCTTCCCATCGGCTAGACATCACAACGCCTAGCCAGACACCACAACATGCTGTTTTTCTGCTATTTTCACTGCATTGACCACAAGCTGTAATTTAGCTGCATTAATCCTCGCGAAAGAGTGTGGTGGAGGGGATGGCATGGGCAGGACATGCTGCGTGTCTCTTACCCTTGCTCGGCGGGAATATGTCTTTGCTCTGGGTTTGGAGCTGCTGGAAATGACCAGACTCTTGTGAAATGAGCAAATACATGCTGAGCCACTTAGCTCTCTCTGTATGCTATGTTTGCTGAGGTTTGGAAAATCAAGATTGACAGTTTTTTGACAAAGTTTGCTAACCGCCTGCACCCTCAAACTGTGATGTATCAAAACAGGCCTGAACCGAGGGGTTCATGGTTTTACTGATTAACTCAGTCCCATTTGTCCCTGCTGGTAGATGCTGTAACTACATCACATAGCTGTGAAAAATGTCTTTCTCTATTGAACGCCATTCAAAAGCCATGCAGTGCTGGGGAAAGTTACTTTTAAAAGTAATGCATTACAATATTGTGTTACTCCCTTAAAAAGCAACTAATGTGTTACCCAGTTAGATTTTATGGAAAGTAATGAGTTACGTTACTTTTTCCCACCTGGGCTGGTCTTGCTTGTTTGCTTTTAATAATTTTAACAAAAAAAAGTTCTGTTTTAGCAAATGTAAAGGGCTTTCACAGCATAAGTGAAATGAGTAAGCTTCATGTCTGTACAGTAGAGGGCACAGCTCAAAGAAACAAATCTAATGCTTATCTAAAGTAATTTTTCATCGATTACTGAAGGCCAGCCGCAAAGACATTGTTTTTGCATGCACTGGCCAATTTTGAAATTTTGGTCTATTTTGCTTTCACAACATGTTTTCTTTCAGACTAGTGGAGAATAAAACTCAAAAACCAAAATACACAGTATTTTCTGATTATTGAGTGATTGAGATCCATCTGTAAAAACCTTTAATAATGTCAACAAAATGAAAGTTTGAACTTGGCTTTATCCAATATTCAGATTTGTTTCTGGAAATGTATGTAAATTATGGCATATTTAATTACATAATACTCTATTTACAAATTTAAACATATCATTTTAGAAAACTTGTAATACAAAATGATTGTCTTTATGTAACATTAATCAACTGAGGATGCATGGTGATAACTATTAGTTAGTTTATTTTACCCTATTCAGTTGTGGTTCCTTTATATACTATGGTAAACAAATTACTGTTTTATTCCAGCCATTAATCCTGCTTAGATGCTTCAGTAAATATGCATTTTATATCAATATGTAGGCTATTAACTTTTTTTAGGGTAAATATATTAGAAATTTAATAGAGCGCAAAATAGGCTCATTTATGCTACAACTAGGCTACAGATGGTGCATAACTGGGAAGGCTAAAAGCTGGCTTTCTCCATCAATTCCGATCCTCCCAGATCGGAAGCAAAGATGTAATTTATCAGAGTTCTGATCAACGCCTTTAGCGATTAAGTTTAATCTTCTGTAATATAGACCTTCCTATGTGATGTAATCTGAGCGCAATTTTGCCTCAGTCTGCTCATGAACGTTTGATTTTGAAAATCCTGATCTGGTGTACATCACGTTTTACTGAGGGCCAACGAAAGTAACCCTTGACAGAAGGACTGTGTTTTGCAGTCAAAGGTGTGGACATATGTGTGTAACATGATATGCATGCAGGTGGGCGACTGTAAGGCCTCTTAATGGACTTGGCAGCAATAGTTAAAGCTTGGTCATGTCTGAGATGGTTAAGATTAGCTCTCCTAAATTGTGCTTTCAATTTTTAAGGTCCACTTGAAATAGTAATTCTATAATTGCTGTCATTCTGAGGGCTTGTTTTGCAATTAAGTTATAGAACTGGAGGAAATGGATTAAATACTGTATATAGTGAGAGGTACAAAACTAAACAAAAAAAATGTACAATATAAATTTGTATTTAAATAAAATAAATGAATAAATTTCAGTCCTTCAAACTTTACATTAATTCCATAAGATGTAATATCTGAAGTCTGATGACAGACATATTCCTGGCAGACATTATAACTGATTAGGTTTATCACATATCTGGTTATCATATATCTATCATTGTCATTATGAGTGGAAAGAATAATTGGGATTTATTGAAAACAAACTGGGCTTCAATATGAGACTGATATAAGATGGCAGACATGGAGAAGTATCTTTTACTGTGGGGCAAAGATCAGTTCTGTCACAGCTGGGGTGGAGTGCGTTCATTATGAGCTGTCCAGACATTATCTGATAGTCATTTATCCTTCAATCCATGATAATTCAGTCATGTGACCATATGACATCTTTGGAAATTACGTAATTGTAATGAAATGCAATCTATGTATTTGTCTTAAGTATGTACATATATCATGTTTAATGTTATGCATTGTGTATTTTATGTATATAGTTATTTTATGTTTATAGTTTTTGTATTCACATTATCATGCAGATATAACCAGGGATTTTGAGTTGTTAGAAAGTGAAAATTCAAGGCTTATTCTCCAGGATGTTGTCACCAATAGATTGGTATATAATACACTTCTGGTTTTCTGAGGGAAGCGAACTATGATGTATACTATAAACATTATTCCCACCATAAATGTCAGTGCATTGTTCTTATAAATTTACAACTCAGACTGTGTTTTTTTAGTGTTATGTATAAAAACTTGTCTATGTTTTGTCTCTTGTCTCAAAGTACAGTTAATTTTGAAATGACTGCCTATAAAATTCGGTCGCAATGTCAGCCTGTATTCAAGGCTGTAAAACTCTTAAATGTTATATCACAAAGGCTGTTCTAGGTTTCTTTGGTTCAATGAACTCAATCCTGTTGATTGAACCAATGGCACAGTTATTTGATTGGGTGGATTGATTGCAGAGGATATGACATAATACAAGACAATGCAGGACAGTAGCAGCCTCTGAAAAATTGATACCTTTTACACATGCATAGCACAGAGTAAAATGAGGACCTATCAGGTATATCAAAAATGTGGAAAAATCTCATGCACACTGAATGTAAAAGAACTGCCATTAATATAAAAGTTTAAAGTCAACTCTTTTCACTAGCCAACATGCTTTACTTCTCTATTCTGTTTGTCTGTTCCTTTTGGAAATTATTGTAAATTAAATTAAATGCAATCAACTTTGAAGTCTTTTCTCAAGTAACAAGCAGTAAACACGAAGTCTGAAAAAAAATGGGTGTAATTTAATCAAGAAAATATGCATTGCCGAGGCCCATCAAAGCTTGTGTATCAAAAATAAGGCAGGCTGTATAGGATTCTTGGAAACGGATGCCTTTCCAGATAACAGCTATGTATAGTCTTAGGAGCCGTTTACACAGCACCGTTTTCAACTAAAAACGTAAAACATTTTAATGCGCTTTGGCCTTTCATTTACACGACGACAGCGTTTTGGGGACCTCAAAAGTTTTTTACAGTATAACGGTACAGTACAGTACCGTTATCATCTGTGTGTAAACTACAAAAACACGAATTTGTGAAAATGGTGACACCATGTGCATGCGAATGACGTGTTCAGTCGCCAACTACTGGCCTGGCATGCATAATGCAGCAGTTTTAGTTGTTTTCACGGATCCTTGTGAACGGGGATCATTTTGACAATGGTGCCGTCTGTACGTGAAAAATGCAAAAGAAACACTTTTCTGTTTTTAGTACATCGTTTTTGTGTAAACATAGTGGAAACTACAAATCAATAAGACTGATTCATGAAATCAAGTCTCTCATTCAGATATGTGGGCCGTACAATGAGTCAAAAGGGCTTTATTAAATTAGGATTTCATTTAGGATTTATGCTCTAACTTCCCCACTGCTCCAGGTAATGACTTCTGTACCTAGTACACTTATTTATATATATATAAAACAATACATAATTTTAATTAATGTTTTTATTTCAATGCAAAAATACTGTTAAATAAGTACCCTCACTACTCACAGCCCACACTTAAAATTGCAGGATTTTTAAGTTAGAACAGTGGTTTCTATTGTTTGTTTTGAGTTTAAAGATACATGATACAAAAAGGGATTGAGTGGAACTCTAGCTCATCATTCCAGTGATCAGTTTAAAAATGACCTATGACCTTTTTGTATTCACAAACAAGTGACAGGACATCATATGGTAAGGGGAAATTTTAGAGCTGATATGTCGTGCGGCAGGAGATGGTAAACAAATAATAACCTCAGGATAAAGGAACTGAGAAGAAGAAGTTCTTTCTGCTGTTTAATAGGCATTAGAGTAAACAGCCTAATTTAATTTAATTTAATGAGCAATTATTGGCTAAGGGCAAGAAAACACTTTCGTACACTTTCAGAAAAACAACATGCAGTTGAACTGCTGAAAATGGGGTAGAGGTTTTAGTCTTGCTGTTCACAAACTTCAAGGACATTTTCTGTGAATGATTTTAAAAAGATGACTCCAGAACGCAAACAGTTGTTTTCTTTTACGGGATGAATAATACCCCATCTTTACACAATAGTGTTTTTTGTTGGGAATGTGGCCACATGAAACCATGTACAGAGCCATGGGTTCACACACAAGGACAAATGCTATTTTATTCAAGAGGAGGGGAAAACACTGGGATCAGCACATTATTTACAGGATGACAGTAAATGTTTGTGAATAGAGGCTATTGTGATGGTAATTCATTCAAGAGTATATGTGGCCAAGGTGAGATCATATTTCTGAGAGAGAATAGAGGGCATGTATCTGCAAATAGGATCACGGTTCACTGCAGAGAGGAACACAGTCTACTTTGGATGTGCAGAAAAAGGTTTAAACTACATTAAAGGAATTGTAAGAAATGAAAGCTCTGTCATCACATTAATGTCATTACAAACCGGTATGATTTTCTTTTGTGGAACACAAAAGATGAATGTCTGAAGAACATCCTAGTCTTTTATAATGAAACTGAATGAGGAATGCAGCCGTTTAGTTCCAAAACTGACAAATAAAATCATTAAAGTTGTCCTTATGACCTGTGAGCTGCATTTCAAAGTCTTTTGTCGGGAACGAACCAAAATGTTTGTCTCAATTACCTTCTTCAGGCTTTAAGATTCTGAAGCTGTTCATATGAATATGGATTTATGGACAAAAGCATAGTCAGATTAATTCCCACCATTATAACCGCATTGCCTTGACACTGTATTTAATGAAGCTTGCAGACAGATTTAGTAAAATGATAGACTAATTCATTATGTTAAGGAGTAGAATGTTATGGACATTTTTACGAGAAACAAGAGGTTTCTTTTAAGAAGCATTGTTTCCCAGAAGGCCTGCTGTGGTTTGGCGACTAGCTACGAATAAAATGGGCTTTCCCTTCTCTGAGCTCCCACTGAACTGCACTCCGAAGAACCCTCCTGCTGGGACTATGTCAATATGATCTTTTGGAGAACAGTTTATGCTGTTACTAAAACTAATTCATTTTGAACTTTTTGGGATCATTTAGTGATAGTTATAGAACCTTCACAATGCTATTTTGAAGTTACCAAACTACAGCTTCCTAAGCTACAGAAGCTGATGATTTAAAGTATTTAAATTACAGAAAAGTCCCTTTAAGGCAGCCATTTTGGTAACACCTCCGTGAAGCTGCTAGCTGCTCCAAATATGCATATTTCCCTATTATACATAATGAGCAAAAAACATTGGTCCTGCAGTCCCACATATGCAGTCTTTGCACTTGAGCACTTGTATATTTCATAAAGCATTTAATATATTTGGTCCAAGTGTTCAACTGGACATGAAGACTGCAAGTGAGTTTATTCACACAATTTTATTCCCAGTAGGTCTACTTTGCATTTTAAAACAAATTGTTCGGTAGTCCCTATGTAACAGAAGACACAAATTAAAAATTAAGTTATAAAAAGCAGTTGCAAATGTTACAAAATACAAATACTCTTCTTAGCACCAATAAAATGTACAACACTGTATACCTAATAATTTAACTTACAGTGTAATGTTTTCCTCGTCATCTCGTGATTCGGGGCACATAAGTTCCCTAACATGATGCATGAGGGGATACACTTTAATGCCTCCAATACTGCTTCAAAGTGTAGGTTTAGTGTGCGTTAAGGGCACTGAGCTTTGCAGTTTTTAGGCCCTGGGGCAATCTTTCTCTCTTACTTCCTGTTGAATGCACAGGACCTCTAGTGACCACGACTGCAAGAGTGTATCCCTTAAGCTGTGTCCCTTCTAGACACAACCCCATCCCTCCCTTGTCACTTGTCGCCTTTCAATGCCGTAATATCCGCTTGTACTGCACAGTAACCATGGCAACAGATACGAACAGTAGCGTAACGTCTAGCGGCACGCTGTTGTTGTTTCGTTCAAACATTATGGACCATGGCACGCAAACTTTCGGACGAAAGGAGAAATAAAACAAGAATCAATATTGGCGTGGAGTTTCCAAGATGGCGAGAGCTTTGCAACAAACTTCGACTTGACAGAGATGGTGCTCTTGCACGTTATTAGACAAGGTGAGGAAATATAGGCTACAAAAGACTAATCAATGTTATATAGCTAAACACGATGAAGAGTTTGAATATCATCAGTAAGATAATCTAATGTTGATCTAGCTTTTTGTAAAGTCTCATACGTGTCTGGCACTGATATCTGTCTCCCATTAGCAATCCTGCCGCGATACTCGACCATGTCCTGCCTCATACCACAGTCATGTTAAAAAACATGTATTAAACTCATCCATAAACATTATTTCCCCATAAACATTATTAGATCCATAGCGACAAGCTCTGTGATTCCATATTCATTCACCGCGTCAGCAATCTACGCCTTTGTTATTGTTTTGAAGAGTTTAGCGACCCCTTGTGGCGAAAAATACAGACTGTGTCTTTAATTAGTTAACGTCTAAGACATCCGTTCAAATTTCATTTTGGAGCTATTTTTCAACCGTGACGGGACGTGTCGGAGGGACATGTCATTTCAACGGTCATTAAACGTCCAAATGTTTGCTGGGTCTCTGCAAACAAGAAGGCGGATAACTACTTAAATTTAAAAGTTGGGTTGCTACAATTATAATTTCAGACCTGAAATATAGATATTGTCTATGCTATTGTCCTTAAGTTTAGTTACCCTTCAACACTGATGCTGATCATTATTGTGACATTTACTGCACCAAAGCACAATGACCTACTGGAAAAATGTTCAGCAGTACTTTGCTTACGTAGCAGCAAACTTATCATTCTATTTATTATGACAGCATCACATCATAACAGTCATCTGACAGTAAGTGTCAGCACAGGGTCAGCGGTATTATCCCTGGCCCAACTGAATAAACAGGGCACTCGGTTCCATGCTGGTGCAGCTAGCTCTCATGCTAGAGCCGCTATTATCATGGCATGCTCCACTGCTAACTGGAAACATTAGTCTGCTGTAACAGTAAACTCCAGAGGCTTGTCAAACTGGTTGTTTAACAAGCAGGTGGTGAGGTCCTTCTCTCCTAAACCTCATTCTGTTTGAGTCTCAGCCCCACTTACGTCTCCCAGCAACCCAGCACCACAGCCACCAAACATGTCCTGCATACTTGAAAAATAAATAAAAAGAAAGCAGCCTCAATTTATGTGAAGGGATTACGACAGTCGGAAAACTGTCTGCGACACTCCGTAAGTGGACTAAAGAGCTCATAGCGACATGTTCAGCAATTCCATGCCCATTTTTGCCCAGAAAATGACATATTGACATGACATCACACTGAAAATCATGTGTTCATTAACGTTTCAAACTCCTCCTATTTCTGAGATAATCTGAGGTGTCTTTTCTCTTTCCTCTGATATGTAATAGGGAACTTCATGATTTGTTTAAAAGAACGAATTACTGCAGGTTGCTTTTATTTCTTGTTGTTTTAAGACCATGCAAATCCTCACAGTCAGTATGACATTGCTACTCACCTTGAAAAATCCCTACACAGAAAGGATAAAGGGTTTGAAATGGTTGTAGTTCATAATACAGTCCACGTGTTACTGTGGTGAACTAAGCCCTTGTGTTTTTTCATCACTGTTCTCACAGATCATACGTCCAATCATAACTTTTCCAATATGCCAAAAAACACTGGCTTTCAGATGGGCTCCTGTCTGGTAGGAGAGGCAGAGAGAGTGCGAGTCTTTCTAGTGAACAATCTATCATATGGGTTGTGACCCTGGCTATTAGAGGACAAATGCAATGCCTTTCTGTTTCTTTGGTTCTCTCCCTTTCGCTTTCTCTGTGTCTCAGTGTGTCAGGAGTTGTGTTGCAGGCTGCAGCTGTTCCCCTTGTTTTCTTTGGGTATAATGAGGCAGTGCCGGTGCTGCAGGTTCTCATGATCTAATAGCTGGAGCGTTCAGACAGAGTTCACTCACTGCTGTTTTTTGCGGGGAGACCACAGACATTTCCTTTGAATGTCTGCTCTCATGTCCTCTGCTGCTTTCTTCTGCATGAACTCTGATGATTGTTGAGGGTCATGAGAATTTAAACAAGCAATTGTGTAAAAAAGACAGGGGCTTATTGTATATACTCTATACTAACTGAGTATAGAGGTGATAAACAAGAACTATTTTAGGTAACTGTACAACAGGTTAAAAAGTTTATTATTCTTTGTAATTATAATTTTTTTGTTTATTTTTTTCATTATTGGTTTCACATTTTGATAACTGAATGAAAATATGGGAATTATGTAGTGATCATAAAATGCAAAATAAAGCTAAATTATCTTGTTTTAAATACAGTTGTGTTCAAAATTATTCAACCCCCCAATGCTGTAAATGGTTTTAGAGAATTTAGAGTACATTTGTAATTGAATTCAGAATGAAATCCTACAAGGACTTCTTAAAGAAGCATATGCAACTAAAATGACATCAATTGGTTTTGTAATACAGTAGTAAATGTTTCTTTTGTGAATTCTTCATTGACACAATTATTCAACCCCTTAAAGACTACCACTCTGAAGAACAGAGGTCCATTGAAGTGTTTTCAATCAGGTATTGAAAGCACCTGTGGATGTCAGGGAGCAGCAATAAAGCCTAATAAGCACCAATTAGGCAGCTTTAAAATGACTGTGATACTCAGCTCCTTCTAGACATTTACTGGTGTGGTTACAAACATGGTGAAGTCAAGAGAATGGTCCAGGAAGACGAGAAGAGGTGATTACTCTTCACAGGAAGGGCAATGGCTATAAGAAGATTGCAAAGATGTTAAACATACCAAGAGACACCATAGGAAGCATCATTCGCAAATTCAAGGCAAAGGGCACTGTTGAAACGCTACCTGGTCGTGGCAGAAAGAAGATGCTGACTTCGACTGCTGTGCGCTACCTGAAGCGTAGAGTGGAGAAAAGTCCCCGTGTGACTGCTGAGGAACTGAGAAAAGATTTGTCAGATGTAGGTACTGAAGTTTCTGCTCAGACAATACGGCGCACCCTGCGTAATGAAGGCTTCCATGCCAGAACTCCCAGGCGCACCCCTTTGCTGTCTCCAAAGAATAAGAAGAGTCGACTGCAGTATGCCAAAAGTCATGTGGACAAACCACAGAAGTTTTGGGATAGTGTTCTGTGGACTGATGAAACAAAATTAGAACTGTTTGGGCCCATGGATCAACGCTATGTTTGGAGGAGGAAGAACAAGGCCTATGAAGAAAAGAACACCTTGCCTACTGTGAAGCATGGCGGGGGGTCAATCATGCTTTGGGGCTGTTTTGCTTCTGCAGGTACTGGGAAGCTTCAGCGTGTGCAAGGTACCATGAATTCTCTTCAGTACCAGGAGATATTGGAGGACAATGTGATGCAGTCCGTCACAAACCTGAGGCTTGGGAGACGTTGGACCTTTCAACAGGACAATGATCCCAAGCATACCTCCTAGTCCACTAGAGCATGGTTGCAGATTAAAGGCTGGAACATTTTGAAATGGCCATCGCAGTCACCAGACTTAAATCCGATTGAGAACCTCTGGTGGGACTTAAAGAAAGCAGTTGCAGTGCGCAAGCCTAAGAATGTGACTGAACTGGAGGCTTTTGCCCATGATGAATGGGCGAAGATACCCGTAGCTCGCTGCAAGACACTTGTGTCAAGCTATGCTTCACGTTTAAAAGCTGTTCTAACTGTAAAAGGATGTTGTACTAAGTATTAAGATTGAATGTCACTTGGGGGTTGAATAAAACTGATAATGATGTGAGCAGAGAAAAGACATTTGTGGTTATTTCATTATAAATGTTATGTTATATTTGTCTGACCGATGACTTTGAGGATGACTGAATGATCAAAATCAATGTCAAACCGGCCAAAACAATCAATTTCAGTGGGGGTTGAATAATTTTGAACACAACTGTATATAGAATTTTATTAGCATTTAAAAGTTAATGACAGAAATAAGACCTCCATCCCTCTGTCTATCTATTTACCAAAACGCTTGACCTAAAAATAATCAATCAATCAATCAATCAATCAATCAATCAATCAATCAATCAATCAGTCCGCACACGTATATACAGTACATACACGCATACACACATACATGCATATTCACACATATATATACATACATACATACATAACACATACACACACACACACATATAAATAACATACATACACACACAGACAAATAAATGCGCATACATACACACATTCATACACATCCACACATTCATATTCACACATACAATTCAAATCAATTATATTGTACCCAACATAATACAGAGCATTATAACCTCCGGCTCCACCTCTCTGGAGCTCAAGGGTAGAGAATAGGGTTATGGGTAGGGTTAGGGTGTGGTTGGGGGATCATGCCCACAGTAGGTCAAGAGAGTGCCGCGAGTAGCTTCTCCAAAAATGTTAAGTAATGCAAAAGTATCCTGTTTTAAATATATCAAATAGAATTAGCATTCAAAAGTTAAAATGAATGAATAAATGAGCAAACAAACAAGCAAACAAAATTTATGGTCATATAACTGGGCCTGAAATAAATCAAGTTGAAGTTGCTCTACTAGCAAAAGCAAAGCAGTTAAGGCAAGCAGAACTGCAACTCATTGACAAGAATTATAGTATGCAGTGAATCACCTCTGATCTGAATACACTCACACCTTTCTATGCTGCACTGAAGGCTCTAGGAAAGAAATATCTCATGTCTATTCATTTCCAGGTATAATTGAAAGGACACTCTGAAGGCAGTATATTTCTCCCTTAACTCAGATGAATAGACTGAATGTTAGACTGAGACTGTGTTCATTCATTCAGTCTATTTCCAAAATTACAAAGACAAAATGCTTAGACAGCAAAAAACTGTAATATACACATATAATTTATATCAAGATGTTTTACATGTTATATAAGCAAGTCCTTGTTAAATGTATAATACATTTGTTCATGAATTCATGTTTGTTCATAAAAATAACATTCATTTATACTAAAAATGTTAAAATGTGTAAATGTAGAAATGAATATTAAACTAGATTAATAAATTCTCTAAGCTAATGCATTAATTAATGATAGATTTAACTTTATTGTAAAGTGATACCATATATATTTTAATTTTGTGAAGCTTGAAATGGACAGTACAACATCATTGTGTGAGGTTTTACATCACAGACTGTGTGGATGTTTAGCAGGAGGTGCGTTTAACCCCTCTCCCCGTCCTCTAATAGAGGGTTCATTTACTTCAAAGTGACCTCAGCCGCTGTAAAAATATGATGTATTTTCCTGTCGGAGTTTGAGGGTTTGGCAGTGAGTTTAGTCTGTGATGTTCAAGGGAATGGTTTTCAAATTTCATAGGGGCCAACATGATGTTCATGCAGAGAGACACTTACAACATGGGTGAAGATTCTTGGACAGAGGAAGTCTTGACCCACAAGAAGGGGAAGGGAAGCAGTGCTTTTGTGGGGGGTTATTGTCTAAACCTCCAGACACTCCCTCTGCGTTTACTGGCACATAAACCACAACAGCTCTCCCTGACGGCATCGTGCGCTCTCCCTCCCGTAAATAGAAAGCTTTTCCTGCCTGTCATGCAAACAGTATGGATGCAGTCTAGACGTTCTCTAGTTGGTGCACGTGTCAAATAAGGAAGCCTGGGCCTGAGCTAAAGTGAGGTGGACATTGCTGAATGCTACCCAAATGGAAGAAATAAGGAGAAAATATCAGCCAGATGTTATGAAAAGTGTTTTGTGAGAGAGGTGAGCAGTAAGGTTAACAACACACCGATTTGAAGCCAAAGTCACTGGGGGCCGTGTTATCTCCTCTGACGAGACTGTGTGTGGGCTCTTCATCACTTACTCAAAGCTGTTTGATGTTAAAAACATTATCTTGATTCACACTTAAGAAGGTCTATAATAACTGGGAAGAGCAATATGTTAGCAAAGGCAGCAAATGGCACTCATTCCTGGTACAGTCACCTGTAATAAAATATTTGCTTGCAAAAGAGTTGCTTGCAGTTTCATCTAAAGGGGTGGTTGATTATTTCACTTTTTTAACTTTAGAGTGTTACGTTGCTGTTTGAGCATAAATAACATCTGCAAAAGTTACAACGCTTTATAAGGACTACAACAAACGGCTGGTAGGGACGACAACGAGCTTCTTCCCGTGTTAGTGACATCACTAATCCTAAAATTTACATAAACCCTGCCCACGGGAACATGTTGAGAAGAGATGCTTTAGAAAAGAGGAAAATGCTGTTGCATTCCATCTTTTCAGATTTATTGCAATACTATATGCAATACTGCATGTCATAAAAGCATGACAACATAAGCTATAACCGTAATTAAAATAAACTATGCCTGTTCTATCTTCATCCAGCATATATTCTCTGGCTCTGTATGATCTTACAACCGTTCCCTGTTGTACAATTTATAGATTGTCACGGAGAAAATGCTAATCAATGACTTGAGGATTGTCGGCTACATAAATTCACCAACTAACCATTCAGAAACATCCTGTTGCATATATGTTGTCACTTCTTGAGTCTCGCCGTCAGTGTCTAAAAGGATGAACAGCCTTTAATTTTCTGTAAGTATTAGCCTACTTTTAAATGGCCATCAAAAGTAAAACATATCTTTTCCCAAAAAAAAGATAACTTTAAATGCATTTTCAGGGAGTGTCTGTGTGAGGTAACCTGAGCTGCTGCTAACACAAGCTCATGAAGCTCCGCCTTCTTCTTGAAAGGGGGCCGAGAGCAGCAGCTCATTTGCATGTAAAGGGACACACACAAAAAACAGAGTGTTTTTGCACACCTTCTAAAAGTGAACATTTTAACATGCTATAAAAATGATCTGTGTGGTATTTTGAGCTAAAACTTCACATACACACTCTGGGGACATCATTTGTTTTACAATTTGTAAAACGGGGCATAATAGGACCCCTTTAATTTTCTGTAAGTATTAGCCTACTTTTAAATGGCCATCAAAAGTAAAACATATCTTTTCCCCCCAAAAAAGATAACTTTAAATGCATTTAAAAAAATAATAATTAACAATAATTATAAAATAGAACAATTTTAATTAACTTTAAAAAAAAAAAACAATGGTACTTTTCAAAATTTGAGGTCAGTAAGATAAAAAGTAGTCATCACAGGAATAAATTACATTTTAAAATATATTACAACCGAAAACAGTTGTTTTAGACTGTAATAATATTTCATTACTGTTTTACTGTATTTTTGATCAAATAAATGCAGCCTTGGGGAGCAGAAAAGAGTTCAAACACATCAAAAATCTTAAGCGACTGAATGGAATGTATAGTTAAAGCATCTAACAACAGGCTAACAGGGCAATGCTAACCAGCCAAGCCTTGAGCGCCTGGCACTTACAGCCTTTAGAACTTCCAATATTGTCTTCCTACATTGTATTCTCCGAAGACTATCCCGTCCGTCCCACTGTATTTAAACTGTCAGGAAACGTCTGTGCAAAGACCTTGGCATTTCAAGAACGTCATTTTATCAGACTGGTCTATTCCTAACTGCAAACTCTGCCCACATCATCAGATTCTGTCTCTCACACAGTTGGCTAGAAGATATTTTTATGTATATTTTGACTGCTAGAATATACCCTTCCATCAGTGAGGTACTCTGCTGTGTAATGTTGCATGCTATTTTGTCCATGTGGTTCCAGGAATGTCTTTCTATGTCTGCTCGTTTCAGTCCAGCTCAAGCTTTACTGCACAGACCACATGGCAACATTCTCCTTCACATAAGAAAATGTCAGGAATGACACAAGACCTCTCAAGTCTGACCCTGTAGAACTTGATCACATGATCAATGCAATACTGATGTCTCCCACTAGAGTAGTAGAACTCTCTGCACTAAAGCACTTCCAGCATGCCTTTGTAAAAGGTCACCATGAAATCAAAATGGAATGAATAATGTTTAATCAAAATCACTTCCCCTCCCTCTTGCAATGACTTCTCTTCTATGATGGCGTTCACTGGCGTGAGGACAAACTGTCACTCACATGACTTCACACCAATAACAAACAACACCGATCCAATCAATTCCTGATGGGTGAAATCAAGTCCTACCGTTTTTTCTTGTTAGAGAACCCTTTTCACTCAGATATATGTCACAATAGGGAAGAAAAGACTTGAGTTTCATGTTGACTATAAAGCTTTCGAAAAAAAGGGTTCAAAAATATGACCACATTGGAAATCTGAGATTCAAACTTTATCACGTTAAAAATGTCCATTTTTCCGTTACACTTTTTACTTTTACTTTCATTGACGGTCATGTTTCAGTTATACTTTTTATTCAGATCATTATGTTGAAAGTAATTTGTAATGAAAAAATATGATAATGAACCACACACACACACACACACACACACATATATGTATATATATAAGCCGTGAGAGAATTTGTTGTTGGTTTAAATAGATGACCTCTGTCTCCGCTTAAACTCTCCAATAGTAAAGTGAAAAGCAAAGTGATATTGTGATGAAAACTGAACATTTTAAAAGATGTAAAAAGCCAGCTAATTATCCCTGACGGTCCTCCAGACTCCGTGAGGCGTTGAGGAGTGTGTGAGAGAGAATTTCGAGGGTGTGAGGGGACAAACGAGCCACTAAATGAAGGCAGATGAAAGCAGTGTGAATTATTTACTATATTATGGGACAAAGTGTGAAATGATTCGCTCCATCCAGCACAGTCTCCTCACACTCATACCCAGCTGCTTCGCTTCACATCTACACCAAACTCTGAAACACATATACATGAACACAAACGTATGGATTTTCTCTTTTTTTGTTTGCATCTGTGTGATATCTATACTCCGGATCGAGCTGGGAATCTCTATTCTTTGCTTGACTAAAATAAGTGCTTAAATGAATTTTCCAGGTTCAATGCAAATTAAGCTCAATCAACACAAAAAATACTCTTTCATATTGACTCATTTTCCAGGCTAGGAAATGAAGCCAATTTGTGAAGGATTTAAAAACAGAAATTTGAAGCTTAAAAAAAACCCCGAATTTTCTCCCAAAACTTTTTTGTGGTAATCAGCAGTATGCCACAAATGCTGTTGACTGAGCGCAACTCTTTCTGAACCAGGAATATTCCTTTAAGTCAAGGTCAAACCTGGAGAAAAACAGCCGTGGTTATTAGTTTCACATGTACCGTAAGACCATGTCAGCTCAAAAGAGGGTCAACAAGTTATGCACATGAAATTTAGATGGGTAGTCTGGCCTTTCTGTGACGGCAATGAGAATTGTTATGTAATCGAGGAATGTACAGAGCTCAAATAGTAGCCTATATCATGTGATATGTGATCATATGATTTGTGCTAGCATGTGCTGTTCACTGGTGCGTGTATTATTTACAGAAATAAACCCTCTAACTCTACTTTCACAAAGCTTAAAGAATCAGCATAATGTATCACAAGAGCAAAAGGGTTAAAAAGTGCAAAACCCTGCTGCATTTATTCCACTGTTCTCTCTCTCAACTGTCTTCGGCTCTAGTCATCAGAGCCGTGTTGACAGGCTCTGCTCGTAAGTCTGTATTCTGACCCTGGGAACTGTTTTCACAGTGGGGGGGGGGGGGGGGGGGGGGGGGTTGGGAGAACAGAACCAGTTTACAAGAGCTGGAAGAGTAACTGGGACTCCTCCAAACTCTGATTCATGGCCACCCTCACACCTTACCAGCTGTGTCTGACATCGGTCCACATCAACATCCCACCTCTGACCCGGTGGACACAATGCATACGAGAACAAGTATCTAATCATTGTATATCATAGTGAGAGGATCCTGTATTACCCAAAAATATTTGAACAGTTTTCGTTAACAATAGCAACACTGGCATAATGCTCAATACAAATATTGCTTCAGAGAGAGACTCAGTAACACTTTTATTCATTTTAAACTTTGTTTTTTAGGTGATGTTGATTAATAGGTCTTTAATGCCTTTGATTTTGTTAATGTATCATGTTTAAACTTGATGCACACATGAATTGGACATCTTGTGTTGATTTGACTGAATGTCATTGTCTTTTCCATTGTGTCCGAATTAACAGTACCATTATGAAAAAGGTTTATTAAGTGTGCCATCTACTTTTAAAACTAAAAATAAGAAAGTATACTTTCAGTTTACTTCATTACTTCTCAGAAATATATTTAAGTGTACTTCTCTGAAATATACTTAAAATTACACTTAAGTATACTTGACTTATACTGACAGAAAAGTCTAAGTATATTTGGCCTGTACTTTTGATCGGAATATACTTAAAAGTATAGTTAAGCGTTAAGTATACTCGGCTTGTAGTTGTGTTTACTCTTTTGAATGAGTAACCTATTAAATACTTCTTCGCACACAGTCTTATAAACTTACATTGTTTGAAAATATTGATTTATAAAGAAATCAGATATGCTCAGAGTATCTGAACACTGGAAGTGTACATAGGAATTTACTTCAAATCTTTTCTCAGCCATTGGCTGAATTTTCCCAGCTATTCTTGTTTTCGCTCTTATATGATATGGTGCAATATTTCTCTTCTTCTGATATAGTACAGAATCTCCGGATCAAAACACAGGTGAAGAAGAAGCAGTAATAAGTGGTAAAAGATTGCTTACGCAAATGTAAAATAGCGCGATCAACAAATATTAAACCGCATATAAGTTGCCTAATGTTACCAAATGAAATGTCGACCCAGGAAGGGTTCATGACTGCTAGTTTAATGAAGTTTTAAGGGTGTTAATGAACTCGATATACTCCATGTATGTTTTGATCATTCTGAATCCTATCCGGACATATTTGACAAAAATGCGATTTTCTCAGCTTTTTGTTTAAAATGTTTTTTTATGATGACACCCACATTCAAGTGTTTATAAAAAGGTGCTTTAAGCTAAAATAAATTTTTTATTAAAAAATTGAATTAAGTTAAAGTACAGTTAAAGGTATATTTCAAGTATCAAATATTAATACCTAAATAGGAACAAGTATACTTAAAGTGAAAAAATAATTTATAGGCCTAAGTAGTGTATATGATGCCTAAGTATTATTTTATGTTTACTAGTTAGTAGGTTAATAGTATAAAACTACTAAACTAGTAGTTTACTGAGAGTAATCTTTAAAGTGTACTTTCATAAACTAAAAAATGGGCTACAAGCATTTGACTAGTAAACTACCTATAAGTTCACTTATAGGCTCAACTTAGTTGTAAACTACTTCTGTACTCAAAGTTTACTACTGTTACTTAAAAGTATACTTTTATACTCTAAAAAGTTGACCAATTTAGTCCCAAGTAGTATTGAAACTGTACATTTACAAGTATACTTACGTTGATATTAGTATATTTACTACATGAAGTATTCTTAAAAAAATACTTGAACTTAAGTATACTTAATAAAATGAACGTGTAGTATACTAATTTTCTGTAAGGGTACTAATAAAAGACTGGGTAAAGATGCCCAGATTCCGGTGAGATTTTGAAGTGAGCATATGATGAACACTTTACTATCCCATGATGCCACGGGAAAGGATTTGTGAATGGAAGCGAAGCGACACAACTGTTGCTGGTAGGTCACATGATGGCGAATGTAGTTCATCCAGACTGCATTCATACAACACGCATTCGTACTATATAGAATGCACTTTTTTAGTGGTTGTGAAGTAATTATTAAAAATAAGTACGTACTCAAGAAAGTATTGATTTCGGATGCAGCCTCAGTTTTATTTTACATCCTTTAGAAATGACCATGTTTTACATAATGTAAATGTTGCCCTCTGCTGGTGTGGAGAATGTAAATGCATGTCAATGGACCCTTTTCACATTTCTGGGGTTCTCAGAAGTGGAAGTCACAGAGTGAAAAGGGTCCATTGAGAAAACACATCCATAGCATTTCAAGCTTAATAGTGCCTAATTCCTCATAGTTATGCTATAAATCCATTCGGTATGCATTGGCAGGAAAAAAGACAAGCAATGTATATTAATGTATATATCTCAACTCATTCAACTATGCCAAATTGAAAAGCAGAAATCAGACAAGCATGTTCAATGAAATATCACACTCAAGTTTATTTGTTTCAGATTTTCTGGGCAGTATGTACAAAAAAAAGCAATATTTACATGATGATTGCACAGGAAAAGGTCACAGAAGCAGCAGGAAAGCATAACAATGTCTAAAAATTCATACCCTGTCATCAGCATGGATTTTGTGCTGCATCTCTTTCCCCAAAGACAAATTTGACTTCTGCACAGGAACAGCAAATTACAGTCATGTACATGGACACTGCAAATAAATGGAGCTAGAATCATGTCTCACCACAAGGGGGCACAGAAGCCCTGTGCAGAGCAAACAAAACCAGACTAAAAACACATTTCAAACATATTTGAGAATTTTTTTTTTTATTAATACACACTGTTCCCAATACCTCTAGGGTTCTGGTTCTGGTGTTAGCAATTCTTTGTAGTTGCTGTGATGACGTCCAGCCTTTTAGTCTAGTTTTGGCTGTGTCTGAAACCTAAGGCAGCTGCCTAGTCAAAGACTTCACAGCCATAATAAATCTGCTTTCAGACATGCTTCCAAGGCACCTTAAAGGAATAGTTAACCCAAAATGAATATTCTGTCATCATTTGCTCACCCTCAAGTTGTTCGAAACCAGTATGAATTTCTTTCTCCTGCTCAACACAAAAGATATTTTAAACTATCCCTTTAATGTCATTTAATGGTCTAAAAGAAATTCAAGTGAGCCTTGAAACTGATGAACATTTTTCAGGTTTCAGACAAAGCCAATGTCTGAGTAAGCCATCAGGACGGATCAATTATGGAAACAGTCCCAGACAGCAACACAGTGTAAGCCCAGATCTGGCCCACATCTGGTACACATTGATTCCACATGTGCAAGATGTGGGCTGATCTGAGGTATAAAACAAACATGGGTCAGTAATGACGACTACATAACATCTTAATGTTTTAGGATGAGGGGCGGTATAAAGGCAGTTTAATGGAAGCCGGTAAGGCCAATCATTTATCATTAATAGATTACAAAAAATTCTGCTAAGCTTTCCCCTTCATATATTTTGACACTTAGAGTAAGGCAGCCCCAAACCACTCTTCCATATTTAAGCTCCATTCAATGCTTTTTGCCTTTAACAGAAAGAGCAAACGTCACATTGACTGATTTTTGGCATTAATGATTGGTTGATAGGTTAGCAACAGCACATTTGTTTAACTCACAAGTCTGTTTAGACTGTTTAAAAGAGGACTGTCACCTTGGCACAGCTCAAACATCAAACCGTCCGTATGTTCAAACGCAAAGCAAAGAATGGCCGGTTTGAATTGAGTCGACATAAAAAAAAGAATCTCCTCTAGGGATTTCACACAGTTCGAGAGAAAAAAAATGAGAGAAAAGTCACCATAAGGAACACAGCACTAAAGACGAAACTCAAGACACTGCAGCATTTATCACGAGCTGCTTGTGTGGAAAACAGATAAACAATCAACATGTCGAACCGGTGAATCAAAGCTGAGCATAAACCATGACTTAGAGTTAGTCCTGCTGGTTAGTTGGTCAGGAAACTGAGCTGAATTAGTATGTTAACTCACTGTTGTTTTAACACTGACATGGCTGAATTTCTTATCTGTTTGAGGGTAAGGTAAGGCATTTGCAATGTCTAATCTAATATATTCACAGGGCGTCTGTCACACTTCACCAATCTGTCATGTTTTGATGCTAATCAAATGTGAATATTTTCTTTGACCCACACTCATTAAAATTCCCCAGTTCTCCGTGCACAAGTGATAATGGCAGATAGATTTATTATTTAAGAGTAACAGCACTATTCAGTTTCTATTCAGTTTCAGATTCTATTCACTACTCAGTTTCTGACGTATGAGAAAATCTCATCGACAGTTATGTGCGAGCTAGGAATGCACATTATACAGAATCAGTACCATATCAGTTTTTGGCTGATATTATAATTGTTAAATATCAGTACTGGCTGATATTGGATGTATAATTGTTCATGATTTTTTTTTCCCTTTATTTGTACATTTTGATTACTTTTGTCATGTTACGCTCACTTAAAATTCATCTTTAAAAACAATGTTACATTTAGCAAATTTCAAAAAGAACATCGAATTTTAGACTATACATTATAATGCTGCGATACCTTAATTCACTAGTCGCATTTAAAAAGTTTCATTTTATTTTTATTTGTCGTTTATTTCCGAAAAAATATAGAATTTAAATATCTGCCATAACATAAAAATAATTAGGAGCATATCAGATATATTTTAATATCGGTGCATCCCTACTCAAAGTACTATGCATTTTGACTGAACTGAAATTCACAAAATTAACAACTTTTTTGGATTGTTTTTTTCCTCAGCAGAAAAACTTTTTGAGTGGAGTTACTCTTAAGTAATGTCAAAAGAGTTATTGCACAGTTGTTATGGGCTGCAATAAATATCAGATCAAGGGGTTTTACACCTGAAATCTGAAAGAACATCAATATCAGAATATGAGAAATGGCCCTGTCCCAAATAGTGCATTTGATGTGTACTGTACTTGCAGATATGTGATGGCTGCATGTTTGTCAAGTCCTCGAGACCGTAGTATGTCCCATTTGTCATTTTAGGTTTCAGAAGGATGCTCTATGTGCCCTGTTGCACAGCCCATCATTTGGGACAGGGCTGAAAAATCTTTCATCGTGCAAGCAGGTGACATGTCCTTTAGGAGACAACTTCAAAGAATTGAATTTTAGCACAGTGTTAGGACCGCAAACAAGCTGCTAGTTTAGCCACTCATCCGCACAATGACGTCATTAAACACTGCTACAGAGGAGCTTCTCTTTCATTTACTGATGTACTCACAAGGGGGTTAAGGACAAGCTTTAACCAACTCCTTCCCGTTTCTAGTCAAGTCTGCGAGGGTAGTGAGTGTCCTGATGCAGGCATGGTCACATGATCATGTTTCTGGGCCATGTACATGTTGTCACCCCTGCAGCCGACTGGTGTCGTCGTCCTCTTCTTCAACGGCATAAACCCGAACTCTCCTTGTCTTTCTAATGTTTCTAATGGAAATGCTGTTCAAACAATATGGTATGAGACAATAATCAGGCCACTGACACTGCATTACCCTGAACAACAAATTATACATTAATGTTTATGTAGTGTATATGACAAACGTGCATCACATACATTGCAAATTCACTTACAGAACTTTTAAAGAGTGTCTTACTAAAGTAATATACTGTAGGCTGTACAAAAGACCACATTGTGATCTTCAGTTGAGGAAAAGAAGTCAGTCAAGGAGGTGCAGTATAGCTAACCTGTTGATGGATGTCCATGAAAGAGTCAATCAGGAGGGGCTAGCAGTTCTGCACAGACGCACAGACAGTAACAGAGTTACAACAGACAGATGTGCAAACTGCAAGCATCAAATACACACTTCAGTAATTTCATACTGAACCAGATACAACATTTAAATTCAGCATCTTTAGACTAGCCTAGCAAGACTCACCGATGTGGATTTGTGGTCATGCGGTCGCTCGAGTTTGATACGGACGTCTGTACGGTTCTGCTCCTGGTTCTTTCCACCATCCAGTTGTTGAGTTCTGCCAGGAACTGGAAAAATAATTACATTTATTATATAGAAAGACACAAAAACACTACACAAATACACTGTTTTGTTTTTATAACTATGTTAAGGGTGTGAATTTAAATTCTTTTGGACAGCTTGTTTCTCTCACTAGGAGAGATCCCCTTACTGGTTGTACTGGTAGTGCTCATGTTGTCCTCCAGCCATGTGCTGTATGTGAATGAGTCTCGTTTATGAGGAGTATCTGCTGACGACAGACTCTCCTGAATGGGACAAATTCAACGAATTGCTCAAGTCATTTTCTAGAGATGTTTATTACTTGTTACAATTAGTGAGGTGTTCTCACCATGCCGGTGTCATAGTCCTCTGTGGCCTCTGTTTCATTCTCCTCTACCACACTAGCAAAGCTGCTGGCATTAGAGGAGGAACGGGACAGGTCATGAGCCTCAGGAATGGAAGGAGCCCGGCAGTAAATGCTTGAACTGCACACACATGAATACAAACAAACACAGGCTCTTAATGGATTCACAAGCAACAAGCGTGAAACTTCCATAGTTATTGTTGTCAGATCGCTTACATCCAAAAAACAAAACAAAAAATGTGGGTAAAAGCTAATTTTGGCAAGTAAATAAAAAAGGTTACTGGTAAATGTAGTGGGAACTGTAATGATAATAGTATTCATAACTGTGGGCCATTTTGGCCTTGTCGACTTTCTCAAAACAAAACTCTCACTCGTTTAATTTGCCTACCAAAAAAGTCCAACAGTGGACAATTTTAACAGTCTTTAACATTTCCACCACATATCAAATTATAGAAGTGTAACAGTGAGAGTTGTGCGTGTGAACTGAATTCGACTGACGCTAGAGACTGCGCTCTGTGGCCCCTTGTTAGAGTGCCCATCTCCCATGCCGGGGGATCCGGGTTTGAGTCCCCCTTAGAGTGGTCGGTTTGAACAGGAGGGGTTACAGAGAGATTAACTCTCATGTACTGCTTGCAACTTTGCAGATCGTTTACATGCACAAACAGCTATATTTCACACTAAAGGCAAGGTAAAATCAAAATACAAAAATTTGAACCCCTGAGACATAAAAACAGTTGAAGGCAAACTCATAGTCTGATCCTCACTGATAAATGTGAGCAAATCATATCATCACTCAGGTTAATGATTTTCACTTTACTTGTTTTTGGTGATGAGGACCTCAGGAGAGCTCTGATTGGAGGAGTTTTCAGACTTGGGGTCCTGGGAGGCATGGCCACTGTCAGGAGTCTTCTGTGTGCTGGGGGAGCACTCCCTACTGCTGCACACACACACACACACACACACACATACTGACCGTTAGAGGGCAGCATAAGCATTATGTTTGCAACTCTACAAGTCAAACATGAGGTGATGGTCCAAGCTCAACTGCAGTCTATTAGGTTAGGTTTGATATACAACAGTACATGCTGACTCACATCACTACACTGAAACACGTGAGTTCAGAGCAACATCATTCGAAGGGCCTGTAAGTATTAAAGCACATTTGATAAAGGCCAGCTCATGCAAAATCAGTAAAACAGACATTTGATTGGCTGAAAAATTAGCAGACCACCAATCAGTTAGCATGTTGATTTTGCATGTGTGACCAGTTTAATAATGTGCTAAAGGCCATAATTCATAGCATTTCAGATGCATTTCTATGGCCAGGTAAGGTAAGCAGCTAGTCTACGGTTAAAGAGGTGGCATTCTATGGTGGCATTTATACTTGGAGGGATCCATGACGAGCCTCCCATTCTTGAGAGTGACGCTGGGTAGAGAGAGACAGAGCACTGTCCTGTCCTCTGACAACAGAGCGGCAATTCTTCACCAAACATAAACACACATAAAAGGAAGGAGTTCAGTGTAATATTATGCTTTATGTTCTGCCTTCATTTAATTAAATGTATTTTCCTCAATAAAATAAGATGAATATAATTTTTTAAAAGTATTGTTTTTTGTTTCATGATCAATAAATGTTAGATTGTTGGAACATAACGATTCCGTCAGTACTAACAATTTAAACTGGTCCAAGCCTTCAAGTTATTCTGTTTTGTTGACTCCTGCTCTCTCTCAAACACACACACACACACACACACACACACACACACACGCCAATTTTACCATTCAAAAGTTTGGTGTCGGTAAGATTTTTTACTGTAAAGATCTCTAATGCTCACCAAGGCTTCATTTATTTGATCAAAAATACAATAAAAAATAATATTGTAAAATATTTCACAATTTAAAATAACTGTTTACTTCGAAATGTAATTTATTCCTGTGATGCCAAAATTCCTCATGATCCTTCAGAAATCATACTAATATGCTGATTGTGCTCAGGAAACATGTATTATTATTATTATTACTATTAACATTGAAAACTGTTGTGCTGCTCATTATTTCTTTGGAAACTGAACACTTTTTTCATGATTCTTTAATAAATAGAAAAAAAACCCCTAGCATTATTTTTAAATAGATTTTTTTGTAACATTACAAATGTCTTTTCTGTCACTTTTGATCAATTTAATGCATCCTTTCTGAATAAAAGTATTAATTTAAATGAAAACCAAACTTTTAAATGGTAGAGTATGTATGAATGTAACAGAAGACCTTTCTTCTCCAAGCAGGCGTATGCATAAGGGTCTCTAGGTCTTGAAACCAGTACTGGCTGAATCTATTACTCTGATATTGTAATTCTCCACAATTGCACCTCCAGAAGTTCAGAAATTTTCTCATCCTCTTACCTTTTCTCCTGGACCTCCTGGATGTTCTCAATGCCGATAGCACTGCTACGCCGAGAGCTGAAGGGTCCTGATTTTTTCCTGGTTGGGCTTTTTCCAGGAATGATCAAAGACTGTGGGAGTGAGCAAGAAGTTCAGTAAGCAGAGGATTCAAACTTATAGATACCTCCTTCACACTCATATGGCCACCATGTGGTCTCAAAGGAAACTTTTAAGATAATACATCCTGTGTAGCTCAGATATATGTTATACCACTTGCAATTGTGGTCTATAATTTCTTGTATCTGTGGCGTGCTCCAGTCTTTGTGAGAACAAAAGACACTGTTTCGTTGCTTGACTGGCAGGGTGGATGTAAAGAGTGTGCTTGAGGGTATGGAGATGAAAGATGGGAGCAGGATCTCCTGAGCTTCACTGGACGGTTGTGCTCTCACTGGGGACACTTTGTTCTCTTCGAGCCTGAGCGCAGGGATTTTACAGCTACTGCTTTATGACTTCAAATGAAAGGCCTTCAAAAAAGGCTTTTATCTAAAATGGCTTCAAAGGCTTCGGAAAGACTCTGTTGCCTTTTTTTGTGTTTCTACACTATTAGCTTGAAAAGAGTGTACAATTATCAGACGAGGGGATAGAAATACACCAAATAGTACATACTACATGACAAGAAGTGACATTGGACATTAAAAACGTAGCAGAGCAATGCATTACACAGAGGAAGTGATGCTGAAAGGAGAGCTGTGATGAAATCTCTGACTGACTTTGAATGACTTTCCACCATGAACATAAACACTGAACCAATGCTGCTGAATGTACGTGGTTCATTATGAAGAACAGTGCTAATGGATATAAAAATGTGGAAAGTGACTCTCTGACTGAACAATATTTACTGTCAAAGTGGCTTACAATAGGATATGGATAGTATGGCATGAATATCTGCATGAAACAGCTGTTAAAATGATGGATGCACAAGATATCAGTTCCATATCAGCTGTCGGCTTCTTTTACTTTGCCATCATGTAAAGCACACCTAAAGTTCATCTTTAAAAAATACTAATAATTTATTTGGTAATAATTATTAACTATTATTAATTACTATATAATTATGAATTTGTTTAACAATGTAAATGTAATACTTATCAAATTTCAAAGTGCTTCATTTAACTTATAGATTTTAAAATGATTGATTTAATTTAATTTAATTTAGTTATTTTACTATTTTTGTATTTATTTAGACAAATTATATTGACATTTATCAGTTTTCTTCCATAAAAAAATATTATATAGAAAATTATTATCAGCTTATCGGTATCTGCCATAATTTATTATTGCAACAAAAAAAATAAATAAATAACATGACTTCACTTAATTAACTAATTTAAGTTCTAACAACTTAAATAATAAATTAAACCAAAAAAGACGTCATTATAATGTTAGATATAGACTTGTAGATGTAGTCAAGGTAAATGCCAAGTTGAATTGGAAAGAATTAAAAACATGGATATAGGTGTATTATTGTGCACACACTGGTGTCAATCATTGTTAAAAAAAACATTGAATACAAATATTGTACAAACAAAAAATCTCACTTGTAACAGTTAGTATTAAAACGTTAAAAAAGTGCAAGGAATTAATCTGAACGCACATCTATGAAGTTCCATAATCCTATTTTTATATTGTTACTGCAACAGCAGCTATACAGTGTAAAAAAGTGATGTTTAGTTCATGCGGTGAGAACGAATGATGCAGATGAGAGAGGAGTGAGAGTTATACATGAACCTCTTCTATGGTTCCTATTCCTATGGCACTGCCACGCCGTCCATATTTACTGGGACTTTTGCCTGGGACAAGCAATGACTGCACAGAGCCCACAGAGAAAGAGAGAGAGAGAGAGAGAGAGAGAGAACGAGAGAAATTATGAGTCCATGCAGCAGGTTATGTGTTATACAAACAAAGTAGGCTACAAACATCAATTAGAGAGACAGTCATCAAAGCATGAACAGGAAGAAAAAAGCCGTCATGAACACAACAGATTAGCCACATGAGGAGAAAATGGCCGGAGGAGCCTCAGCAGGTACGGGGACCTGTGAAGTACAAGAAAGTAGTAGCACACAGGACACCATTGGAGATAACGGGACATCTGACATTTCAACATGGTTTATAGTTAGTCAGAATAACATTTTTGGAACAGGTTAGTCCGACAAGAAAATTCATATATATGCTGTTAAATAAACATTGTTAAACAATGTTCTTTGTAACTGGACTCTGTTGATATGCTAAAATTGCAATAATTAACAAACATCTTTCTCCCTCGGGTTGTATCATCAGCGGTTCTCAACTGGTGGGTCATGATCAATGACTTGTGTAGAAGAGAAAACAATGAAATGTTGAAATAAAATAAAATAAACAGAATTTGCAAACTGTCAGTTTTGCTATACAGTTTACGTTATTAATAACTTAGCATATTAATGGATTAATGTACGTCACTTGATGTCTAATATACTTGGTCCTGAAGCAAAACCACTGTAACAAGAACCTTAGAGGGGCCGGGGCACCTCACGACGGCCCTGGCTGTTATGATGTAATCTCCACAGGGGGATGAATCACTATACGCAATTTCTAATTTTCACCTCAAAGCTTTGCGAATGAAGTCCCAATAGTCAAAATATTGTTTTTGTGCTAGCATTATGGTCTATATTGTCCATTGCGTAACCTGCTGTGAAGGTCAGAAAGTCTATTTGACGGACATGGCATATGATAGTGCTATAAATAACAGAAACATTAACTGTGACAGAGGCATGGCTCAGTAACTCTGAAGTCTGTTCCAGCATGAGTCCCTCTGGGGAAAGTGGGATTTCTCTAGGCTCATATGAGTTTTGCTCATGAGGGGCACTGGCATGACTTAGCATGGCTCTCAGTGTGTGATAGTCCCCAGGGCAAGGAGCAGCAGCACTATAAGAGCCGCTGCGCTTGATGGAGCAAGAGCTGGCTGGCCAGAGGAGGCCACCTCTGCACTTATGCTGTGCGAGCACCATACTTACCCACAACACAAGCTGCATATTAAAACATTAGCACAGCAGAATCCATTCAACACACACACACACACACACACACACATATATATAATTCTCTCAGCAGGTCCTGTGGGGGATGTGGTAAGGTCAAAACATTCACAACCGTCTTTATGCCGGCAGACCGCCTTATCCTACTTCTAGATCAGATAATATTCATTCCTGAGAGACACTGGAATGAAAATAACAAAATAATGTCTCACATGACCCCTTGTAGACTATCTGACAGTATTTTATTCCCTCATGAGCAACATGCAACACATTCAAGACCACTTATGTCATGCACCTCTCAGAGGACCTCATTTCCCCCATAACACACACGCACCTCCTGTGATGACAGAGGGGTTGAATGAGTAACGGTCTTCTCTGGGGAAAGCTAAAATTCATATAACATGCTTTTGGGTCAATGACATATTTATACAGCATATTTAGACTTTTTTTTCAATTTAGATCTCAAAAATGTATGATGGATTTGAAAAACGTTTATATACTTTTTGAAAATCTTTTCAATTTAATGACATGAAAAAATGTCATTTGATCCAATCATTATTGTTTTCAAAAAGATTCTTAAATATGTTTTTAAGGTAATACTATTTTTATCACAAATTGTTTATTCATAAATATCATTTATTTTTCAGGGAGTCACCACATGACATTTTGTAACCTGAACTAACCTTATATAATATTTATTGATCTTGACAGACAGTCATGAGGTTCTTCAGGGCTCTATTAATAAATGATAATTAAATAGTTATTACTAGTTAAAATATACTAGTTTTATTTACTTTTATTGAATGCAATTCTAACTAAATTATTAACTTAATTATAAAAATATATTTAACAAAACTGCTTAACTGCTTAATTTTTTGGTTATAATTGATCTTTTCCTGTTTATTTAAATGACCAAAATTTCTTTCAAAGGGGTCATGAATTGAGAATTTTTTTTCTTGATATTTTGACATTGATATTATTGTACTATAAAAATATCCTGTAAGTTTCAGAACTCAAAACTTAGTCCAAAAACAGCTTTTAATGAAACCAAGCTCCCAAAATGACTCGTTTCGGATTTTGTCTCAGTATGACATCATAATGACGAAAGTCCGCCTCTACAGAAGAGAATCAACACCGACTTATACATCATTGCCTCTTTAGCCCCGCCAACTGATTCGCGCATGTCATGTAGTAGTAAATACGAGAGAGATGTAAACAGGGTTACTCCAGCAACGAAACAATAGCGATGCCTCTGAGGATTACAAATCATGGAAAAACAGTTTTTGTATTGCATTCCTTGTGATCCTAAGCGTGGATGAAATTTATTTTTAACAAAGTTGCAGGTTGTGTCAATAAGACACCGTTTATTCTCTTCATTTTACTGATTCGTTTTTTAAACAAGACAAAGTTCAACGCAGGCTTTTCAGAAACACTGAAAATAAAAGATACAAAATCTATACCGAATCTCACAGTAATGTTGAAACATTTTGAAAGTGTGAAGAACAGTGTTTTTACCATGTATCCACATTGTCTGTTACAGTTTGTATGATATCTACTCACTTTACTTTCAATTTACTGAAAATTGTGAAGGATGAATATAAGAACGTCAGTGTGATTCATGATTCGAGCACGAAATACAGCAAAAGTTGTCCTGTCCGTATATATATATCCGCTATAACTGTGGTAAATCCAAGTACTTACAGTAAACTTTATTTGCCACATCCAAGACTTATAAAGTATATGTAATGCGCATAAATGTTTCAGAGTTGGCAAATGTTTCAACTATGTAGGGATAAACACCTTTCTGTAGCTTATTTGTTTCAACACTAATATAATGTAATTAAATAAAATAATATCTCACAAATGTACATATAAATAAAGATGACCAATCACCAAGCTGTCGCAGACTGGAGTATCCTTGGTGTTTGAGGTGTAGGTTTTTCTTATAATTCGGGATCAGACTCTGGCTCAAACATGTATGGCCAGCACTGGAAGTTTTCAAAACATTCCACACATGTAGCAGGTATATTGAAAATAATTTCAACGTGCAAAACTGTTAACCAACATAGAAGTGGGCATTAACTTCCAAGTCTTGAATGTGGCACACCCATCAAAATGGAGTGTTTCAGGATGTTTTTGATGAAACACTATAAGTGGACTTCAAAGAACATTATACAATTTTTAAAAAATGCAGTTAATGACAATTTTATTAAGGCCTTTTCTTCATTATGAAGATATTATCAGGACAATTGTAGCATCCTAACATTTCTGACTAAAGATATCTCAAAATATATTTAAATACAGGGATTAAAAACACGCTCATCATAAAAAAGCGTATTGAATCAGTGAATGTACGAATGGCTTTTAAAATGTACTAATGTCATTGACCCTTTTAACTCGGGAAATACTGACTGTTGCTAGAGCAGCGAACATGAGCAAGGCCAGTGAATTCAAGTGATCCTTTCAAGAAACATTCCCGAGGTAAACTCAAATGTAATTAGTGAAAAAGTCCAGTGAAATACAGAATGAGAATATCAGGCTGCAGAGATGACAGACAAAAAGCATGATGGGAATGAGGGAAAAAATGTTAAGGGACTTGTGCATGAGGGCAGTTATTAGGTCGAGGTTGGTTGATTAATCATTAAATATTTCGCCTTCGTTGTGTTGTTTGTCCTTAGTTTGGCAACTCTCAACATCTGTGCATGTGCTTAAGTTTCAGTGTAGTCGGGAATTAGTGAAGTATGAGTAACCAGGGCTAGGTTTTCACCTCTTTGTGGAGGGTAGTGAGGGGACTAGCATAGTTCGGCCCGTTGGGAAGCCGGTAGGGGGGGTTACTTACTATCCCAGGGGTTTTGGGGCTCTCTGGTGAGTGGTGGTTGATGTTGTTGTGGGTGAAACTGCCGCTGTGACTATTGGAGACTGTGTACTTCCTGATATTGAGGCCCATGGTGTCCAGAGATTGGCTCCTGCTGCGGATCACCCGCTACAGCACAGGGAGAGATGAGGAGGAGACACGGTGAGCAGCGGCAGGTCAGGGTGGGCCAATGGAGTGGGTCTGAAGCCAATGAATCAAGTTGCTAAAATGACTCAAGCGTCACCTGAGTGAACCACAGATGAGGAGAGAGACTGCAAAAAGCATGTGGCCAGATAGAGGATGAAGCCTGAGCACAGGAAGTCATTGAGAGCATGGCTAAAAGCTACTGAAGCAAGCAACCATTAGAGGGCAGAACTGCCTGAGAGTGTTAATGGGTATGGATTAATCATCACCCACTAAAGTGCTGCCCGATTTCAAGGGAAAACTCCCAAAATGGCACAACCACAGAAGAGCTGGACAACATCCTTTATGCTAATGACTTTGGCTAAAGACAGCTGCTGAAGAAAACTGTGTGAATAAGTGGTTGCGGAAGCAAATAAAATAGGTTAAAAGAGAGATAATGAAAATGATTTATGAGAAGTCTGATCGATTTTTATATCTGGATGACCACAATCAATGCGTGAACACCACTGGACACATTCAATTATAAACCCGGCTGCCGAGCACAAACGGCCCGTCTGTAATGAGTTATAGGCCGTTTTGAATTGTGGGCTTGGAAAATTCTGTCTACTTGAATAATAACCATTATATACCAGGGTTATTATAGTTAACTAAAACCATTAAAAACAAATGTTACTTAAAATAAACGTTAAGTGAAATTAAATAAAATATTTAAAAAAAATTAATTATTAAATTAAAACAAATTAATTAACTTAATGTACTACAATTAAAACTATACATACATATTAAAAAATACAAATAAATTCTAATTCAATATATATATATATATGTATAAAAAACTATAATAGTATCTCATTGATACTAAAATAACATATAATTCTGCATACTAAAGGGAAATATCTGTGTATGATATGTCGCGTATGATTAATCATGCACTACTGATTAATTTGCAAAGTATTTTAGGAAGCAAAACAGTGTACAGCACAAGATAATTCTCAAGAGTGTATCTATGCTCGACAATGTGCTAATAGGAATAATTAGTGTAAATTATGGTAATGAGTGATTTAATTTAGGTAGCATTGGTTACATCACGTGGTAGCTGGAGTCATAAAGACGGCACCATCTAAATCCCAAGAGAAAAAAAATGCTACAATTTGTTTAGAACAACGGCAGCAATATCTGAATGAACGACTCATCTCAGGTCATTAAAAGATTCATGAGCGCTAACATGACTGTAAAACAACCAGAGTGAACCACATCCACCATCCACACACGAGTCACAGTCATGCTTCACAGACATCCCCATCTTCTGCTATTCTGGATGTAAGTGCCCTCACAGAGACCCCTAGAGCTCGGTGTCCTCGTGGATTACCTTGAAAGATTCAAAGAAGCCCCCTCCCCCTCCTCCTCCATTCTCCAGTTTGTCCTCCTCTCCTCCCAACCCCATCATGGCCTGACTGTTGATGTGCAGCTCCTCATACAGCGTCTCCAGCAGGGCAGACCGGGTGCGCTCCTGGTAACAAAAACAGATTATTGTCTTTGAATATAAATAGAAAATGAATGTTAGATGAGGCAGTATGCATTTGTTAGCCATGTATATATTAAAGCACATTCAAGGTATAGATTTTATCAATACATCACATTTTCCCTGGGAATTGAACCCATAAGCTTGGTGTTGCAGGTGTCTGACCCTATGGATAAAGGTGATTTTGCCACGTAAAATATTCTTGTTGATCCTGGAACGGCATTCCAAACAACCAATCAGATTTGAGGGATCGGTTTAAAGTTAATGTCAAGTTTAGGCTTACAAAAAGGGTAAGGGGCTTCTACACCATTCTTATTCACTAATAATATATTTCACATTTTAGGGATAAGTTATGGGTAGCGTTAGGTTTGGGGGTAGGGATAAAACTTTGTTTTTTTTGGACCGTATTGTTGTTCCAGGATCAACAAAAGATATCGATCCAGGAATATGTCTTACTTGGTAAAATCACAGCAACCCTCTATCATGTCTATATGAGCACTGTTTTCTGACATCTTACGGTCACTCACCTCTAATTTGGCAAATTTTTCAGCTTTGTAACAAGCGTATTCAGCATTGATCAGCTTGGTAAGCAAGAATTCGTGAAACTCTGGACCCTGCAACAGGCAGAATGGTGTAAGAGAACAAATGAGAGAAAGACAGGATGTGAATTAGTATTTTGTTGTTTTCATTACATACTGTATAAATTACAATACTGTTCAAAAGTTTGGGGTCAGTTTCTTTATTTTATTATTATACACAGCAAGGATGCATTAAATTGATCAAAGGTGGCAAAGACTGCTACAATTTTATATATTATATATACATGCTAGCACTCATGAATCTTTTAATGATGTGAGATGAGTTGTTCGTACAGAGTTTTGTCATATGCTGCCATATGATATATATACATATATATTTAAAATAATTTTTTTTTAACATTCTATTAATCAAAGAATCCTGAAAACAATATTAGTTTCCACAAAAATATTTCACAGCATAAACTGTTTTCAACAGTGATAATAATGTTTCTTGAGTAGCAAATCAGCATATTATAATGATTTCTGAAGGATCATGTGACACTAGTGCAAAGCATCTAAATTAAATTGATCAACTTACTTTCTTAAAAATGGCTGGGTTGGGGAGGGGTGGTCCGAAGAAGGGGACATCATCTCGCGCTGTTACCGAAACCTGGCAAAGGACAAATATGGATATCATGACTCACAGAGAAGTGTTACAGAAGCACTAGACAGCAGTAATACTGTGATGACGTACAGTACCTTGTAGAGGACGTTGTCGGAACAGGCATTTTCCACTTGCACCACAACATAGGCATGCAGAAAGTTGGAAGCAATCATGTCTGGCACAAATGGAGTGCTCTCCTCTTGAAACACGATGGCCACGATGTCATTTCCTATATGTCTCTTCCTCTGTAGCTGACACAACAGAACACGAGAGTTTATTTTTATAATCCCATCACATAATAATGTCACTTTCAGCATGTACACAAACTCAAATACTAAACAGCTGTTAGTGTAAGATTTCATATGAAGAATTTTAAATCCATCGACTGCTTTCAAGTCAAAGAATAATTAAAAACAGGTCCTGGATGTTATTACTACATTATTACATTTAACTGCTTTCTGTTTTAATATATTTTAAAATATAATTTATTCCTGTGATGGCAAAGCTGAATTTTCAGCAGTCATTACTCCAGTCTTTAGTGTTACATGATCCTTCAGAAATCAGTAAGCTAATTGTATGTTCAAGAAACATATTATAATCAATATTGAAAACAGTTGTGCTTGCTTAAGACATTCAGAGAGTGAATATTTGATCAATAGAAAGTTCAAAAGAACAAAATTTATTTGAGATATAATACAGATGTCTTCACTGTTACTTTTGATCAATTTAAGGTGGATTTGCTGAATCTTTGAAAAGTCATACTGACTCCAAACTTTTGAACAGTAGTGTATACTTTTAATGAATAATAGCACTTTATATTATTAAATATGCTTTAAAAATACAGTTTTAATGAAAATGTGCATTTTTAATACTTTTATCATCCAACAGCCATTTTATAAAATCAATAAGGCACTCAAATATGTGTTACACTGTGCATAGCCTCTGCATATTTTACACATGAATATATTGACAATGTAGCTCAACATTGCATAGTTTAATGCTTAGGAATTAAATCAGCCAGTCCAAACATATTTGATGTGGAATACGAAAACCACAGTTGCATCGAGTGCTGTTAAATGCTCTTCTGGCTGACATCTGATGATAAATTCGATTCATTTTGAAGGTTGAATTTATGTGTCAATGATGCCATGTGCTGAAGTTGTTTTTCACAACATGTCACAACAGATGGCTGGCAAGGACAAACACAGAGGTTGTTGCCGCTCATTTAAGCATGGACATCAGTTCACCAACTCGATCTGCTGTCAACCTCCAATCACAGCACACATGACAGCAAAACAGAGAGAGAAGCTCGGTTCATGTGTTCTAAATGTGGAAGATTCCCTGAGGAGTGAGCTCTAAAAACACTCTTCCTCTGAGGGCGCAGTGCTGCCAGTGAAGGTGCAGAATAAAGGTCACTTTGTGAGTCAACAATCATCTGCCAGCACATCAGCAGAGTATGGCTGCAGGAAACAGCATCTGCCCCAGTGCTAAGGAATGGATTTCACCCCTCCTGTCAATCCAGATGGTTTATACCTATGTGGCTTTTTTCATTTCATTTTACATCAGAATAGTATCTACAGAGACCGATCATCAGGGACAACTGAATACATTTTGTCATACTTATGCTAAGCACATTTTTACTGATTAAAGGTTCTAATTACAAGGAAAGCACATGTGATTTGAGTGAACCCACAGCGTGGGTCGATCGTGAGTACCTGCTGTGTATCGCCCTCTGTGTAAGGCAGCTTAGTCGAAACATGGAACATGATCTCCTTGTTGTGGAAATTGTGGTACACAGACTCAGAGCCTGTCTGTCCATGTGTTACGTCCAACCCTCCACGAAACCTAGTAGAAGAAAACCGAATTCAGAGGTTTTGCAGACAGACATGAATTTTATCATTAGCATTTTTTTTTAGCAAGTTTTTCATTCAATATACTTAATTTTATTTCAGATTTATTTCAATTATTTGCAGCAATCCAGTTTAAAGTCACTTTCATTTTTTAAATCATAAACATGTAAATTCTAGGCACATATTTTTTGTGGTTTGGAGGTTCAAACAACGCAGCAAGTAAGAGCAAATAAACAACGTTATAAGCAAATGTAATTCATTCTTAGTGAAATCTGTCCTCAGATGTGCACTTTTAAAACTCCAACTCCAAAGCTTTTATTTTAATTCATGCATGCAGTTAAACATTTCATCTACTGCGTCTATATCTTGCTTGTGCCACAGTGAGAGAGTAAGAACGTTCTGTTTATAAGTGTTACCCTTTGAAGTCATGGAGCTCGATTTTCTGTCCCAGAAACTCTAAAAACTCCACCAAAGCAGGACTCTCCTCGTTATTCCCAAACAACTCCTCCTCTGAAGTCTACGAAGATAAAAACACACAAAATGCAGATGAGTTTCAAGCAAACATTTGTACTCAAGTGTCCTTGGCAGTAGACACCCGCCAGGTACATAGGGGTTTTGTTGAGGTCTGCACAACAAACACACTTCATGCATTATCATTACTTCAATTACAGGACAAGATTACAAAGTAATCGAACTTTTCAGATATCACAAATCACAATAGCAAGATCACATAATGTCACAAGATCACAAACCCTAAATGAAACAAACCCACAAACAAAAAAGCAAGGACATCTTGATGAGGACAAAAGCAAACTCTAATATTAGCAAACCTAAATGACTCATCATGAGTTAATTAGCTTGATGAAAATGCCTCTGAATAAACATAGTGTCCCATTTAGAGTAAAAAAGGGCAAGCGGAAGATTTGAGGCCTCATCCATGAGGTGCGTTTCCAACGTCCCATCAAGGGCCTGCACACACTAGAGAGGTTGAGTATGTAAACACATCAATTCGTGAGATGAAGAGGTTGTTCAAGCCTCCGCCGTCATGCTAATATGCAAAGGGTGATGCTGGCAAGCCTCCTTGAAGAACCTCTTAGTTCTTGCTCCCACTCAGCTCCTCTCTGCGGCCTTAAAGGTCAAGGACTGCCTTAATGTAATCAAAGCTCTTCTCTGGGAACAACAGCCTTATGATTTCATTGCAAGACAAATGAAGACAATGGTTTGATTGTTGTCTAAGCAGAGGAGCCATTGTGAGGTCGAGAGGAGGAAGGACTACTTTGTTAGCTGTTTGATTCAAAACATCAATTTTCAAAGGTGGTGTTCTAAATAAAGATGAATTATGATGGTGAGTTACAGCAACGATTCATCTCTGTGCATCTGCTAAATGACAGGAGATCGGTTGCGAAGAAGCTAACGGAGATAAGGCTTCCCATGCGACTTACCTGTCCAAACTTCTGATAAATGACTCCAAACTTGAAGTTGTTGCTTATGACGTGTTCGTCGAAAGTGACAATGAGCCTGGAGGCCTGCGGGAGGGGCAGATGATTTAAATAGCATGATAAGTGTCCTTTAGGTACCGCTCTGTGAGCACTGCAAACCCCTGAGAGACGCAGAGCAACACTTCCGCTGAAACTAGTGTATTTCCCAGTGCCACACTTTAATTAACCAGGACAAATGATGCATTGGATCATGCATTGGTGTAAAAAGCTTATCACTATAGTGCAGGTGGGTCTAATAAAGATGTAGAGTTGCTTACCTTTGGGTAAAGCACCGGGAAAAATCGGTCCACATTCACCTCTTCACAGACGAGCTGACAATAACAAAAAAAGAAAGCACATATTGATTCTCCTCATTCTCATTTGATCTTGCAAAAGTGATACAACACTATGGTCATCTGTCCAGGCAGGACAGAACAGACTCATGGGGGAGTGAGACAATCAGTCATGTCACTCAGAGAGAAGTGTGATGAATTGGAGGGCCTGAAAACAATAGTGCTGACCCCTTCACCCCCTCCTCGCATGATTCACTCTCACCTTGGCCATCTGGACAATGTTGGGGAATTCGGTCAGACAAGATATTGGAATCACGTCGTGATATGTTTTCATTTTTGTTCTGTAAAAAAAGAAAGACAATAGTAAACGATAAGATTGATAAGTTAAACACTGCAATATATACATACACAGTATATAGAATCAAGAATATTTCTCTTTTCTTTCTTTTCAAATGATTTATACTTGTATTAAGCATGATATTTTCTAGTAAAAGTTTAAAATGTATAAATGTACAGCATGCATTTTTATTTATTTTTTTTTATTACCTAAATGACATAATTCTTATATTAGACATACTGAAATACGCACAATGTATTGTTTTCAAGTAAGACATGAAAATTTAAACGAAATAAATATATTTCTGTATTTAATTATTTCCTTCTCTCACCACACTGACAAATAATTCATTCCGATATTAGACATAAATAGCAAAATTCAAATTTAGAACAATTAAATAATTTGAAAAGCAAATTTGCATAAAATAACGTTTTCATGCATAAATAATTTATTCATTAAATTCGTAACATATATTTCTTTACCCCGCTGACAAACTGCTTGATTTTGCATTAGGCAATACATAATAACATTATAGCATAATTTTGTTATGTTTACAAAACAATAAAAAAAACTATTTCTTGTTTTCCCTGGCAGCTCAAAAACACAGTTTCTAATGATATTAAAGCACAAGCTCAGACCTACAACACAAACACTTATTAACAGCTCCAAACTTCAATTCAGTGTCATTGTGGCATCATTAAATGTGTCACATGGATTTGATAACAGGAACATCCTGCTGTCTTCCCTCCACCCACACACATTGGCCTATATTGTCCATCTGGTGCCTAATGCGGAAATGAGGGTGGCGTGTACATTTGGCCTGTTTAATCTGCGAGAAAAAAGATTTTATTGTGGGTCCCAGGAAACATTCACAGTTGTTGTCAGGGAATAGATATACGTGTGTTCTGTTTAATGTCCACAGTAAAAGCCAAAGTTCAAAACAAAGTAGTGGAACTGTGCCAGACACAAAGCCTTTCATTAGTCAACCTTATCCACACGGGAGGACATGAGGGCAGGAAATAAGTGAGGGATTTGAGGGACGGGAGAAGCAATCTAGAATGGATGGAGAACAAAAAAGAGGAAAGGAAAAGGTCGCACCTGAGCATGAGACGGAGATGCTCTTGGTCCCCGATAACATCATATTTCATGGAGAACACCAGGTGGCCCAGGGCACTGTCCACTGTATAATAATTAAAGTGTTCCTAATGAAGGAGCAGAAGGCGAAGCTGTGAGCATTCATTCATCTTCACACTTGCAAACGCATCTCAGTGTTTAGTCCAGACACTCCCCCACAGTTCTGCGAGCTAACCGACCACTTCTTTATGCACATTAGTCTAATTTATAATGGATATTAGATGTGAATACATTAAGCCCATTGAAGCCAAAGCCTAATATATCTTCATTATGTCTGGCTGCTGCGGTGTCACATTAGTCTATGTAATTAAGTTACTTTTGTTAGCAATTATATCTATGAAACTTATTCAAATGAAAGTGGTTCCATTCTAAATGTTTAGCTTTTTCTATGCATTTTATACACTGACTTTGTGGGCTAAATTAAAAAATATCTCGAGTCATATGATTCCTATGATGAAAAAACTGAAATATAAGTTATTCGCTAATAATCTTGACTTCCAGTGGATTGTTGTGGCCGAGTCAGTAGGCTGAATTCGAGAACCTAAACAGTTTGATTTTTGAATTAATCATTCAGTCCAGTTTTGTGAACGAGATTCACTGAAAAGATCTGACTTAAAAGAATAGCTTGTCTGTGAATTGATATTGAATTGAACACCCAGTTCACTTGGTTTCTTTTTGTCTGCACCAAAAAAAGAAAATGATACATTTAGTCCTGGTTCGCTTAGCGTTCACACTGTAATTTTTAACACAACCCTAAATATTAAACAAAAAGCAGCTTTAATGACGTATGTTTTGCAACGGAACATCCAAAACAATGCTGTGTACTTGGTTAAATGCAGTCGTTGCATTTACATGCATGTGATGGTATTTTTTACCAGTTGAGAACTCATAAAGAGCTTATAAAATGTGTAAATATACGAGATGTCTTTGGTCCGTGTTGCATTCATATTTTAGTCGAACCACACAAAAGTTCATTTGGAAGCTTGTTTGGTGCAGATCAGGGTTCAGATGGTAACGTTCATTTTATTCAAATGAACAGCACTAACAGAGCAATCATACCAGAGTTTGTTTTAATCAAACCAAACCAGCCAAGTGTGAACACACCCTCACAAACATTTCAAGTAGAGCTAGGGCAGTTAATAATGACTTCAATTTGGGACTGTTCCTCTCACACAGCTATCATAGAAAACTTATAGTGCATGAATATACTGCCTGATACATATAGTGCATAATATAGACATAGTGCATATAATGCATGGGTCATATGGACCACTTTTATGATGGTTTTACAATGATATATATATATAATTTTTTTTAGAAGGATTTTTTTTAATCAGGAAATTCACTTTTTGTGTTCCACGGAAGAAAGAAAGTCATTCAGTTTTTTAATAACATGAAGGTGAGTAAACGATGACATTAATAATCACTTTAAAAGTATTACTATTAAACTATTACTTCATACTTTAAGCATATCCTTACTTTGGCCAGAAAATGTTTCCTGTAGATCTTAGCAGTGGTGTTGCACTCCAGTTTAAAACGTGAGGTGGGAGACTGCTCCGGGTCAATCCCATTGCTCAGCTCGTGATTGGTCCCTTCAATCCAATAACCCCCAAACTGGGGCAGCAGAATCAAGGGAAATGGACTCTTTCGGCCGAGAACCTGACAGAGACAGCAAAGAAAAACTATTACGTTGACTGTGAGTCGTGCAAGCGCACAATAAACTCCACTGAGATCGACTACAATAACAATTTCTGTCAGCTCTTTATTTTGAACTGGTTTACCTCATGGACGCTGGGGTAAGGGATGTAGTCTTCCTCAGTCTGTAACAAAATGATGTTCAAAACATTAATTATGTAGTGGATTCATTTGGTTGCAACAGACCCATTTTAAACTCCAATGACCCAAGGAGCAAAAAACACACCGCTTGCTCATCTTGCTGCTTTATTGAAGAGAACTAGCTCACTAACTGTAGACGGTGCGATCGGTTTGATTCTTTACAGGCAGTGAGGCTTCAGGCCAGAGAATATTGCTCAGCACCAGCTAATCTTATTTGATTGCAGTTACATTAGTGCAAGGGAAAGTGGGCTACGGATGTCTTTGAAATCTAGATGCACCAGCTTGACTGATAACCAGCTCTTCTATTTGAAGCCATCTGCCCGCAGATAAAAACAGTGGACCGTGGCCCTCAGACAATATGTGTTTTGTATTATTTTGAGTGTGCGTGTGTACAGGGACAAAAGGGAGCCGGTGAGGTGAACGTACTTTGAGAGGAGGAGGAAGAGTGCTTCGTTGCTCGTCCATTCTGTTGCTCTGAAAGATAAAAAGAGAGAATCTGTCAGCCCTATAGCAGCCCTGTCAGCCCACGTGTGAAATCAAAAATAACACTTAGGTTAGCTCTACTGATTATACGTTTATGCCTTTTAAAAAGGAAAGGAAATATCAGATTATAAATAACAGGAATATACATCTTGAGAATGACATGATGGAAATATCATTCCTAGGAGCAATTCACTTTTATGCTTGGTATTCAGGCACAAAACCTGAAGTATCTAAATTAATATAAAAATTAATATTAATTATTTTTCAACATAAACAAACCTCGTTTTTATGCAAATGGAACGTATATGAGCTGCAATTAGTGAACCAAATCAATCTGAGCAAATTCCCCCTTAGCAAATATAAAAATATTTAATATTAATAATTAATTAATATAATTATTGTCATGTAATTTGTTGTTAAAGAGGGTATATTCTGGAAAAAATGTGACTTTTAAGAAATTATACAACAAAATGTTATGTAATTACTATGTAAGAGACTAAAACTATTCACACAAGGGTAAACATCAATGCAAGGACAATACAGGTAAACGCCAGGGGAAAAAATGCATGAAAAAATTTAAACAGCATAATGGGACATTCGTAAAAATGATTATGAAAGACCATAAAATCTTTTTAAAAGAAAGTTCACATGCATTTAAACAATATTAGAGAAGAGCATATTATTTTAGGTAGACAAACTGAAAGACAGACAAAGCTATCAGCCTTTAGATCAGTCTTAGACAATGAACTGTTTTTTATTCTCTTTAATCAGGTTTTATGAATATGGCAGACAGTGGAACACAAGATCAAAGCACGTTTGTGAGTGTGCAGGGAGAAGACATTCAAATATTTACAAGGCTATTTACAACCATTATATAAAATATAATATCCTGAAGTTGCAAATAGCAAATCATTTGTCCACTTCTTTAACTAAATTGCTGAAGATCAAAAAGAAACCCACTCAGTAACTCAAAAGAGTGAAGCCCTATATGCAGTTAGACTCCAAAGAGATGAATATGATTTTACTGATAACTGCTGTAGATTTGAAATGCTGCACTGAAATGCAACAGAGATTGAATGTCTGATCTATTTGATGACGATTTCCAGCAAGGGATCTTCATGGCAGACCAACTGTGATATACATACCAACACATTTGTCATTTAAAACATCCTGTACATCTAGCCGAGCTTCTCATTTACTGTTTAATGTCCTCCAGCAGCAACCCAACAGTAAATCAGATCCGATTGCAATGTCATGCTGTTCTCTGAAGCATATATTATAGTTTCTGAATAGACATCTGTCTGTTCTAAGTTAGAGATAACAACAGTAATATCAAATGACTAAGATCAATATATCTCTATGTACTCAACAACAGGATTTCGTATATGAGCACCGTAGATAGGGACTAATTTGTTCTCCTCAAAGTCAGATCATGCTCTCACTGTAGATTTGGCAACTGCAGGACTGTTATAATCAGTGGCCGAGAAATATATTTATAATAAGTATTAAAGTATAAATATTTATAATATAAATAAATAGGACTTTTACTTGCCCCATAAAAGAATAAAAAATTACTTGAGTCAAAAACTTACGGTTTATAATGAATAAATGTCCTCATTATTTACGGGGATGACTTTCAACTACAGCGAAAGACATGCGACTACGTAGCCAGTTAAGACAGCTGATTCAGGGGTTAATGGAAAGTATCTACATCAAAGATGAAAGGCAGAGGGGAGGTAAAAAAATGAGAAAGTAAAAGAAACACATTACCTGCATTTTCTCAATCATTTCAAATAAATCAGTAGTCTGGAAGAAAGGAGAGGAGATGAGATGAAATGAGATGAGATGAGCTCAGAGTTGACCGTAGTTTACATTCTCATGATGTGAGAGGGGTGTGGCTGACAACACCGAATACATCTAACTGCAGCTGCCTACTGAAAATCTCTCAAATATCTCTCATCAGCACTCTGGCATTTAAAGTACTCAGACAGCCATACTCTTGCATTTTATTAACCTTTTATGAAAAAACTTAAATAAGTAAATTCAAAAAATGTTTTAGAAAAGTAATTCAGAAACGTTTTTTTTTTTTTTTTTAATGGAACAGAAAGTTTTTTTCCCCACATAATATAAATTTTAAAGTGCACATATTATGCTTTTTCATATTGGAATAAAAAAAAAAAAAAACTGAAACAAAAATATCTCAGTAATGGTCGTTGCCGATTGCGTCGTTAGGAGCGTGAGTCTGTCCAGTAGTGTTCCTGAGGTGGAGCTGTCCCACACTACTCCCGCTCCCGTAGACTTGCAAGCACAGCTGCCAATCATGACGTTCCACCTCATATTTATAGCATCAAATAACTAACTGAAACCAATCTTACTGGAAATACAAAGACTTGAACTGCGTGATAAGAAACGCCTACAATGACAGAAACCATCAATGTAAAAAAAATTATTTGAACTGTAATTGGATTTTTAGTTTGGCTAGCGTCCCATTTGATTACATGGAGAGGTTTATGACCTATACTGCAGCCAGCCACCAGGGGGCGATCACAAAGCTTTGGCTTCACTTTTCAGGACATTTTCAGCACACTTAATATTAACTTTTAGTGTGTAATGTAGCTGTTTGTGAAAAGGGCTGCAAAGTTTCAAAGAACAAAGTGAACGATAAATGGAGTTATCTCCCAAAAGTCTCCCAAAAGAACGAACCGATTCTGAACTGCCTGAAACAAGTTGTCAGTAATTCCTGCATAGTTTTCTAATAAATTAGAATATGATCTTCAATTGCTACCCACGGACAACGTGTACGTTGACCCACTCTCAAACACTGTCATTGTAGCTGAGGCCTGGAAGGGATTGGTTTGTGTTGCTGACATGTTGAGAAGAAACTGTTTTCTGCAAATCCATTTTGCATGCACTCCCAAAGGATGAGGACTCGGGCTTGAATTGATATGATTAAATCAACGTCATTGTTATTGTTTGTATCACTGTGTACAAGTACTGAGGAAGCCTCTGGAGTGAAATTCAGATATGCTTTATTTCCGACACGCACTGTAAGCTGTAGACCAATCACATCAGACTGGATCATCTGACAAATCAGAGCAGAGTAGACTTGCTGAAAAGAGGGATTTATGGAGATTCGTTTGAACCGTTTCAGACACTGCGAGAAAAGAGGTGATGCTGCAATGTATCTTATGAGAAAAAGTGTTTTTTTTTTTGTTTTTTTGTTTTTTTTTACCTTGGATGCATGTAAACATATTATAGAAGACCTCCAAAACAAAATTAAGAACCTTTAAAATATGGACACTTTAACACCAACACTAACTTCTTTAGGGGTATGACAGTGTTTTTGGATCCATCCTGGTGGCAATGTTAGTTTTGGCCTAACTCATGCAGGATACAGTTAATAATCAGCTCTCATATTTGGAAAAAATGCTTATAGCTGATTATCTAGCTATGAAGTCTGTTACAATTGCCTAAAATTATAATTGGCTGCTGATGTAGTTTGCAATTATTTCGCATGTATGCATATGCCAGTTAGCAACAGAACACAGAAGCATTCACAGTATGAGGCAAATCATTGAAATTCAAGGTACACATGTAATATTTAACTTCTACATCTCAAATGCACTTGTTTTTTTCCCTAAAACTTCTCATTATTCATTTTGATTGATTCCCACACGAATTACCATGTTCTTATCTATGGACAACTGATGCGACTCCAATTTACTCTAGTGTGCTTATTCTAGTCTGGAGAACTTCCAATACACAGATAGTAGAGTTCTGTACAGCCTTTGGGATGGATCCAAAGACAACGTGAACGTGAATGGAAACAATTATCTTCGATCTGTGAAGATTGAAGACTGGATGAATTTCTCACAGTCTTAAACAAATACTTTGTGTACCAGCTCATTGTTTGAGTACATTGTGCGAGTCCTCCACCATCGGCAAACAAACCCTACTCCTGCTTTGAAAACAAACTTCAGGAAACTGAACCACGTCAGGTGAAATACTACTGACACAAGGTCAGAAGAGTCCTGCATCACAGACACATTAACACCACACCTCTTTAGCCAAATAGCTAACCAAAACACTAGTAAAGTTATTTAATAATACTACTAAACGAATCTTGGCACTTTATGGCTTACAGTAATCAGAAACCTCCTTAAACAAACATACACAGATGAACAAACACCTACTGGATAACCGAAATATTGTTAATATAAAAGAGTTATAAAATTCAGCAATATATTATAGTAACCTGCACTGCAACATAGGGGGAAAACATGTTTATTCTTTTGAATCATATGAGCTTCCCTCGTTCGCATCTCAAATAGCAGATGCATGGATGTGAGGACTGTTTTAAAGGCAAAATCCATTTGATCTTGAGATAAAACTAAAGGTAACTGAATCTGAAAGACTGTGATTAGCCTTGAAGAGATGAATCCGCAGCAAAATCATAGTGCATGTCAGTTTACACTGATAGCAGCTCTGTCAGTGATGGGAGAAAATCCATATTCTCCTTTCTTGCACATTAAAAATTGCTGCACAAGGAATAGGAAAACCTTCGATATTTTTCTGTAAGAACATGTAAATGTATCAGGTAAGCATAAAATATATTCTGAGATTGAAAATTTGCTGTTGTTGCACATAATTAACTATAAAAATAATTTAAAAACTCTTGTGAGCTGAAATCAAATGCTGTTGCAAAAACAGATCTTTTCCTCTCAGCATATATCCAGTATAATATTTTGGTTTTTGACGGCAGATTTCACATACTTACAGCATCAGGTCTTTTCCAATGAGCAACTGTCACTTGCAGTGGGTTGAGCTGCGCATTCTGACTTTTAGCCATTTTTCAAAACGTTCTACTTCAAAAAGTAAAAAAGTCAAATAAAAGGCAAAATATGGTACGGAGGCTGCAAAGCTACAAAATCCTCTGTCCTCAGAAGTGACAGGAAACATTCAGCCCACAGAGCTCCAGCAGGTTCCATGTCAATAAAGTGAGAAAACTCCAGCAGGGCAGCACTAGACTGCAGTGTGTACTGTGGGAGGTGCGTGCAAGTCTGTAACCTGAAGTCTAATTGTGTATTTAAGCATTAAGATCCTTTAACTCCAGGTGCTCTGGAGTCTTTCCTCTCTCAGGGAACAGTGAGTTGTGGAAGAGACGTTGCATTCCTACAGAATTAGCTTTCTCTCCGTCTTGCACTTTTTCTTTCTGTCACTGGCAGGGGTTCAGGATAAAACTGAGCTGATTTGAGCTTGGATCTGTTCTCTTTCAGTCAGACAAGCCTGAGCAGAGTCTTACTCATCAACTCTGTTCCAAAACCTAGTGCAACACTGTAACCAGGGCTTGAAATTAATACCCGCCAACCTGCCAAATGTATGTAAAAATCAGTTGTGGCGGGTAACGAGAATGAACTTACTAGCCAATTTGGCGGTTTATGTTTCGTAGATTATGTCCTCCAACCAGGAGCCTCTAACATTAACAAAACAAAGCGTAAAGTGGGCACACTGGATGAGAAGTGTCATGTTTTTAAACACCCCAGGCTGGAAGACTGTGTATTGTGCATTTTTCAGGAATAAGTTTTTGGCTTGAATAAAATCCATGCTTCATATGCTTCATATGAAATATACCGTATTGTTCCAAATATAAGACAGCCCCCTTTTTTTCAAGATGTACTGTTTGGAAAAAAGCTTTTTGGAGACCAAATCTTGTATTTTATAAAGCAATTTTCATTTTTAAAGTTTTTGTATTGAAAGTATGGTAAATAGTGGTAAATTGTACCAACAATCACATTTAAAAATAAACACCTTTTGGCATACCATAAAAGTATTTCTGACTCAAATCTTATTGGTTGATTGGAATGTTGATCCAGGAATATGCTGTACTAGGTGAAATCACCTTCACCCTTCAATAAAATGTATTCGGTACACTGACTTTTGTGAGGAAACAGCTATGACTTTATAAACTGACAGAAGTCACAGAGAATTTAGTTTTTACTAAGGTTTGGGCCACATTGACCAAACTAAAGATTGTTCTTCTTATCTCAGAATAATTTAAACAGGTAAAGACTTTTGCGAAAGTGAAGTAACGCCTAAGTGATCAGCATGCAGAGGCCATTCTTTAATTTGGCAGTGAGTCTTAGGACAAAATCTCAATTAAACCGATGTGAGCAATCAGTATAGGCTTGCTGGAAAAGCATGATGTATGAAGTGACTCAGAAAGTGTGAAGGAGAGACTGTGATGCAAGACCGACTGCTTATTATGTCAGCTTAACAGGTTTGTTGTTAGTTTGACTGCCATCATTATTTGAGCGAAATGTCCTGTTTCAACCAGCCGTGTCAACTCTCATCGCCTTTAAACACCTCAGCTCCGTTTGGAGGTTTGGGTAGAGCCTCCCCACTGACCTTTAATTACTCCTGTCTGAAAATCAATTCACAACATTTCCAGGAAATTCTTCTACACTAAAATATTTGATGTATTTCAAATGTATTAACTTTGTTTGATCATTAACTGCCTTTTTTATCAAAAGTAATACTGGCTTTGCTTTGGAACAACATGTTCTAAAAACTCAAGCTCATGAATATATTAATTAGTCCACGTTGTAAGTTAATCTTCCTTCATAGCTTGGACTCACTGAAGGTGCTGAATAATCATATCATATTTTATAAGAGGTGGACAATAAATTGTCATATAAAATTGACTATAAATAGCTCAAATTTACCCAGAAATAAATCTTTGTCATTTTATGGCTAGATGAATCAGCACATGGAGCACAGTGGAGAAAAAAGTGAATAGAAGATTTTTCCAAAATGTTCAGAGAAACTTTTTTCATAGTTATCTAGGATTCATGCCAACCTGCCAGACAGAACTGGCAGTCTATGTTAATAAAGCTTAAAGTCAGCAAGTAGATTTGGAAATGGAAATGCTTCCAGGGCTCAGCAGCAATGAACAAATCTATTTAACTGGTCTTAAAGAGACATTGTGATTATATTTTAAAAGAAATGATAAGGAGCTGTACAGTTACTTCTGTTTCAGCCTCAGCCAAATAACAACAGAAATATACCAATGGATTATTTTACTCAAGAGAAAGACGGATAATCAGACCAAAATGGACACTTTGGTTACCGGTTTAAAAGTTTGGAAACTAGGTATGTGCACGAATACACAAGTACAAGTACATGACAGCGACGATCGATCATGAAAACGCTGTGACTTGAAGAAAATAAATTTCTTTTTTTCTGATTGGTTATTGTGGCATTTTGGGCATTACTTGGTTACTTGGATACATTTGGGTACTCTTTAGCATCCCTCAAATGGCAATGCCAGACGTTATTGACTTTGATTGGGTTATTTGAGACAGTCATGTTCCTTATAGATGTTTCTTTTCCAAAAACATACAGCAGAGCTATTTTTTTCTAGTCATATGTCTTGCATTTGTATCCTTTTGTGCAGATGCAAGTTGTAATTTATGTTTATGTTGTGTATCTAGGAAATCTGATTATTCTCATGTAGGATGTGTTATATAAAATGGGCTTCAGTTTACTGGTGTTCATTCACTTCTAATCTTCATATCATGCAGCTATTCCTTTTAGATGTTTCTTTTGCGAAAACGTTGATACATTATTAATAATCTAGCAATGTTTTTCTAGTAATGTTTTCAAAATTTTGATATACATATTTTCACGTCATATTTTTATTTGTCAACATTCATTTTCACAGCTGTGCTTTAATTAAAATATTTTCATTATCGCCATTTAATTACAGACACCACCACTCAGTACTTGAGTACTCGTTTTTAAAATCTATCAGTACTCAAAATTAAAAATTGACAAAAAAGCCTATCCTTATTAGAAACATTGCATTTTTTAACGTTTTTGAAAGTTGATTGATAATTATAATAATAAGAAGAAATGTAACCTGAGTATCAAATCAGTATATTAGAATGATTTCTGAAGGACACTGAAAACTGGAGTTATGGTGCTGAAAATTCAGCTTTGTCACCACAGGAATAAATTCAATTTTTTAATAAAAAAAAAAATAGAAAACAATTATTTTTTATTGTAATAATATTTTGCAATATTACTGTTTTTACTAAATTTTTTATTAAATAAATGCAGCCTTGGTGAGTACAAGATCTTCTTTTAAAAACATTAAAGATTTGTAGTGTTTTTTGACAGGTACTATATATATATATATATATATATATATATATATATATATATATATATGTATAAGTGAATGTCATTGCATTATATAACAAAATATCAAAGCAATATCATTTATTTTTAGAATATGACAGTACAAGTACACTTAAAGCAAAACTAGCTTTTGGTTACATTTCAAAAGATAAAACAATTGATAATTAAGTGTTCAAAATGAAGATAAAATTTATTGGAAACTTTCTGGTTATCAATTATTGAGCTGAAATGACTAAATACATCCACTAAAATCACCTTGAGACAGTTTAATAATAATTTTTAAAAAATTGGCTCAGAAAAGTCTCAATGCAATGATATTCAGACATTTTTAATATAGCCAATATGTCCAAATACATTCTGGCCACTGTATGTACGTGAGGACAAAGTTTTTTCCTTTTTAAAAAATCATATCTGCACAATCTAGGGATAGTCAAAGTGAACTTCATTGAAACTTTGCTAGACAAACATGTGGAGGAAAAACTCCTGTCTTTCAACAGAGCTCAGAGAGAGAATGGCATACTGATGGGCTTACTGGATTGATGCTCAAGGATGTCAGAGGCATTATCTCCACTGTGAAATCAGGCCAATCCTTAATTAATAATCCCCTTCATGTGATTCTCTAGTCAGTCTCTCTCTCTGTCCTGTCCATGACCATCCTCAGCTCAGCACAAATTAAACTAAATTTATCTAACTTTAGAAGATGCTGCTATTAGACTAACAGAAAAGCAGTGCTTCTCTCCAGAGCAGCTCACTGTCTTCTAAAACAGTGCTCCTCCAGCAGCGCCGTAGGTCCGTATGGATAGATATGATCATGTTTATGTCTATATAGGTTATATATTGGGGCTTTTCAACATTTTTCTGAGATCAGATAGAGGACAGCAACAGGAAATTATTGGGGAAAGAGAGAGGGAATGTGACACAGGCCACAGCCCCGTGAGCAATGTAGCTCTTCCACATCATAAGTTTGTGATATCGCATTTATTTTAATTTGGATCTTTGCAGATGCTGCCTATCATCTCACTTGCTAGTGTCCATTCTCTTTACGGCACAGGGGCGTCATATGGAAGCAGGCAGCCCCATATGCTCCATGTTTTACAGCTGATCTAACACACACTAACACTGCAGGCCATTGTTGCTACTCTGTGTAACATTGGATCATTTTTAGTGCTTTCGGAATAATTAAAAAAGATTGGTGAGACATTCCCATTAGCCTTCAAACAACAGCGGCTCACAGAAGGACGTCTCAGGCCTGCAGCATGTACGTCAGAGGTGAAAAAAAGACTTGCATCTCACACTGTGTCAGAATTAGACGGCGCGTTAAAACTAAAATCCTCTCTGACTTGGCAGTCTCTAACGTAAATGACATCAAACTGCTCAAAGCACAATCCAGTGGAGGACTGCTCTGGCGTTGCAACTTTAAAGTTGCACAAACACGTCTCTTGGTGGATATTTGTAAATTGACCAAAATCAAAACGAAGTTAAATTATTTGTCAAATTAAAAAGTTAATATATTATTTATCCAAATTTTACTTTTTGATGCACCTGCCAAATGCAGATGAATTGAGAAAAATTAACCAACGGAATAAGTAAAAATAAGTGACAAATAATCACAAATGAAACCCATAACCAACAGAATAAGAAAAAAATAGATTTATTTATTATTTCCAATGTTTTCCAAGACATTAAATTGAGAGCAAATTGAGACTCCTGAGAAAAAGATCCCATAATCTGAGGTGTGTCCTCATGTTTTTACTTTATACTTTTACTTTGTAAACAACTGTCTAATTTTTATGTATATTTCTTTCTCTCATTTTTTGGGTGCCGATAGCCTCATGGGCAGCACGCCAACATATATAATACAGTTGCGCTTCAGGCGACTCGAGTTCAAGTCCCGGCTTGCAGGCTTTATGGGGCAGTTGTGGCCTAATGGTTAGAGAGTCGGACTTCACTGGAGTCTCAGTACCTGCAGGAAATGTAGGTGGGGGGGAGTGAATGATGTTACACATAACTATGGTGCCCTAGAGCAAGGCACCTAACCCCCAATTCCGAGTACGGGACACCATACTTGGCTACACGTCACGTCACTTTCACTTTTTAAATTTCAGCAGAAACATCTGGCACAAAGCTGATATTTAAAGGGAGAGTTCACGCCAATTTTCTTTGGGTGGGTGAAATCATTTATCCACCCTTATGTCATTCCAAACCTGTACAATAACAACACATTTCTCAAAGTATTGTCTTTTTTAAGTTTAAAAGAAGAAAGTCGCACAGGTGTGTCCATGTTCGTTTAATTTTTTCATTGTTCATTTTTGGCCAAAAATTTTAATAAAGGAGAATTTTTATTTATATAGTGCCTTTCCATAGCTCAAGATTGCTTTACATTGTGCTGTGCAATACATTTGCACTTCCACATACACAATACAAACACATAAGGCCACATATATCCACATTATACAAAATCCATATTAAATAGATATGTTTTTAGCTGAGTCTTGAAGAAATATAAAAATATATAAGCAAATATAAACATAACCAAGAACCGAACAGTAAAATTGCCTCTGGGAAAATATGGGATGCTTTTCCATTTACCATAGGGCAGACTCAAAAATTCATCTGAATATTTTTTACAAATTGACTAAGAAAAAAATTGACTAGACATGATCTCCAAAGGCTCTTTTCTTTTTCCATTCATTTTCTTTCTCCCATTTCATACACGTGAGATTACCCTCTGTTGTGTTATAGATAAGCTATGCTGCAAAATTGTGGATGCAGTTAAAGCACTCTGACATCACCCAAACTTTATCCTCTTAATCATAGGCTCAGCTCACCGAGTTTAAAAGCCCCAAAATCTCCTACACACACAAGAGATCACTCAAACTACTTACACACACTACACACAAAGGATCCTATTCTTTAGCCCCGCGCTTGGAGAACATGACCCTCATATCTAACTTTGTCGGACACAATCGTCAACATCGGCAAACAATTCTCAACAATGAAACTAATAACATCTGACTTAAAAAGAAGGGTTTAAAGGGCCCTTGTATTATCTCTCTCAGGACCCTGTTTCGAGTGGTAGATCTGTGGATCAGCAGATATTAAAATGCAATACATTTAATTTGTGCAGTAGCTCAGTATGAAAAAAAACAAACACTTTTCTTATTAAAAACAGATTTTAGCTTTCCATCAGCTTAAGTTCAACCATGCAGTTGAAATTCATGCATGAGTCACAAGTTTGGCTGCGTAAGTCATTAGGACAAGCACTGAAGCTTCAACACTTGAAGGTGTATTTTAGAAGCTGATGACATGCTCTGTCTGTGTAATGAGAGAAGTTTGGTGAACTGACTGTAGTGATTCACCTCAGAAAAGGCATTTGGATATGAAAGTTGCATGGTTAGTTCACTCAAAACTGAAAATTACATCATCCTTTGCTCACCCTAATGCTGTCCAAACTTGAATTTCTTTCTTTCATGAAACAAAATGTGAGTTTATTTTTTTATTTTTTTTACAAATATCCTGTGTGATGAAAGTGAATGAGAACTGTGGCTATCAACCTCCAAAATGGTAGAAAAAGCATCATTAAAGCATTACAAGTTCATATGATGAAGTCGTTTTTCACTGGAAACCTTGACATAGGTCTCTTTGCTTCATGAAAGTTCAAGAGAGAAGTAGTGATATTAAAGGAATCATTCATTTGAGTCAGATCTTTTCGATGAATCAGCTGATCTAGATCTCAAAAACAGCCTGGAGTACGTGTCCCATCCACGACGAAGACTGCTGCTTAAAGGGTTAGTTCACCCAAAAATGAAGATTCTGTCATGTCGACCCTCATGTCGTTCTACACCCGCAAAACCTTCGTTCATCTTAGATTTGTAAAGCTTCGAAGCAGTGTTTTGAAATCGGGCCCAAAACGGTATTGTCACAAATTTGTCGTTCAACCACGTTGTTTAATGATGTCATGCAGATGGTGGAGTAAAATGTTCTTTTAATGAATCCATTTGAGATCAAATGAATTTTTTTGCTATTAATTACGACCATCTGAGGACTAATTCTCATTTTGCTTTATTTCCAGATTCAATAGGCTCATTCTTTCGTACTTATGCATGTGCACTCTTTAAAAATAATGCTTCAAATCTCTTGAAGATGTAGATGACTTGTATATATTCGAAATAAAACTTATAGATTGCACTGAATGTCTGCTTGCTTATTTGGTAAAGATAAGGATTTTTTAAGTACTGCATGGTGGGTGTGGGAGAAAAAACACCCCAAAAGTTTTAAAGAGAGGTGTGACCAAAAAAGTTTGAGAACCACTGTATTAAGTTATGACATGCAAACAAGAAACTATGCTTCGTTCTAACCACAGGTCAAGAGCTGTCGTTCCAACCACACAACTTTGTGATGCTGTTTGCAAAAGTTTGTTGGAGCTATGGTTTTGGGAAACACAGAGTCATTGAACAATGCTGATAATGACAAAACTTTTGACCATAGTTGGCTAATGATGTTTTCAGGAAACTCAGAATGATACACACTCACTGACTCGATCCGGTCACTTCGACTTCATTCAGTCACTTTCTTACACAAAGCTATTGTATGGGTTCAAAATACTTGGAAAATTGCCATTGGGAACACAATGTACTTTTTTCCTTATCATTTTAATGACATGGAAAAGACTACATTCTTTAAACTTTCAGGTTTGGAACAACATAAGCCTGAGTAAATGATGTGAGAATTTTCTTTTTGTTTGAACTGTTTTAGTTCACAAAGCTGTATCTTTGGAGCTACTGTGTAAGTCACAGCTGTCAGCGGATAAATGATCTTTCCAAATCAATACTATTTTGACAGGCATTAGTTTGTCTCATGAAATAAAGGGTGTGACCGAGAAACTGGCCTGACATTTGTTAATTAATAGCATCTAGAATTTAATTACATCACTCTCGTTTAACTGCATGGCATGTCCATCATGTGTATTAATAACAAACAGAAAAGTCCATAATCATCCCTCCAAACACTGGCCTCATGCAAATCAGTATTGGTTCTACACGGGCTCACAGTAATGGAGCAGATGGGTCTGGAGAGGTGAGACAGACTCAGCAAGCAAAAGTCAAGCATTTGCAGGGTGGGAGGACACTCAGCATGCAAGCAGGCATGAGTTTTGTGATACCTTGAGGAACGCAGGGCCGGTGTGGGGCAGTGATGGCTGGAACAGTGAAGGATCTAGTGTGTTAGAGATGCAAGGCTCTCCTCCATCCTGTTTCCTGTAATGAGAGACACACTTCATTCAGCACTACACATGCACATACGCAAATCCACACCACAACATAAAACTACACCAGTCACAGCAGGGAAAACAATGTGAAATGCAAATAATTTAGGCCTGTCAGTCAATGATTAATTGCCTTAACCTTACTATTTGTTCTAGAATTAAAATACATTAAATTAATATTAACTTGACAGCTCTAAATAAAACATAAGCTTATTAACTTTATAAAGGGAGGAAAATGCTTCCCATATACCCAAATTCATCTGTCACTAGGTAATATAGCCAATTATATAATATAATATAATATAACGTAATTTAATATAATAAAATATTATATAATGTAATATAATTTGTATGATCAGTATGATTTTGTTTAACCCTTACAGTGTTTATGTATTTTAATTTTATTGATATTATTATTATTATTATTTTTTATATATATATAGCACTATGTAATACCAATTGTTATATCTCAGTCTATGAAGTCTTATAGTTTCACTTGTGTTAGCCTGTTATGTTAATGTTCGAATGCAAAAAAAACATGAATAAATTATTATAATAAAAAAATATATAATATAATATAATATAATATAATATAATATAATATAATATAATATAATATAATATAATATAATATAATACATTTCATGTTTGAGTTTAAGGAGAATATTGTTATATTCGTGAAAATGTTACCACTTGATGTCCAATATTGCACCTGCAGCACAATCACTCGAGAATAACTAAATGGGCAAAGGCCATGGGGTCACAGCACAGGAAGCTTTAGCATTGTAATAGCCTGAGTAATGACAGTTGTATCACCAACCCCCCTCCCCGCAACCCCACATGGCCGTACGGTCAGCACCTCTGAGCAGGCTTTGCATTTAGATTAGCAAGTTTCCCTGTCTGTGCAAAGCTCCATGGAGTTATAGAGGTGATGTGCAATATATGCGGGGGTTAGTATAATCTAATTTTTTTCAGACTCTTATTGTTTTGACATGAGGCCATGATTAGATTTCCCATTATACTTTAGTTGAGGAGAAACGGATTGTATTACATTGCAGGCTAAATACGGTTTAGGACGATGTAAGTGAGCTAAAGAATGACCCTGAATCCTCCATAATAAGACAACTAGCGAATTTATTCTTTGCTAAATGTTTTCATAAAAATGTACTCTGACAGACAATCAGACACCAGAAACTCCAACAAGATAACTGCCATTGCTCCGACGCATATCCTCCATGGTAATTTAGGAAATGGAAAACTATAAAATCTTGAGTACAATTAAATGGAACCGAATGCTAACACATATAATAATACCTGGTACAACTAAGACAATTAAGCAAATCATGTAACTGAGCAAATGTGGCCATTAAATTAGTACTGAATGCAATTTGCCAATGTACCAAGCAAATAGTGCTGTGTTTTGCGAATAAGGTGGAATCTGTGAGTCTGATTTGGACAGAAATAAGGCGTATTTATTGTGAAAATTTAAATATGTTCTATTTAAATACAGTGCAGAAGTGTTTCAGTGCATTTAGCATCTGTTAAATAGGTGGTGACTCTTGACTGAATTTCCATCTCTGGACCTGTGTGGTGCTTGTACTGTATTGCTTCAGGCAAAAAGACTTGTCTAAAGATCCATATCTGGGAAAATCCTTCTTTCTGACATCAAACAGGGGTTGCAATAGTGTTATTAAAGGTGAGAACTATTTCAAATGGGCACTTGTGTTATCTCTCGAGTTTGTAAGAGAAGTTAAAAGGAGACTTGTGATGAATTTCTCCAAAAAAGAGGTAACCTTCCAGTTTGTACTTCTAAATAGCTCTCATTAGTCCCAGTGATGCCCATTATGGGTTGTTGTGGGAAATAAGAGTCTACGGCAGCAGCTGCTCCATTGCTTGCATACTCTATTCACCATTCATCAAAACCAGACAGCTACTTTATAGGTAAATGAGATTTTTAAGCCATTTGCCTTTTGAGTTAACGTTTACATTAATACATTACCGCAGACCATCATTTGAAATTTGTTTTAAATTAACCTCCAGACTGCACCATAATCCACATATGGGAGTTTATGTGAACTTTTGCCTTTAACTCATCCATAGATGGTTAGGTGGCATGGATTTCTGCAGTGGATAATGGATGTGATGTAATGTGGGAGTGATCTGCAGTGCTGGAACACAGACCTTAAATGAACCACAGCTCAGCGCCAAAACAAATGATACGACGAAATCTCTCCAAGCAGCCAACATCCACACGTAGCTCTGCTGTATCGCACGGTTTTGCTCATTTGCTGATATGCTCAATTAGACCAATCTCCATTAACGGACCATCCTTTAAATTAACTTCAATGAAAGGATCTTGGAAGTGTATATCCTACTTCAGCTATAAAAATTGATTATTAAAGGCTCAATATGTCGTGGGTGAATTACTATATAATGTAGCGGTAACTTACTGTACTGTTAAACTGACACATATATCTAGTTGGTTTATAACACGACAGAGTAATTAGAATTCCAGTGTACTAATTCTCTTCCCACACAGGCAAGAAATTCCCAATGGACTGCTGAGGGATTGCTTTGCATTCACAACCGGATCATTATTTCACTCCCTACAGCTGAGCCCAAAAAAACAATTCCATGCACCAAACAGACAAAATTCTCAACGAAGTCTGCAGGCATCACAGCCGTGTGGAACTACGCTACAGGAGTACAGCCATGAAATTGTACATAACATTATAGAAATTGTTATTTGATGCTGTTTAGATGTTAAAAATTCTTTAAAAACTTAAGGCATAATAGAAAAACAATTACTATTGTATTAGTTCAATTAATTCAATTATTGCATTAATTCAATTATGATTTTCTTTCGTTTTGTCTTCAGTTTAGTGTAATAAAGCTTACTTCATAAAAATACAGCCAAATTTCCCAGTAAATCATCTCAACCTTTTTGTCAAAAAAAACATTTGCGATGTTTAAAGAACATGGATGCACAATATATGGGTACCATATCGGTAACTGGCCAATAATACTGATGTTTTAAAGGGTTAGTTCACCCAAAAATGAAAATTCTGTCATTAATTACTCACCCTGATGAGACGGAACACAAATTAAGATATTTTGGATGAAATCTGAGAGCTTTCTGACTCAAATTTATGAATAGACAGAAATTTAACTACCACATGACTGTAGTGGTTCAACCTTATGTTTATGAAGCGACGAGAATACTTTTTTTTGCAAAAACAAAACAAAAATAACGACTTTATTCAACAATATCTTCTCTTCTGTGTCATCCTCATATGCTCTTTACATCCAGTGCTTCCAGGTTCTGGCATGACTTGAGGGTGAGTAATTAATAACTGGATCTTCATTTTTGGGTGAACTAACCCTTTAATTGATCGGCATACATAACTGATATATACTGATGTTGGATATTTCAATTTTCCCTATTTTCACACTTAGATGACCTTTCCCATCATTAACACTCACTTAAAGTTCATTTTTAAAAACACTAACAATTTAACAGTTAAGTATGTAAATGTAATAACAAAATCTCAAAATGAATATCCATTTTTCATACTGTACATAAAAATATTGATGCCTAAATTCACTTGTGGCGTTTAAAATTATTTATTATTTTAGAATAGAGTGTACTTAGACAATAATATGTTAATATAGACCATTCATTAGAATTATTATTTTAATATTAATAATGATTTTAATAGTGGTGCATCACAATTACAGAAGTGCATCATCACATTAACATTAAGTTGACATTAATGAAAAGTCCTCAAGCAGGCAGATAAACTGACACTACTCACCTCTCAATCTCTACTTTGTGATCAATTCATCAGCATCTGAGAGCATGCTAAGTGTCAACTTGATGAAGATATGAAATATTTCCCCTCTCCACTGCTATAATATCTAAAAATTACAATCAAACCTCTTTCTATAAGCCTTACCCTCTCCCCCTGCTTTCCTCTTGTTTTGCTGAGCGAAGTTCGATTGAGAGTAAATCAGATATTTAAAGTCAGCCAATGAGAGGAATGCAGTTACATATGAAATTACATAAACCATTAACTCATAGCGTTCTGCAACCACGCAGCAATGTTTCATCTCACCTCTGTCTTCAGCGTGTTTGAGTAACAACAGCAGATGCAGGATAAAATGACGAGGAACTATAATGAAATATAACCTATGGTCTCAGATGTGACACTGGATCAAAGTACAAAGCACTAAAAGCTCACAAGTCAATTCCTGTATTCCACGAGCACTGAAGCTTGGAGCACGACTAAAGAGGTTGGTAGGTCACCCGTTAAGAAGTTAATTGTAAACGATGAGCCGTGAATGAACGTAAGTTACTGCTTGCAGATGAGCTTAATGCTGTCTCCCTAGCTCCGTAGAAAATCTCCCAGCATCGCAATATATCTGTTAATGAAGGCTCTGGCAATCTGCTCGTCTCTAAAAGCATATTCTACATGACACGGTTCATGCGCCGCACACCTGCCAGCTGCTTTGGCCGTCCCGCCAATCTTCTAACCAGTGCAGCAAACGGCAGAAATACCAAACTGCCCGTACAACTGTCACACTTGATATTCCTGTACACAGATACAGTGCGATTACTCACTGCGTGCGGATGGATGTAGGATCTCCTCTCCTGTCTGGCAGCGGTGAGCTTCTCAAGTCAGTCGCACACCTGCTAGAAGCATTGATCCTCCCACTATCACTTCATTTGCTGTCTGTATCGCTCTCTTGCTCTTACTCTACTGTTCTTTTCCTCTCTCTTCTTTCTTTATGTGTCTCTCACCCTCCCCATCCACGCTCTTACGCACCCGTCCCCTCCCCCGCTCACTCAAACACTGAGGTCTGTCCATCTGAGCTGTCTGATGGGGCTGCAATTTGCATTTATCCTGTTTTGCCTTAATTAAACACACACTTCCCCATCACATACTGTTGCTCAGGCAACAAATTCACTAACAAATTATGTCCTATATCCCATTCGATAAACTGTAATCCTACCGTAACATGTTTTTTTAAACAAATTGCTCTTTGTCTGCTCCTGATATCCTCTCTTGAGCCTCCAGATGATTCATTGGATTCATTGTATTCCTACTCTGAGCTAGATCAACCAATTCAATGAAAAGATACACCTCGAAAGGATGATTTGTTTTCAATAAATCATATTTGAAAAAAAAGAAGAATGATTTATTTAATACCGGACATGAACCCAAAACCAATTTGAATATAACTTGGACTATAGCATACAAGAGGCTTGAAACCACAGAAGAAAGACAGTCATACAGGTTTAGTACAACCTACCCATTTTTAGGCAGAATACCGATTTGGGGGGAACTGTTACTTTCAGATGATTCTACAAACACAGCCAGTCAATTAAGCCAAGGTAAACATACAGACAGCGCCTTACTGCGTCAGATGTCTGTAAAGCCAACACATGTGTACCGTATGACAGCAAAATACTGCTGTCCACAGCATAACTCAAAGAGATAATGTAGGATTAGAGGAAAATCTCCTACCCCTCTGAGAGACGTGTTTTGTAGTAATCAGTGAGCATAATCTGCTGGCCTTGGAAAGCTGAAAACACACAGCTCGTGCAACTACTCATTCAGAGAATAAAGAAGATCACGTTAAACTGAAAGGGCTGTTATTGGAATATGAAAAAGATGTTGAAGATGGCAGATAAAAAGACAACACAGCCTAAGTCAAAATCAAAGTCAATGAAAAAAGGAAGAAATATATATATATATACACACACAAACACACACACACTTAAAATTGTCATCCCACACTGAGTCTGTCAGATGGCCCAGAAGCCATCATGCAGCTCATATCTGATCTCTAACTCTCCCTGATAACTTAAACCACTTCTAATGGAGGCAACTGAGCCTTGCAGGTGTTCGGCATCTCCATCTGTTCTCCGAGAGGTGGAGAACAGCACAAAAATGATCTTAAAACAGAGATCGGTTTGTAGGTCGAGACAACAGCCCGGGAGAAAAAGTTGTTTTTCTGTCATAAAATAGATCCGGTTCCTGTCTCCGTATCTGTCTTTAGGGAGACAAAGACAAAACCACAAAAGCAAAATGACTCAGACTAAAAATATATTTGCCATATAAACTCAATCGCACAGACCATAAGATCTCAGACCGAAATTTGGATTTGTGTAGGTGAGCTTTGAGGTGCTTTTGAATGAAGTGGCAATCTCTGACAGCAGCATTACTAATACATTGTGCCGTTCTGACTAATAAAGGCTTACTAAAGACTCTTCCTCCAGGAGTGCATGCCAGCATACTCCAAGAATATTAATCTATTCAAATGATAATCCAAAATGTCTTAGAATATATGAATAATAATGTGACAACCCAAACTTAAGCACGGGGGGGGGGGGGGGGAGAAATCTCAAAGGAGTTCACACTGTTCCTCTCCTTCTCACATTCGACATACCTAAACCAGTGAGAGAAAGTCATTTGCCCTGCACTACTACTTTGCCGTACATTCATTGATTACAGACATACGAAGTTCTGTCATGAAACTCAAGATGTCGCACACTGATAGGTCCTTAATTCAATCTGCTTGCAATCACATCATTCTCTATAGGGCACAGCTGATTGGTTCCTGCTGTATCAGTAGCCAACCTTCAAATACTTAGTCAGAATTTGCTTTAGCAGTTACAGCATGCTTTCAGAAACCCTCCAACATCCCCAGCTCCACCTGTATAGATCTGCTATAGGTTATTCATGTATGTTATGTTGTACAGCAGCAGCAGCATGTGTTACTTGCTCACCGCAGTGTCATGTATGTATTGGCAGTAGCAAGTCCCACACTTGCTCGGCAGCAGCAGCAAAAGCCAACAGAAGCAGCAGCAGCATAGCAGATCTATTTCGAGAGTTGTCATGACAGAATTTATTTTTTATGTCTTGCAAACTTCTTTCATTAAACATTGTTATTGCGAATTTTGAAGATTAAAATACATCACCAAGGTAAAGATGCTTATCTTTCGGACATAGATTGCCTCACACTTGTTGTTGAAGAGACAAGAACTACTTGTAATAACCTTTAAAGCATCAATTTGGATTTAATATTAAACAAAACCAGATGAAAATAAAGCCCAGAACAAATGTCACATCACCTCAGCCACAAAACTCATCTGCATGTATTTTAAGACAAAACATTATGTAGCATAACCTCAGCAGACCCCCACTGCTCTCTTTCACTCACTCCTCCCCATTTCCCTTATGCATTTGTGAAGAACGCATTACTCAGATTAGCACTAGCTCCATCGGAGTCAAACTGAGTCATGTTCAAAACATTTGCACAACAGGATCACAACTGCTGCCACTGACCTCATCTCCTGTGTGGGTGGTTAGCCTTAAAAAAACACAAAACAAACAAACAAAAAAAATCATCACCACAGAGGCAACGCATCTCACCTCTATACAATTTGCATGATCCGGTTGTTGTATAAGTCCGATGACGGGTTTTCATTTTTAGCTGTAATATAATCATACTATTGCATCTCCCACTATGGTCTAGAAATGTATGGTCATGGAGGGGCTGGATGACAAGTGCACCACATGATGCAGTGACAATGTTTTCATCCTCTCAGGGGCAAAATGATGTAACTCGTGAAGGCCTGATGCTGTGTGATCAGGAAACGACCTCTATAAACACACAGGACTTGAAGGTCTCATTGACATGGAAACGCCCTTTGGGAAGACGACACCTGTTTATGTTTGACTCCATCCGCCAAGCAGCAGGTGCAGTCAAAGCATGCACTTCATTTTCTGTAAACATTGATTTCCCTTAAAGTGGCTAGTACATATTATCCTCTTGTATGTTTTTAATCCCCACCTAAAGCAACATACAGACATCAATCTAATCTATTAAATTCCAATCCACTGAGGAACATCCACGGAAAGACAATCTAATGATTTACGGTATGACAAATATATAAATAAATAAAAAGACAGTCAATCTCTCATCTTCTCCATTTGATCTCATAAATGCAGCTTCATGATAATTTACACAAATGTGGCGAAATAGGATTTTCTCAAGTGGCTTTGCTTCAGGTCCAAGAAATTATATGGATATCAAGGGGAAAACACAGCAAAATTGATTATGAAACAAATATAAAAACACATACACACACACCAATTGTTTTATTTTAAAATGTAATTTATTCCTGTGATGGAAAAGTTGAATTTTCAGCAGCAATATCGCCAGTCTTCAGAGTCACACGATCCATCCAAAGTCATATATAAACATATTTTATATAACATATTTTTATACACGGTATTTTACATTTAAACCACATTTAAATGTAGTTTTACTCAAAATTTCTTGTACTTTAAGTAGTTTTGTTCATAATTTTGGAGGATGGCGTCTCACACAACTGATCCATGTCATCTGTTCTACCATGTTACAGATGAATTTGCTCCAATATACCATAGAGTTATCCATATCCCAACTGTGCATAATTATATTGCGTTCTTTGTCTTCCATTCTGTGTTGTTTTCACTAATGAACCACCATTTGAGAGCCACTGGGCTAAAGTACTCACATAAGGACTAAACAGACCACTGTCACCGAGGATGTGAGGTCCAAAGCATGCACCATGACTCAGTGGTTCTCTCAGCCAGAGAGAGAGTAAGTGAATGAGATGTCTGATGAACCCACGAACCCAAACCACCATTTACAGCAATTAAAGTCTCTCCTTCTCTATCTGGTTCAGCGGAAGAGAACCTAAATGACCCACTCCGGGAGGACACAGATGGGGAATGGCTGTACATCACCTGCCTCCATTTGGCCCTGCAAAAACTCAAACAGCTGCATTTGAGATTAACTCATAATTCCTTCATGTTGACAACAACTATTTAAAAATACATTATGCAACTCATAATACATTCACAGAATTTTTTGATCCAAACTGTCGGGATTAAATCTGCTCTAAGTGGGTCTATTAAAAAGAAAACTAGAAAAAGTACAAACCAATCAGGTTACAGCAAATGGTTCCTGTAACAGCAGAAAATTTAAGAAATCCCCCAGGATGTCAATAAGATGGCATCTGAGTCTTACACTAGTTGCTGCTCTGATATTAAGCCTATTTACAATGGCATTCCTTAAAGGGTTAGTTCACCTAAAAATTAAACTTCTGTCATTAATTACTCATCCTCATGTCATTCCAAACCCGTAAGACCTTCATTCATCTTCAGAGCACAAAAGATATTTTTGATGAAAGTTTTTTTATTCCCCATAGAAAGCAACATAATTATCATATTCAAGATCCAGAATAAAATAGTCAACATGAATACAGTGGTTCAATCTTAATGTTATGAAGCAAGGAGAATACTTTTTGTAAAAACAAAACAAAAATAACGACTTTATTAAACAATTTAGCATGCTGCTCACGTGAATAGCGTCGGCAAATAGAACGTGAGTAGAGTCGGCGTTCGGACGCAGTACGCGGAAGCTCTGCACTGTCAATACGTCAAGTTTGTAGGAGACTAACAAAGAGACAGTTTACCGGCAATTAAGACAATTAAGGCCACAGTATCTTCCGACACTAAAGTGACCTTTCTGCTGACTCTGAAAAGCACCAGGAGAAAGATGCCCAAGGGCCACTTGTGTGAACATGCCATAGATATAGGCTAATACAATAAAATGATTATACATTAAATATGCAATTTTACATATTTATTTTGAGGCCATCAGAATTTTACATGTATTTTTTCATCTTACTGGTCTAAACATGACCACACAACTGGCTCTTTCTGTGGGTACAGATAATGTCCTCCACTAGCTGCCTGCCTGCTGAGTCTGTAATGGGTCAGATGAGTGGAGTCTCTGTGTGTGCCGGCCAGAACCTCCAGAAGTGAGCTTGAACTGAGCTTTGATGCGTGGCACATCAATCTGACATGCCTCTCATCTTCCCATGTCTCTGCCATCAGAATACCCCATGGCGCCTCTGGCCCTGAAGGTATTTTGATGGAATTAACCCAAATGGTCATCTTCAGTTTGAGGAGGAGGAACTTGTACATCACAGCATGCTCGGGTCTAATATTTTTTTATTAGTGTTGGTGTCTACACTGATAAACTAGCTGCTTCCCGCAGGCCCAGGCCATCATCATTTCACATGACTACCTATTTCTTTATAGAGATCTCAGTGTGAGCTGAAAAAGCAAAAAAAGAGAGAAAATGATGTGGATATGTGTATCTATACATCTTCATCCTCTCTAGAAATTAAGTGCTTTGCAAATTCTTTTTACAAAGAATCTTATATAATTATATGACACCTTATCCATTGGAAGTAGAGCAAAAAGCTCTCTATTGAAGTTAAGTGCACGTAAAAATGTTGAAAGAGTTTGGATAAATGCTGACGGTGGGTCTTCACTAATGCTTCCCATAAATTTAAATGCCATTCCTTTTTTTCAACAAAATAATTGTGACCCAAAATTGTTTCTTTTCATCCGTTACTCTAAAGCTTCCTTGCTAAAATAAAGAAAACCATCAACTTTTCCACAAAAAGAAGAATGATGACTTTTCTTCTCTTTGTTAAAGACCCTCTCTGACAATGTGATAACAGTCATTATACACAGATTCTCATTATGCATAACAGAGATATGCATTAAACATGCAGACATGCATGTTTATGAGAACATTTTAATTGCCTAACTGGAATTTGATTAACAAAAGATACTGTATGACTTCAAGATTTCATCAAGGTGTATTCATCACTAAACAAGCTTTTTATGACACCTGGAGGCCCTGTTTCCACCTGGTTTTAAAATGCATGTTCGTTGATCAAGTGGAAGAGGGAGACACAGCCGTATACACCTGGTATTTTAATCCGTCTCTTTTGTTCACCTTCAACCACTTCTGTCCTGATTTCTTCAAGGGTAGGGTCTGTGGAGACGACGGAAAAACATCCAGAGAGCATCAGCTTTTGTTTCTGCTCTGACAGCTGCGAGACCGGCTGAATGTGGTGTGTGTGTGTGTGTTAGAAATCAGGAATGGTGAGAGAACATTGTGCTTGGTACATTTTTTGTCTTCAAACCAAAATTGGGTCTTCAGCCGACAAAGTTTAAATCGCGTCTGGCTAGAGTACTTTCCATAATGTTTACACGTGAAGTAAATAGTCATCTGTAGTGGCTGTGTGAACCCATTCGCCCACATGAGCGTTTCCACTATGAGAGCAATCCGGAAGAATGTGTTTTCGACTACCTCTGGAAGTGGTTGAAAGTGGACAAGCACAAAACGTTTTACACCCCGTTTACACCTGTATTTAGCGTCATCCACTTGTGATCTTAACACCAGGTATAAATAAGACCGAAGAGTGCATATTTCTTATCATCTTTACCTGCCATAGAAGCGTCAGGTTGTTTTACACATTTTGTGTACTGTGTGATTTCTATGGGTTTCCATTTATAAATGTCGTCTCAGAGAATCAAGGACTAGCTTGTCACATTGCTGCTATATTTAGTCAGCTGCATGTAAGAGACACACAGAGACAGTCTGGGCTGATTAAGTTTGACAGCTCTCTCCTCCCTTCTCCTTGAAACTCTAGCCAAAAGATTCAAATAAGTACACACACAGAAACAGGAGTGGAGGAGATCAAGCAGACTCACCTGTACACAGTTCTTCAGCATGCAAACTGTGAAAAACTAAACAAATATAGTCCTAAACTAGCACAAAGCCCACTTCTTTGCTCTATGAACCGTGGCAGCTCACTGAGTCTGAGTGAGAAAGTGCCATATGTCTCACGAGCATCACTACAGTAAAAAAGTATTTAAGAACATCCTGCTTCTCCAAGACTTATTAAGAGGAACAGAAAGGTTAGTTCACACAAAAATGAAAATTCTGTCTACTCATGTAAATCTAAACCTGTATGGTTTTGGCTCTATGGAACACAGAAGGCGATTTAGCAGAATGTTATAGCTGATTTTTTTTTTTACAAACATTAATGAATACAATAACTTGGGCAGTCAAAATCCAAAAAATAAAAAGTACTATTCACTATTCACTAAGTAAGTACACTATTTCCACTAAGTAACAACTTTGACCTGAGTGACAAAAAGATGAGTAGATGCACGATCTACAACACCACTAGGGGGCAGATAAAGCTAAATGGTAAAATAAATCGACTGATGCTTCTCTTTAAATGTCAAAAAATAATAAAAAAAATTAAGTAAAATGCTCATCATTAATCAATAATTTTAAACATCAAAATTGGAATCAGAAGACGTTCCTACTTTCTAATGGTGCATTCATGTCCGAATGATATATATATATATGATATATAATGATGTATATGAACTGAACGCACATGAACAACACAACAAAGCTGTAATTATGGGTGGGAAACAGGACTTTCTTTGAGTCTTGAGTTTCTGAATGGGGTATGTGTCAATGAATGCAGTGGATGAAATGTCTGTATTGACAATAAATTTGTTGAAATGAATGATTTTTTAAAACTAGCAAAGTTGCATGTACAAAATATGATAGTATTGTACAATTACAACTTTGATGAATATATAACAATTCAGTTTACAGCATCTTCATAAACTGAACTATAAAACAAAGCAAAAATACACCTAATGCACATTTTGTATTAGAAGAAGTGGAAGTAGAGTTAAAAAATCTTTAAGTATGTTTTGTAGAAAATGTATATCACCATCTTACTTTGAACAAAGTGATCTAAATGCACCTGATGACGTGCACACGACGTACCAACTTCCCTGGAGGACTTGAATGCAGCAAAATTGCACAGTGCTAAATAAATAATAGCATAGTATAGCAAAAACAACCCACGCATGTTTATGTATGATTGTGTGCGGCTCTTTGCATTGGTGGACATCTCTCTACTCGATCGATCTCGTCAGACACAATCTGTTTCCCAGCGGGCTGTCTGGGACAAGGGGACACTGTGTGCCCTCTATTATTGTAAAATAGTCCTCATACATCTCTGTCTCATTTATTAATTCCAGACAGAACTTGGCTATGCATCAGTTAAAACAAACGTGCTCAATTGTATAAAGTGAAATTGGAAAAGATGTCAGCATACTTTCAGAGCAAAAGATCGACTACGACTTCAAGCTGAAAGTCTGAGGAAACGTGTCTCTCCTCACTGTGACACCTGCACTTTGTGATGAAAGAGTAAAATGAACAGACGTCACTCCATACTGACAAGACATATTCCTGTACTTTTTTCAGAGATACTCTATCAAAGCCAGGGATGTCTCTTTGATGTTAGGGAAGTATAAAATGGCAAGAGGAAAGACACTTGATTGCTTTCAAACGTCCCCCCAGAATGTCAGCCGCCTTCACATAGCTGCAGGTCATTCGGAGATTAATAAAAGCAAGTAGCTAAAGTCCACTGAGTTAATGGGAAAAATATACAGTGCGCATATCATTTCCGCTACTGGAAGAGAGGTGAGTCTCTCTGGACCTTGAATGGGTTTAGCTGACCTTAGATGGGGTTAGATATAGTGTGGGACCAGCAGCCTGAAATCTGAGTGCAGTATTGTTTGCTAAGTGCTTCCGGATTTAGCGCTGGTCTGGTATTAGGCTGGGATGCTGTTCGTGAAGGGGAAGACAATGAAGACAATGTTTGTTCAGCGCTGCAAAACATGCAGCTGGAGTATTCAATTACATGAGGGAGAAAGAGAAAGAGAAGGTCTGGAGTTTGATGCTAGCAGGGAACCCAGCTTCAAACATATATAGTTCACTCCAAAATTTTAATAACAAATCATTAAGTTAGGTGCTTTTATCCTTTTTATTTGTTTTTTAAAAAATGTTTCTAATTAGCTTTAATCGATTTAATAATTTAAACTGTCACCATCCCACTGGCGGAACGCTTGGGGCCTTTTTTCATATCACATATTTTAGTAATCATCATAAATTAGGTATCATTCGCAAGCATACAAACTCAAAATTCATCCTGTGAAAACTTTTTTTAAATTGGACACGTGATTTTGCAAATCGAGGAAACCAAATAGTAAATTGTGCACACAGTTTTTTTCTTTCATGTCATGTGTGGGGCTTTATAGATTTTAAAGTAATTTTAAAGTAAATAAAAATATTTTGTAATATATGTATTTTATACAGAAATAAAAATGTTTAGTATTTAAGCTTTCATAACTTTTTCATACTTTCATTTTTTGAACATTTTTGTTTTCACATCAACAATAATCAGCTGAGTATCTTCTTTAAAACAAGATCAAACTTAGGTCTATATTCCAAAGCATTACTGAATCACAGTCTATTCTCAAAAAGGAGGGACAACAGTTTTAATCTTATTACGTTTAGGTAAAAAGACAAAATTCTTTTTTTTTTTTCAACAAAATTTCATATTTTATTTCAACTTTATTTCAATCACTGAAAACGATTTTATGTCTAGTTAACAAAAACAGTGATGAGTAACACATATATTGTTTTTCTTCTGGGAAAACAAACCCAAAATAATGATGACTCATCCTGCACTACTCAGATTTTCATCCAATCAGGTACTGTCAACAACAGCTACGTTTACATAAACCCAAGTAATCAGTTTAAAATCAGAATGATGCCTCAATATTTGTTGAATATTTGCTAAAAAGTCTCTTCTGACATACATACAGAGTATGTCAGCTTTCTTTTTAGATAGCCTCTATGCCTTCAAGGCAAAAATGACAATTATTCTTGCACTGGCTTTCTCCTATTCTGAGTGCAGCGACTGGGGCACTTCACGTGCACTCAAGCTTTGTTTAGAATACATGTAATGAATATGTAAATGGGTATGTTAATCATACTGCAACATCTAGGGTTCACATAATCAGAACTTTCAGAATTTGAAATAGGATTAGATTCATCACAATTGATGAAAAGTAGTGTAAACATACCAACTGAGAATTCCCTACCCCAAATGCTACATGCAACAGACTAGCAACCAGCAAGTATCAAAGTTCATAGCTGTGACAAACTAAAGACAACTGGCTATTTTTTTAAAGAGAGCATCCTTCAATATTGCCCGACAAAACTTCATTTGAAAACAAAATGGATCAGCACGGGAGCAAAACCTATGCTAGTCAGGCAATTTCATGCCGTCTTTAGCCCAAGACCTAAAGCTAATGCTGTTATATGTACGTAATGACAGTGACCTAGATTGCTCATATGTTACAAAGAGAGAGAAAGTGCAAGTAAAAGAGAGGGAGATAAAGATGCCTTATCAACAGATAAAAGTGTCCTGATTGACACACAATAGGCAGCACCATTTTGCTAATCCTCATCATTTCAGAACATTAAAGCATTCCTGCTGGATCTGCACACAGGTTGCTCTGTGACGCAAAGCAAGGCGCATCCATTAATCAAACCAATCTAAATCCATTCATGTTAATGTATGCCATGTCCAAGAGCCCAATCCACACGTAATGACCACTAAACAAACTCTCTCCGCACCGCTGTTGAAAGATTTACATTCTTTTCATATTCAGATCAGCCATTGAAAGACCCTACCGAATTCAAACTCACCAGAACTTCTTCAGCCTCCTGATTCGGAAGGGAGAGCAAGGCATTGTGGATCTGTCAGGCTAATTGAGATCTGTCTTCCTTATTGAAGGTCTCAGACAGTCACTTGCAAAGGACCTACAGATGGGATTATGGCCTATTTCTGGATCACAGAATAGTCAGATCCTGTCATGAACCGACAAGCTAATGAGTCTTCTTCCTTTAAGTGTCTTCTTCCTCCCAGACTCATTCATAGACTCAAAATATGTATCGTACTTACATTTGCATTTCTTTTTGAGGAATTATTACCTCTATGTTTACAGTATATATTCATTTGAATAAAAAAAAAAAGATATCATCTAAAATTCATTTACTGCTTGTGAGTTCTCAATCTTACTATGTTCGTAGATTAGTTGATGACAGATAACATGTTTTGCATCCTCCAAAAAACGAAAAACAAACCGCAAATCCAGCAGTAGACTGACTGTAAGAGTCCCATCACAAAGCCACAGAAGCATCATGTTAAATGCTGTGATCGCCATCAAAAGTCAGTGCCTTAAATTTGAAGATCTATCCTCAAGTTGTCCTCAAGTGTTCTGTGCCTTCAGGAAAAAACCAGCGAGGAAGGATGAACACGTTAGGTCTCTCGTCCTGCAAGCTGTGTGCTAGAGAGGCGGAGACTGATGCAGGCCGGTCCTGAGGTTACACGAGGAGGGACGGATGCCGTCGGAGCCGGGAATCTGGTTCATCCCATGGGTTCGTTAGGACTGACCTTCAGACTGCTATCCATCTGCATCTGGCATCCTGAGCAGGCCTTTACACACGGCCTGCCAGCACACACAGTCTCACCCACAGACAGGGGCGTGAGAGTGTCGCATGTGTGCCTCAGCGACTCTGTCCTGCCAACACTGCAGAGCTGTCTGCCGTCGCTGTGGCAACAAGGCAGGAGGGCTGCAGCGAGTCCTCTGCGCTCCGGACCTTTCCCATCCCAAAACCACTGTCTGCATCAAAAACACTCAATCTGTCTGTTCTCCCTCTCTACAGCTTTGGGGCATTCCCTGAGCAGAGTCAAACAAACCTACATGTCTTGACACAAGATACAGAGTTAAAACCAACAGGTTCAAATTTTAGAACGGACTCCCTTTTATCTCATCAGTTGTGATTAGAATCTATCCATCTATCCGTCTTTCTATCCATCTGTCTTATCTGTCTGTCTAGCAATCTATCATCTATCTGTCTATCTGTCCTTCTATCCATCTCTCAAACAATCATCCATCCATCTGTCTCTCTATTTATCTATCTGTTGATCTATATATTAATTTATCATCTATCTCTCTCTCTGTCAAATGTCCATTGGTCGGTCCGTACGTCTATCTATCCATCGATACATCTATCTGTCTATGTATAAAGTACACCTATCCATCTATCTACATCCATCCGTCTGTCTATTTATCCATCTCTTTGTCTATCCATCCATTTATCATCTCTCTCTCTGTCTGTCTGTCGGTCCATCCATCCATCTATACATCTATGTATACAGTACATCTATCTGTGCATCCACCTGTCTACCTGCTTTTCCATCCATCCATCAGATCTAAAAATGTTTTGAATTTTGAAAAATGTGAAGTATAAATTGGAGCTATATGAATCCCTTTGAATTTCAATTCATTATTTGAATTTGTAAAGCAATTCTGTATCATGTCTGACTAAATCTAATTCAGGAACTGAATTAAATTTTAAAATGCATTCTAGATTCAATTGTGAATGGTGCACAACCCTACAACAGTAACCAGAGGAGTTATTTCAACAAGCAGCATTAAACTGGTAATAAGTTCAATCTAAATCTAAACGGCATTACAAAGGGAAAAACAGCTACAACAATAAAGGGCCTTTGGTTGGTTTCCTTCCAAATCACTTACAGCAGACAGAAATTGTCTTTCCTCTGTAACTGTGTCCAGACTGATACCCTTGAGCAAAACAGCATAAAAGCTTGTGGTTTCTGGAACGGCTGAACAAGCTATGGCTAAGTTAAATGAAAAAGACAGTACTTACCACAAACTTCTGGCTCTGGAAAATGTCTTGTCAACTCTGAAAGGACAAAAGACAATTTTAGTTAAAAACTCAATTTCTTGCACCTGTGCTCTCTCAACATAGTAGAACCAGTGGTCTGAATTACCAAACTACCATCCTGGCATCACAAATGTTTATGTTGGATTTAGTTTTTAGTTTGGAAAAGGTTTGGTTACCATTGCCAATAATGTATTCAAAAACATATGTTCTCAATATGCCAGCCATCATTAGGGGTTGACCATTCCCATGAAATAAAATAGCAATTATTGTTTTGTTTTTTTAAATCAATAATTCTTTAGTAATTTGTTTCTAAAGTGGACCCATTTCACCTCAGTCAACATTCGAAAGCAATCAAGTACCATAAAAGATTACATGAAACAGTCAGCAGATGTTAATATTTAAATAAATAACATTTTGCCTTATATACCGGAAAAATCTGTTGACTCAGACATGATCCTGGCCACCAGCAGATGGTGTTGTGATGCAACACTCGCTTGACAACTGAATTATAGTGTAAACCTGTAATTCTTACATGCGTTACAGCAACACAAGATTAAAACTGTTTACCATCATACACTTTACGGCACATGGGAAATAAATTTAAATAGCAAACTGTAAAACAACAATATATAGTGCAACTGTGGAAAAAAGTTCTGTTGTTTTTTACGTTTCCCCTGTAGCTGTTTAGACACTCTCACATTTCCAGTGTGTTTTCCTTTGAGTGCACATCCCCCCATTTAGTCAGACAGACAGTGGAGTCCACAGCTTTATAGCGATCCATCTTTCCAGAAACCTCTCTGTCATGGATTAGGCTGCATACTATCAGGATTCATACTATGCCAGCTAACATCTGAAGTATTCCTGACCCAGAGCCAGAAATAGATGCAGGGTTGTTGCTCTTAAGACACTAAAGCACTACCAGAATGTAAATGGACTGAAATCATCACTGCAGCGTGTGTTCTGTTGACAGCAGTGGACTTTGAATTTCCTATCCTGCCTCACCTCCTCATAAAAGACAAGAGGACAATCGATGTCACAGATGTTGATCGTCCTCTGACAGCCTCTCATTTCAAATAAGACAGCTGATGTTAAACGCTGACTGCTTTAGAGGCACTCATATTCAAGTATATCAAAGAACGTTTCCACTGAGGTACAGTGCTAAAATAAAACAACAACATTTCCTGATTATTTATAGTATATCCTCAACTCAAGTCCATACATGTTTGATGATATTGACAAAGCGGAGGCAGTGTGTGCTTTCAAAAGGGGAGGTCATTTTTTTCCTTTTTTATTTCACTGGCAATACACCCTCTTTGTCAATGTGGGGCTTTAATGTCTTTGAACACTGCCAATAATGCGTTGACTAGCATTGAAAATCCTAACATTTTGCACTGATAAGGATAGAAATGATAACGTGGAACAAATATTGTTTACTATTCATAATGAATATAACAGCCAGTCACAAGATCATAGTTGCAGTTCTCATGAGGCCTAAAAACAGCAGTCTTTTGCTAAGGAGAAAGAGTCTCACACTAACAGTGTCACACAGCTTTATTTCATTTACAGCTTCACTCTGACTCATCACTTGTTTTTTTGTCTCATATTGTTGGTGCATTACAAAGGAAGACAAAAGATGGCTTCCTTAATACAAGTCATTTGAGAAGTCTGATAAAAGATCCATCACTCAGTTAAAGAAGTTTCACAGTTTCATTGTCGCAAACAAAAATGAACACTAATAACAATTCAGTAGGTTAACCCTCAGCCAAACTGAAACACATTAGGCAGTCTAAATTTTTCCATTGAATGTAGGTGACCCAAAGTACAGTGAAGACCTTGGCTCGAGTCTCTTTTGCCTTTAGGCACCGAGCCAAAATTATGTGCCTTTGGTTCACACTTCACTAAAACTAGTTAAAAGATCATTACTCACACTCATGTCGTTCCAACCCCGTATGGGTCTAAATGGAAAATTGGGAAATATATACAACATATACAACACACATACACACACACACACACACACACACACACATATATATATGCGTGTGTGTGTGTGTGTGTGTGTGTGTGTGAGTACAATAAAATGGCTCTGCATGGCAAGCAAACAGATGTTCGCTAAATAAATCTTCCCCTCTTTCCTCCAATGTATACTCCTGTTCAAAGGTTTGGGGCAAAATTGTCAGCGAAAAATGTACATTTCAGTTTTCATTTTTGGCTATAATACTCAAAGTTCTTTCAAGTGTACACAAATGTTCTCAACCAGGCCTTGAGCAACTTATGAACTCAAAAGCTGTTTTTATCGTTTTTTTTTTGCTAGTAGGTTTTTATTTTCTGCTTATATCCATTTATAAGAACAGTCCACAAACATCAAACAAATCCACACAATCTGTCTGACAAAAGGAGACAGACTTCCTGTGCGTAGATTACAAAGCATAATTATTGTCAGTCCTGACGTTTGTGCTGCAGGGACGCTCACAGTCACTCCGGTTTAATTAGCTTCGCCTCATATCCGCAAATAAACAGTAAAAGCTCCAGTTGCTCCAACACATAAACGCCACATCACTCAGTAGGCCACGAGAGATTCAACTACTGAAGCCTGCAAGGAACACTGGTGCCATCAACCTGTATGTAAATGATGTGACAGACATTTTATTGTGTTCTATATTCATTGGATTTACGGTGTTTATGAACTTGCAAAATGGTCATAAATCACCGATGACAATAAAAAGATGAGGATATATCAGAACTCCCGTCATGCAGCCCACAGGAGAATCATAAAACTTGATATTTTTCATCCTTGGACTCATGATCACCTCCTCTCCTGTTACACAGCATCCTCATAAAGGGGAAATGGAGTCTGGGTGTGCTAAAACTATGAAGCAAAGCCTTGCAGAGGATTACAGTTCAACAGCGTACATGATAGATTTAAGTAATTAGCCAGCTAAAATTAAAAGACGTATTAAACGCACACTAAGCCAAATATTTGCCTGAATATATGAATGATCTTTTGACACTGAAGTTCTTCCACAAATATTGTACATGAAATATCTGCGGCTATAAATTAATTAAAAATGCTACTCAACGGTCCGCGCTGAACTTTATCTCGCCAACGTCAGGCAGTTTCCTTCCTCTCGAATGTTGCGCTTTGTGAATAAATGAATGTTATGCAGGTTAATTGGATGGATGCTTTTTAATTGCAAGCGCATCATAAACAACACAGATAATTCATAATCATATTGGACTTATCAGTAAGTCTCTGCATTCCTTTCTACTGCAGAACTAGAGTAAGGATGTATAATTCATCACTGGGATTCTGAGCATAAACTAGAGGGTTTTCAGAACCTTATGGAGAGCCAGGGGCCCTTTCTGTCAGAATCTTCTGAATTAATGTAATAATGTACTATTGCAGCTCTCAAACCTCTGCAGGCACACACAATATGAAACGAGCAGGTTGTGTTAGCTTAAATTTATAATGCTGCAATATAAGTTTCTGAGTGACTGAGTGGTGCAGTATGAGATACAAAGGATACAAAGGAGGTCAATATTTGAGACAGTATAGGACATTTTAGAGAAGATGCACAGGATAAAATGACTTACTGAATCGGATATTAAAGCTGACTTGGCTATAACACAAGCTCGTTGACCATCACGTCTAAGTCTATGATCCCTCTGGTACAGCAACATGGTGCAGGCGCACCATAAATCATGTCCTGAACACATAGAGCACAACGATCCTGCTGGATGTCATTTATAATTTAGAAATCACAATTCGCAAGCCTCATCCAATTATGGCTCAGTTCATCTCTAAAGGAATGAGAAAAATGAAAACAAATGGAAATAAAATTAATTATTAAAACAAATAAAGTGGGTGTGAATGTGTGTGTGTGTGTGCGCATTTTGTGACATTGTATAATGACATGGGTATGACACTGGTATTACAACTTCAACATGAAATATGAGGAGATTTCATATGTCCCCACTTTTCAAACGGCTTTAAAAACATACTAAACAATGTTTTATTAAAAATGTAAAAATGCAGAATGTTTTCTGTGAGGGTTAAGTTTAGGGGTGGGGGTGGGGGGGGGCAGAATGTACAGTTTGTACAGTATAAAAACCATTACGCCTATGGAATGTCCTCACTTTGATAGCAAAACGAACATGTGTGTGTGTGTGTGTGTGTGTGTGTGTGTGTGTGTAAGCACTTTGTGAACTGGACATGTTGAAATTGTTTCCCCTACCCATAGCCTGAGATGCTGGGATAAGTTTTGGAGAATGGATGGAAAATAAATAATTCTAAATGGTAAAAGCAGAAACACTTGAATTATATGAATGAATCATACTTTGTTGCTATTAATTTACAATATAAGTCAACACATTTAAGTGTCTCTTTTTTTTTTTTGGACACATTTTGATGTTGTGCCACATGTTAATTTGGTCTTACCCACACGAATACATCTGTGATCCTGAACCCTCCTCAGGGTCACGGATGAGTAGCCTTGTGGAGGGAAACAAAATACATGATGCAAGCTTAACCCGTAACAACTTGACTCGCAAATTGTTTACTTTGTGACTACAGTGTAATGGATAGTGGACAAAGATATTAACTAAATTTATAAATTGGGAAGGTTTAGTAGTGCTTTGTGATATTGATTTTAGTAAAAGACAGAAGAAGCGGATTATAAAAGAAGCCTGGTAAAGAAAACAAAAAATAAGACTGATGTAAACAATGACAGATCATAAACAATGTTTAAAGTTGTTGTCCAAGTATGTTAAGATCATTTGTTATTAAAAACGTCGATTATGCTCACCAAGGCTCCTTTTATTTAATCAAAACTAAACAGTAATATTATTACAACTGAAATTTTAATATATTTTAAATGTTTTCTTGTGAGGCAAAGCTGAATTTTCAGCTCTTATGTATTATTAAAACAAAACATTTCTTCTTATTATTAATGTTAAAACAGTTGCACTGCTTAATTCTTTTGAAATTGTGATAACATTTTCCATGATTATTTGATATACAGAAAATATAAAAACATCATTTATTTGAAATAGAAATATCTTAAATTATAAATGTCTTTATTGTTGCCTTTAATCAATTTAATTTAATGCATTCATGCTAAATTAAATTATACTTAACCTAAACTTCTTAATAGTAGTGTGTAACGCAGTCAATAAAGTAAACATAACACATTCCTGAGATATCACATCAGAAAAAAAGATGTTTGTTCTTTTCAAACTCCACATTCTGGTCTGTTTTAAGAAATGATACAAGAGACTTGCGGGGAAACAATACGTCAGTGTTGACAGTCTCAGCATGTGAGTGTTTAAGGAGGAAGGAGTTACACCTGCTGTCTGGGGAACAGGAGTAAACCGAGAGAACAGCCCTCTAGTCACTGCCAATACACTGTGTACAATAACAAGAACGTTACATAAACGCCCATCAATTTTTCATGACTCTGGAAGACAAAGGAACGATACCCCAGCAAAAAAGACCATATGCATAAGCAGAGCTTGCTTTGAGTGTCAGTGTTCTTGTTATATAATGAATATTGTTTGACTGATATATATCATATGAAAAACAAAGCAGGACTCGCTATCCAGCGTGAGCTCAGATGTCAACAAACAACATCTGAAAATAGCCATTGAAAGACAGTAAAGAGTAACAGTACAGTGGATGTACTGTACTGAGACGCTGAAGACACACGCAGCGGTACCAGCCGCGAGTCTACAATGTGACAGACAGATGAATGCATATGGGTGCCTTAACAGTCTCGCAGTTCTTCAGGTTTCAGCAAAGTGTGTCGCCAAGCTGTGATGTCCACATTTGTTGTTACACAACAGAGACCCATCAAGACAGCAGCAGCACCTGTCATGTGACAGAGGGTTAGAATGCATCACACGTGTGACAGTCAGAGACGGGACATTTGTAAATTTGACCTAGGGTCTCAGGGGTGAAATCACTATATAAATGTAAATTAGGTTTGGGACTGACTGAGGGTACATTTACAAGACAACAATGTATTAAAACAGAATTGAATTGCATTTTTGAAAAATTTTGTGTACACACAACAGCGTTGTCAAAATTATACCCGTTCACACGGATCCGCAAAAACAACTAAAAATGCAGCATTATGCATACCAGGCCAGTAGTTGGTGACGACACTTTGTAAAGAAACACTACTCCCCTATAGACTGAACGCGTAATATGCATGCACATAACCGTCATTCATGTAAACTACAAAAACGAATTTGTGAAAGCAATGACCAAAAGTTTGCGTTTTAAGGCCCCCAAAATGAACGTAAATGAATGGCCAAGTTTTAAAAATTATACACCATTTTGTCAAATACACTACCATTCAATAGTCTCTTATGCTCACCAAGGCTGGATTTATATAATCAAAAACACAGTAAAACAGTAATATTGTGAAATATTAGTACAATTTAAAATAACTGTTTTCTTTTTGAATATATTTTAAAATGTAATTTATTCCTGTGTTGCAAAGAAGAATTTTCTGCAGCCGTCGTGTGCACCTTCAGTGTCACAAGATCCTTCAGAAACGGTTCTAATTGACTTTTCTATCACTTTTCATCAATTTAATCCATCCTTTTTGAACAGAAATAATTTGTTTTAAAAAAAATTGGTAATGCGGAAAAAATCTAACTTTTAACTAGTTGTTTATTAGCTTTCAATTTGGCTGTTTATTAGTAAAGCACATATTAATGCCTTATTCTGCATGACCATATTCTAATTCTAACATTTACAAATATTATTAAATTATTCGTATTTTTGAAGATTAACTTTAAGTGTTAGATGACAGAAAATATCATCTAAATGTAAAAAAAAAGGAAATTAGCATATCTAATTAATTATTGATTACTGACCAATTTAGATCCATAAAAAATCTCTAATCTCTAATCTCAATATACTCTACATCCATATTATAGACTGTGCCAAACTGCACAAAAACACATACAATAGAAGTTTGTATATATTGTTTATCGCCCAATTCTAGTACTAATTCATCTAATGATGACGATATGATGGTAAATTCACTTCGGTAAATTGAACACTAAAGCAACTAACAGCGTGTGGTAAAAAAACAATGCTATTATTGGGTGCAATTCATTCTTAATATATTCCCCTCTGCTGAAAATGAGTTATGTGTCATTACAGCCATCTATGTGATGTGCAGGAAGTGTCTAACAGCTGCCCTTCAAAACTAATCAACGGTCTTTGTTTCCTCAAATAACACTAAATTAATCCAGCCATCTTCAGTCACGTCTTCGATACAGCCGCTGAACGTGAACGTGACTGTAAATTCGGATGAAGATCAGACGAAGGACAGAGGGGTTAGAGTTGGTTTAGCGACCCTCCTGAGAGAGGTGTATGAGTGGTCACAGACCCTTGAGAGGTGCACACATGGTCTTTGTAATGCAAAACGAAACCTCATGAAAACGGTTCAGCTGCCTCTTCAAAATACCACTCGGTTAACAAACAGAGGATTAGAAAAACTAATGCTGACAAGCACCTTTAATCTTTGCCATTTAACTAAATCTGCATTATATTTGTGGAAATGGAAAACAACGTACAAGCCAACATGGCAGAATCAAAGGAAAATGGCATAAATAAAGGGCCATTTTTCTGCTCTCGAGTCTTTCGTCTTTACTATCCACTTCTTCTTGGTTCGCTTCCTGGCCCATTCTTTGCCACTGGAACACTGAAATCGGGCATAAAGAATCTGCTGACCTCCAAGAACCAGTGTTCGGCACCACTGGTTGCAAAACAAGTAGCTTTTCCACTTGGCTGTTTCTAAACAAGGTCCACTTAAGATTTTTTTCAGAGATTTGGAGTCAAGTCCTATGACTCAACCCAGGTGCCAACGTGAGGGGAGAGAGAGAAAGACAAAAAGAAAAAGCATTTCATGATCTGGGACAAAGTCTGGGTCTGCTGTTTATTTCATTAGACTCCATTAAGAGTTCATGAGGCCGGAGAGATGAGCTAGCATAGCATCACCAGACTTAATTTAGAAAATGACTCCATCTCCCATTCTGAGGTCACCTGAGGGGATGCTCCACATGCAGTTCTGCATCCTGAACCTGCATAATATATCCTCATTCTAACAGAGGCAAGTGGAATCAGTTCGGCAACTCTTTGTTTCTTCATGAGAGAGATGGCAGTGGCTTAAAGATCTGGGCTGGAAACTCAAGTCACCATCAGTTATGCCCTTGAGAACGGTTAAGGACAGAGGACTGTACTTGTACTTGGTAGTTACTTTGAATAAAAGCATCTGCCAAAGTAATTGTAAGTGTCCTCAGTGGCACATCCATGAAGATTTAAAAGAGATACAGCAGTGAGGAAGCTACAACACATTGAGTAATTCAGTGTTTGTCTCAGTTCTGTAAACAGGTAAATGTTCATGAGCCAAACACCAATCATCTGCAAGCAAATCTGTTCACTTGTTATACACCCGAAGCAATTTTCAATGATGGCTTTTAGATTTCACAATCATCAGGACCAAGCAAATGTCAAAACACAGCCAAAGACAATTTACAGAGAGAAATGAGAAAAAGGATCGATACGGATAATTTCCTTCCATCAACAGAGTCAGTGAAGCAAACTGAAGTATAAGCTGCCCTTTAAAGTGCTGTATACACCACCAGCTGAACCCTTTATTAATTTTTAAAAATGTATTAAATATTAAAGGTTAGTTCACCCAAAAATGTAATTTCTGTCATTAATTACTCACTCTCATGCCGTTCCAAACCCGTAAGACCTTCGTTCACCATTCAAGGTCCAGAAATGTATGAAAGAAATCGTTAAAATAGTCAATGTGACTACAGCGGTTCAACCTTGATGTTATGAAGCGACGAGAATACTTTTTGTGCACAAAAACAAAAGAAAAATAATGACTTCATTCAACAATTTCTTATCTGCCCTGTCTGTCTCCTACGCAGTTGATGCAATGCAGCGTTTCCGTGTTTATGTCCGAAAGCCGACTCATTATTGGCTGACGCTGTTCACGCGACCACCACGACACATGAGTGTGATGCTGACGCAGGAACCACCCAATTTAGTTCAAATAATAAAATTTCCTTTAAATTCAATATTTGAATTTTATTATTAAAAGTTCATATATTATTTTGTTGCAATTACTTGATAGTTTTGTTTTAAATGTCTATTTAATTTTCAATACGAAAAGAAATTCAATTATTATTTGATCATTTCATATTATTTTACACATAACATTATATTACTCTTATATAAGTAAGTTAAACACTATATATATATATATATATATATATATATATATGTGAAGAAATGAATGTGCAGGCACAAATTAGAATGGTCTCCACCTTTATAGATCAACTGACCATGACAAACAAATTCAGTCAAATGTGTCCAAACCTTTAACCGGAAATACATCTATTTAAGGACAGTCCTGGTGGGACAGGTCTAGTGTCTTCACAGTGTTCCTGTGATCAGATCAGCCATGCAGGCACAGATAACACTTGTCCTTGACAACACAGAATTGAAATATGGCAGCCTTGCACCTGTTGAACTGACAGGATCCTTTAACAGGCAGCGGAATCTCACTGGAGTCTGTGGGTAAGGCAGGTTTGAATTCTTCCCTACTGAATCAACATATCACTTAAAGAGGGCTTAATCGAATCCTCAAGGCTGGATTGATAGGTTAAACGGCTCGTGATTACGTTAACCTCCCTGGCTGCTTCGCAGACACCAGGTTTCTGCCTGGATGCATGTCTGCTTCAGTCAACCACAGTGTCTAATTCAATCCAAACTCAATTATCATCTCCGTTATAATGGCCTTTAATAACAGGGTTATTAAACTTGAGGGAGAGCAGTTCACCCGAGCCGCCGTAATGCATTGCACTCTGAAAGAGCATTCCTGTCATTCAAATATATGCCAGTGATGAAATCAAGTCTCCTTGTAGCGATACCACTGTGCTTTTACAATGCGTTAGCATTCAAAAATGCCATTATCATATCTCCTTACTGAGACAGCACAGTGGCTGATATCCCGACAGATTATTTATAATCACACTTCACAGCACAGAGTAAGAAGAGAAAAGTGAACGTGAAATGTTTTGGTAAACAGCGTTTGCTCTTACCCGCCGTACGCTCCAAAAGTGAAACTCCTCTTTCTCTGCGGCATCTTGGTTAATGGATACAGCTGAGTGCAAAACAGAGAGACAGAACTCTACAGAGACACCAGCACTGCCTCTGTCTCCCTGGACTGACTGAGTAGCCTATGTCTGTGACCGTGTGTGTGTTTTTGTGTGTAACTGTACACATGCAGCACGCTGTCCTTCCTTTCCACTCCTCTGGCTCCCTCTCTCTCACGCCTCCTTGGCAAATAAGGGACTGAGAGGCTGGCTCTGTCCATTTTCAGTCGCCCCGGTAACCGGTCCCCACTTCTCATTCATATCTTCCTTTAGTGCTTTTGTAAACCGAAATGGAGCAGCAACTTATGTCTTCATAATGTCATGATAGATAGATAGATAGATAGATAGATAGATAGATAGATAGATAGATAGATAGATAGATAGATAGATAGATAGATAGATAGATACTATGGAAACAGAAATGTAACAGAAAATTTAATTAATTATCAGTGTATTAAAATATAATGTAAATAAATCACTACGAAAATAAATATTAAATTGATAAATTACTTTGATTTTAAAAAGTTAATGTATTATCATGTTCTATTGATTTGATTTTAATATTTTGCTTTCAAAAACTGTATTTATTTGCCAATATTAAAAGTGATTTATTCAGAATTATATACAGTTATACAATATTTAACTATTTTTCCACAAATAATGGATATTTGTCCATTATTATTATTATGTAATTTAAAATTGAGCTTAAAAGCTTTAAAAAGCTGAAGTGTGTATTTTGTGTTTTTCTTCCGCTCAACCTAAAACAACAACATTGCCTCGACCAATGGTCTACGTTTGGGGCAGGACTATCAGTTTGACTGACCAAATGTGGGGTGCTTTGGAAACCATTTCAAAACAATCAATCAATTCACTCATATTAAACTTTAGAGAAAACTCAGAATACAGATTTCATTGCAGATTATTATTTTTTACGTTATGGATGATAAACGTGAACATTAAAAATAAACAAATGAATGTCATTAGTTACATTCATTAAACTTCATGAATACATTTACGTATATAAAGTCAATTAAGCAGATTAAAAATAAAATCTCTAAAAACTTGCTACGATAAATAAACTTGATATGGTGCCGATATATCATGCGTCCTAAAAATCATTATTGGTGACGCTAGTGGAGAACAAAATACACACTTCAGGGATCATGTGTCCCCTAAAAACAGCTGCTTAAACAAAAGTGTTTGTCCACTGTTGACACAGAGTTTTCAAAGTCACTTAACTATTTAACTAACTGCACATTCCCACTCCTGTGTTGTGAGCATGTATAATAAATGAGCCTTGGACACAGTCGAAGGAGAAGTGTATCTGTAGGTCAGTCATTAAGTGACTTGCTCTGCACAGAAGGTCTTGTGGGACAGTGAAGTCTGAGTCTGGCAATATGCCTCTCTGATTATTAAGCAGAACATAGTTGCTCTATCCCATGCTTGAGCTTCAGGATTTATCTGGTTTAGAGCAATTTAGAGTCTTCTTCGACTTTTGCTGGTGTACATGTTTTTGTCCTTTATCAGGGGTGGACGGCACACAGGCTTCCAAAAGAACGCAAAAGCTGAGATCTCCTTAGAGATAGTCCTTATCGGCCCTGACGTGCCGCTCTCAAACCCAGACGGTCTGACACATCTAGCCAGCGGCTGAAACCTCAATGACAAGAGTGTAAAACTGCTGATTCATCTGCGACATCCAGGTTTACGCCAGCATATTTGATAAAACGGCTACTTGGCGTTTTTCCATTGATTCAAATGATATGTAATGCAAAACTGCACACAACAGACATCCAGTAAATGGACTGTCTCACACAGCACAAGCAAACAGCACATATTTATGGCCATGTGGCAACCATATCAACAGTTACACTGCATATAGTGCTCCACAGCAAAATTGTAGAACACATTGATTTTTATTTTTTGGCTGTGTGTTTTGCTGTTGCATGTAACATGCTGAAATTGGCAGAAAAATGGACAAGAAAATGTATTAATTAACATAACTTTTGCAATATAGAATCTTATGAAGCCATATAAAAAGCATATAACTACTCGTCTACTGTTTCAAAAAAGTTGTATGCTGAGCTATAAAACAATATGATTAAAATTTTAATTAGACTTTAATGAAAATACTGTCTATATATTCTGGTCCTCGAATCCGATTGGCTGAGAGCTCTTTCCACTTGAACTCTTATTTTGATGTTCTGTTGTTGTTTGTTTAGTTCCTGTTTCTCTGCTCCGCTGAGTTTTGGATTGCATCCGAAAACTTAAAAATGCTGCCTTCGGAGGACGTATTACAAAGTAGGAAGCCATCAAGGCACATCCGAATCCAATGTTCACTTCCTGTCTCCTGCAGATACCTTCATCTGATCGATTTTTGAAGGCAGCATATGCATCCTTCGCTGCCTTTGATATCCCACAATGCTATGCATTCCATTCGGTGACAGTTGAGCTAGAAAAAGAAAGATAACGTCTGAAAGTTGTGGTTTCTGGTAAGTTTGTGTATATATATATGTAAGTTTTTTTTAACCAATGTTTTCCACTTTTGATGTTAGTTATTGCAAGAAATTACTACTGTAGTAATTAAACAGGCCTATTTGTTTAGTTCTCCCCAAAGCTCGCTCTATTTTGCTGTAGATCATTAAACTGTTACGCTGCCTCAGAAGTCTGTCCGAAATCAGTTTCGTGAGGTACCTTCGTACTCAAATGCTGCCTGCAGAGTCTTTGCCTATAAGGAAGCGAGGTAACAAGTCCTCTTCCTTAGTTTTATCTCTTCATTTGTTACGAATAATTATCACCTGTCAGTCATTTGGTTCGTCTTGTATTTCAACAACCTGTTTTGTTCAGTTTCTTGTCAGTTCTCATCTCAGTTTATGTGGTTTGCATTTTTGCCTGTGTTTTCATGGGTATCTCCTATGTGCTTATTAATTAGTCTTTGAATAAAGACTTTGTTTGTTAACTCTATTGCTGTGTGTGCTGTAGACCATATCTGTTACACAAGGCCAGTGTTGGAAGTAATGCATTACAAGTAACTAGAATTACATAATCGGATTACTTTTTCAAGTAACTAGCAAAGTAACACATTACTTTTTCAATTTAGAACAAAATATTACTTCAAAAAATTACTTTCAAATAAGTAACGCAAGTTACCTTTTCACATTTATTGACTGACAAATCTCCTGTTCCCATGTTGAGAGGAATAAAGTGCAGCGGTGTTGTGTGCAGAACATGTGGTGTACAAGAAGGCAAAGTCCTCAATTCAAATTGAACTTTCTGGTGACTGACTGGCCAGACAAATGAAATGGATTTACGTATCTAAAGAAAGTCCAGCAACATGAAAGCCCTGACGTGCGCCATGATATATAGTCAATCTGCCCGCAGAACAGACAGGCTTTCCTCATTGACTCGGATGGCTGCTCACAGCTCGAAGACATTTGCTCTTAGGGAATAAACTGCCAGGTAGACATTGATCAGACGAGAATACTGTTTACTCAGCTCTTATTTTTTTCGGCTTCGGGCCACCGCTGTTCATCATTTTAAGACTTGAGACAGACCCAGATGCTCCACAGTGAATGCTTATTGTTTGAGGGGCAAACTGAAGCCATATCAGTCACATCTCAAACAAATAAACGTGGCAAGTTCCATTCACAAGGCAATAAACTCTCGTGTCCTTTACAGCACCAGAGCAAATGGGATTTTCTACAGTGAGAACAAGGGACTAATATGAGCTTTGAACTTATAACATGTCGGTGAAGAAATCAGAGACTAGGCGAAAATTCATAGGCTGGAGTCTGAAAACTCTGGTAAAAACAGAGAGACTTTGAAAAGTACGGCTCTATCAAAGATCTGCTTTGAGCTAAAATAAAAAAAGTGCAGACAGTGGTGTAGTTGTTTATGAGCTGTTGATTCTGCGGCGTGAAAAAGTTCAGCTTACTTCCCCTCAGACGGGAGGGTTAATTACACCATAACATTTACTCTGTCTCATGATAAACACCTTGCTTATGGCTACAGCATATAAAAGAGGTTGGCTACCACTATATTTTAACTGGAGAAGAGATTTTTTCAAGGGGGTATGTATTTAGAGGGTAACTGTGCTGGAAATAAACTACAGCCAATCTTTGCCTGAATTTTATTTTACATCAGACTTACATACCGCGTGCCAACTACGCTAAAGCAAGATTACTTCCTCCAATACTTTAATCATAAAACTCTATTTTATATGTGTCTAGATATTGTTTCAGAAAGGGGAAATCAAATCAGATTTCAAAGGTAGTCACAGGCTTGTGATGTTGAAAGAGGACGTAGATGAGGATTTTTAGAAGTGTCCACATGACACCATGTCCCAGCAAGGGAAGTAGCCATGGCCTAGTGCACACTGTGCTCTTTCAGTGGAGCTCAGTACACTACTGCAGATACACTGACAGAAAGAGACAGTTGTTCAAGCATACCATAGGCATACCTAGAAAAACTGGGGGGGGGGACATGTGAAACATTTACATTCTAGTTTTATAAATAATAATCATAATAATAATTATAGTAAATTACATATATATGAACAATTTTATCTATTAGTTTCAGATTATTGCTTACATACAGTATAGTAGACAGACCGACAGATGTAAGAATGTTAATAAGAGGCTAAAACAGATTCATTGCAGTGCATTAACACAAGACCATCAAATTTAGTTTCTCAGCAGACACTAGATCTCTCTCCTCCAAGGAAACTCTGTGCTGGATCAATGACCTGACTAAGTGAATGTTTGGCATATTCCGTGCCCATCGATCTCAGTGCCATGTAGACAAGATCTATTATAGTAATAATAGATGCTTGGTACTATGATACACCTGTGCCAGTTAGACCAGACCTACAGCCACAGATTTAAGTACAGCCAGAGTTCATTTCTCTCTGCTGAGGTTGAGAGCTCAATCAATCTTTCTCTTTCTCGCAGATATATGCCTCATATATCAATGCATTTACATTTGTAAATGCATCCTAAAGAAATGTCAGTTGCACAGCCTGTTCAGAGCAATACCATCACCTACTGGTAGATCACAAAACTGCAAGAAAAAGTAGTGTGTATGGTCCTGGTCCTATGTTATGGGGACAAAATATCCACACAAAGATCCAAACAATTACCAAAATCCATGTCCTTGTGGTGACATTTTACAGAATGTTTTTTTGTTGTTGTTTTTTTTTGAAAATGTAGAAATGCACAAAGTTTTCTGTGATATGTAGGTTTAGGGTTAGGAGATATAATATACAGTTGGTACAGAATAAAAATCATTATATCTATGGAATGTCCCCATAAAACATGAAAACCCTACGTGTGTGTGTGTGTAACCATATTTATTTATATGTAACCATATATAACCATATTTTTCAAAGAAATTACATTTAAATTGTACCCAGAAGTGAGCTAAACCTGAAAAAAACCTTTTAGGGATGTCTTCATATGTGTGTGTGTGTGTGTGTGTGTGTGTGTGTGTAATACGCCAATGAACTACCCATAGACCATTCCCTGGGTCACCGTGATTTTGCCAAGTAGGCCTAAAACATGTCCTGGAACAATTCCTGTCCAGAAATTTAGTCCTAATCTAATCCCTACCCCTAAACCTAACCCTACCCTTAACTTTTCCTAAATTTATTGTGAAATAAGGTGAACAAAACTGATTTAGAAGCATTTAACCCCGGTTGCAAGCCTAAACTTGACATAAACTGTAAAGTTGTCCCTCAAATCTGATTGGTTGATATAAATTATGTTCCAGGATCAACAAAGATGTCGATCCAGGAACACGTTGTACTTGGTGAAATCACGTTTACCCCATTCCCTGACCATCTGATGTATTTTACACTCAAAACTGGAAAGCAGTTTCTCACACAGGCAAGCTGTGATCTGACTGGCTGGCTTCCAATAAGCACTTTTGAGGATGAATATAAAGCACAGCCCAAAAATTTTAAGAAATAAACTCCAGGTGTTCTACAACAGATAATAAAAATCAACTTTTCAGTCATGTGTCAGAATCAAGTGCTTAATATCTCCACTTGCTTGTGCTTAAATCCATTTGAAAATGGATTCTTTCATTTTCTTTTCAAAAATCTGTCATGAGTCTCTCTAGCCTACACCATCACTAACAAGACTACACAAACGTGAGAGAAAAATGGAGAAGAGGACAAAAGATAGATAGATAGACATACAGACAGACAGACAGACAGACAGACAGACAGACAGATAGATAGATAGATAGATAGATAGATAGATAGATAGATAGATAGATAGATAGATAGATAGATAGATAGATAGATAGATAGATAGATAGATAAATAGATAGATAGATAGATTCATGCCGTTGGAGATGTTTTTGTTATCGCTGATAGTTATTAGTTGTTCAGGGATGAAAAAGAAGGTGTTGCTGAATTCAATAGACAATTGTTGAAAAACAAAAATAACCCACTTTTTGTTTTTTTTACACGTAATGAATAAATCACTCACTCACAAAAAGATAGTCTTACTGTCCTTGACATTATCATGCCACATACAGCAGAATGATATGAAGTAAACATTAAAAATATCACCTTTGCGTCCAGCGAGGCCATTCAGAAAGTATCTCAGAACGCGTCCAGCAGAGAGTGCGGTGCATCACAGCAGAGCTAAATGACTTTCTTATCTGCGTGATGCAGCAATACACCTGGTGCTTCCAGGGATGCCCTATGTTACTCAGCATATTGATGCACATTCATTCAGTGCACGCTGTACAGACTCAGGCTGCCATGACTGCCCAGCACTCTGCTGTTTGTGCATGGATTCTCTGGTATACAAATGGAAGGTTTTCATCAAAGTTCTATATCAGAAGAGCATGCAATCAGTCAATAAATTGTGATAAATGCGGTTTGTGAAAAACAGCAGTAATACTGTAATGATGAATAACTGCAAATGAGACACACTGTATGATAGCTTTCTGTGAAGAACTGAACAAAGTTGAAGTCCCTTTCCATTACACTGTGTGTAAGTCACAGTCTGCAGTCAAATGTTCCAAACAAACATATAATCCTCCGATATGAAATAAAGCAATGGTGAAATAAGTTGAAGTACTAAAATAAATAAATAAAAAATAAATATAGAAATATATAGAAAAACTAAAATAGATAAGAGCACATAAAAATGATTAAAAATGAAATTAAAATTAAAACTGAAAATATAAAAATAAAATCTAATTATATAAAAAAATATATAAATAATATAAATATATATATAATATAAATATAAATAAAATTGTAATTGCATATAAATAATGCTAAAATAACACTGATGCAAATGTTAAAATTGGGAATGCACAATTAAATATCTAACTCACATTATCAACCTCTACTTTGAAGGATCTGAATCTGCACAACCAGAACAAAGAGAGACGGAAAATAAGCCTGTGGGGTTCAGAAGAGTTTAAGACAAGGTACAGACAAGGGTAGAGAGCCAGAGAAAGTGAATATTCAGGGAGGACACATCATGCTGGACTGTCCATCACTAAAGCTTGCCAGTAAGTTTTGGCTCTCAAGTAAGTGTCATCTTAATTGATCGTTCAGTAAAAGCAGGCTCTTCAGCTCAGAAAGAGGACAGGGTATTAAGAAGGAGCTATCTGTCAGTCACAGATGTCTGTCCATCCTAGTATTTTCAGTCAGGCCGTCACTCTTCAATACCAGCCAATTTACCCAGCTTTCTCCTCACCTACTTTTGACTTTTCTGCCTGGGAAGTTTTCAAAAATGAATTGACATTTTTTTTCAGAGGTCTAAAGACAGAACTGCTGTTCTTCTATTGCATTCTGATAACTTCATGAAGATGCAAGTACACACAAAAAATAGCTGTTCATCTTATGACTTTAGTGGAAACATATTTGTCCCTACTACAGTCTTTCACTCAAATTATATCAATTTTATATGAAATGCAAGTAAATGCTAATGAATCTTTAAATCTTAATCTTCAAATGTGCACAAATGTTGTTATGAATATGGTGCATATGCTTAAAATTGTTACATTTTAGCATATGTTTTGGGTCTTATTGTGAATTGTTCATTGGTGAACAATATTTCAAAAGAACATCGAGTTCTCTTCAAACACCTGTTCCACTCTGAAAAACATCAAATATCGCAAGTAAAACGGGTTGCAGTTCTATTTTGTGTTGTGGCTTTAAATATAACAGATGACAGATCAGCAGTGGGGGGAAAAAACAAATATTTCTCTAAGCAATCACAACAGAATAACAGATTGTCTCATTCTGCAAAAGAGAGGAGATGACATCAGTGCTGAATAAGTGGATTCAATGGTCACTTCAGCAAATAAACAGAATAAGCTTTTCCCACAATTCTTTGCATTGAGCATATGTCAACAGGCTTTATGCAGCCAACAAACCCATTAAATTAATGAAGCCTTTGGCATTTTAACCAGCAGCGCATCCCTAATAACAAATTGGTTTGCTGGCAATTAGATGGACGACTAAAATTCTTATAAAATGCCAGAGCTACATAAAGCAGCCTGTTTGTTTGTTTGGCAAAGGGATTTGAGCATCTCTCAGGGTGAAGGAAGCAGGGATGACACCTTATGTCCAGTGGATTTGCTTCAAACCTCCTTAACTCTTTAGCAAAGACTTCTGGCTCATTTAAAATCACAACAGCTAAGGCGAACACAGAGCAGTCAGAGCTACGCAGCTGAATAAAATCTGATTTAAAATTGAACGTAGATCACATGTGATCTGCAAACAAAATGTTGCAAATTACATACTTCCAATAATAATAGACGCCAGTCCCGTTTGTTCACTCTAATGCCACAAACGGTGATAACATGAATGGCGACTTAATTTTTCTCTGTAAATGAGTTAAAGAACTGAAGTGCAAATGGCATAGCTTACAATAATGACATTACGGTGGGGATCCGCAAGAAGCCTTGATGTTAATTGAGATTGGCAGCACTTCACTGCTAGAATCCATGAATACAGATGAAGAAGCTTCATAATCAAGAACATAATAAACATGCACTGATAGACTGTGTCGGTATGCAAATCAAAACAGGAAATGACTTAAGCTGATTTTTAAGGGCTTCTTCTCATCACAATTTATAGGGGGTAGTTTTTAAAGTAAGATATAAAAAGGAAAATGTATTACATTTTTCTGAGAAAAATAGGAGACTCTTTACAAAATTCACTGTTTATGGTGCTGAAAATAATGTTGCAAACTAGGTGACTCTAGAAAATGTAGAATGGAGTTTTCATATGACATTTCATATTACCATTCAAAAGATTGGGGTTGGTAAGATTTTTTTTTTTTAAAAAAAGAAGTCTCTTAAGCTCACAAAAGCTGAATTTTTTTTTTTACAAAAATATAGTAAAAACAGTAATATTCTGAAATATTATTACAATCGAAACAGCTGAATTATGAACATGCTATAGCCCTATTCCTACCAACCCATTGTCTGCTGAAAATTGTATCCACCTTCCACATCTGGATTTCACCCCCTTAACCCTTACAACCCTTTCTAAATACTCTTTACGCAACCCCAATAGGAGTCCCCATTCATAACATTGGAAGCAATAGTCATACAGATACAAATATTACACACAGTTCTTCTCAAAGAAGCTAGGGCTGTGGTTTTCATTCTGAGCTTGAATGACTTAATGTGCTTTAAAACATATATTACAAACACTTCAACAAAATCAATTCTCCATCAACAAACACTTCCTGTTCACTCTAGAGGCTCGCATCTGCTAAAAGAAGAGTTTATAGCTGAGGCATATTCCACTTTTCTATTTATTGTGTTATAACCATAGAAATCAAATGCTATAGATCTTGAGATGAAGGTTATTATTCATCTTTTAGAAAATACAATTCATTTTATATTTTTATGTAATATGTGACCTGTCATGCAAATGTTCACAGTCATAAAATAATTAAGCTTAAATACATAGATTCAATTAGTATATATAGTTTCTGAGTATTCAATGTGTACAATATTACTTAAATGCAATCGATGTTTTATGATTGTCATATATTACTGCTCATATTACCAATGACATGACAAATTATCATATAAGGGAGCTGCTTTTTGCTCAAAAATGGTAACACATTGAGAATTAAAAAAAAAAATACAAACAAAAAGACTAGATAATTATACTTAAAATCATAATAAACAATTAAGAAGTAACTGTGGTGGTGTTTAAATCACCTTACATAACATAAACAGCTAAAATATTTTATCTAACATTAACTTTAGCAGGTTTCTTATCAGAAACTGATTTACGGACCTTATTCCAGATGTTAAGCATCTAGCAGAAACTGGCAAGGTGCCATGAACCCAAATACAACATTTATCAAAGGGGCTAACAAGTGTTCTCAGAAAGCATAATAAATCATTGTGATACAGAGAAACACATGTATGGCCTGAAAATAATGATATCCACATTAACCATCAGCCTTCCGGACGCTTACACAACATACGGTACGTCTGTTTTTCAATGTTAATGTGTTCATGGCTTTCATTTATTCTCTACATAATCACAAGAGACATAATTTCGAATTAACCTTAGGACACCTTGAATAATAAATAAGAGTCAGTTAAGGCTGCGTGTGTGTGCACCGTTCTTGCACTCAAAAGCTCTCCTTCCAGGTTCCAGCCTACCACTTCAAGTCCCTCTGGAGAGTTCCAGCAGCCAATTAGCTGAAGCCCTGAGGCAGCTTGACGCATCTCAGGCAGGATCCAGGGTGACAGATCTGTTCCTGCTTAAAGCTCAACTCTGAAGAGGAGCAAGCTACTGCAAACTCATACCTCTCCTAAAGCAGCATTATTCATCCAGCTGTCCCAACAGAGCCCGCAAATCTGAGGAATGAGGTCTTGTCTCTTAGATGAGCATGCAAAACATAGTACAGTGCTGAGTGCACTGTATGGCAGACAGGCCCTTTATCTGATGACATGCTGAACGGTCAAAAGGGACACAGGCAAGGTCTCTGCTCATGGAAATATGCCAGCTTCTGATGCACTGAATGGACAATTGCAATGCTCAAATGCTCTACTTAGATTTTACAATAAACCTTAATATGGGACATACAGGTAAATATTATACAGCCAGGATCTTAGTACTGTAGCAGTATGGTTACAACTGGAGACCAACTATTGATTTAGGGGATGGCAAAAAATAACTCTATTGACCATGTTTGACATTTTATGAACAGATACAAGCACACCTTAAAGGGTTAGTTCACCAAACAATGAAATTTCTGTCATTTTTGAGTGAACTAACCCTTTGACGTGTACGATCATGTGATGTCTTGGCTGGTCCCTGGAGTGTACGATCACACCAGACCAGAGCGATTAGTGCGTTCAGTGCATCACTTGATCAACTGCCAAATTCAAATGTGCTTGCGTGCTTTGGCTGGCACTAAACCAGATATCATATCATATCACAAATATGCAGTGTTTTTAACCACATAATGTTTATTTTATGTGTCAGACATACATAAAGTAAAAATACACATAAGTACTAACAAAACAATACATTTAGAGTTTGTAAAATACACACTGATGTCTATAGAAGCACCCTCCTTTCCATAATAGTTAGACGACACTTTTTATTCATATCAGATACACACTGAGTAAGCAACTTTACAGTTTACTCTATTCTTCTCTCAGTTCAAATGCTCACGTACTTTCACGTATTTTGGGAGAAGTTGACGAATTCGCATGTTTCTCGGTACTGCGACGCAAACCAACATGGCGGCGCCCATCAAGCGTATAGCTCAACTAACGCAATCGCTATAAAAGTGTTTAAACAGCAAAACACATCCACTTGCACATATTTGACAATCGGAATATCAGATATTTCATGCTATAGTTAGCAAATTTGAGAATATTTTGAAAAAAAAGGAAAAATTTAATAAAAGCAGATCATTAGTCATACAGCGCTATTGTGGCTGCGGTGTGTCACATAACAAGAACTTTTGAGGTGATACGTTCTAAGCTTGTGCATTGCATATTTCATGAACACAACTGAGAATATAAGGACCCCTTCTGTGGAGGTTGATATGAATGTGGACAAATTTCCTGCTTGTTCTGTTTTTGACACATCATTCCCACATCATTAGACAGCATATAATTTTGATCAACTGAATGAAAAGATCAAAAAGGCAAACACAGCTCTTCACCTCAGAGTTCATGTTTTAACCTTGAAAGGTGATTTTTAAATGAGGCTGTCTAGGATCACAGCTCACTCCAAAAGGCCCAATAGAGACTTGTGTGCCAACAAGCTTTGACCTCCCACTAAAAGGTGTCAGATAACTTTGTCAGTTATAATATAATTTTTTAGCAACAAACCCTTCATCAAGAGGAAAGGGCAAAATGTACTCACTGCTCCCTATTCGGCATGATAATTAAGTTTTCACATATCAGAGACAAAAGGACACTGTCTGTATCTTGATCCACAGTACATATTCCATTAACCCCACCATGAATGCAGCACAGTGTGAGGATGGAGGAAGAAAAGACTACATAAAATTGTTTTCCAACATTCAATTAAGTCCACCGCCAACATGTCTTTTAAGTCCGTAATCCATATCAGAAACCCCACTGCTGGTGAAAAACACAGCACGGACACAATGATCCTTTACTTTGAGGTTCACCAGGCTGCAAACCAGCGAATGCAACACAACCAGACACCCGGTGTTATCTTTTCCCTTTCTGACCATAAGCAGAAGGTATAAAAATGGCATAAATATAGGTGAAAGTACTGATCCAATGTCTACAAAGCAAATATGCAAAGACCAAGTCAAACGACCTTTACAAAAAAAGGTAAAACAATGATGTCTATTGATTTTGAAATTGGAGGAGAAAATGAGATTTTCATCATGCGTGACCTGTCCAACGTGATTACGTTATGCGTGGCGGATCACAGACCTAGTGCAAGACGAGCATTTGTGGTTAAAACGTATATACATTTTTTTTTTTTTTTAAGAAAATGATCGATGGTTTCGCTAGACAAGACGTTTTCTCGGCTGGGATCGTGTAGAACTGCATTGAAACTGTAATTTGGACCTTCAATCCGTTGTACCCTGGTGAAGTCCACAATATGAAGAAAAAACCTCCTCAAAAACCTTAATTTCTTTTTGACTGAAAAGAAAGACATAAACATCTTGGACGACATGGCGGTGAGTAAATTATCAGGAAATTTGAATTCTGAAAACAAAACAACAACAACTACAAAAACTGTGACTGATTTATCTGTTACTTGTGATGGTTTCTGCCTGCCTAAGTGGCCAAATGAACTAGACTTTTGCTGGATATTCTGTAAGACTGAACCTCAAATGCTCTTCTTTATAGTTGAAACAACCACTGTTTCGTAACCAAAGAGATAAAAGAGGCAGAAAACAGATCAATAAATCATGTTTAAAATATTCTTCTTGTCTGAGTCACTGGAGAACACAAGCTCACATGAGGTAGAACATCAGACAATCTGCTGATGAGCCACACTGTTTAAGATGCTGTGCTGCTGTTGAGGCCGGATCAGAATCACAGTTGAGCGCGCAACAGGCGGAGAAACAGATGTGCTACACCATGTGATATCCACTTTCACAGAAATAGTACTGAAGATGCAGCCTCCATTTTAATCTTTGGTACAAATAGTGTGGACATCTCAGATATGTGCCAGACAGTCTATTCTGTTGAATCACAATATCATGTCAAGTTACAGCGTATCCAGATTCAGTCATCTTTACCACACAAAGTTCTGCTGTCGATGGAAATATGAAGACAAGCATTATGCTGAATAAGACAGATATGAATTTGTAAATGTTAAACAAATTCAATGTAACATTTGTCATGAGAGTTTCTGAAGAGCAGAGGGATCTAATCTACACTGACCCTGCTGAGTGAAATTGAATTCTGTCACACTCATGAATGCTTGGAATAAAAAAAAAGCTAATTAGGGAGCCCCCAAAAGTTCTCTAATTACTATTAAAGACATACTAGGGGGAGAAAGGGGAAGAGTGTGGTGAAATTATGCTTAGTAGATAATGCTTCAGATGATTGAAACATGGGCAATTTCTTGGTAGACTTATTCCTTCGAAGGTCTCAAAACATTTATATTGTAATTGCTTGGCAGACATATTCCAACCAACTGCACATAACAAGTAGATTTTGAATGCAATCCTATATATCCTATATATATATTTAATTAAAAAAATTATCTTTGATAATTAAGCTTTTGATAATTAAGAAATTTCCATAATCTTTTTCATGTGGCATCACAGCTAAAGCTGGAGCATCAGAGCAAGAGAGCAGGACATTGTCCTCAATTCACAGTCTCCAATAAAATATCCTCTGCTCAACACAACAGCTTGGTGCGTGTATTTTTGTCTTAACACTATTTGCATATAGAGTCCGAACGTACTGAAGATCCAAAGCAACATCTCTCAAGGGTGTTTGTTTGCCAATATTCCACATCTTGCAAAAATTTATTCTTGCAAGTTTTATTTTATTCAAAGAGAAAGTTTCTGTCTTTGCTACACAGCTGCTGATTTATTTATTTGATTGAATTAAATCCATGCTTAAATAGATTTTAGCACATCTGACCACTAATTAGAAAAGGAACACTGTGCAACAACAACAAACACAGAACTACTGACATTCTGCCACATGTAGGCTACATTCTGACATTCAAGCAAATGGAGAGCAACCCACAGACCCTCTAATTTTCCTTCATTTTTTCAGCTAAGATGGTTTTGGGAATGGAAAAAGACACATATAAGAGCATGCAAGCCTTTTTCCATATGAAATACCGCTGACAGTGCAAGCAAAGAGGCTTGCACTCTTTGTGTGGCAACTGAGATGAGACGAATATCACAGCATCAAACAGAATGGCTCGAAAAGGACCAAACATTCACCAGGAACTCAATCATCAACTCATGAAAGCCCATAGATTTAGAAATCTTTGAAATGGAGCAAACTTTAGTTCAACAGAATGTGACTAAAATAATCAGCGACAATAATCTCCTTAGCACAAACTGTAAAAAGCTATTACGCTGCAACCTGATCTGAGCTGAAATAAATGTTTTACTCAAAATTTAAAAAGTCTATCAGTATTTATTCACCCTTATGTCATTGCAAACGCTAGATCTTTTCAAGCTTAAAAAAGAATACCAAAAAAACCTTCTTCTTCTATAATACTATAATACAGTATGCAAACCCAGTTTTTGTTGTTATTAACTGAACATATGGGCATAGGCTGCTCTCAGGGTTCACAAGTGCTCTTTTCAATGTTGATCCGGTTCACAAAAACATCCTGAATCATTCGTTCCCCAAACTGACTGGTCACAATCTCAAGATCACAGCAGTTCTAAAGTAAAAATTTGGTGAAGATTATCAATAAATGACTTATATTTCAGCCTGTTCCTAACACAAAGTCATCTAGTCTAGGAGAATTGTCATATAAAATATAGTGCTCATGGTGGTCATTTTGGAGCATGACATTCCCAGACAGACCTCATTCAGTTTCATTATACTGAAAATAGCGACCAGGATATTTTTCAGAAATAAATAACCATTTGAATTCCACGTAAAAAAGTCACATGTGTCAGTAAATAATGGCAAACTATTCCTTAAAGTTGGCCTGAAATGGAAGTTGCAATAGTCCATTCTTCTCTGTGAGCTATATCTGAATGAAACTGCTTCTCGAACAAGAAAAAATGTACGTCGGGACTTCATTTTTGTCCATCAGGAATTGAACACAGTCTGACTTATATTAAAAAATATCTTGGCTCTTCCAAGCTTTTTGATTTTGAAGCCCAAAAATGTGCATCCATCCATCACAAAAGTAACCCATTCGGCTCCAGGGGGTTAATAATGGTCGTTGTAAAAAGCGAAGCAATGTCTAAGCAGTCTAGTTCCGGCGAAAGAGTGACCTCTTCTAAGAGTGACAAACGCAGAAATGCAGAGCAAAACAAAACAAAACACCAGTCATGAATTTTAAGTCTAAAATGAGAATTTTTAAAGAGAAATGTCTGAGGATTTAAATAAGAGAAGAGGTGCTTGAGTTTGTTGCCCAGCTCTATTTGTCTGAACAAGTGAGAGACGTCTACTCTCAGATAAGCTTCTGCTACTCCTACATCCAACGTCGGGTCAGAGAACTCTGGCAGAACTCGACTTGAGTATGGCCATTACTGGAAGCCAGTTTGCATAGTTTATAAAGTTTTAATTTTTTCTTTAATTTTTTTTCATTTTTGCTTTGCTTCAAAAGGTTTTTATTAACTCCCTTGAGCTGTGTGGATTACTTTTATGATGGATGGAGGCAATTTTTTGGTCTTCAAAATCATTATAAAGCTTGGAAGAGCCAGGATATTTTTTGATATAAATCCGGTTGTGTTCTTCTGAAAGATGATAGCCAAGGTTGGCTTGATGGTGAGTAAATCATATGATCATTTTTATTTTTGGGGAACTATCCCTTTAAGGTTAAGGGTGTGGATATAGGGTTAACTAATAATCACATCTGTAATTATAGATGTAACTATAGAAATTAATTACCAAGGTAGGTATTATTTTTTATATATAGGTACAACATAAACATGGGTAAGTGCACTGTATCTATTTTTTGTTTATTTAAATATTAGTAGCCAACATAGCCTAGGAAAGATAGTTGATGTGAAGTGAGTCTTTTTGAATAGAGTAAATGCAGTCTAAATTGAAATGACAGTTAATTTTATACGACACAAAACATTTTGTAGGTTGTCAGAGAAATGCAAGTAGCCTGCATGAATCAACAAACGGCAAAAGCATCTGAAACTCAGCGTTTGTGTCATGCGTTCAACCTTGTAAGTCAAAATAAGACAATAATCACATTAAACCCTCTACTGTGTAGCCTTAGGTATACCCCCGCCAAATTCATCTGCCAAAATACCGCTTCCATCAGCAAGAATAATACAGTAACATTCTACGCAGTCGAATTACGACTGTCTCTCAAAATCCAGCGAGTTTCCAGTTAGCATGTGAGTGCATATGGGCGTGCAGCATGTTTGGTTTTCAAATCACTTAAAGCACCAATATTAAAAACATTTAAAAAAAAATAAATAAATAAAATACAGTCAAGATAAGCAGCTTATTATATTTTAAACACAACCATACGAACAAAATGTGAAGCAGATAAGCTACCAAACGGAAGAATTTTTTTTTTTTTTTTTTACAGTTTTTCACATGTATCTTATTACATAAGCTGTATTTCTCTGCCTTTCCCCCCATATCTCACAGTAAACATAAAAAGTATGTCGGCTTACCTTCTTCTGTCTTCTTTGGTTTACTTCTCTTGTTTTCACCAATGTGAAGTCCAGTGATACGAGCGCACTGGTTACAGTAAACTACACTGTGCACTTACACTATCTGTAGGCACACAAGCAACGGAAAGGTCCATATATGCTCTGCCACAGTGTAAGAGTGTAGCAGGAAGGTTCAGTGATGTACTGAATAATCAGAGCTCTCCTTTTCCTCTCGCACAACTCTACTCCTCAGATCGACGCAGGGGAGTCTCATCTACACATGTGACGGCACTGATTCGACCCAGTGAGATTGTGCTGCTGTATAAAATTTATACATACATACATACATACATATATATATATATATATATATATATATATATATATATATATATATGTATATATATGTATGTATGTATGTATGTATAAATTTTATACAGCAGCACAATATATATATATATATATATAATTGTACTACAGTGGGTCTATGAGGTTTAAGAAACTATGTGAAAAAACATCCCAAAGAATAAAATGATTGCATATAAAAATGGGACATATAGGTTAGTGCTTTTGGCTCTGGATTTCATATTTCTGAATCTCTTTTGATTCTTTTTCTATCCTGTCAAATGTAATCCATTTTTATCCATGAACGTGAAACTGAGGATTTTCATTTAAAAATCCTCAGGTAAACTCCAACCACATGAAATTACCATTCCCACTGACATTTCAAATGTCAAGAGGTTGCATTTCTTGCAGTTTTGAGGTGAGGGCTGAGTTGGAGAAATGACCCACTAAACCCTTAAGTAACCCTGACATTTTGTTGAAAGAACAAGAGCAAAACAACAAAAACAAGGTAAAGAGTAATTCTGGTGTTATTCCGCATGCTTTCTTATTTAGAAGTCAGGTAAGGGTTGGTTGAGACATTAAACATTTGATATGCTTTACCTTTCCAAGAAAATGGCATCATTCTTCGAAATGGCAGTAACTATAATTCTTGGCCTGTGTAAAAGAAGCAGCTGAATCTTTGTTTCATTTATAAGTTTCGGGATTTTCAAGTCTAATTTTTTCATAAATATAAAATTCTATGCTGTTGACATGGTAGTAAGAAAATGTTAAGTATTTATTTACAAAAGTTAAGTAACAAGCATAAAAGACGCATTAACTTCACCGGAAAAAAAAAATTATGTGGTCAAAAGTGGGAAATAGAAAAAAATCATTGGCTCATGCAGTCACTTATTTTTTTGCATAAAGATTTGATCTCCTTTTAGGGCCTTTTAATTTTGTCTTGACATAGACAAAAACATTCTTCCATTCCGCCATTCCCACATATTTGGCCATCAAAGTTGCATGGTTCAGTTTATCACAGATAATCTTCTCCTGTCACACGAGTGCTGAATCAGCAGCCTGCAAGTTGCCATAAAGTTTACAGCAACTTACAGCCTTAAATCAGCAGTGATCGTTCAGTGGCTGCTGATCAGTGCAAACATAATGTCTTTAACTCATTTGCTTAGCAGGATTCTCTTCAAATTGTTGCTCCACCATGGTTGTAATTGGCCTGAAAAGGAAACATTTATGTTGGGTCCAAAATTGCTTAATGCTTACAGCTGTACTGTATTTAGTTTGAAACTTACTTCAAGGCCATTTGAGACTTACTTCAGTTCAGAGCCATTAAAAAAAGTGCATTTTTGTATACTATATAGCACCCCTTGTGGAAGGATTAAGAATGCAACAAGCTCTTGCTTTACATTTAGACTGACACAATTTGCACATTAAATCAAGCTTGTTCATGTTTTGGCCCTAATGTTAAAAAAGGACAGTGTTTCTTCTCAGAATATAATTTTTAGATAGATAGATAGATAGATAGATAGATAGATAGATAGATAGATAGATAGATAGATAGATAGATAGATAGATAGATAGATAGATAGATAGATAGATAGATAGATAGATAGATAGATAGATAGATAGCAATTTTCAGCTTTTAGCAGCATTATTGTTCTTTCTATATTATGTTTTAATGATATGTACCATATGCTGATGGACTCTAATGTCCTTCAGCTGACTTTCAAGCTGCTCACCACCCAGATCACACGTTTGATATGACTACACACATGCTTTCTTTATCATATATTCTTTCTATTTTTATTTTCTGTTATTTGAGCTGATAAACAATGCATTCTTTCCCCTGCGGCTCTCTCAACTGTCCATGCACATGTGGCATATCCCAAATGAAAATAATAGGATGGTTGTTCTTTTGAAATACAGGACTCTATGCATAGACATACAGGCTTCTGTCAGATATTGCACAGACCTTGCCCTGAGGCATGAGATCACGCTGGTTACAGTGTGATGCTGGAAGGAGGTGAGTGTGGGTGCTTTTTAGTTTGATGCTGTATAATGCTAAAAGTATGGGTATGATCATTATGTTCTGGGTCAAATTGAATCTAATTGGAGTCAATACAATTCAGCAAAGTAACATCAAAAAAAGTAACCATGAGAACATATGTTTTTTAAAACTGTATTTATATTTTTAATAATATAAACATTTATATTTATAATAATATTTTTATAATACCAAGATCATTGGTTAGATTCCCAGTAAAATTCATATAAATTAACTGATAAAAAATTTCGATCCCAACGCAGCATTTACTGTATTTCTTCAAATTAAAGCCTCTGGCACCCAAATGCAAATGTAAAAACCCTCAGTGGGTATTGAGAAACTAACAGCAAAATGTTTTTGGTTTTTATTTTGGGTCTTTGACCCTGCATTTAATCATGAAATTGCGGGTCAAACAGCTAACATCACAGCTGACCCTTCGCAAACAGTTTGATTGGCAGGTGATCTGGCCAATCATAACCCGAATCCGCCATTTTATTTACAAAGCAGAAGGGGAGTTAGTAGATTAACGTTGGTGAACTTGAACTTGAAAAATTGTGTGTACTCGTGTCTTTCTGCGCTCGAAATAACATTCCTTCTGATGTCCATTCATGTTTATTTGATGCTATAAATGAACTAGAATGAAGAGATGGTTGTTCACGAGCCGTTTGAAGGAGCTACAGCGATATGAAACCGTTTCATATCAAAAGTAACCTCTCTTTATGCCACGACGTATTTTTCACTTCGTGACAACATGATGTGTGGCATGAGAGCGCGTGGCTTGTCAGGCATAGTAACAGTAACTAAAGGGGGCGGGTCTTTGCGAAGGGTCAATTCTAAGAGAAATTTTTAATGCACAATACCTAAGAGAGTTAAAACTTTGCATTCATGTTTATGACCCTAATTGTGAATTAGTGCCACAATTTCAAGAAAAACTTCACATAAGAAGACATTAATGTGTTTGGGTCAAATTGACCCAGAACATAATATCAGGGCTAAAGGGGTAAATCACCCAAAAATTAAAATTCTTTCTTTATTTACTCACTCTGACCTGGAAGAAAGCAATCCAAGACAGGCTGACCTATTTTAATGTATATTTGATGGAAAAGGCACTTTGAATTATTGACGCTAGAAAAGAGAGGAGCGAGTTCATTTTCATGGTCACAAGCTAATATACACATCATTAAATACCTTATATGGCGCTGATCTATAATGCATTTGTGATTGGTTATATTTTACTTTTTTGTGTCTTGTTGACTCCATTTGTCCTTTTACTTTTGCCTAGCTATATAGAGCTCATAAATGTGTTCAGGTCACAATTGACCCGGTACACAATATAATTGACCCGGTACACAATATAAGGGCTAAAAAAGGTAGATCACCCAAAAATTCTGTCATTATTTACTCGCCCTAATGTAGCTCCAAACCTGTAACACTTATTCTGCAGAACACAAAAGAAGATGAAGAATGTTTTCTGACATCTATACAAGGAAAATCAGTGGAGTTCAAAACAACATTGTATGGACAAAAAACAATATTTTCAGATATCAACTTTGTGCTGGCTCAGTTCAGGCCATATGTGACGTGGAATGATGACACTTGAGCGGACCACTCCTATTTTCTGGATCTGAGCCACAAGCAGGCCACAGCAATGCCACATGTCAGCCAAGAGCAATGAAATAAACAAGAGCTGAATCTTATCTGAATCACAAAATCTTTATGTTATTTATATCATCAAGCAGAATCACTGAAGGAAAGAAGAAAACAGAAAATAGAGACAAAGAGAAACACAAGAGCTACAACTGACTTCAGCCACAGCCTTGGATGAAATCAACTGATGATAAAAGAACACATTAAATCTCTCCAGATCTCAGCAGAGGAGTATTGAACAACTCCACAAAAAGCATTACAGCTTCACACATTACCAACCAGACTGACTTTATTTCTGCCATTCATCTACAGAAGTTTTTTTGGGGGAATTAACAGAAGTTTAACGCTCATGTTTGTTTCATTTGTCACCACATCTGTGATTGCTGTTTCTATTAGTTGGGTTCTCAACTCTAATAATACGTTTATATTTTCTGGCTGTTGTGGTAGTGTGTGCAGTACAAATTTTTTTTTTAAATAAGGTCATATTTAGCTATTGGTGATAATCACAGATGTCATGTCAATGTAATAATTGTGTTAAGATTGAAATAAATAAAAAAAATGAGCAGAAAACTATATGCCATAATTACACAGATATGAGCAATCAGCGTATGAATCTCAAAAATGGAGACAACAAAATATTCAGACAATCAGTTAAACTCTGGACATCACAAAATGCTACTAAAAGACAGAACAAAAACCAGAGTAAAAAAGCAAATAGAATTTAAAAAATCTTAGGATTCAGCTGCACAATTAATCAATGCTGTGATGCATGCAGTGAGTTTTGTACTATTGTTCCCAGCATGCACTGCGGCGTGACACTTTTGACTGTCACCTTTGTTGAGATTCATGTGCTGATTCTTGATGTCTTTTTGTCGTCTCACAATAAATTTTGTGTGGGTTTTTTTTTTTGTCTTTAACTGATTTCTGCAATAAAACATGATCTCCTGTTGAAGTAACACAATGTTTGTAATATAAACATTTTAACTGCACAACATTACATACAAGTACCATCAGTGATTCAGGCCATTTCAAGAAGATTATAAGGCCATCGATAGCTGACTATCATCATCCATTCTCATTTTGTCTTTCTTTGCTGCTGCAAATGTGTTTGGCACAGAAGCAAAAGAAAATGAATTTATAATAAGAGTTAAGAGTCCAACTGATTGGAACACAATATGGTGAAAATGGTGAAATGAATAACAAAATTGTTAAAAATGTTACATTTAAACCCCTGTTCATTTTCGATATAAAAACTTCTGTAGATTTCTAACATAAATAAGGAGAGTGGTTAGTAATCAGTTAAGCTGGTAATGCTGTTTGTGGAGTTGTTTAATCAGATCTTGAGAGATTTAATGTCTTTTATCTTAAGTTGATTTCATCTAAGGCTGTGAAGTCAGTTGTAGCTCTTGTGTGTCTGTTTGCGTCTTTGCTTGTTAATGTGAAAAGTGTCTGTTTTTATTTTATGTTAAGAAATGTTTATTTAACCAGGAAAAATGTGACAACCTGAAGTGTAACAAGGACAAGAATTTACATTTGGTTTATTTAATCAATTGCCTCCTCATTTCAGAACACCACTGCAAACCAATATGAGATGTTTTGTTCTTACTATTTTTAATCATAGGATGTATCACTGAACTAAAATTCACTTGGCTCTGAAATATAACCACCCTGAAATAGAACCAATATAACAATTGCACTCCACCCACAGGAGTAGCTGGGCTTTTGCAGTGAAAGCCATCGATTCTTTTATGTGTTTATCTCAGTGCGAATCCCTTCACATCAGCTCTGGCTGGCTCTCTGACGTCCACGACTCACATCAAAGATGGCCCCTCAGGAGCACTTTTCAGCCCACAACAGAGAATAAGCCACCCTTCTAACACACTGGCCCTCCCCCAGTTCCTTCAGCGCGGTCCTACAGCTCCGTATTCAGAGAGAGAAAGTTAATCACACTTCTCATGCCCTGAACCGGTCTTATACATAGTCATTATCTTTGCCTTAATGAAATGCAGAGCTCCCTTCCTTGATGGAGCCACAGAGAAGTGGAGGAGTACCAGACAATAATGTCAAAGCTCTTTGTCGCAGGGCAGGGACTGGAGGATGTGATACAAATTGCTCTCATAATTGTTGCCATCCAGAGAGTTAGAAAGTCACCTTGTTTTTCTTTTTTTTTTAACAGTACCCGGTAATTATCAGGAAATAATAACAGGGCCGTCAGTGTCAAGACTTTCTCCCTGAACAAGTGCAATTATGCGAGGACAACAAATTTGACTTTATTTGGCTCCTGATGCATGAATAAAGAACTGAGGGGTTTTTATGTTTATTGCAATCTGTTCTGAGCATTCCTACTCTCTAAACTTTAGATATCATTCATTCTGAACCCAGACCTCCATGGGAGGAAGCAATCCAAGGCTGACCTATTTTAATGTATATTTGATGGAAAAGGCGCTTGCACTATGAATTGTTGATGCTAGAAAAGAGAGGAGCGAGTTCATTCACACCACAACTGTCACTATTAGCATCCACATTAGTCACTAAATACCTTATGGCGCTGATCTACAATGAATTTTTGTTTAGTCATATTTTATGGTTTTGTGTCTTGTTGACTCCATTTGTCCTTTTACATTTTTTTTGTATTGTGCCTAGCTATATAGAGCTGAATATATATATATATATATATATATATATATATATATATATAAAACATTCATAACCATAATCAAAATGAAGTCAAGTGAAAGTTCAGTGTTTCTCCACTATCACTTTATGTCATTTCAGTTATTTAAGGACAGTACATCCTTTTTAATTTCCCACAGTGCAATTTTTAGGATTCCTGCGACATTAAATATGCCGTTCTGCCGAGATTTTGTTATGGGGTGAAATCATAGAGAATAAATTCACACAGTGAATGACGTGAACAGCTGGAGAGACAATGATTACATAAACAAAAGCAAATTAGCATGAATTCCTTTAGCTGGAATTCAGAGCGGGAAGCACACACTGTTCTTCCTCTATTTCATAAATATTGAAAACACCCTGAAATATTTAAGCACACACGCACACATGCACACACAAATATATCTCTGGAATCTGACATTGGTTTCCATATAAAGAACAACTGAAAAGTCATCAAGAGAAATGCATCACCCATGTGCCCCGCAAGCTCTCTGAAGATTCAACCAATTTCTCTTCATATGCAAATTAAGCTCTCAGAGTAAAATGAGCAAAGACATTTACAGCAAAGATAGCTGATTATCTAAAAGTCATGGCTGCAGTCATATTTTCCCATCTATCAGGCATCCTTTGTGCTCTATCAGAATAAATGACATTCATGTTCTTTCTGAGGGATTGAATGTTGATCTGTTTCAAGTGAGTCATTGTGCCTATAACAAAGCAATTGTAATCTTGTTTGAATCACTGAGCAATTTCGTGTTTGTATTTCAGATTTGTATTCAAATAAATTCTATTGGTATGCTGGCATGGTATGCCAATCTTCAGTATAAGTTTTTAATATCACTATTACGTAATTTTCTATAATTAAATCATTTATTTGAATGATTCCACCCTTGATGCAAATGAGTCACATGAAGATCAGTATAGATGGCATAGATGTATTATTTATCTGAAAGTAAAAGTAATCTCATTCTGCCATTAGATGAAGTGGGATCTGAAGTGGTTCTGGCAATTTCACATAGCTGAAGGATGTTTGTAGAAAACTACGTAAACAAAAAAAAAAAGCCTTTAATGTTCAGACATTTCTAGTCAGCAGTCGAGCATGAAATCTCCTCATAATGCCAACGTTAAATTGATTCACTCGTATTTATATGTAACAGCATACCAATATTATGTATCCATAAAATAATTTGGTAACACTTTATTTTACAGTGTCATTGTTACATATGTTACATGTATTTACTAGAGTAATAACTAAAAATTATGCTTAATTACATGCAATTACACCTAAACCAAACCCTCATCCTAACCCTAACCCTATAGTAAGTACATGTAGTTAATTGTCATTACTCAGTACTTAAATGTATAATTACACTGTAATACTGACACCTTAAAATAAAGTGTCACACCTTGTTTCTCCACATTCTTACATGTACCTACTGTATTTAAAAGCATGACAGAGGACTGACAATCTCCATCAAGAAACCGGTAAAACAAGCAAACAAATAATGTAAAGTTCACTAAATAATTCCAGCTGTAAATAAAATGACAAAAAATATACTCCATGCGAATATTAAACAATACTATTAAAAGATTTGGCAAAGAATGCCATTTTAAACCAAAGAAATATTTGAATATGTGTACTGGACGTTTATATAAATGTTTAGGCATAATGCATAGAGTATGTGCCAAAGAACTATGAATAAATCATTTACAAAATCATCAAATAAATTCAATGAATAAATAATACGCTGGTAAAGTAAGAAAATTGAGAAAATGCTGTAGTATAAAGCACAATGCGAATGTGTGCAATTCAGGCTCCATGTTGTCTCTTGGGTTCTATGGTCTGTGAGTCATAGGATAGATCCAGAGCGAGGAGCACAGAGGGTGAAAAGATCAGGCTCCCATTAAAACTAGGACGGTGTCTCTGTACATCCAACTAAGGAACAAATTTAATTAGCGGACTGTGAAGAGAAGTCAACTCTCTCACTAGATTCATTATACAACGCCATTCGTTCTGTGGCCTAGTTCTGCCTCAAGCCATAGGCTTTACTTAAGGTAAATTAGAGGATTTTGTTTGTTTGTTCCTCTTTAATCTTAAAAAGGGTTGAGAAAATATTTTCCGGTGCTATGAAATTGTAATGTGGTGGGGCTATGACTCTCTGATTTGAAATCAGAGGGGAGCTGAAGATGAGAACAGGAGCTGCAGAGAGAAAGCAATTAATAATCTCTTCAGGAGACTGTGTCTGCATGACTGCACATACAAACTAATGGATTTCTTCTCCCTTTTTTAATTTTGAAAAATCAATTCAGGTTATGCTCACGCGGTCAGCACTCCAGCTGCAGTGTCTGCATTTTTATGCTTTGTTTAGTCTTTAATCTGACATGGAATGGACAGTAGTTTTTCTGTGTCTCATTCATTTTTTATCCCTGAGGAAATTAATGGTACATAGATAACTGTTGAATTGTATGGTGTAGCTTAAATGTTAAAGCCGGTGCTGCAGTATTTTTGTTGCGACTGAAACTGTTGATGTGAAAACCATTTAAACCATTTTTTTCTGGCAGGATGCTGTAGTCTGTAGCTTTTTGACGAAATCACAAGACACCCGGTGGTGCTGTCATAATGATAGTCATTATGGCCCTGTCTCTGTCTATTACGCTAAGAGGATTTTGCTGGCAATTGACGGACTGGTCACTAAACTGTCACTAGGTCCAAATGCACATTTTCTTTTCCATCATATTGAACCAATGAAGATGAATGATCTCTATTGAAATGCTTTCCTGTATTATACATTAACACAAATACAGCTGTATAAAATGAATTATGTTACCACTGCGAAATATTGCTCACATTAGTGCTATATATCACTCCCATTTTTTCCTATACTCTTTACAGGTATCACAATGCGATTTGTATGAAATAGGATGGATTCAGGGTGATTGGGACACTTTATGCCATTGAGATGACTTCAAGCTGAATCCACCTGTGATCAGTAAATCTACAAAATCCTTAAAAACAACCATACCTATATCTTTGTGTCGATGTAGCGTCTGATACAGGCAGCGGTAGAGCGAGTTCTGAGTTCAGTTCATACATTTAGTGAATTTTGAATAATAACATGTAAACTTTTGTGAATTACTAAGAATATGTGTGCGTACTTGGAGATATTTGTTTTTGTAGAAAGAATACACTTTTAAGTAAACCTTTTTCTTTAAAGGGAATTCACAAAAAAAAAAAAAAAAAAAAATCTGTCACCATTTTTGTTTGTTTTTTGGTAACTATTTTACTCCTATACTGAACATAACCAGAGAGAAATACTGCCATCTTTTGGTGTTAGGAATAATTGTGGCTTTATTTATAAATTGTAATATTTATCTTAAAACACCTTTATATAAATATTCATTGCCAAGCGATGATCTAAACAGAGACAAAAAAATACACATTTTCCTCTGTTGTAGTTTTGTTTATTTGATTTATTTTCCACTAAAATTGATTATTTAGAAAACATATGATACCCAGCAAGGACATGTCTTGGCACTTGTGTTGGATTTCTAATGCAATTTCTGTGACATACTGAACAAAACCGTATCTCAACCTTTAGGAAGTTTAAAAAACTACTAGGTATATCTATTAAAAAATGCTTTCGTAAACCAGAACTTATTTACATCCTCTGGATGAATGGTTCTAAAATGTCAGTATGTGCTATTTTAAGTGAAAACAACATACATACCTTCATACATAATAATACATATTTCTTTTTTTTTTTTTTACATAAGAAATATTAGACGCCTGTTTCATTCATAATGCCTAGCAAATGTGGAATAAATAAAAAAGGATGTGAACAATTATTGCACTTTTGCAAAATAAACAATATATGCTATATTGTCATAAATCACAAGCATAAAAATCTTTATGCACAAATCTAAAAATATAAATTTTGTTAGTTAATTTATTGGAGGTCAAAATCAGTAGGAGTAAAACATTATCGGAGACATAATACACTCTTATGATAAGCAGGACTGCAATATAAGATTAAATAATTGTTTTGAGTTGTGGTGGTATCTTGACACTCCTTGGTAAAGCTACAGTTCAAGTATTGAGAAAAATATATTATAATCTGTCACCATACTATTTCAATATGCATTTCTAACATAATTATGCTTGATCATCAGCAGACATATCAGAACTCATCATGCGTTGGACAATAGCAAAAAAACCATTAAACGGTTAAAAGTGCAAGTCTAAGAAAAAAATATTAAAGTTAAATTGAGCTAAACGAATCATTCGAATGATCTAGTAGTACACATATAAACAATAACCTTATTCATATGCATTTGAACATGCAGACATTGTGCGATTATTTAGATATAAATACTATTCACCATTTCAGAATGAGAAAACAAACGATAAAGTAAAACAATCAGTGAAGGTTTAGGACTTTCTGTGCTGCTGTTTAGCTACTGTATATGAAGTTGGAACATTCAGAATGGAATATACTTCATGCACCATACTTCATACAGAATATATTTTTAAAATATACTATGTGAAAAATAATAGTACAGTATTTAAAAAAATATAATAGTATGCTACAAAAAAAATTAAACTAGTATGGTACATACTAGGTTGTCACATTGTTGTATGTTTTATGTTACGTTAGAGAGATGTGTCTGGTTACGATCTCAGAAATAAATATGGTAATTTTGCAATGTTTAATATAACTTTGTATACAAATATTCACACTTTTGTCAGTCCAGTGAAATGAATAAATATTTAGAAGTAGTGTGTACTGGTCAAATAATGCACAGTTTGGCAAATATAGCAAGTCATTTGAGTACCCTACTGAACAATCCAGCATAAACCAGTATGAATTCCGTGTTGGTCCAGGCTGGTTTATGGTGGTTAGAGCTGGTGTAGTACTGGTCAAGCTGTTCTCGGGCAATACTGAGCTGATGTAGCAGGTACACCAGTATGCAAAACATGTCTTATGTTGTTGACCAGCAATGCTGGATTTTTCAGCAGGGTATTCAATGCAACCAGAAAAATATCTAGAGTAAACAATGCATTCCTAGTAGGAGTAATAGGGTAGTTTGCCATTGTGAACATACCCACCATACTAAAGCTGAGGACAGTCACGTGGTTAGTCTGTAGCACTGCTGTATAAACTCAGAGCTGTGAGTCTGCTCCCAGTGTGTTCAGATCATCTCGAGTATATTTGTCTGCACCTGAGCGGAAGCCTGCCGAGATCTCGTCAAATGTTCGGCCTTTGGTCTCAGGAACTTTGAAGTAGGTGAAGACGAAGAACATCAGTAGGAGGATAGTGAAGATGATGAAAACATATGGGCCTGTCAGTTCCTATAAAGTGAACAAACAGTGAGTATTTTAACTAGTGCTGTCGATCAGTTAAAAAACTACAACTAATTAATCGCAATTTTTTTTCTGTAATTGATCACGATTAAAAACACTGGCGTTTTTAATATTTTAATATTAGAATAATTTCACAGTTACCCTCCAAATTAATGTAGAAACAACTTTAAGACACTATATTTTAAATATTTCATGACATCTTTTCATGACTGAAGGCCAGTAACACTGATACTAATACTGATGTCTCTATGAAATTGATTTTTTACACATTAATTATAAACATTCAACATTACATGATTTCAACAATTATTAGGCTTTAAAAAATAACTTGATTTAAATGAACTTGAAACAATTCAGATGAACCCTTTAGAATAATAAATGCAATATTTACAGATGTCTAACAGATAGAAAATATTGAATAAAGTTGTCAAACAGTTTACATTCTTCCCTGCATGAATTTTAAATTAAATATATATTAATCTTAATTTAGATAAATACTACAAAAAACTAAAATTTTCTCTGTTACCTTTGTTCTTTGATTAACATTAATGACAGACATCACAGCAAGGTTTATTAGGCTACTGTGACCATGACGCAGATCTGACGCGCATCTCATTTTCTAACTCTTTAAGGTCTTTAAGATGTTATTTAACTCAGTTTAGACTGCTCTTAAGAGGATACTCGGAAAAACACGTATTTTGGCATAATTCTGTGTGTTATTGTTTGTTCAAGCGCGAAAAAGACCTCAATACTGACGCTTGTCTTTTTGTGCACCCGAGTCGTGCGTCATACTGACGCGACATTCACAGACGTTTGTCTAGAGGCGCATGGATGGTTTAAAAGCTTTTGTGTGAATAAGAGCGTGATCATATAATGTAAAACTAGCAAAATTATGATGGAAAAAACGGATGTTGCTTTAATTGCGTTAAATATTTTTAACACGTTAAACTGAAAAAAAAAATAAATAAATGTTAATTTTGACAGCACTAATTTTATCACATGTGAAAATGACAAGAAAATAAAGAATATTATTGTGTTCATGTTTCCATACCGCAACATACTGGAAGCACATTCCCACTAAAAAGTTGGCAAACCAGTTGGAGAAACCAGCGACAGCGATGGCAGAGGGCCTGGGGCCTTGACTGAAGAGTTCTGCCACAATAAACCATGGGATTGGGCCTGGTCCGATCTCAAAAAATGCCACAAAACTGAAGATGGCTACAATGCTGATGTACGACATCCATTTCATTTGGTCCTGGGAAGGATGATTAGCAAATTACAAATTACATTACACCCAAAACAGTAACAGAAATATAGTATGTCAGCGTGATCATATACATACTAGTAGTGCCATAGCTATGGTCATGAGAACAGCAGACACAGCCATTCCCATCAGCCCAATTAGATGTAGTGATCTTCGGCCAGCACGCTCCACTATGAACAGCTAAATCAGAGGAGGATAGGCACATTTTCAACCAACCAATGTCACGGGTCTGAACAATGGACAAATTCACAAGATATATGCTCTTACTAACTTACCGACACCACTGTGAATGCTGTGTTCACAACTCCAGCACCAATGGTGGCATAAACTGGCTCAGACACCCCTGCTTTCTCAAATATATCAGTAGAGTAATAAAAAACCTGAAAAACATTCAAATGCAAATCACTATTTTTAAAATGGCAGCTACAGATGGTACTCAACCAAAATATATATTTTGCCACTGGATTTTTTACACATTTAACATTTGTGCAATACATATATATATATATATATATATATATATATATATATATATATATATATATATATATATAAATTGAATCCTATGTTTCAATGGTCTTATGTTGTGAAGCCAATATTATTCTTGCCCAATAAATAAAAAAAGATGTTTTTCTTTGCATGGGAGCATTAATAGGTGCACCAATGGCCAACTCACCAGCTTTGTAATACATGATAATATTATTTATTTATCTATATTATTTGGAACAAATAGTTCATAACAGTTGAAGATGAACAAATAAACATCTCATGAAGAACTTTAAGTTATTTTCCATAACTTTTCTCTTTCCTCTGCAACTGTTCGACACATGCTTTATCCAATTTGCAGAGATCACCTTAAAACCCTTAATACATAACTATCCCTTACATATATTTTTAAGTTCACCAAAAAAATGTAATTATATCAATTTACCCTCATGTCATTCCAAACCCCTAAGACTTTGGTTAATCTTTGAAACCCAAATTTAAGATACTTTTAATGAAACCTAAGACGTTTCTGTTCCTCCATTGAAAGTCCAGGTTAACTAAAACCTTCTAAAGGTACTTTTCAAATAAATACCTGTTATTTCTGAGACAACAAGCAATAGAATTTGATGGAAAGGAGGATGGATGGATGGATGGATGGATCAGCAGACAAATACTAGATAAAGAAATGAGCAGAAAAACGTACAGCATTGATACCAGAGAGCTGCTGGGAGAGCTGCAGCATGATGGCAATGAAGATGGGCTGGCGGTAGAGCGATGAGCGGAACAGCTCAGGGATGGTGACCTTCTTCTCCCTCATCATCTGCCTGCTCTCCTCCCTCATCTCCTGCATGCCTTCATCTACATCATCAGTGCCTCGCAGCTTCTTCAGCACTGTGGAGATGAGTTAGTTATAGGCTGACTGCAAAAACCCTAGTCAATATCTCAAAGGGGACCTATAATGTGAAATTCACTTTTACGTGGTGTTTGTGTTTGAACACTAATGTGTGTCCACAATGTGTGTAAACAACCATTTATAATGGTAAAAAATCCACCCATTCCTTTTTTTACAATCCCCATAAATCAGAAGCAGTGTCTGAAAATACGCTGTTCCAGATTCCCCCTAAAGTAGGGACAAGCCCTGTCCATGACTGGTGACGATCTGCCCAATTAGCATAGATCCCGCCCTGAGTGAGCCGCACAGAGTCCGCCTTGTTGCTACAGCACTTATTGATATAATATCTGCGCCACATAAACATTACAAATGGCATGTTTTTGGCTGTACCAATAAACATAAGAGTCTCTGTAGACTCCCGGCATCTGAATTTCATTTATTAAGGAGTTAGTTCACCCAAAAATGAAAATTCTGTCATTAATTACTCACATCCCACTACAGTTCCCACATCAGCACCTGTACAACAATTTATAGATGATCATGACTGAACAGTTAATAAAGTTAACTCCACAACTACACAAGTTCATCAACTAACCATTCGGAAACATCCAGTTCGAACACCAGCTGAACACCTCTACTGACAATTTCTGACATTTTGGCTGTGTGAGTATGACAAGCAGGGCGGGCGAGAGCCGTGAGGGAACGGCGCGAGGCCGGTGACGTGAGTGATAATGAGCTTCAGCTGCTCGGCGCACCGGTCTAGTATCTCTCACGGAGGAGCGACGACAGTGAAGGACGAGAGAGGACCAGGCCTGGAATTTATGTTGTGTTTTATTTTGTTTGTGTGGGCGGCAGTCGCCGTGAGGATCTGCCGCCCTTTTACTTTCGTTTTATTTGTTTGGTTATTTTATTAAAAGTTGTTGAACGTTCGCCGGTTCCCGCCTCCTTCTTCCCATATTTACGAACTGTGTTACAGTGAGATTCTCCAGTTTTGTTGTTGCCAGAGTATCCAAAGCACAAGCTGTTAAAGCTCTGCCCTCTTCTGGAAAATGGCTGGGGAACTGCAACTCATTTGCATTTAAAGGTAAACACACGAAAAAACAGTTTTTGCTCACATCCAAATAGGAGCAAATTGCACATGCTACATGAAATTATCTGTGGGGTATTTTGAGCTAAACCTTCACAGACACATTCTGGGGACACCAGAGACTTAAATTACATCTTATAAAAAGGGGGATAATTGCTCCCCTTTAAGTGGGGCCTAAAAAAACTCACCACTCTTGGCTTTGGCCTCCTCATTCTGGTTGATGAGGAGGTAACGTGGGCTCTCAGGGCAGAAGGGCAGCAGGGCACACTGGAGTACAGCTGGAATGAAAGTAAAGCCAAGCAGGAAGGGCCACATTGTTGAGGTCCCCATGATTTCTTTCATACCAAAGACCTATAGAAAAAAAAGAACAAAAAGATCCTATCTAAACAATCAGAAAGACGTAATAATTGCCAAACGTGGTCTCAAAATAAAGAAAACACTTTAATTAACCTGTGCCATGAGGATGCCAATGACAATGCCAAGCTGATGAAGTGTACCCAGTGCCCCACGTAATGAAGTTGGGGCAATTTCTCCTACATACATTGGTACAAAGCCTGTGGACAGGCCAGAGTAAAGGCCAACAATGAAGCGTCCAATAATAAGCATCTCCCAGGATTCAGCCAGCTTGGAAAAGCCCATTAAAGCGGCAGATATGAAGGCCAAAACATTAACCATGAGCATTGAGTTCCTCCTGTTAAAAGATTAGCAAGAGAAAGTTTAAAGACACACGAATCCAGAATACAAGTGCAAAGTTTGTGAAGTTCTGATTGGATAGTCAAGTTACCTGCCAAAGCGGTTTACAAAGAGGCCCACTGAGAAGGAGCCGAAAATGCCACCTACAGAGAAAATGGCCACTGATACGGACCAGAGTGTAGTTAAAGTGGTCGGCGGTATGTACTCCGAATACCTGCCTTTATACGTCTCATTGTAGAAGTTCTCAATGATCTACAAGAGAGAAAGAACATTACTCCTTGAGTATGAGAATCATTATAGAGAGTATTCATTTAATACTTCAATGCAGCATTTTATGACTTAGCAAGACTTGGTCCAACAGTTCTAAATTTCAGTCAGCAGAGGGAGCAGTGTTACTCCATACTGACTGCAGAGTCAGAACAGATTGCACAAGGAGCTGCTTAATTAAGCTAGATTTTTAATTAAGTTAGTTTTAAATCATAATAATATCTCATACCTGTTTTATTGTATTTTTGTTATCAAATAATTGGAGCCGAGCGTGAGAGTACTTTCAAAAATATTTTAAAAATTATTACTGACTCCCAACATTTGAGACAAAAATGCTAACCAACAATTTGCTAATATTCTTAAAGGGATAGTTCACCCAAAAATGAAAATTCTGTCATCATTTACTCACCCTCAAGTAGTTCCGAACCTGTATGAGTTTCTTAGTCCTGCTGAACACAAGGAAAGATATTTAGAAGAATGTCAGTAACCAAACAGATCTTGCGCACCATTGACTACCATATAGCAAAAAAAAAATACTATGGTAGTCAATTGGGGGTTGAGATCTGCTTGGTTACAGACATTCTTCCAAATATCTTCATTTGTGTTCAGCAGAACTAAGAAATTTATATAGAGTGAACTATCCCTTTAAGATCCCCTTCACAGCAATGGTGACGTCCTTCCTGGCTTGACTTTTGACTTCCTCTCTTTATCCCTTTAAAAGACTAATGTAACCTATGGCACATGATTTCTACTCTATATATAAAGTTCTCTCAAGTATGTGGGATTTATGCAGAGCCCTAAACTGACGTGCCCAAGGTCATTTATTCATTCATTATTCATGCTGCAAAAATTTAAAATCTATCAAAAATCTAAAATATTTGTTGTAGTCTTGAAGCAAATATAATACATTTTTATAACTTCATATGCATAACAATACTAAAACAATGGGAATCTATTTGCCCCATTTTGTACTTTACCTTTTATGGACAATAAAAAAGGCATCAGACTGCCAAAGAATCTCATGTGAAGAGTTTCAGCGTGCTTGTCTATTATTAGAGCGCTCTGCACGTGTGAATCAGCATATTTTAATAGGCTATTCTAGAAGAGGATTAATACAGCATAGAGTTTACAGCTAATCTAAAATTAGATGCATTACATAATGACACTAACATACAAACATCAACAATTCTATATAATAAAAATACAGAGAAAGAGTTATCCTATATTTTCCTACATATATAATTTATCAAATAACCATATATAGAAATATAAGTGCTTATATGATAATTCATGAGTCATGTCTGTAGATACACGTCTAATGTTCACCTTCTGAGGGGCATTGATGACTCCTGTGTTGTAGCCAAACTGCAAGGAGCCAATCACAGCAGTCCCAACAGCCAACATCAGATTAAACGTCAGCTGCTGTTAGGGAAGAGAAACAACATTTGAGTTAAAGCAATATTTTAATTTGGTTCGCAATTAACAAAACTGAATCCTTCTAATTCAACCTTTTATAGAACAATATAGAGAATACTGTTGTTTAAGAAAAAAATCTGAAAGTCCAATGTGGCAATTAATTGCTGATAAATACATTTTAAAATACGATACGTGAAAGATTACGGCTACACTTTATTTTAAAATGTCTTTGTTACACTGTAATTATACACTTAAGTATTGAGTAATATTAAGTAACTACATGTACTTAGGATTAGGGTTTGGTTTGGTTTAGGGTTAGTTGCATGTAATTATACATAATTTACAGTTATTACTACAGTGACTACATGTTAATTATGTAACAATGACACTGTAAAATAAAGTGTTACCAAGATTACTAATAGACCTTGTGATCTTAATTAGACATTTTATGCAAGATGTGTATTCGGGGTGTATATATTCAGTTACGCTTTATTTTACAATATGTGTATTTACAGTGTACTTACCCAAGAAAGTACTGTAATAAATCTTATATAAGGTTCAAGCTTATTATCTATAACCCAGTTATTATAATTGCTTTAATAAGTACATAGTATGTACATGCAGAGCAGGACTGTAAAAGTGCTACCCAAATATACCACTTCAATATGGCCCTCGCGTGCTTTTACAGCAGTAGGTTTAAAGAAAAAAACTTGATCTGTTGCAATGTTTGAAAGTGTTTTTTAACCACCACATGAACGATGCTTCAGTTTATTCTACAGAACTGTGGACCCACTATACAGTAACATTTAAGATGCTGAATGAGGGAAATCCTGTTGATCATCAATATGATCCTATTACAGATCCGGCAGCACCTGAACCACCATGACTACTCCAGCCTCTTATTCCAATCCACTCAAACGACCGCAGGCGTTTACGTAACACGCTCAAAAGGCCTTCAAAGACAACCACTTTATCTTGAGCACTGGCACGTAGAGTCAGATTAACTTCACAGAATACTGTAACTGTGATTCCACACATGCTCCAAAGCATTATTACACAGAATATCACTTTATATTTGTGTATTTGCACTGCTAAAAATATGTTATAGCCTACATATACAAAAATATGGTTTGTTAATGTTCCTATTAAGATATGAAAACATTATTTCTGAATGTTTTAAAAACTTGGTTATACAAAAGTTGTATCATGGTTTTAGCATGCTTAACAATAATTATGTGAATGTTATAGCCTACTTGAAAATATTCTTTGAACATTTTGAAACGTTAGGCTAGTAACATTTAAAAATGTTTGACGAACAACCAATTAAAACGGTTCAGAAAAAAAAAAAAACGTTTTTGTGCGAACTTTTTGAGAACATTACAGATTAGATACCTTTGAGCAAACATTCTATGAACGTTACTTGAATGTTTGTTCGCAACTTTGAGGGAACGCTCCCCGTTAGCAAACACAGCATCTCTTTGTTTAGAGAATTTCTCGCCTAAATATTATTCTGGGAATCCAAGCGTCTGCCCATCAACAACCAGTTATTCTCAAGCGTAAGAATGTTACATCATTAGCCTTATAATAGTGTTTTAATCTGCCGTCCTGCTAACTGAAGGGGCGCTGTGTTTTAGCAAACATTCCCTGCAAAATAGAAGTGAACTGTTGTGGCAGGTTCAAGATTGGCCAGTTGCGCCCCCTGGCTGCCATGCTCTGTACTGCTCTGACTAAAACTTTGTTGACATATTATATTAATATTGCATACTTATTAAATATTATATATCCTCAAGTTAATACATGCAGTTAATTGCAGTTACCGTAGAAGATTCCTGAATAAAAACACATTTTTTGCATGTTCACTGGTTAACACAAGCCTCAAGTCCTTAGGAAAAGCTTAACATTCCAGATTAAATGAACATACAGAAAAAATAAGCAATACAATGTCCACTGAGCCACTGAAGCAAAAAGGTTTAGACTTTAAAGGGTTTACAGCAGTAAGTCTTGCTCAATAATAAGAGCACTGCTCGATTATAGAAATAAACCAAATTTCATGGTGCTGCTACAAAAATTAGTCTGTTATAACGAACATATGCATATACATTAAAGAAAAGCGCTGACTGATTCCGCAAAAAATATATTTCCTCTCAGAATAAAGGCACAAAAGCTGTCCCTGGGGTGGTACCCTTTGTACCTAAAGAGTGCATATCAGCACCCCAAAGGTATTTACAGATACAAAAAGTATTCATTTTAGTACCTAAATGGTACATATTAGAACCTTTTTAAAGGGAACCGTCCGAGTGACAGCTTTTGTAAAAAAAAAAATATATATATATATATATATATATATATATATATATATATATAAAAGTGTATGAAATAAGGGAATCAAAATGCCATGTTACAAATTAATTTCATAATTAATGCCAAACTTCCTAAAGAACCTTCTAGATCTAAAAGCAGATGTCTAATGAAAGAGAATCTTTTCTTTTCACTTATTTTGTACATAATCTGTAAATACTAATAACGTAAAGCATTGTGTCTATTGTTCCTTAGTGACCATAACTTTCCCTGCAGCTGTCCAGTGCGATCGTCTTTATGTTTAACCTTCTTCTCTCATCACTTCCCTGGCAAACAAGATCAATCAGATTTATGTCAATGTGAAACAAATAAATGAAATAATTGTTGAAATAATTAATCTGTTTCTCCTCTAAATATCTTGGTACGACTGTGGTCTATGAGGTCATTAGAAGGTTTTATCACATATTTCCATTACTTAAGGATTTAACCCTGATGGATGACATGAGACCTTTGTTGCTGAAGACAAAAAAAAAAAAATAGGGTTTGGGCAAAAGAAAGAAACATGGTTCAGTTTAAAAGTGCAAAATTCAATCAATTTGTCACACAATTTTACTATCTGAGGTAAAGATGCATATAAACCTCAACTAAAGATAGGTTAGTGAAAGTGAAGTGTGCTTTCATGTTCTTGGCTCTTTGTTTTAGGTTACATCTAGTTGCTTCTTGGTCATTTTTAGTGTTTGCTACAAAACTTCAACTCTCTCTGATCTAGTTACAGGCGGTTTTAACTTTCAAAACTTTAGGCTGTATGACAAAATTAGGTAAAGCACAACATTTATCATTAAACGTATACTGTTAAATTATCACTAGAGTTATAAGGCAGGCAATATTACCTTACCTTTTTATCAGACTCCATATTGGCAGGTTAAAAACGTTAAAAAAATTTTTTTTTAATTTTCTTCTTTTCGTTGTGGTGGAAAACTGCAGTCCTAAAATCCACTTAAAAAAGCATATTACAAAATATCATTATTTAATATCCCATTTGTCATTTTGAAAGAAGCCTATAGCGTCATTTAGTCTGTCAGGTGCGTTCAGAGAACTGCCATCAGTGGAGTAAAGCGCTTAATATAAATTCTCGAACACAGGCTCTGATTGGTTGTTGCTTGGCTACCGTGCGGCGATGTGTACGCAGGCATGTATGGAAATGGGCGCCCCGATTGGCTGCACGTATTCAATGGAGTGACGTAAATGCGTCGACTTTTCGTGTAATCTGGACAATCCTGCGAGTGTGTTTCTAGATTTGCGGGCAGAATGAACACACGTCTTATCCATATTTAATACGCAGTAAAAAGAGAGAAAAAGGTCAGACTATAGTTATAACTTGAGCATCCATATGATGTATATATGGGCTATATTGAAATGAAATTAGGCTACTTAAATCTTGATGTTGACAAAAGGAAAATGCTTCTTTTTATATAATTTTCTTTTTATAAATTTTTTAAATAATTCTTTCAACTATGATCAACTAGATCAACTATGCCATAACTGATAGATTAATTAATGCATCATAACTGAAATTAAAGAAAATATCTGGCAAGGCCAAAAACTTGTCAGAGAAAAAGATTCAGGTTTCTATGATGAAATTAAATAATAATGTAATTGAATTATGAATAGGTTTGATCATTTGGTAGTGCTGGTATCTTTGTCATTGTTATTTTATCCTGACACCATATCCTTAGCTTTTGTTCATCACAGCAGGAAAGAGTCCGGCAAAATTGTATGCAAAAAAAAAAAAAAGAAAGAAAAAAACCCTTCTCTTTCATTGTCGTCTTATCATAGGAAAGGATTTTTCCTCAAAAAGAAAGGAAAGTTTCTGTTGACTTTGGTTCCTCGGGATTAAATAAATGCTCTTTGATAGACATAGTACACAATAACAAACGACGGATCAAAGACAGGGTGGGATGTTTGGTGGGTGTCTCTATATTGGTATTGTTCAGTAAATCAAAGATATGTCAATGCCATGGCTTATTTATTCCCTCAAATGTCATTTTCTTTTGTAAATTGTAAGCAATTTGTCCCGATTGATTGTTTACAATTAGGAGAAAATAAATCAGTGATACTAAGATTCATTTAATACAGATGAAAGTCTGCACACATGACAAAGCACTGAGAGTTTGAATCTCAGAACTGCCTGCAGTCTATTCACACTTATCTCTAGTCTATTTCTGAATAGGAGACTTATCAATGAAAGCATTATTGTTTGCATGGTTATAATTGCCAACACCTCTGACTTGACAGCAGTGAATCTGAGGGGATGAAATGAAAAGGTCATCCATTCATAAATGCAGAGTGAGTGTACTGCAAACTATTGCAGTTTGTAAAATACTAGAATTCAGGCATGGTTCTACCTCTATAATGCGGTGTATTTACCAAAAGAGGACTGTAAATACATTACATAATTTATGATTTAAAGTAAAAAACAAAATTACCTGCTCTCAGGTAATCTAAAAAGTGTTATAACATCTACATAAACCGTTTTTATCGTTATAATTACAATATTATTATCTTAACTAAGTGAAGTGGCTTTAAGTTAAAACAGTGCTATTAATATCACCCTGACTACATTAGGTCACACACCAACAAAAGTCATTTTTAGAGGGTCGGGTCAGGTAGAATTAAGGTCTTAAGTTAACAATTACAGTGTAGTGTTAATGGTCACCATGACCTTTTCCTGTGAAGGATGAGTTTAAGGACATGATACCATAATCCTCAAGTCATGTGACCTCTTGAGCTGAATCATGGCCAGTCTCTCTGATTCATCTACACATGACTGGAAATTCAATCCCTTCACAGGTTTATGAGTGTTCATTTGCAAGAGTTTCTCACTGGAGCACAACAACGATCACAATAGCGTTGTCCAATCATATGACTGTCTCACGTTTGAGTTTGGCTTTAAAACAATTAAACAGCAAGTAGGCTAAATTGGATTTAAGAGACTTTATAGGGGTTTTCACGCTATGCTTAACCCAAGGTAATCTGTATTTTTTAAAGTTTAGGTTGCTGAGCTGACTAGGCAAGCCTCTGTTTTGGATACCTAATAGTGAATAATTTAGATATTTTGCTAATCGTAAATACTTTAAGATTATTATTCACGTCGGCACTAATGATGTTCGACTTCGCCAGTCGGAGATCACCAAAATTAACATTAAAGAGGTGTGTGAACTCGCACGTACAATGTCAGACATTGTAATTTGCTCTGGACCCCTTCCTGCTCATAGGAGTGATGAGATAATTATTAAAGGTGATACCTCTATGACAGGCCTCTCATTTTACCTCATGGAGGATCTGGAGATTTTTTCTCTGACAAAGCAGACATGGTTTCATTAGACCGCATGAATGCATGCTCCAAGTTCTGACAGTAAGAGCAAGAGGGTCTACTATTAGCTTTATCATAAACCTTGACAGAGGAATATGTAGTGATCGTTACCTCAGCACTGTTAGTAGTGGCAGTGACAGTCAGCATGACTGATGAGCTACTCGGGACTCTTGTGAGGGCAGTTGTTGCCTGGAGAGTCGGACTTGTAACCTGAAGGTTGCGGTTTTGAGTCTCAGTACCGGCAGGAAATGTGGGACATTTGAATGAACAGCACTCTCTGCCACTCTCATTACCCATAACTTAGGTGCCCTTGAGCAAGGCACCTAACCCCCAATTGCTCCCCGGGCGCCGCAGCCAAAATGGCTGCTCACCGCTCCGGGTGTATGTTTGGCTACACGCAAGTATTACATTTGGCACAAGTCGACTTGCTCAGTATACGTACGGCTGTCTGCTGGAAGCTAGTTATTTTACTTTATAAACTTTTAAATATGGATAGTTTTCTTACAAAACTCATCACTTTTTTTACAACGGACTTTTAATAACCCCTTGGAGGCGTATGGACTATTTTTTATGATGGATGGATGCATTTTTGGAGGGCTTCAAAACACTCCCCAGTTCACTACCATTATAAAGCTCGGAAGATCTATGATTGTGTGAGTAAATCATTGGATAATTTTTGGGTGAACTATCCCTTTAAAGACTGTTGGATAGGAAACGCTTGCCCTGCTGGTAAGGAACTCAGTCAAGCACATTTCCTTTCTTCACTGTAGTTTAGAAGAATGGAATGTTTGTAATGGAGTATTCCCATTACGTTATGAAAACATTATACGGTATAGACTAAATTCATTGAAAATTTTGTCATCACTTGCTCGACACTCAAGTTGTTCAAAACCTGCATGAGTTTCTTCTCAATTGATGGTAGCATTTAGTAGTTGAAATAACATGAGAGTGAGTAAATGATAAAATTTTGGGCTCAACTGTGCCTTTAAGGGATTGTTCTATTTTATAATTCTACAAACATTATGAGAATGTTACATTTGGATGTTCTCTGAACGTTTTGAATCAATTAGTAGCCTGTATTAATATTTAAAAAGCATTCCATGAACAATATATAAATAAAGTATGTGCTAACATTGATAAAGTTATTAAAGACCAAATTAGCTAACCATTTTAAATATTAAAAGCCCTTATGAGTATTTTTCATTTTGTTTTTATTTAAAAAGAGATGATATTTCAGTTTCAAAGAGCCCTTGAAACATTGTGAATCTGATATGGTTAGACACATGCACTGGTTTTGGGTCAGTCAGTTCACAAAGTTCAAACGGAGGCAGTCATTGTCTGAGCAAGGCTTGACCAATCTGATCAAGCAAGCATCCACACCACCCTCTCTTTGTGTCCTCATCTCGGTCATTTTCATTATCCGCATTGGCACTGTCATCGAGGCTCATGGCACTGAATGAAAGAGCACCTTCTTGTGGATTAAATGGAAACTTTTACACTAACAATGATGGAACATTATGACTCAGGCTAATGGAGAGGCCCATTCCAACTATATTGGTGAGGAGCCTTGTGTTCCCCCATGGGTAGTGCTGTACCCTCTTTTTCAAGTGCTCCAATTAGAGACATGTCCTGTCTGCCCTTAGAAATCTGGGGGAAAAGCAGATAATGAGCCCTTTACAAAGCATTCACTCGGAGCCTGTGGACAACAAAGAACCGAAAGCCCCTGTTCAATAGGCAGAAATCCCACTTCTGCCACAACTTTGTATATCTGTCTTGGTGGCCTGGATCAGCTGCAAGGGCTCAATAGTACGTCTAAAATGAAAGTGCTTCTTGTGTTGGACTTTAAACTGAAGGATTTGGATTAGAGTTTTAAAAAAAAAATCATTAATCCTTTTGAATATAGGATTACAGAAAATATATTAGTAGTCTTATAAATGAACTGCATCATGCACCAAAAGTTGTAACTATACAGTGCTAATAAAGTAATCTATTAATGAAGTTATATATAATTATATTTAAATGCATCAAAAGTCAAATAAATGTCAAAATATTGTATGTGTCAATTCTTTGATTATACCTTTTTGGAGTCCACTGGGAAGAGCAATACAAATCATCCCATAAATGACATATCATAAGTTTGATTTGAAGGACTATAATTGTTTATGACACCACTAGAATGAGTAGTCGCTATATCTGTCTTAGACTCAGATGTATAAATTCAATGTATGCAATATTTCAGATTACATGTAGCATATAGGGAAAATTATTGCAAAAACTAAAATAAAAGCACTTAAAGACAAACTTGAAGATATCAGAGCATTTTTGTTGCGTAATTGAAAAAAAAGTTCTTCCTTCTGTTTTTTCTTTCGTCTGGGTGGGACTGATTTGACGGCGGAAGTACGCAACAAGGGACAAATTACATCTCCTCATCTATTGTTACAGATGGTGTCTCTCCAGACTAGCCACTGAGCCTCAGTCTCTTATTTATGAGGAATAATATTTTGTACAAGAACCCTGCTGAGGGGAGGGAATGGAGAACAAAGCAGCAAAATAACTGGACTCAGAGATGCCAGGACTCCCCACGAGCCTGGGGAATAACTGGTGACAACAAGGCAATGTTGTTCTTCCTCTTGGTAAGCACAAATGCAAAAATAAACTGTCATTCACATTATAATAGACTAAACAAGTCTTCCTATGACTAACTTAGACAACAAAAAGACAGTGTTTCTCAAAACGTTTAGGACCAAGTGAGTAATGATTCTCATGGGATGAGCAGTGTAATGCTGACCTCTAGTGAACTAGAATGTGTAACTGCTGAGAAATGTTTTAATGTTGGTCAGTGGAGATTTGTTAAAGGTCAAAATGTCCTTACTCTCATTGTAAAATAAACTTGCAGTCTTTAAATATAGACTAAATTCTCAGGTTCTAAATAGCTTAAATAGATGAGTATTTATAGAAATCAAGTACTGGGTCATAAGAGCCGATTGTAATTTCCCCTTTTTCTCCCCACTTTAAACTGTAATCACATGACTATTGTGAAATCTACTAAAACAGAACTTCACTTTTTATGCAATAATGTAAAAGTAATTTTGTCTTCTGCTTTTTTTATACCACCGAAGTTGCCATTGTTTCTTGCTTAACCAAACCCAAAGTAATATGTGGAGAGCACACTCACTGAAGACGCCTCAAGCACGTGTGTTCATGTTTCACGGCTGTAACTTGGCTCATGCTAAAATAGTTTTCACCACAACCAATCTTTTTTTTTTTTTTTTCAAATTCCAGTGACAACATTAATGGAGAGACTGCACATGGCACAGACACTTTTAAATATAAGCCAATGGAAACGGCATGCATAATAATTATTTATACAATTTGAAAATAAGGTTCAAAGTAGTTTTACATGGAATTTTAAACAAAAAAGCTACTTGATGTAGTTAAAGTCTATATAAAATATATTTAGCCAAATGTTAAGGCAGTAGAACTCAAAATAATGAGTTGAGTTTCATACATAGTGATAAAATTAATATTTATTTAACACACGCACAAGCCTTTATCATGAAATTCAGTCAATTTTATTTATACTTTCATGACAGACAGTAAAAGCCATGACGTCACGTCGACTATGTTTAGTGTTTGACCAATAGGATTTCAGGACACAGGCTGCGAACTGCACATTGTATAGAAACATCTGAGGAATGGTGTGTTTATATACTGTGTGTTTATGGTGGTTATCTGTTGGAAGCGGCTTCGACAAACTTGAGAATCACAGAAAGCACATCTACCTCAAATCGATTAGCCGTGTGTGGGAATGTCTCATCCATCTCACACAAATATTTACAAGATTCTTCTGGTAAGATTGCCGTTTGTGTTGTGTTACCTTGGGCATTGAGAACAAAAGTAAATGTACAGCAGGGTCACTGGGCGTCAAAACGAGCATAACAGGTTTGGCAACTTACCTAAATAATTAAAAATGTAGCCTTTTTGGAAATCCACTAGTATAATAAAATACAAGTAAAATAGAAGTAAAATAACTGCTAAAATGAATTAATTATCTGTAGGCCTATAACCTATAACTTGAAAAGATGCCATAGTAGGTTTATGAGAGGCTCTGCAATGTGATAACTGGAATTCTACAAATGAAACTCATTATGATGAAGTCATTATAATAGTAACTGAAAACTCCTACAGGTCTGATAATGAACTATATCGAATTATGTTCACTTATTTAATTATAAAATCATTTTAGTAAGGAACAAATTGAATGCACCAAGAAATGTATATGTCTGAGCACCGTTTCTTAGAACAGACTTTTCACAGCCGTCTGTGAACTTAAATCACATGACTTCTGAACTTCTAGAAATATGTGAAATGTAAAATCTTGACATGAACCCATCATTCTGTCTCTCTGTATTATTCTATGCAATAGCTTTACGCTTCCAGTGGAGTGCAGTGCTGTTTTGAAATGAGGATTTTTTTCAGGTTAAAACAACATTACTTTCACTTACATCAAGAAAAAAAAACACAAAAACAATAGTACAATAGCTACATTTCATATATATTTTATTTGTTTACAAATGTTCAGCTGTTCATTTTAACTTATTTCTGGATAATCAGTCATCAAAGTTTGGTAAACACTGGCGGCGTCATTATGGTCACAGTCTTCATTTGTGTCCGTGACCATAATCAAGCGTAATGATGCGGATGAGGACCATACAACAAAACAGGATTTATCGCACATATCATGTGATGGAGTCCCCCATTCATTCTCAATTCCCCCCACCATACGGCACACTTCAGGAGTGTTGTACCACAAACTTACTCCCTGTGACATTTTGACTCCCCTGCTTATGATCTTTTTCCTGGACTATTCAATGCGATTTTCACTCCTTTAGCCTAAATCAATGAACCGGGTGTACACAGGATTAGGCACTAAAAAAGAAAAGAAAAGTAATTTACAATGTACAAAATGATCAGCTGATGACTGTTGCAACAGTACTATTAATCTATTACATTTCTATACAGCTAATTGGTAGTAGGAACTAAAGTGCTGATGGAAGATCCATGTGCAAGAGTGTAGGTGTCTGAGTAGAATGAATATATCGAAATATTCTTTACATATTTTCTTGACTATTATTACAGTTAACGTTGGTGTCCTCCTTGAGGGCTTTGCAAGCGGATTACTCTGGTGAGTTGCCTAATTTTCCCTTTACTAAATTTCTGTATATCTGCGAAATGAGTGTACAAGATTTCCGATAGATTTATTGTATGTTTTGATTATTTATAAAGCAGTCAGTGTAGCAATCAATGGGATATAATCATCACTAAAATCACTTGTGGCTCTCACAAAAAGTTCATTATACTGCAAAGCATTACTCACAGTTGATATAGATATATATTCTCTCTCTCTCTCTCTCTCTCTCTCTCTCTCTCTCTCTCTATATATATATATATATATATATATATATATATATATATATATATATATATAAAATTTTCTTTTATCTTTTTTTATACAGGGCATCACAGTTTGATCATATATGTGACATTTGCTCCCAGACATGGATATTTGCCAAAATACTCATCATACGGCATGCTTGATGATTACAGAATATTTACTTATGACAGCACATCTGATGTTTTTTCACATCCCTTTGGCCAACTGGAATCTCTCTCTTCTGTCTGGAGAGATCTTAGGGATTGTACAAACTTCAAAACTGGCTATTTCAACCGGTTTTCTAGAAATGCAAATCTGACCCTGGGGCTCAAAGGTAGGTTATGTGATCTTATTTTGATTAAACTCACTAGAACTATAAATCAACATATATGGAATTTTGTTAATACTAAATATTAACATAATACACATTTTGACTAACGTGATTTTGTGTTCTAAAATGTGTCTTGTATGAATAAATTTAATAAATAAGCAATTTTACTATAATTTCTTGTCTTGATATGTATTTTGTAGTAATAATTAAATTACAAATTGTTTCTAAAAGAAAAATATGGCACAAATATGAAAAAAAGTCAAAATAACTATCTCTTGTTTATCCATGAAACAAAGTGTTTTAAGTGACATGACCTCCAAAATAGTACAGTAGTTGGGTTTATTTGCAGAAATAAAAGGAAATGACTGTTTTGGCTCACTGTATACAGAGGAATCATGAAGCTTGAAGCCCAGTGGTTTCCAATTTATTGAGTGTTAGCAGATATTGGATATCAGCTTCTGAACACAGAGCTGTAGATTTAATAATTACAAACATTTCATTCATCTGGGACAATGTAATCAGTACTAGAGAGTTACTGCTTTCAGAATCACAATAGCTTTTGTTTGCCATTTTAATACAGAACTGATGTAAATATTCTGCAGCACTGCAGTGCATCAGTTCTCCAATGCAGTGTTTAGCCTTATATTGCGCAGTAGGAATGAACGCATTTTATTTTTTAAATAAAAAATGGTTCCAATTGAAATTAAATGATGATTTTGTATTTTCAGGCCCCCTCCTACAGTTAATGTATGGCTGTCAACTGAGAGATAATGGAACATCGAATGGACTGTATCATTTTTCAGTCAATGGAGAGTATAGTCTCTCTATGGACATGGACAGCCCTCAATGGCATTCATATTTGCCACAAGACTTGGACATTAAGAACATTCTTGACAGGTTTGACCTCTGGAATCACAATAATCTCATATACATTCATCGTGATTGTGTTCCTCGACTCAAGAAGTTCTACAAACACAGTAGAACAATACTTGACCATCAAGGCAAGTGTGTTTGTGCATGTTTAAATGCATCCAGTGTTGTTTATATGTATTCTGGATTCCAACAAGATTATATGCCTGTTGATAAACCAAGAACATATTGTGCTCAGCTTATTGTATTTTTAGTTGATCTTGCTGATTGAGTTTGCTTTGTCTGTGCTTACAGTTCGCCCTGAAGCTGTCATCAGGCACCAGCGTGCTGGTGCTCTCAACTGTGTGGTGACAGGGTTTTACCCCAAACATATCACTGTGGAGTGGATAGTTGATGGACAGCCAGCCTTAGATGGGATATCAACAGGCCTTCTGCCAAATCATGACCAAACATATCAGATTCAGGTGAAAATTGTGTTATCTGACGCTACACACAACTACTCCTGTCAAATAAAGCATAGCAGTCTTCATGAACCGATGGTCCTTACATGGGGTAAGAATAGAGCAAACATTTTTTTTTTATAAAATATATATATGTATAAAGTAATCATTTGCACTTTATATTACAGTACATGCGCTTACGTGTACTTGCAGTGTACTTAAAGTAGTGGGCAATACAAGGTAGTGGGTTAAGGTTAGGTTCAGGGTAGGTTATTACCCAGTTATTACTATAATAAGTACATAGTATTTACATGCAGACTGTAAAATAAAGTGCGACCAAGTAATCAAGCAGATCATTATGACATGATTGACATCAATATGACTTTCTGTTGCTTTCCCTCATAAACAGATGCTTCCTCAAGTATGACTGTTGAAAACAAACTGCATATTGGTGTAATTGCTGGACTTGTTGCAGTGTTTACACTAATAATATTTCTTATGTGTCTCACATTGAAGCATGTCATTTGGAAAACAAAATATATATTTGTAAAGTAATTTTACATTTTATTTATATTATATTTTTAAACTTTATTTCCAGGTTTCACAAACAAGGCTTAGATTAAGCCAGGATTAATCCTTCCTTCAATTAGGACACTGAAAAGGTGCAGTGTGTAAATTTTAGGAGGATCTATTCACAGAAATGCAATATCATAACTATGTTTTCAGTGGTCAAGTCAAGTCAAGTCATCTTTATTTATATAGCGCTTTTTACAATGCAAATTGTGGCAAAGCAGCTTTACATTAATAAGAAAATGGTGTCATTGTGCAGCTTATTCTATGTATTATTGATTCATTCCATTGCAAATATCAATAGTTATTAGTCTAGTTAATTTAGGTATATCAGCACTGCAGAAAACAGTGACGTAATCATCCGGCTCAGCTCAGTTTGTATACAACGGCGCCAATGCAGGCATATCAAAAACACTGCTGAATATCAAGCAAGTGTCCCCAACGTAAGCAAGCCAGGTGTGTATAAGCAAGCCAGGTGTGTATAGTGGTGTATAAAGACCTTACATAATGCCGTTATTTTTTTTATTACCTTAAAATGAGCCACTTCTATCTACATACACCGCGGGTTTCCTTACATGTTAAGTCGCAATGTTGCGCCAACATGTTTCTACAGCAGCCCTAAATGGACAAACTGCTATACAGAGCACGTTTTATCACTATGTTGCTGTTGTTCTTCTTCATTGGTGTTTTTAGAGGCAGCTTGCATCATCATTACGTTAAATACGCATGAAGGAGAAGTTGTAGTACTAATCGTCTGCTTTATTAGAAGCAGGACTATTCTTTATTAGAAGTAAGAAGAAAACTCATTGCTTGACTGGCTACTCTCTGCTGTCTCAGATGACGACATCTTTGTCCTGTGTTGGCCACTGTAGCTTCTCTATGTGCTTTGAAAGGGAGGGGTAAGCGGTAGACTGAGCAATTCTCAATGCTAGATGCTGATAAAATTTACCAACTGCACCTTTGAGTAGCTTTTATAAATGTTCCTTAGCAAAAACATTACTGGATTGCATCTGGAGACAAAACAACAGCACTGACATATTTTAAGATATGTCAGTGCAAGTTGCTTTAACGTAAAACATCTCAAATATTTAGCAATGGACTAGGTTTAAGCCTTGTCTGTGAAACTCGGGGTATTAGTCACTGTCATCCTTATGGCTACTTGAGGCAGTTTTCTAACAAATCTGCTATTAAAATAAATTGTGATGAACTTTATATTTATTTCTATTTAGACATTTTTTTATTTTCTAATTTATTACGTGGTTTTGTTATATTGATTGTCATTGTATGTTATATGAGATTAATGTCATTTGTCTTTACACTTCTGTTACATTTATTTGACTTTTAAAACATTTGCTAGAATTTTGTTGAATTTTACATGCAGATCATTGATTTTACATAATTTTGTTTTGAGACAAATTATCCAATAAATTCAGATTAAGCTGGTTTAAGATTTAATCTAAGATTTGTATCACATTTTTCTATACTGTATGTTTTATTAGAGTATCTTCTGTCCTTGACTGGCTTACACAGCAAAGCATGTCGAATTAGTTGGCTCCATTAACTGCAGTATCACTACTCTTAGAGAGGATGAAAGGGTTTGGATCATGTGATTTGAGATCATCTGGTATAGAAACGTGAACTGATGTGTGACACCAAGCACTGGTCATGTTTCAACCAAAGACCACTCAGACTGCGGCCACAGAATTGAACCAGATTGCACGGAAAAATTACGATAACAGACTGGGATGGGAGTATCGTTTGAGAGCTACAAAGCACATGCAGTCCTATCTAATGATCTGATTAAACCTCAAGCACCACTTCCGTCCAGAACCCTTCAGCACACTCAACACAGATGAAAAGGGAAACCCTGCCCAAATCAGCTTTTCTTCTGAGTTAAAAACACTATGTCCTACAGTGTTTGTGGAAAAAGCAGTTTATACTTTTATCCAATAGGAAAAGAAAATGGTTCACAAAAGTAGTGTGTTGGGTTGAAAAAATATACATAGTGTTTGGACAATTTATAGAATGTGAAGTTAGATATTAGCTATTTAATTTTTACATGCCTCTTGCTTTTTGAGCCCATAATCCAATACGTAAAAATATAGCTAGAAATCCATGTGCAATCTGCAAAAAATAAATAGGTTTATATGCTATACATGCATGCTAGAAACATTTCGTGTGAACAGTTGAATCAAAACTGTTCATAAATTCATTAGCTTTTAATGAAAATGTTGGGATGTTGAAAATGAGACTTACCCGTTTGCTGCTATCACTCTGCCTCACCAGGCTGGTGGTCTCACTAGGCTTGGCCTCATCTGTGGCAGTCATTCTGACGAAAGAAAGACAGAATCAGAGGCACAGAATGAGAAGCAGCTGTCTACTCCTCCTGCACAAAGAAAAACACAAGCCACTACCCACATCTCATTCATCGCATATGAAAACACCCCAGTTACACGCTTCTCATCACCTGACGCCTCATTCAGCAACTGAGCAAATATCCGTCTCATCAGCCTTTGACCACCTTTTTAACAAGTCACACTGGAAAGGCTCACATTACAGATTATTATTATACACATACAGTACTGACTGATGCAATCAAACCACCAGGAGGTTCTACAGTGGTTTATTCACAGGTTACCATGACAAAGAAAATTCTCACTATGTACACAAGTCAAGTCAAGTCAAGTCAAGTCATCTTTATTTATATAGCGCTTTTTACAATGCAGATTGTGGCAAAGCAGCTTTACATTAATAAGAAAATGGTCTAATTGTGCAGCTTATTCTATATATTATTGATTCATTCCGTTCCAAATATCAGTAGTTATTAGTCTAGTTAATTTATGTATATAAGCACTGCAGAAAACAGTGACGTAATCATCCGGCTCAGCTCAGTTCGCATACAACGGCGCCAATGCAGGCATATCAAAAACACTGCTGACACACACTACCATTCAAAAGTTTGCCAAGATTTTCTAAATGTTTTGAAAGTCTCTTATGTTCATCAAGTCTGCATTTATTTGATCGGACATACAGAAACAGAAAAATATTGTGAAATATTACATTTTAAAGTAACTTTTCAATTTTAATATAATTCAAAATTTGATGTATTCTTGTGATGGCAAAAATGAATTTTGTGTCACAATATCCTTCAGAAATCATTCTAATATAATGATTTAGAGTTCATTATTAATATGTGGAAACCACAATAATTTCTTTTAATCTCATTTCTTTGATAATGTTATGATTACCGGCTGGAGTGCCCTTTAACAGCCACCAGAGGGCATTCCAATTCAAACTATTGCCTCACCATCGGACTCCATTTCCCACAATGCATCACACAGGAACAAATCACACGTACTTAGATCCCCCCCCCCCCAGCCAGCTGTAGCGCATTACCTGGACTATTTAAGAGACACTCTGCCCGGCACACATTGCGAGGTCTTGTTTTCCTATGGTTGCATTTCTGAGCGTTTATACCTGTCTTGTCTTTCTGTCGTGATGCTGCCATTTATGATTGTTCTCTGCCTGCCTGCTTGTTTGCTTTGTTTTACTGGACTGTGATTACTTGCTGCCTGTCTCGACCTACTGCCTGTCTAACGACCACGATTCTGCCTATCCTCTGCCATTCCTGTTTGCTGTTGTTTTCACTGTTAATAAAGCCTGCATCTGGATCTACACCCGCATTGTCACGCATCTCTTCGTTAAAGATAAATACAAAGATCAAAAGAACAGCATTTCGGTGAAATATACATTTTAACAATATAAATGCCTTGGTCGCTTTTAATCATTTTAACGTATTCTTGCTTTTTTAAAGTATTAATGTCATTAAAAAGAAAAATCTTACTGACTTCAAACGGCAGTCTTGTGTTGTCACGGAACACAGACCAGGGAGATGGGAAGTATAAACGAAGACAGGTTTTATTGAACAACGCAGTAATGGCAATGGTGCATACGGAATGTAGTAGCAGGATGAACACAGAACAGGAGAGTAGCCACACACACACAATTAACAGTCACTGATGAATATATTCTGAATGCTTTACTTTGTTTGCAGGATGAGAACACAGAACTGGAGACAGGAGACAAACATCAGGTAAGGAGCCTTTAGGTGAGTCACAGCCAAAGAGCACAAACAGCGGATCATTGAGAAGACTAGACAACCTGTGTCTGTGTGTGTGTGTGGAGAGTCCTTATAACTGGTGCAGGTGATGAGTGACAGCTGGTGGTGATTGTTGACTGAGTGCAGGTGAGTGGAAGGAGGGATGATGGGAAATGAACTCCTAAGTGTGTGACAAGGCAGGTGACCATGACAAGTGTATACTGGCCTATAGTTTCATTTGATGAGAAGTTAAGCATTCTTAGTTAATCAAACAATAAAATATAAATTTATATTTATTTATAGATATAATAAATCCATAATTAATAAAAAAAAATAATTCACACAATTACAATAATACTGCAATCTGCTTTCACTCAAAACATTAATTTTATTGACAGCCATGATTTTAAGATTTATGATTTCCATGTCAACATGTGAGTGTCAACTTTTGTTGCAAATAATATTCTAAAATATTTCTAGATAATAATTCACATACACTTATATCTTAATAAGGGAGCTCTTCTCAAGGCATCCATCATATAGTATTTGGGGGTCCATAATCCACCCCATAAAACACCCCAGCTGAGTGTGTATACATATATATATATATATATATATATATATATATATATATATATATATATATATATATATATATATATATATATATATATAAATTGCAGGCCATCCCTACACTGAAATAAACTTGCAACAGCAGTTTAAAAGGGACATGTACAGTTTAATTTATGGAAAAAAAAATATATATATATATATATATATATATATATATATATATATATATAAATTGCAGGCCATCCCTACACTGAAATAAACTTGTAACAGCAGTTTAAAAGGGACATGTACAGTTTAATTTATGGAAAAAAAGGTCTTAATTTTTTAATAAATTTTAGACTTTCATGTGTGCATACATGCTTGTACTGTGCTGTATTAGGATACTACTTTTTCAGTGACTCGCCAGTAGATGGCAACAGTGAAACGCTAAGATTGAAATGTCTCTTGAATTTATCTCCGTCTCACATTTACAACAGCTTTCAACAGGTAAATCCGACTCACTTATTACATTTTACATATACAGTGTATGTCTGCATCAATCCAATGTTATTCTAAAGAAGTGAAAATACCTCACGGATATTCCTGTACTAATCATTAATATTTCATAGATAAAGTCTTGCTTAATGGATCATGTATGTACAGTAATTGCGCGTGATGTCATTTAAACATTGATCATGACCTCTGAACCTTCAATGTTTTCACCGCAGGAGATGAAAATGCTTCTTCCAAGAGCACAAGATAACCTGAAAAAGACACTGCACCATATGAAAAGATGGTGAAAATATATTTGGAGGTAGTCCTGCTATTACAAAATGTCTGTCTCCAGGAATGAGAATTTGCCTGTTCGTGGCATGTGTACGGAAGCCCATTTCCACTACATAAAACAAACAAACATTTGAGTAAATCTTAATTATGACATAAAACGTAGTTATTTTTGACTAAAAGTCATATTTATGACTTAGTATGTCATAATTATGAGATTAAAAAGTCAAAATTATGACATTACATCATAATTATGGCACTCTAAGTGATTTTTGTAATTAACCTGTAATTATGGCTTTTATCTTATAATTTCATCTTATATTATGTCATAATATAAAATAAGATGAAAAGTCAAAGTTAAAGTAAAAAAAGACTTTCTATGACATTTCTGTCACTTTTTACGTAAATTTCCACTTAGTATGTCATAATTTTGACTTTTTAATGTCATTAGGATGACCAAAAGCATGTTTTTTTTTGTTTCTTATGTGACGTAAATAGGCTTCCATATGCGTGCGACGTCTGTGGATGAACAGGCAACAGTCTGCCCCCACTGAGAGGAGGTGAGTGATTTACAGCACAACACAAGGGAGATGTATGAGAAAAGGGTGGGCATCTCGTATATATGGGGGCAATTACAGTGACACTGGGGCGTTTACGGCTGATAAGGAACAGCGCTGAGTGGGGCTGAGCTCTTTTTCGCCCCTGACAGCAGCTTTATCAAGAGTGATGGATCCTTGGTTGCTAATCCTGTGTCAGTCTTTCCTGTTCTGGAAATTGAAATGGGATGTGCCATTAAATGGATGCACAGAGGTGTGCCTCAACCGTTTCTCAATTTTATGCTCCCTACACTGTTTTGTTTACTAAAATAGAACATCATCTGAAGAAATCTTGCAATGTCGTGAAAGTTCACTGTCTTGGCTGGTCTGGTGAATTCCTATAAAAATAGCTAAGCATCTATCAGTGCCTGTGGATGATATATTTGGTCATTTTCAGTAAGGAATGTACCAGTGTGGTGGCAGCACTAACGTCAACATTTTTGTTAGTATATATCAGCCATATAAAGTGGGTTCAGGTCACTGCATTGGCCTACGCTGCTTAATGCAGAACCTGAGTGCAGCATGTTCCTTTAACCATGTTTCCACTGCATGAACTTTCCCCGAACTAGTGACTTTGGGGTGGCACTGGGTGTGTTTCGACTGCAGGGACTAGGATCTAAATGAAGTTCTGGGTAAAAATTTTCCCCTCAGAAAGTCCCTGCTCACGAGGTAGTACTTTTTCAAAATTCAGGAATTTTCAAGGGTGAGACTTTGGCACTGAACATGCTGATTTGTTGACTCCACGCAGCATTTTATTTCAACCACCACTTTTAAAAGTGTGTTGCGGTGTGTGCAGTAAGAGTCATTTGCTATTCAAATCAACAATGGAGTTTAAAATATACAACAGATGAACCGACGACAAGGTTAAGGCTTTATTAAGCTTATATGTGGAGGACGAAATCCAGCGGGAACTGCAAAGTCGCGCACAGTCCTACGTCAATGGACTAATTTGCCTAATATTCACGGCACTTTTAGACCGCGATGGAAACACAAACAGCAACAAGTCTGGGGGTAAAAGTTCCTGGGACAAATTGTTCTGGGTAATTTCAGTGGAAACGGGGCTTTTATTGATCCTTGAACAACATTCAAATCAACCAGTCAGATTTGAGGGTCAAGTTTACAGTTTATTACTAGTTCAGGCTTACAGCCAGGGCTAGGTGCTTCTACATCAGTGTTATTCACGGATCATTTATCTCTGATTTTAGGGATAAATTATGGGTAGGGTTAGATTTAGGGGTAAGGATAGGGTTAGGATTAAATTTTCAGACTCCAGGATCAAAATATGTTAACCCAGGAATGTGTGTAACTCGGCAAAATCAGGACATGCCTCTTTTATCCTTACTGGAGTTATGAAACCCCATTTCCTAAGATTGCATCAATGACATCTAGAATAAAATGTTATGACAAGCTTAACACTAATTAGTCACACATCAGGTGTTCATCCTGCGGCACTTTAATTTGATTGAGTGTTTGAGCGTAACATATCATTGGAATAAATAGAACGACACCACATTTTTATGCATTTTATGTTAGTACTCTCCTACACTGTAATAAAGGTCTCTTTAATTCCCATTACTAGTTATCAGAATTTCATTTTACTTTTTGGCTGCATAAATATCTGCAACTGCACCAAATTTCATATTTTCGCTCATTTGGGTTTCTGAATAAAATGAATGGTTTTCACAGTAAAAATTTAGCAATCATGATTAGTTTTATTAAAACAGCCCATGATCAAAACAAAAGTTATAAAACAGATTATTGCATAACTTACAAATGAGACTCAGCTGCATCGCCATGTTCAAATGATATTTAAATGAAATGCGTTTGAGAAAACCTCAAATCATTTATTTTCACTAAATCACTAAAAACTCTGATTTACATGTAGAGTATGAGCATATCTAAAAAAAAAAAAAAAAAAAAAAAATCCACATTGAATTCCTCTTATCCAATGGAATCCAGGCTAATATCGACAAGTCTTGTAGTGTGTACACATCCTAAACCACAAGTGGACTAAATTTGGGATTTTCGAACTGTGGTTCAGGGCAAGCGAGTGCTATTTGGGAAGGATAAAAAAAATCAAGTATATTCCAAAGTATATACGTTTTTATTTTTTCATAGCAACTGTCACCTGTAGCTTTCAAATATTGGGTTGAATTTTTTTTCCATATTTATATAAGATGGTAGCACAAATAAACAAGAATATAAATTAAAAGTAAGCAAATATTTTCCAGATAATATTTCAATCATTTATTTAGGCAACAATGACAAATAAAAACTAATAATTTAAAACAATGTTGTCTACTGATATATTTCTCTGGTTTAAACAGCTCTCACTCTTTCTAAAACATAAAACACTGTACAAGCTCATTACGGGAAAACAATCTTCTCACACACACACACACACACACATGCAGACATAACAGAAGCATAAGGAACTTATTATCAGAGCAGAGAATAGCACAATCACCTCCTTCATTCTCCTGCCAGTCCTCTGACCTGTTTAATTATGTCAATACTGCTTATGCACCTGTGTGTCCCAAGCTATTACACCTCCCATCACTTAACAGCTTTTAGTATCTCAGCATCCTGTTTCCACATTGAGCCACTTTATTGCCTCACGCCACAACCGAAAAACCTAATTTTTGAGTCTCTGTTGAGCGAGACGGGCGCAAACGTGTACTTTAGCTGTTCAGCATTCAGCCATGATTGCTGTTTAACGCTCTTTGTTGAGGTGGGCTCGTAAAAGTCAGGGTCAAGCAGCAGAGGTGTGCTGTAGGCTTCCACCCCCCATCGGCTGTAATGAGACGCAGAGACTTTAATAAGATGGAGGATAGTGCACACATGCAGAAAAAACATTAGCACGCTGATCTGAGAAAGCAGAGCACAGCGGAGGCTGATCTGCTTTCTCACAGCATCTATGACAGGAGACATGCATTGCCGCTTCATGAATTTACACTCTCTTTGTGGCACCCTTTTTGCATTTTCATTCACATATCACAACCATTTTTATATATACTCTTCTATTCATTGTTCATAATCAGTTTGAATATGCAAACCTGAGGGGCTGATTTTTAATATTAGAAGTTTGATAGAAAAAATAGGTGCATCAACACTCCACATGTATCACAACCCTGTCAAAGGGTTTCTACGAGAGCGAAACAAGAGAGAAGGGGAGGGTGGTGCGAGAGGTGGATCATTGCGAATCCGTAGAGGCTTATTGGTGCATTGAAGTCACATGATTGCTTTAGGAATGCTAATTCATGCTGTATTTTTTTTTCTCCTTCTCTCTGCTTGGTGTAGTCTGTGCCTGTCGGATAGCGCAGACCTCAGACATGGTGTAGCGTATCAGGAAAGAAACAAGCGATTGAAGTTGAGACGAGGCCTGTGCCGAAGGTACGTACAGCTTTATTAAGATGTGCCGTTGTTTATTGCTTCATATGTGGCTGTAAATGTCACTTAAGCACAAAGCCCTACTTAAATTTCTCTATGTCTCTTCAGGCTTAGTGCCTTATATCAACAGTATGTGTGGTCTGTTTGTTAAATAGAGTGCATTAATGTGTGTATGCCTGTGCGTGTACGTCTTGTCACAATGAAAGCAGTTTACTTTGGAGAATTCCACCACATGACTCCACTGCTTTCAGTGCAGTTACTAACATCAGAGAGAGCGACACAGATTGACAGATTTTCTTTATCTAGGTGGGCTTGAGGAACTAAAATTATGCTTCACCTATAATGGACATTCTGTCATCTTTAACTCACCCTCCTGTCATTACAAACCTTTCATAATTGTGTTGTTTTGTCCATACAGTGTAAGTCAATGGGATTCAGCATCGTTTTGGGTGTCTTTCAATGTATGCAACAGTTTCTTCAAAATATCTTGAGTGCGAGTCATTGTTTGGGTGAATTATGCCTTTAATGTGTCAACCTGAATATGGATAATTCAATATTATCAATAATATTATAGTAGTTCAAGCTAAAGCTGAAGGTGATTTATGTGGACATGCGTCACATCATTTGTGATCTTTTAAGGATTATCGATGAGTTTGCTCAGTGTACGTGTACACAAGACGCTTTTAGACCTCTCGCAAGACCAAACGGAGACAATACATTCCCCAACAGGGGAGTGTTGCGCTATAGTGGACTGACTGACAGCTATACAATTCATTTTACCTATCGCCTCTCAAATAACAAGACCATCTGCACTCTTTCGGTACATGCTAGTTTGACCCAATGCTCTGTAAACAAATCCAAGAAGAGTGACGCTTACGTGTAATCTTGCCAGTATCATCTTATGAATTTGACACTGAACATCTGGACTCTTTTGATTTGGGTAGCTTTATGTGTGATATGTTTATAGCATGTTGTTACATGATATGCCATGGTTTTTTCTGCAATTGTGCTGTAGAGTTAAAGAAATGATAGTTTATTGTTAATTATTTCATTTCATGTTGTTTGACTTGTACTAAGGTACTTACAGTTTGTTGCAAATGAATCATGAAAAACGTGTTGATCTCAAACCACCAATGGGCAGGTCACTTCTGTACGATAATTGGGGTAAGACCCTCATGTTTTACACTTGCCTTTCCTGTGTCATGGGCCTCACAATGAGCTTGAGTAGTTCACCCTCACCCTCAGGTCAGTCTAATAATCAATCAAACAGGAGGGACACAGCTCCGGTCCCACTAAAGCACCAGGAAATGAGGGGCTCGTTGAGTAGCGCATGAGGCTCCTGTAGTCAAGAGAGAGGAGATAGACTGAAGTTAGCACACTCACGCAAAGTTTTTCCTTTATCATTCTCTCTCAAGGGCTGATATTTTCTCCAGAAGAAAATATTTCCCATAACAACTTTATATGAATAGATACTTGTTTAGTGTTTATAAAAACCGCCTCTGATTTCATGAACTAAATATAAGTGCACCAACACAAAATCGAAAAAAAGTAAATGTAAGGGCTATTTTCGATTATAAGTTATTTTCAAAAAGTTGAAGCAAAATAATAACTCTTTTGATGACAACACAAGGCCACTTATGGACAAACTGTAATTCTTAATCTTTAGACAGAAAACAGGCAGAAGTGAATTAGTGATGCCATGTTCACTTATTATGAGTGATTTGGGGATTTTTTTCTCTATAAAGTTCTCTATAAATATGGTCAGTTGCAATTTGCATTGATTTTTGAAATTATAAACAGTAGGGCCCAGTTTCACAGACATGGCTTTGATTAGGCCTTAGTTCAGTTAGGATATTTGAATAGCTTTTATAAATGTGCCTTAGAAAAAAAACATTACTGCTGTGCATCTCGAGACAAAACAATAGCACTGGCATATTTTAAGATTTGTCACTGAAAGATTTCAGTTAATCCTTATTTTAGTGTTGTACATTGTAATTATTCAAAAAAGTACTGCAGACTATTAATTAAGTGCATGTACATACTATAGGGTTAGGTTTAGGGTTAATTACTTGTAATTATGGATAATTTACTGTCATTACTATAGTAAGTACATGTAGTCACGTGTAACTATGGCACTGTAAAATAAAGTGTTACCAAGATTTCAGTCAAAACAGCTCAAACATACATTTTAGCCTGGAAGGTTTAAGCCTTGACAGACCAGAAAATGACTGACCAATTACTTAATTTCACTTAAACCCCCTTTTTTAAAATCGACTGCATGCTCACGTTCATTTTTAAGTGCGATGTCCACATTTCAAAATCCAATCAGCAACTGAGGCATTGAACTAAGTCCCCGCACTGTTTTTTTCTTTCTCAATAGTACGGAAGTAAAGATCTGCTGCTACTTCCACTTCATTGTGACTTTTAGCTTATTTTGGTCTTGTTTTGGCAACACTCAAATGTATTCAGAGTTTGTTTCTGTACTCTTTCTAAAGTAGCTGAAGTTTCACTACAGATGTTCTAGAAGAAATTTCAACTGAATAAATTGCCTAAGACCAGTTGACAATAATGTTTTTAGTTGTCAAATCCTTCATGCACAACCACAGAGCACTAAAACAATTGCTTTCACTTTTAACAGACAAGGGCCCATTTTAGGCCATATATCACATGCTGGTGATGGTTCTTTTGAGGGAGGAGGTATGTGTTTGAGCACATGCAGTGACCCCTTGATCTCTAATGAGCTATACAGGACTCAGCAATATGTGTTATGTGGCATCTAATGGTGAGATCCATCTCCAGTGATGAAAGCGGTGAGAAACAGTAACAGATGAGCTGAGATGTTTTCATACAGCGCCGTCCGAGCCCTCATGAAGATGAGACACAGACCCAGTGAATGAACGTGTTCACCTCGCTGCTCACCATGACATTCTTCTGTCATGCCTAATGATGCTCTCGTGTGACTCTCCCATTAACACAAACTCAAAACAGACCGTATGTCAGGGCTCTCTCTTTCATTTCTGACAGTTTCTGATACTTATCTGAAGTTTAGATATGTTCACAGCACTTCTCTCCTGTCTTTCCTGAAGAATGACAAGTTCTGTCCTCAGAGAAATATTTGAAGAATGGGTGTATGCACTGGTTCAAGAGTCGAAAACCGCCGAAAGTGATTAATCAAACTGAGTGGTGGATCAGCAATAGCCGATAATTCTCAGTCCTTGAGTTCAATAGGTCAGTACTACTAAATCTAACAATCTATGCAACAACAAGCAGTTGACAATGGCCTGTTTTTGTTCATTAATGCCAGAGTATAAGACAAAGTACAGAGTAAATTATTTAAGTTTTGATTTAAGATAATTAATCAAAATATTACTCTATTTTTGATCCACTAACTAAAATCCAAATAAAATGATTAAGTTCCAAATAAAAGAAGTAAAAGAAGGAAGATTCTCTGCTTACCGAGTACAAAACAGTTGCCATGTTTCATTTCTGACTGAATCAATGGTTTTGAATGAATCAGTTGAGTGAATGATTCAATGACTCATAATGACAGTCACTTATTTCGATCCTGAGTGAATAAGCGTGTTTGAACGAATTTGTTGAATGAATGTCTCAATTCATAAAGAACACATACTGGCGTAACAGCGTAACCTGGTCACTGAAAAATATGCAGCGTGTCTGGAATGTGCAAACAGATGAGAGTAATGATATAAATAGTGAAAACTCACAGTGATCAGCACTCTTGTAGCACTGGTTGACCAATCCAATTCAAGAACTGGAACTAACGGTTGTATAATGAGTACAATTGTTTTCTCAATGTGCACAGTTCTCACTTTCCTGGCACAGGGAATTTTTTTTCTATAGTAAAGCAGACCAGCGTCTGAATGAGAATGTGTGAAAGCTGCTGACAGCCTGTAGTAACTGTTTGAGAGTGTATGAAGTGAGAGCAGACAACTCTCTCTCTCTCTCTCTCTCTCTCTCTCTCTCTCTCTCTCTCTCCCTCCATTGCTGCCTGGGCAGATGAAAGTGATTCTTGCCTGCCTCTGAGCTCCATGCCCAGGTGTTCTCCGTCCTCCTCTCCCTCTCACTCAGCTCTCCGGCTCAGCAGCCGACAGCCACACAGCTGCTTGACATAAATCTCTTTTTTCTTTCTTTCTTTCTCTCTTTCTTTTTTGTTTTTGGTGGTGGTGGTTGGGGGGGGGGGGGGGGTACAAAGCTTAGGGCATTAATGATTTTGGTTCTTCATCAGCAAGGATAGCAGCCACTGATATTTGGCCCATATTCATTAGTCAAGTCATACATGTAAAAGCATCCATATTTAAATATTTAACTTCTGTGGATATCAAGACTTTGGAATTTCCCCAAAATGCTGACATGCTGTCACATTTCCTGCTTTGCATGTCTAAAATAAGATATAATGTACAGTCAGTGGGTCAGTAATGCAAAATTACATCTCAACAGTGATAAGCCATTATTCCATCTAATCGACAGCTGCTTAAAAAATAAATACAAAAATGAACATAAAATACTGATTTGTTTAATTATTTTTTGGGACAGCCATCACAAAGAATTTAGTGGTTGTTATATAAAAAATATTGACGATGAACGCTGTGACTGACTAATCAGAATCAAGTATTCTAGAGAGAAATAAACAAGAAAGATAAAGTTATTTTACAACATTATATAATAAAAATGCATGAAATTATAATAATATAAAAATACATATAATAATACATCAAATAACAGAAAATAAAAATTTGCAAGCCAAGAATAACCTTTGCTGGTCAGGTGCAGAAAATCAGAGGAATGTTAAAGGTGTGTTCAATAATGAATAAAGTATATAACCGTATATAGGAACCGTATATAATTAATTTTTCTATGACTATTAAGAAAAGAGGAAACCCCTAAAGTGGGACATTTGTCACTCAAGAGTCTTTCGATTAAAACTGACATTGTCGGTTCTTATCAGATTTTAGGGTTTTAACACTCAAGGTCTAATGGATTTTTCGAGTTTTACATCTCTTGATATTGTTTGACAAATTAGAGCGACAGAGACATGAAAGCTTCATGGTTCAGAGGTTTTCAGTATTTACAGTCACTTTTCATTTTTTTGTGTTACATTCTAAGCTTTCCACCTTAGGACTGAAGTAAATCAAAGATCAGAGTGGCAGTTTAACTCTGTGGGCTTAAATTACATACAAGATCTGTCATCTCTTCCTCCCTTTTTGCTAAGTATACTGTCTGACAGCTTCACGCCTAAGGACTGTCGCTATGACAGGTGGTTGTGTTTCACAAAAACAAGGTTTGCTCGGGTGTTTTAGCTCTGTGTGCAACTGGCAAACTACCAGTCACCATTTGCAATGAAACAACTACTAAAAGTATTTTGTCTTTAAGTAGTGTTTAAATTCGGGAAAACTGAAGTCACAAAACCACATTTTTATGTGAAATACATTTTGAAAATTGCTTTGATTATTTATACATTTCAATCAGTGCAACAGCAGCATTGACTCAGCCAATGGCATGAGTGTGGGGTGGGGCTATCTGCTTGTTTGGCCAATAGAGAGCAACAGTTCACTTTTTCAGCAGCCTTTGTTCCGGAAGTATTTTTCTCATTCATTTTTAGGGATGTTCAAAAAGTGTTATAAGCCTTGTTTGTTAAAAAGTTATGAGCCTTGAACCAAACTGACCAGTTACGAGGTGAATCGCAATATTACAACCTTTGATTTAAATAAAGTAAATAAATAAGTAAATAAATTTGACAAAAAGACAAAGCTACCATAACTGTGTGTTTAATGTTAAAGAGATTGACGGGTGCTAAAAAGTTATTTTGGCATTATTTTCTTGTTTCTTATGTTTCGAATCTCTGATTGGCGGAGTTTTTGCAGATTCATGGGTAATGTAGGTTTTCACCAGGTATTCTGATGTAATTAATTTAAAGCATAAGTTGAAATAATGAAGGCTTGTGGCTTCAACAAAAGTATATACCATTGATTAACAACCTTGTAGCTCACAGTTGGTCTTTCTTTAAAGACTTTTATAAAAAATCAATTACCCTATGGAGAATATGAATGGGATTTTCACTAACCCAACTGTTGCACTATATGATAGATGGGAAGATTGTTTGGGAAACATGTATGAAATTCTCATTATCTTTTTGGTCACGCTAGTAGCATAAATGACACATTTCGGCTTTAAATTTGGTTACTCAGGGAAAGGTGCAAACAGATTTTCACCTATGCTCTTCAGGTTCTGTCAGTAATAACTTATATGCTGGAAGGCTTAGAGGTGCTTTGTAAACTGAGTGGTCTCTGGGGCATCTGTGTATCTGATTCCTTCCCTTTGGTAATGTAGTTTTACGGCTATGGGAGTTTGCACAGTGAGGGCCACGTGTGCTGCTGGCTGCAGTCTATTTATGCTGAGACAAAGGGGATGAATACAGCCTGAAAAGCTCTCACTCTTTTGGCAGGAAGATGGTAATTTATAGTCCCAGTGTGAGAGCATCTTTGAGCTGGACTAGTGACCTGTTTTAGACAAGTTAAAGGAATAGTTCACCCCCCAAAAAATGAAAATTCTGTCTCAATTACTCACCCTCGTGTCAACATTTTCATTTTTTACATCCACTGAAAGTGAACGGTGACCATAGTTGTCAAACTAAAATTTCAAGGCACTATTTTCAGTAAAATGTCTTAGATTCCTCACTCAAATGTATCAAACGGTTTCAGACACATAGCGTACAAATTTTTATGGATTAATCCTAGCAAAAGTTGGAATATAATGGGCTGCAGCTATTAGACTCCTTATTCAGATTCCTTAGGAATAGCATATGCCTCCCAAGAGTGCTGTTTAAATGTTTTAAAGAGGTTTTGTGCCACTAAAGGCATTATAATTTTGATTGAGACGTAATAATGAGATGGTGCAAACGGTTGTGTGCTTGGGAGGCCTGTGTTGTTATAGCGTGTTAAATGCTTTACTGATGTTCAAATTCAGGTTATTTCACGCTTGGACTCCACCTGATAATCAGAAATGATACACATCCAGTTTGTGAGCACTCGGCTGAATAAAACGACAGCAAAATGGCCAAAACCATGCTACTGTTTCAATTTATCTGGCTCTGTGAACACCTAATTTATATGTTAATGGCGCCATTTTAAATGATAGCTTTGAATGCACAGAATCCCAACTCATTGTAAAAATTGCACCACATAGTTGGCAATCCCGCTTGGTCGCTATTTGGACTATTTTAATATGCGCACACACGGTCTGTATATTCATTTACACTTCCATTCCAGCTGGATATTTGCATGTGCAAAATTCTGTGTGGCTTCTATGTTCAAATCCCTTTCTGACATTATTGTCATCGCATATCATGCAAACTAAAGCAACTCAAAAAACATTTGGGATAGCAGTCAGACAGACAAACCCCCCTCTGTCGAGCTCTTCACACTGATACCAAGGCGACTGGGGGTCATATTTCATCTCAGTTCATGTGGCCCTTGCAGACAAAGCCGGCAGTTTTATGGTGGATCTTAAGGAAATGAGGGCCACAAATCTCCTCTGCCTGGTTGCCACATAGAGGGAATGTGCTAATGTGTGGAGAATGATGGATACCAGAGAAGAGAGAGTTCTGGCAGGACAGAACAATGACTTGTCAAGGTTAAGATGCATTTCTCACTTTGAACTATTTTGTGGTTTGAGAGCAACGCAAGAGAAGGAGAACTTCAGTTGAAGTACTGAAGACCTGCCCTGTTGAATCATTGCATGTCTTTGAGATAAATGAAGATGGTTACAGAACGTTTCTCGTTTCTGACTCACCCAAGATGGAGGTTCTGTCTGTATTCTCTTTTCTCTCCCCGCCTCTGATTTACGACAAGCTTTGATATATGCTCAACAGGCACATTGTTAAGCTAACATGTCTTGTCAAAGTCTTTCACAGCAGTGAAATCTTTCTGAATGATATACGCTGAGTGCTACAGAGCAAGTGTTCATCATTGAATTTGACAGAATGAATCTCCGGAGTGTCAGATCTGGAGGTGACGCTACGTCTGACATATCCATTAACGGCAGGAGCTCCTAATTGCTTTACTGTTTACTCACACTTGGCCAAAGGTGTCAAAACTGACAGCAAGCATCCTGTGATGAAGCTAATATCCTGGGAGACTGTTAGTTTAATTAGCAGTGTGTTGAGTATGACTAATTTTAGATTGAACGATGGCTCATGGTCTGAATCGCATGGCGCAGGTGCGTGTCTGAATTCAACTTTTGCTAGTTTAACATTGGAAAAAAAGGTCGGCACTCCAGACGCATGGCCCTAAAAGGTTGTACCTAGTCATGGGTTTGTTTTAGTGCAATAAACTAATCTGAGTTTCATCTCCCCTTACCTTTGAAAGCCAGTTGCGCTTGCACCATGGCGGATTCACTATTCACATGGCAGAATTTGCTAGCGAAAGACTGAACCCTTCTCCACTGAGGAATCCTTTTATTTTCAATTTTTTAAAAATGTTTGCGTAACAAGCAGAATGTATGCCCGTTGTGCACCCACCTATAGGCGCATATTACTAACGCGGCCTTTAAATAACACAGGTAAATAAATACTGCAGCATTGACTTTAGACCAGGTTTTTGTTGGTCAAAACCTGAAAAAATATCAACATACCAACAATGTGCTTGAACACACCTCATTTTCAGACCAGCACGCCCATGGGCAAACGGATGGCCGCGAGTGCATTTGCTATTTAAACAACGTGGCGCTGGACGTGAAAATGATAATTGCATTAGGCTGAAACTAGCAAAAAAACACTGACGTCGCATTTCGCTGGGTGTATGATAGGGGCCTAAATGTCACATGTTTACAAAACATGTTAGTTTGAACTATATCAAGTATAATAAGTAATAATAATAAATCTTAACACTTTGATTTATCAATTCAAAATGTCACAAGCAATATAATAAAAACAATATTACACAAAATAAAAAACACTATACTTCAATCTGTTCATTTGCTTAATGCATTAGGTATCATGACCTAACAATTAACCTTTTTTTTTTTTTACAGCATTTACTAATATAGGTAATGTTGGTTTATATATATTTTTTTGTTATTTAATTCATGTTCATTCATAAACCATTAACAAATGTTAGTTTTTATATTTTATAAAAATTGATAAGTTTAGATTAACTTAAATTAAATATCAAATCAAATAATAAATTTTAAATATCTCATATACATGTGTGTGTGTACATTTTTAGGAATTTTATTTTATATTTATATTAAAATAACAAATGGGTAGTGGTAAGATAGAAAAACAGAGATTTTAGATTAAAATTTTTTTTAGTTTCTTTAATCACATTGTCTCAAGTAATATGAGCTCATAAAAGCTGCATGCATAATGCATGATATATTGCAAAATGTACGTTTAGAACGTCTCACACTGCATGCCATGTGTGTGAATACACATATGTGCAGCATTCAGAACAGTGCCTGACCATTAATCAATTCTCTTCTGTCATGCTGTCATTTTATGACATGACAAATGCATGACAAGACACACAACTGGTTTTAGCTTATCTTTTGATGGCTGTGTTGCTGTGATCCTAGCAGACTGGTTTAACCTGGCTGTGGCCTGTCCAGACAAGCACAGATTGAGTGTCTCATCCATCTGCAGCCATTTACCCTGAGGGTTAGCCCTGGTTGTGTTTGATGTGGCCTCTGCATTGTGCTGATAACTCATCTCTACCTGAACACCTCAGACTAACCTCGTTTTTTACAGCTCTGGCTCGCCTGTACTAATCCCATTGTATTGCTCAGTGCGGAGTCTCATCCTGGTTGCTGCACCAAAAGCACTTTTGTCTTCATTGAGTGTAACTCAATTTGCTGTCTGAATGTGAAAGTGTTTTATGGGCAAGTTACTTGGCAGATGATGGCGCTGGACCTTCGGTTAGCTGCAGAGGTGTGTGGTGAGGAGGTGTCTAATGCAGGGTAGAGAGCAAATCGAGTGGAATAATGTGTAGTTTGCCGTTATGAGAGGAGGGTGAGGGTGGGTGTGGGGGGGGGGGGTACAAAGAGAGGACGAGTCGCTCCTTCAAGGTAATGGAGAATGGAGTGTATTAAGCCTTTATATGTCCTTGAAAGATTCCACATCTAATGGAAGGTTAAGTGGGATCAAACAAATTCCACAAATGTATTCTGACGACTTCAATATCTAGAGTTATAATAGAAAATCTCTCTGGGGTACTCTTTTGTTTCTCTTAATGTGCACCCAAAGAAACTCAACTCAAACTCAAAATGTGATATTTTAGGGCTTTCTGAACATGTCAGACATATAACAGCAGGTGTACTGCACTACAGAAGAGGATCTCTCCCATTTGGTCGTTTGTGTATCAGCGGCCTCGCTGTTGGTCTAGCTGTTCCTCAGCTGAGTAAAGGAAGTGGGGCCGGGCTTATTTTGACCAACAAGTGTGTCCTCCCAGCCCCCAAGAAGAAAACCCCGACCTCATTTCTCCCTGCAGCAGCCTTTGATGTGTGTTTGTTTAATGACATTATTGGGTCCCAGTCATCTGTGATGGGAGGAGTTCTGATCCTGAGAAGAGTCAGAGGTTGGACTCTCCTCGCTGCTAGTTGTGTCCTGTCACAAGTTGTGGTGGAAGCTGTCAGACTATCTGAGTGAGTATAGTCCTACTGATTCGGTTTTTGGCTTGTGAACTGTTTCTGCTTCATTGTTCACTCCGAACAATTTCATTCTCTACATCCATGAGTTATTGAATCGGCTCTAGTTAAAATGTTGGTGTTCCCAGCTGACAATTCTATGACGAAAGGGGCGGTTTCTAAATTGCGCTGTGCTGATTTTGTATTGTTTTTCTATGTAAACATCCGCTTGGTCGGACATCTTTGATGGTTGCGCTCGTCTTTCACATCTTTTGCAGTGTCTTGCATGTGACATGAGCATGTTTTTTTCCTTTCTACTGCCCTTGCGTTTTTCTGTGTGAGTAGTCCATAAGAAAGTTTTCCTAAAATTCCCATCAAGTTATGAAAACTTTATTTATGAACATTCATTCATTTTTCTTCCCCAATCTTGTAGGTACGTCAAAATGTTTAACACTCACAGACCTTTTATAACATAACACAGGCATACTAACTGGCTTGTCACATGCTTGACTACCTCTGAATCAGAAAATCACCATTTCAAGTGTGGCGTTACCAAACGCATTCCAAAGACTGAAAGACAGTTTTACCTGAGTGGAAATCAAAGCATGAATTTTGCCTTCAGCAGAGATCAGCCTGTTGATACATCTGTTATGGTCCATGAGATCCCCAGATGGTTCAAAGCCTAGGGCTACCTCTGGCGCTGATGTCATGACTGCGTTATGTTATTCCAGCCATTAAGTCTTCACATTTGTTCAGAGCTACTGGAGCTGGTGTGAGCATGTGGATCATAAAAGAACTGAGGCCTGCAATTCTGAGAGGTGTTATAGTTAGACGGTAAAGAACCGCAAAACTGCGTAGCTGTCACTTTCAGTGAGAATTCAAAATATGAGTATTTAGTGGTGAAAAGGACCTGTCTGCACGGATTAAATCCTGATCCTGTCAAATGGGACTCATTGTGAGAGTGACATGGATATTTATTGCAGGATGTTTTACACAGCAATCCACTAAAGTATATTGGAAACAGGTGAAAGTTTGTGAGCGTTCCAACTCTGATCTCCCCTCATGGTAGCAGAGAGCTGAGCTATTTGCAGGTAGTCTGAGTGAATCTGTTCGTAGCTTTGGAAGTCGCTTGTGAAACTGAGCATAAATGACATTATCTAAAATCATTCATTTAATAATACTGTTAAATGTAATATTTAGCAAATCTCAAAATGAATTGCCCATTTTTTATTCTGTACTGTATAATGTTGTGGTGATTAAATTCAATTGGTGGATTTTAGTTTTTAGTGTTTCGTTTTTAATCAGTCTAGACAAAATAAATAGAAAAGTAATCAGCCATAGGATGAATAATTAACGCCTTCTTAGGAAAGGTGAGAATTTCAGTATCGCACATCCCTTTAAAATTTTTTATTAAAATTAAACTATTATCATTTAAAGGGGAACTATTATGCAAAATTCACTTTTATAAGGCATTTGAACGCAGATGTGTGTCCACAGTGCGTGTGAACAACCAATCTATAATGGTAAAAATCCACCCACTTCTTTTTTATATTCCCCAGATTCCCCACATAAATCATAAACAGTCTCTCCAAACGAGTGGTTCCAGATTTTCCCCTACTCTTATGTAAGAGTGAGAGTTAGCCTCGAGTTAGACTGCTGATGGATCTGCCCTATTAGCTTAGCCACTCCCCTGAGTGAGCCGTACACAGTCCGCCATGTTTATCTCCTCGCCAGAGCATTTAACACCAGACACTCAAGTAAGAAATGTATTCTTATTCAAATTATTCAATCAAAAGCAGTGAGTGATTTTCTGTTTTTCTTTTGTTGTTTGGTTCATATTAACAACAAACAGCAGAAGGTACTGTATATTACGCTGCTGTCACTTTAATACACAGATCTAATATACACATGCGATTTCTTTACTTGCTGTTTTACATTCACAGACATAACCGACTGTGTTTTTGACATAACCTTGTGTGAATTTGACAGTTGAAGTGCAGCAAGAAGTAAAAGAGAAATCAATTTAGTACTCACAGGACGGTTGTGTGCGCTCAGAAAACCATATCTCAGAAGTTTAAACTGTTATGGCTTTAAAACGCATGTAAGTAACAACTTTCATGATGGCGTAGAACTGTAATGTCACTCGGTGGAAATGATAATCAAAACCAAACAGATGTTTTGTTCGTTTTTAAAGATCCATGCATGAAAACGGTATTTTTTCCCCTTCCACTCAAAAATGGGCATTTACAACGTGGTATAATAAATGATTTGTGAGGTATTTTGAGCTGAAATAAAATAAAAACATATTGTGTGGACGCTAATAGTTATCGTTCAGGATTTTATTTAAATAATATGCTACATTACATTTTTTTATGCATTTTTTTTTTTTTTTTTTACCAAACTATCGTACACCTCCCAAAAATGTGATATAAATGACACGTGTTGCGTGGGATCATTCTGTGATACTTTTACATCTTTTTTTAACGCTTGATGCTGGTCACTATTCACTGCCATTATATGGATGAGCACAAGCGGGACATTTTTTTGAATTATTTCTCCCTTTGTGGTCCGAAATAGAAAGAATGGTATAACAACACCGGGGTGAGTAAATGATAACTTTATATTTTAGGGTGACCTATCCCTTTAATGCAAATCGAAACAAGAAAAGAGAAAACCAATCACTGTTCCTGAGTGAATGATTTTTGTAGCAATAATGATTCATCTATATTTCATTGCTACAGAGAAAACTATCAGTGTTTTATTTTACATTTGATTATTCAATTTCTGTAGTATTTATTTTTTATACTAGGCTACAGTTAGATAGGCCATATATTTCCCCTTGGTGCTGTTATTTTTCCAGAAGAGGACAGACCTTTAACAGCTCACGCTTCGGTTACTCAACAACTACAAAGCTGGAGAATCTCACAAGTGATGCCAAAGTGATGATTGTCAGTAACGGTTTTGAGCCTCACATTGTTCAAACTGGAGTCAGACACTGATGGAGAGGCTCAGGAAGAATTTACAAACTTTAGAATGCAACTGGACATTTCTGAATGGTTAGTGGATAAATTTATATAGTTGCTGTGGAGTTGATTACTAGCGTGTGCCGTCATGTTAATCTTTGGTGCAAATCCTGCATTGAATTGACCCCTGTTTGTAAAATTATAAAAATGTGAAATGATGGCATGGTAATAACACTCTACTACAACTCTTCCTCTTCTCTAAAGCAACCCAACATGGCCCCACCCCCTTTGTTGCATGTTCCTGGGGGCAGGGTTTATGCAAATTTTAGGGATTGTGATGTCACCAATGTGGGAAGAAGCTCGGTGTACTCCTTAAAAAGCAATTTCTGTCAAATAAAATATCTCCCTTTGGATTGAAACTTTGAGAATCGTAACTTTGCAGATGTCGTTTATGCTCAAACAGCAACATTACTCACTAACTTAAGTTAAAAAAGTGAAATCATAATCAAGGACCCCTTTAAATGTGTTTATGAATTTTTAAATGGCTGACTTATTCTCTCTTAAAACTCTCTGGAAAATACAAATTAAGCCGACCTATATATCTGTTACCATGGGGAGTTTAACTAGTGCTATGCTTTTCCATTGTTTATGAATGCACATACCGTATTTGTTTGGCTCCTGATGGTAACGTGGACTGACAGCTCTGTCCGCCCACTTCGCTGCTGTCTATATATATATATATATATATATATATACTGATGTCAATCCCAAACGCTGACTATGAATATATCATTGGCATACTGATCATAAACCATTGGAACTACATCCAGAAAAATAGAGATCTGTGTATAGTATCGGTATGTTTCACAACCCGAAAACATTTTCTCAGTGACATGTTAAAGCACTCACTGTCAGCAGAATAAGGAATGGCTTTCAACGTTGTTGCTCTTCTTTCTTTCTCAGCTGGAGGGGAGTGTGAAGGATCGACAGTAGCCGTGGATCAGGCACAGGCAAGCGGAGGCCCCTTATGGAGAAGGAGCAGGGCAACGTGGCCTCCAGTGCCAGTGTCACCACACCCAGCACCACCTCAGCCTCCACTGGCAGCAGCACCATATCAAACTCCTCTACCAGACAGCAGGCTGTACCTCAGATATCAGTCTATGGAGGAATCACGGACAGACAGACCGTTCAGGTAGAAAGAAATCTCAAGTCAGTCTATTGTTACTGCGAGGCCTTCATATTCCCTATAAATTTGTGTTATCCTCTGGCGCCATCTACAGGCTATGTGCAGCAACCACATCTTTAATCAATCAACATGAAGGTCTCATCCATCATTAATGTGGTCTTCTTTTGTCACATCTACATTTAGTGATGTTTATTTAGTAACACAGTAGTTTTTTTTTAACAAATATAACAGTTTTAGTGCAATATACTATATATTCTCAGTGATAGTCCAGAACTCTATGAATCAGAGTGAGTCCACAGCTGAGTAGCTGTGATTGGCTGCACAGAACAGGGCTTCTGATGTCAGCTAAATTTGAATGGTAGTCTGGGTTACCACTGAGCACATGGTCAGTAAGAATCTAGATGGATTTATTCAAGAGAGCTGAACATTTGGTCTTCTCAAGGTAAACTACATTTTCTTTTGGCAGTACGTACATTGCTAAACATGTTGATATTATATAAGAGACTATTTAATCATGCTTTTTAATAAGAACATGGACATTTTCATCTTTTCGTTTTAGGTTTGTTTTAAGAATATCTATCCCCAGTCTGATTTAAGGAACAATAATTTCTTTATTTAGTGCTTATTTACAGAGCAAGATGTCTGTCAAGTACTTATTGTAATTTACCGCATTTATCAATCTTTGTTAATGGTAGTTAACAGAAAAACAATTGTTTATGTTAGTTCACACGGTGTATTAACTAATTTGGAACTATTTATTTTAGAAATGAAAATGAACTAACATTAATAAATGCTGTAGAAGCATTGTTCCCTTTCGAGGGAACTTCAACGCTGCGTCATATTACGCTTTGGGAATTCCCTCTGCGTCAGCGCGTCTGAGACTGAATGTCAACTAGCCATTGGCAGAAGTGAGCGTCGCGGGCGGGTGACGTCACGACCAGGAAGGATAAAAGGACTTCCGGAAAGATCGCTCGCTAGCTTTTCTGCCTCAGCAAAGCGATCTCTGTGAACTGTCTTGTCTATTTACTGTTGTTTGTCACAAAAGCACTATTGGTAATGGCGCAATCATTCAGGAAGTGTGTTCCTCCATGCCCTCGTTTTCTCTCGGGTGTGGATACACACGATCTCTGTGTGATGTGTTTGGGAGCGGAGCATGCTCTCTCAGCCTTCGAGGGGGCTGAGTGCGAGCATTGCGAGAGGTTACCGTTGCGTTCGCTCCGCTCCCGCCTGGCGCTTTTTGATAGAAGTGCTCAGGATAGCGTTCCTCATGGCTCAGGACCCGCTTCTGCCGAGGCAGAGCGGAGAATGCGGTCATGGGGTTCGCAAATGGATCTCTCGGAGGGGTCTGAGACGGGCGTGAGCGCTCTTTCTCTGCCTTCACCTGAGAGATCCATCGCTCAATCCCTGGGTTCGGAAGCCCGCTCTGCGGCCTCTTCCGCCCGGGGAGAGAGCCCGTCACTTCAGCTGTCTAGCTCTGAGGAGTCGGACACGCTGGGTGGCGGTGCGGGGGAAGAGGACTCGCCATCTTCTTCCCCTGCTTATGAGGAGCTGGTGGAGGTGTTGACTCGCGCTGTGTCCAAATTAAATATCGACTGGCCAGCCGAGAAGCAGGGCGCTCGTCCCAAAAGCAGATTAGACGAGCGTTTCCTGCCCTCAAAGTCAGCATCTTCACCGAGGGGCCTTCCTTTCTTCCCCGATCTGCACAGTGAGCTGTCTAGATCGTGGAAGAAGCCGTATTCCTCCAGACTTTTCAGCCCTCAGGTGAAAGTCTATTCCGATATAAGGGGGCTGAAGGAATACGGTTATGGGGCAATGCCTCGGGCTGAACAGACGCTCGCGAGTTATCTGTCGCCCGGGTTAGCGTCGTCCCTGAAGGCCCCCACGCTGCCCTCCAGACCACTAAAAACCACTTCTAGTCTGGTGGGGAAAGCGTACACGGCAGCGGGTCAGGCTGGTGCTTGTTTACATACTATGAGCATCTTACAGGCTTACCAGGCTGACCTGCTGAGGGAGATGGATGGCGGGGAGGGGATTGGCCCTGAGGCAATCACTGAATTACGCCGGGCCACAGATCTTTCTCTCAGAGCCACCAAGGAGACCGCCAGAGCTATTGGGCGGTCTATGGCAGCCTTGGTGGCGACGGAGAGACATCTGTGGCTCAATTTGTCAGAAATGAAGGACAAAGACAGGGCTTTTCTCCTCGATGCCCCGCTTGCGCCCCCTGGCCTCTTCGGCGACGCTGTCAACTCAGTCGTCGAGAGGTTTCAGGAGTCCAAGAAGCAAGCGGAGGCTTTTAAAAAGTTTCTCCCACGCCGCCATCAACCCTCTGGGACTGCTGGGCGTGGGCAGTCCCAGCCGTCAAGCTCCTCTCATAGAGATCAACAAAGAGAGAGTGTCGCTTTTCGAGCCCCACCTCAGAGACACGGGGGGCAGAAGCGGCACTCTCAGCCCAAGCCTTCCAAACCGAAGACGGACCTGAGGGCCGTCCTTCAGGCGAGGAAGGCTTCGGGAAAAAGGTCCTGACGCCCCTGGCGTCAGACCTGTGAGGGCAGCCCCACACGGGGTGATGCGGTGTACACCTCAGCATACGGTGCCCGCATCATCTCGTGGCCCTCTAGGGGCCGTTCTGCTAACCCCGCCACCCTCGGTGCTTCGGGGCGCAGCGGCAACCAGCGAAGCACAGCCTCTGGGGAGGTTGAAGATACAGTCGGGTCGGTTGCTTCCTGCCAGTATGTTTCAGGTCACCGACGCGGCTGTACTAACATCACCAGAGACCAGCCTCGAGAGGCTGGTTCCCTTAGTAGAATTTTTGGGAGAGTGGAAACGTCTACCAAAAGTATCTCAATGGGTCCTGCAAACAGTAGAACTAGGGTACAGAATTCAGTTTGGTGTGCGCCCGCCTCTATTCAACGGGATACTGTTAACTTCAGTACGCCCCGAGCAGGCTCTGGTCTTGGAGCAAGAAGTAAAATCCCTATTAGCAAAGGAGGCTATAGAAAGGGTTCCTGTAGCCGACAGAAAGTCGGGTTTCTACAGCCGTTACTTTATTGTTCCAAAGAAGGATGGAGGGCTGCGGCCCATTTTAGATCTCCGTCGTCTGAACCTCTCAGTAAAGAAATTGAAATTCAAAATGCTGACGCTCAGACAGATCGTGACTCAAATCAGGCCCGAGGACTGGTTTGTCACGATAGATCTAAAAGACGCATACTTCCATGTCTCCATCCTTCCACAACACAGGAAGTTCCTGAGGTTCGCTTTCGGGGGCGAAGCGTACCAGTACCGGGTTCTTCCGTTCGGCCTAGCTCTGTCACCCCGCACGTTCACGAAATGCGTAGATGCAGCGCTGGCCCCGCTCAGGCTGCAGGGCATACGCATTTTGAACTATCTGGACGATTGGCTAATATTAGCACAGTCGGAACAGTTGGTGGTTCAACATCGAGATGTTGTTCTCACGCACATACAGAGATTGGGGTTGAGGTTGAATGCCAAAAAGAGTGTGCTTTCTCCAACACAGAGGACCACTTTTTTGGGCGTGATTTGGGACTCAGTATCGATGCAGGCGGCCTTGTCGCCCGCTCGTATTACTGCAGTTCTTTCAGCCATGAAGGAAGTGAAGCTAGGCCAGTCACTCACTGTAAAACAGTCCCAGAGACTGCTGGGGCTGATGGCAGCAGCGTCCAACGTGATTCCTTTTGGCCTGCTGTTCATGAGACCCTTTCAGTGGTGGCTCAGGACCAGAGGGTTTTCCCTGAAAGGGAACCCGTTCCGTACGACCAAGATCACGCGGCGAGCGCTCCGCGCCTTGGCGATATGGAAAGAGGATTGGTTCCTGTCCCTAGGTCCTGTGTTGGGAGCGCGGGTGCGACGAGTCGCACTGACCACAGACGCATCCCGCACAGGCTGGGGAGCGGTAATGGAAGGCCGCTCAGCTCAAGGTCTGTGGAGGGGTCATCAGCTCTCGTGGCACATAAATTGCCTGGAATTGATGGCTGTCTTCAACGCGTTGAAGTTCTTCCTTCCAGATCTGGGGGGCCATCATGTGCTTGTCCGTACAGACAACACGTCAGTGGTCGCCTATATAAATCGACAGGGGGGTCTGCGTTCGCGACCACTTTGCAAACTGGCGCACCAGATCCTCCTGTGGTCCCTGGGAAAGATGCTCTCCTTGAGGGCGGTCTTTATTCCAGGGGCTCAGAATTTAGGAGCAGACGTCCTGTCGAGACAGGGGCTGAGGCCTGGGGAGTGGAGACTTCACCCCGAGGTGGTGAAGCTTATATGGGAGAAGTATGGCCAAGCAGAGGTGGATCTGTTCGCGTCTCAGGATACGACGCACTGTCCACTTTGGTTCTCCCTCACACATCCAGCTCCTCTCGGACTGGATGCCATGGCACAGACGTGGCCGAGGCTGCGTCTGTATGCTTTTCCCCCAGTCGTCATGCTCCCAGGAGTTCTGGAGAAAGTTCGCCGGGAAGGGTTAAGTCTACTATTAGTAGCGCCTTACTGGCCGAGCCGAGTCTGGTTCTCGGACTTGGTGACTCTCCTCGACGGACCTCCCTTGGAGATCCCGCTCAGGAGAGACCTTCTGTCTCAGGCACGGGGCACGATCTTTCACCCCCGTCCAGAGATGTGGAGCCTATGGGTTTGGCCTCTGAGGGGGCCCAACTCGTAGGATTGGGTCTTTCAGCTGAGGTTGTTGAGACCATACTCCACTCCAGAGCTCCTTCCACAAGGAAACTGTATGCGCTGAAGTGGAAACTGTTCGTCTCGTGGTGCGCCGCGAGACACCTAGATCCAGTTAACTGCCCGATTGGTTCAGTGCTGGGGTTCTTACAAGACCGCTTCTCAGCAGGGTTAACCCCTTCCACTTTAAAGGTATACGTGGCAGCTATTGCAGCGTACCACGCTCCTCTGGGTGGCACTTCCTTGGGGAAAAACCCACTTATAATTCGTTTCCTTCGTGGCACCTTAAGGCTGAGGCCAGCAGCACGCTCCAGGGTTCCTGCTTGGGATTTAGCTGTGGTTTTAGAGGGTTTATCTTCCGCTCCATTCGAGCCACTTGAGTCTGTCTCGGAGAGATTTCTGACGATCAAGACTGCCTTCCTTCTAGCTATTTCGTCCCTGAAAAGAGTAGGAGACCTTCAGGCCCTTTCGGTGTCTCCGACGTGCTTGGAGTTCGCACCTGGCATGGTTAAAGCGTTCCTCTATCCTAAACAGGGCTATGTTCCCAAGGTTCCGACCCATGTACCACGGCCTGTAGTGCTGCAGGCCCTCTGTCCCCCTCCGTTTACGGATCCAGACCAGGAGAAGCTGAACTTGGTATGTCCAGTCCGTGCACTGGACACCTACGTCCACAGAGCTGCCCTGTGGAGGAAGTCAGATCAGCTGTTTGTCTGCTTTGGCCCGCACAACAGGGGTCTTCCAGCATCAAAGCAGACAGTGAGCAGGTGGATAGTTGAGGCTATCTCAGCTGCTTACGAGTCTTCCGGACAGCCGTCTCCTTTGGGCCTTAGAGCTCATTCTACTCGGGGTATGGCGGCCTCGAAAGCATTCCTCTCGGGGGTTTCCCTCGGTGATATCTGTGATGCGGCAGGCTGGTCCTCTCCGCTCACGTTTGTGAGACACTACAGTCTCGACCTGGGTTCGGCTCCAGGGGCCTCGGTGCTCTCGTCTTGATGTGCCAGCAGTTCACACAGACAGGCACTTGGAAGTATGGCGTTTTGGCATATCGTTCCCAAAGCGTAATATGACGCAGCGTTGAAGTTCCCTCGAAAGGGAACGTCTCAGGTTACGTCTGTAACCATAGTTCCCTGAGAGAGGGAACGAGACGCTGCGTCGCCCTGCCATACTTCCGGCATACCTGTGATCGTTTGCTTCGGCTATTCGAAGCTAGCGAGCGATCTTTCCGGAAGTCCTTTTATCCTTCCTGGTCGTGACGTCACCCGCCCGCGACGCTCACTTCTGCCAATGGCTAGTTGACATTCAGTCTCAGACGCGCTGACGCAGAGGGAATTCCCAAAGCGTAATATGACGCAGCGTCTCGTTCCCTCTCTCAGGGAACTATGGTTACAGACGTAACCTGAGACGTTCATTGTACGTTCATGTTAGCTAAAATGGTTAACTAATTTGAACATATGGAACCTTATTGTAAAGTTTAATCTTTATTATTTAATATTAATTAAAGATGAAAACATACAAGGATAGGATCATTACATATAAAAGATATACATTCTCTAGAAAAAAAACACTTATTAATATGTGCTGCACAATTTTGCTTGTCAAGTAAATGTTTTAGGTATTTAGATATTTTTACTGGAAAACAAGACAAAAATACTGATTGAGAAAATAATTTGTTCCAGTGTAAAAACAATTACTTGTTACCAAGTTTCATTTATTTGTTTAGCTGACGCTTTTATCCAAATGACAAATAAATGCATAGTTCAGTCATGAAACTCTAGAGGGCATACTGATAATTATTAATACTGATAAATACAGTATTAACTTCTAGGCACAACCCTCCACCTTCCCCAGCTCCACCTGAATAGATCTGCTATGGGTTATTGATATAGGCTATGTCTTACTATCGTATCGGCGTATGTATTAGCAGTAGCAAGTTGCTATACTCACTCTGCAGCAACAGCAATAATCAACAGCAGCAATAATCTACAACATCAGCGATTTAGCAGCAGTGTAGCAGATATATTCCGCCAAGACCAAATACATTAACGTTGTCATACCCATTACCATACCAACAATCTTCCGAGAGTTGTCATGATCGAAATACAGATAATTCAACCAGTGATAGCAGAAACAGAGAATACAATGAAAGCAGCGGTCCTATTATTTTCATTTGAGTGGAATAAAAATAATAAAATAAAAAATTAGGTAAATTCTCAAATTGATTGCCCTGAAGACAGTGTGTACAGATCATGTTAGGTGGAATACTTTAGCTCTGAAAGGAATGTAGTCAAGCTGTCAGACAGCTGTGATGGATGGGGGTGACCCCACATGCCATGTCATGACTCAGGCATGTAGCCGTGCGGGAGCGCACCCAGTGACCCTCTGTGTTTACAAATGGGGCGCCACAGTCGTTCTTCCTGCATAGAACAGTGTGTACTGGTTACACATGATACAATGAGAAATGTTTTTCTTTACACCTCTGTGGTGTACATCATAAATAATATGTGCCCTTGAGGGCTTAGTAGACTGGGGGCAGAATATTATTCACATGTTTATTTAAGTATCCCATCTCATCTCATTTTACTCAGGTCATCCAGCAGGCCTTGAACAGGCAGCCCAGCACAGCAGCAGCTCAGTATCTACAGCAGATGTATGCAGCTCAACAACAACACCTCATGCTACAGACCGCAGCACTACAGCAACAGCACCTGAGTCTGGCTGCAGTGCAGCAGGTGGGCATACATGCCATAGACATATAGATACACAGTGTGCCCCAAAAGCCGTGATAAATTATTTCCTTTAGTGACAGCAGCACACAAACTGCATGAACATGTGTACAACCTAATGATCATGTTTTCCAGCATGATTTGAGAAAAATGACATCTGGAATGACATCTGACCATCTGTACAATAAATTCACATGGTCAGTGACAAATGTGCTTATTTGATTAATGACTTGTTAGTCATTAATAGTGATATATCATAAATGTTTCTTACTGATTTTATGCCATAGCATTTCTATGTCTTATATTTTTCAAAATCTTTCTATTAATTTCCAGATTTTGAATCTGATTTTTGGACCCCACTGTACATCAATATATGCTTTCTTTAAATGCTTGCTCAAGGTTATCGGCAGTGCATAATTGATGCTAGTATGTTATATTTCCTCAATAATCCTCAGATCTGACAAACTAGTTATTGTCTTAATACTTGATCAAGCTTTTCTGTGTTTCTCTCTATAAGGAGTTTAATTCTACCAACAGAAATAGTTTGTTCAGTGATTTCTCATCATGCTAATCAAACACACAAAAAACTGTGTATGCTTCCGTCAGGTAGTGGTTTACTGTATCTGAAGATAGTCGGGTAATGGTTAAAATACAATACTGTGTGAGGATTAAAAATCGGATTGAAGCACATTGTCACATGTCTGACTTGGATTTTGTTTGTTTTTCATATTAGTCACATGTCTTCCTTTGCTCAGTTTCCCACCACTCCTTTGTTTCTATGCTTACCATCATTATTAGTTCAGTTGTACCAGCTGTGTCTTGCCAGTTAGTCTCGTTATCTCCTCTATTTGCCTTGAATATAAGCCCTTACTTTCAATCTGTTGTTTGTCTTGTCACTGTTATGTTTGGATGTGGGGCAGAATGGTCGTCATTTAGAGAGGTCTGTGGAGGAGTTGCTCGAGCTCTCCCATCAGGTGAGCTGGCCTGACGCGTCTCTCAACGTGTGTTATCGGATGGGACTGGATGAGGGTACAATTCGCTATTACGGACCTCCTTGTTCTTTTTCCCTAGTTGAGTCGATTAATCTTATTTAAACGGCTCAAATTTTGAAGTAGAAGCTAAAGAAAAGAATCTTCCTCATCTAGCCCCATTGGCCTCACACCGGTTCCCTCCACATACCCCTCCAATGGTTCCGTCCATTCCTGTCCTCCTGCGCTTCCTCGTGTCCGATCTCAAGCCACCCCAGTCCTCTGTCCAGCGATCATGATGGCCGCTACTCCCGAGCCTCTTTCTAAGATGGCCGCAACTCCTGTGCCCTTGTATTTTAACTGAGTATGAGGGGATGACTCGGGGCCCAGATATGCCCCCAGCCCTTGAATCCGCTCCAGCGTCTTCTCCGGCCCCTGGGTCTTGAGAATGTGCAGCTCTGGTCATTATGGCCACGGTATTTTTGTGCGCGTGGCCGGCACACACATCCGGTCCAGCCCACTGTTTGTCTTGTATATAAGCCCTTAGTTTCTGTCTGTTCTTTGTCCTGTCACTGTTACGTTTGGATGTGTTTTGGCTACCTTTTGAGTTATTGAACCTTTAGAATTCTTTGGAAACCTGCCTCTCCTATTTTCTTCTGCCTGTGGACACATAGTTACACACATGAGGTCTAAAGAAAATCACACATGGTTTTTTACAAATTGTGGCAGTGAGCAGCTTCTGGACAGGGTCATTAATCTCTTATGACAAGTATTGATGTGGTATTCCTTTCAATGGCCAGAGGCATGTTTTGCAGTGTTTAACAAAAATCTGCTCTGGCAGAGCCACATCCTGTGGATATTTGAGGAAACCAATGGTAACAAGCATTTGTTAACAACTAAGGAACGATTTGATTCATGCTTCTCTTCAATTATTTGTTGAGTGACTTATTGCTGTGAATTAAAGAACTAAAGTCAGCTAAACCATTGCTAAGTTAGGTTATAGGAGGGTTTAAATTTGACAGCCATTTTGATCTTTTTTTTTTAATAATAATATCACAGATTTATGTGCAATGTCATAAATCTTAAAAACAAACCAATTATTACCACAAACATTTCATAATTCCTCAGATCCATTGTTTTAATACTGAGGTTTAAGCTGTTAAATTCACAAAGCTATAAAATAATTAAGATTTGCAAGAAAACTTGTTTTCTTTAAAACATTTTGATTAGAAAATGGAAAAAAATAAGAAAGAGTTGGAATATTTCTTAATAATTTGGCAATTTTTCATGTTGCTTAAGTAGTAAAATGGTAAAAATGGCTACATGTGCTCAAACCAAATTCACCCCTATGTTCAACCTAAAATATATTTACTACTGCTGAATACCAAAGACCCTTGATGGGTAAATGCTGACAGTGCACTGAATAGATACGCTGCATCTGCACAAGTAATTTATTTGGAAACAGTTAACAAATATTTTTTTGTATTTTAAAATTAAACATAATTTGGATCCATAGAATGGAAATCCCTTTGGGGAGTACAGTAGAGTTGAATGTGTTGTAGTGTTGAGTGGCAGGCTGTTCACACTGTGCTGTGGGAACAAGGGATCTGTTTCCTGTCTCTCTCTCTCTTGCTCAGTGTTGTTGTTATTGATTAATGAGTACTGGGTTTGACTTGTGACCTATCTCTGTGTCCTTCCCTCTTTTACCATCTCTCTCTATTTCTCTCTGGCATTCACTCATTCCCATAGGCTAGTATAGTGGCAGGAAGACAAAGCTGTAATCCGAATGGCACTACATCCCAGCAGACTGTGGCCTCCCAAACCACTGTAAGTATTATTAAACCTGACATTGATATCTCACTCAAAAAGTCTGCAGTGCTACAGAAAAAAATAGCAGTGGGTATTACTTACTTGTAACCACTTTTTTATTTAAACATATGGGTGGCTTCTCTAACATTAGTTAAGAACATGGTTTATTATTTTGACAACGGCGCTTTGAGAAAGTAAAAATCATATGTTGTTAAGATTTTTCCTTGTTGAAACAGATAAACCTGGCCACATCCCCAGCAGCAGCTCATTTGATCAGTCGAGCCCAGAGTGGGAGCTCTGTTCCGGTGTGCATTGCCCAACAGGCCGTTCTGCTGGGAAGCTCCTCCACACCCACACTCACCGCCAGCCAAGCACAGATGTATTTACGAGCTCAGATGGTAAATCCTCTTACACACGCGTAACCACAAATGTGCGTTGTATTAATACTTGCCATCTTACAGCATCTTTTTCATTTAGCATTGGCTTATAAAAGTGGCACAGCTGCAGCTCTTTCAAAAAACCCAATAAGAGTCAGGATGGTGACCAAAAATGTTTTCGCTGGCACATCAGCTATTTTCTCCAAAACAGTTTCTGGCTGGGAACTGATTAGCTGTAAATGAGCTGTTTTAAGATCTGCCAGAATTTGAAAAATGAAGTCCTTTCAGCACTATAACAGCTGAAATGGCTCAAGTACTCTCTCTGATCTCAAATTTGATAGCCTAGGATTTGTTATATAAATGTCACTCATACATTCAGATAAAGGAACCATTTTGGTGTGATTTTCAGGCACAGCAAACTAATCTTGTGCAAGTAGCTAGGAGCCTAGGACGAGCTGTTCCTTTGTCCCCCCAGCTTATCTTCACCCCAACTGCCTCGGTCACAGCAGTTCAGCCAGAAGCTACTGCTCTGTCAATCAATACGCCGCCCATCAGTGGACAGGTAACCCTGACGTACACTAACCTGACTGTATCTATACCAATATATCATGTTTTTTGGTTGCCACACCAAAATAACTTTTATCTCTCTTTGCTTAGGTGCAGAACTTAGCTCTACGTGGCCAGCAGGGGGTGCTCACTTCCTCCCTTTCTCAGTCTCAGTTACAGAGTCTAAATATGAAACAAACCCCCGGGGCGTCCGCGCAGATTTCTTTGACTAGCCAGCCAGTGGCCCGACTGAAGAGTCCTGGAGCGGAGCCAACCCCCCAGGGAGCTGCTGCAAAAGGCAGTCCTGCAGAAACACCCTCAGAGACTGTGGGAAAAAACGACAAAACCAGTGACCTCACAACACGTGAGCTGAACATGTGTCCCAATGTGACCTCAGTGGCGGGCCATCCTCTCATCAGCACAGGTACTCCATCACTGTCCAGTTGTTCTTAACCAGGGGTCTTATAGTTAACTACAACTGAACCCACAAAAATATTTTTGGTAATTGAAATGACATAAACTAAATACAATTGGAAATAAACTAAATTACTTTATTTCAGCTAAGTGCTAATTATCATTTAGTTTAACTTGATTTACTAAAATAACTAAAACTAAAATAAAAATGACAAAAATAGAAACTATAAAAACGAATTCAAAATATTAATAAAAACTGTAATTGTATCGCAATGCTACTAAAATAACACTGGTCTTAACGTGATGCAGCGAGAGGAGGATCCAGTGAAAGTGTATCGTCTCGATTGTCTCACTAATGGAGGAGTGAAAGCAACAAGAAAAGCTCAAGTGAGAGGGACATCTGGCCTTGAGCATTAAACAGGGTGTCGGATTGCTGTGGCAGTGGTCTTGAGGTGCACACTGGGCGGCAATGTTTCGCGATAGCACACCTGCTTTGTGTGAATTTGTAGCCGGTGGGGTTCTCTATTTGTTTGCGGCCTCCAAAGCCAAGATATCCTTTATCACTGAGACAGATGTACAGCCTCTTTAGTTCAAGGACACAATTTGCCCCACATGCTAGTAAAGTAGTGAATATGTGCCATTCAATTTAGTAATGTACATCAGCAATTTATTTATTAACATTACTGAATTGTATCCTCAGTACTGTATGTATATATGTCAATGTTAAGCATAAAGCCATTATACCTATATGGATGCGCGACATATTGGTGCCGTATCAGTTAGGTATTAGAGTTTTGTTTTTTTCAGCATCGATCAACAGTGGATACTTATTTGCACATGCTCATTTACCCTAGTGTTACATTAACATCACGTTTGCCGTCATCTAACACTTTTAATCTTTAAAAACATTAATAAGTGTTTCATAATGTATATTTATAATGTTTTAATGTCTAAATTCGCTTGTGGGATTTCACATGACTGATTTAAATTTTGATTTATGTAGACAAAATAGTATAGAATTTTAAAATAATGTTTTAGCCATAGACTTTTAGAGGCTTTTTAATAAAAAAAATACCAAATCTGTCTTGTTGAGTCATAGGAAAACCAACAACATTCACATGTGTAGTTATTTGTTGTGGTATAAACAAAAAACCCTGGTCAGTCTGGACGAAACATAGAGATTCGGGAATATGAAGGGCTGTTCAGTGTTCACTCAGGACACGTCTGTGCTATTTCATTGTTTGTCTGTGTATCAGACGGACATCTTTGGCTATTCTATATTTTGGCCGTCACACTTTGCTGTTTTTTTAGCATTTTGTTTCATGAGCGTAAGAGGCCAATCAATTCAAGGGTAGTGGAATGGAAAAAAAAAGAAACCACAATCTGGAGGAACTTTAAGAAACTTTTGAACTTCTTTCTACTTGAGCACTGCCTTTTTTAAACATAGTCTCAAACGATGAAATACAAAAGCACAAAGGTCCAACACATTTGTCGCATGATGTTTACATAGAAAAACAATGGAATAGCACCCTTTGAACGGCCCCTGAGACAGCATGCCAAATTTAAAACCAGTTACACTTATAAAAACGCATCGTAAAAAACTACTGTGCTCTCTTTCATTCTATTTTTCGAACACAAGAATATGTCCTGTGTTAAAACGGCCCCTAAGAAAGACTTTTTTAAGCTTACATCAAGATTTTTTGCTTGTTCTTCCATTTTTTCCCCCATTTATCTTATAACACGTCATCCGTCACAGTCGTATTGATAGCAACAAGCCACACTCAGGACAAGCCAAGCCTTCAGTAGACCACTACAATCTGATACAAATGGAAACCACAAATGGGCTAATGTGTTATTTGTAGGTGTGGTTTTCTATGTATTTGGAAAGGTTCTGACCATTTCCTGTCATGAAAGCTTGACAGAGAGAGTTCAAACATCAATATACACACAGAACTGCTAGAGACGAAGCCAAAGAAACCATTAGAGCAGAGAGAAGGGTCAGTACTTACTGCCAACACCATCCATCAGTATGTTTTTCTTTACATACTCATTGCTTAGCAGAGTTTCATGAACCTACAAATAGCAGTATCAGCTCTGTTTAAACATGTTCCCAGTTCCAGTAGCAACTAAATGAAGACCTGTTAATATGGTAAATCTTTCTTGGATATAACCTACTATTTTTTAAAGAGGAAAAGTCTATGAAGAGACCAGTTGGTAAATGGTGTGTTGAATGGCTCACTCTCACATTGGCCATGTTTTCTTCATAAGGAATTCATTAGACAAGAAAAGCACATAGCCAGGAGCATGAAACTCAAAGTATTTTGACCATGACTGGAGCGAAACCTAAGTAAGACCAGACCTTTCTTGTAGTGACCACTGCAGAATTGAAGTGTTGGGCCTCCATGAAGTGTTTTGATCAAGGTTGAGATTGTGGACCAACAGATTCTTTAATCAGCTGAATGAACAGTAGTTGGAGAGACCACTAATGTCTGTACATGAGCAAAGAAACGCCACCCCCTTTACTTTGGGACAGTAATCAATAGCCAGTCAGAGAAAAAAAAAACATCAGTTTTTCTTTTTCAAACTGTTATGTAGGAATACTCTAGAGACTAGTGTTTCTCAAATCTGGCCATAGAGGGCCACTGCCCTGCAGAGTTTTGCCCCAGCCCTAATCAAAGCCACATGAGCAAGTTAATCAAGGTCTTCAGGGTTGCTAGAAAATTACAGGTAGGTGAGTTTGATCAGTGTTTGGATACTAGGAGCCCTGCTCTAGACTGCCGTTTTTTATGGTTGTGGCATGTCAAGCTAGTTTGGCAATTATTTCAAGAAGCTTGTCAAGTTCACAGTGAACTTGTTTTTGGGTTTAAAAATGCAGTGGCAGGGAAATGCGTCTTTAGTTTCAATTCTTCTCACTTTTCACAGTGTTTTGAAAAGGAACGCACATGTGTGACACACTGAAAACAACAAAGATGCTAGTCTAGCGTATATTTACATAAAAAGCAGAGAAGTTGAAAAGTTCTGTGTAAAAATAACTCTGGAAAGCACATGCAGGGCAGGGCTGAGAGTCGTGGGAACGGAGTGAGGCCGGTGGCATGAGTGCTAATGTAAAAAACATGCAGTGCTCACCTGCACACACCACACCTGTCTCGAGTCACATGGAGGAGCTCTGAAAGGACAAAAGGAGGGGTTAAGACAGCGAAGAACGAGAGTGAGTGGACTTTATGTTGTGTTTGTTTTAGAATATGAGGCAGTTGTCCATGAGGGGCTGGCGCTTGATTTTCTTTTTGTTGTTGTGTTGATTTTGTGATTAAAATTGCATTAAAAATTTGCCCGTTCTCACCTCCTCCTTCCGTTATCAATGAACTTTGTTTCAACGACGGTGCACAGAATGCAAGACGTGAGGCATTGGAATGAAAAGTTGAACGTTGCCTTTTAAGAATGCTTTGTCAAGTGTGAGAAGCTGCAAAAGAAATGAGACATGAGTGGAACGGTCAAGCATGTCCATCTTGTAGATGTTTACATTAAAAAAACAAAAGAGGGAAAAGCAGGGCAGTGGAATGCAACATGTTACGGAAAACACTATGTGAGTTTGGTCATCATGCTCCACAATACTTTGATTTTGATACTGTATATGTCAGTATAAACGTAAATGGATACATCTTTTTGTTGTTGTTGTTTTACATGTGCTTGAAGTAGCACTCAGTATTGAAGCTGGGTAAATGATATCCTTTAGTACTTATCCCTCAAAGGCCAGGAAGTTTTGCAGACGTTTCTTTTTTTGTCATATTAAACTGTGCTGAGAAAGGGCAGCAGTTAATTATTTATCAACATGGGTGGAACTTAAACCAGAATGTGGTCTTCAATGCTCAAAGAAGGCCCTGCATCTGTTGTTGCTATTCTATGAATGCTTTGAACTTAGCAGGCTGTCGGGGAGTGTTTCAATTTAAACACTATCTAATATTCTGTTCATTTTGACACTACAGAGCACCACATAAATGATAAAAAACAGACTCCCACTACCTCTCAACAGACTCTTTGTTTGCTTGTAGGAATTTGAAATCAAGACCATGACGTTTAATCGCTTGACTTATCACAAGTTGTTTCTTCTCAGAGGAAAAGCATATGAAAGCATTCTTATGATAGCATAAGAATTACACTTTCTTGAGTAATAATTTTCATCCATCTCAACAGTACTCCATAACATGTAATATAGATTGTGAAAAGCTTAAAGGTTAGCTCATCCAAAAATTAAATTTCTGTCATTAATTACTCACATTCATGTCGTTCCAAACCCATAAGGCCTACATTAATTTTCGGAATACAAATTAAGATATTTTTTATGAAATCTGAGGGTTTATGAACCACACTTTGGCAGCAACGTCATTGCACCTTTCAAGGCCCAGAAATGTAATAAAGAGATTGTAAAAATAGTTTTTGTGACTACAGTGGTTCAACCTTAATCTTATGAAGCGACAAGAGTGAGACTTTTTGTGCACAAAAACAAAACAAAGATAACAAATTTATTCAAAAATTTCTTCTCTTGCCTGTCAGTCTCCTACACTGTTGACGTAGTGCATCGCCTTCGGGTTCTACGTCAGAAAGCCGGCTCAGTATTGTCAGCTTTGTATTTTGTTTTAGAGCACAAAAATGATCTCATCACTTCATAACATTAAGGTTGATCCACTGTAGTTACGTGGATTATTTTAATAAAGTCTCTACTACCTTTCTGGTCCTTGAAAGGTGCAGTGAAGTTACCGTCTATGTGTGGTTCAGAAACCCTCGGATTTCATCAAAAATATCTTAATTTGTGTTCCGAAGATGAATGAAGGTCTTACGGGTTTGGAACGACATGAATTGAATTTCATTTTTTTTTGGTGAACTAACCCTTTAAGTCCAAGTAAGATTCTTCAAATTAGGACAAAGAGTCCAAAACAACTGTCCTTCATTTGTTCAGCCTAATAGACCAGAAAGTATGAACATTGTAAAATGACTCCTAGCGCATTTAAAGGTCCTGCACAAATTAAGCTGGCATTCCTTGGAGTTACCACAGCACGGGCTGTCAGAGTGTGTCTAACTGAAGGTTACTTGGAGCCATCTGATTCATCAAGGTCATAGGGTGCTTCATGAGTAGAAGAGTAGAGCTATGCTTTATAAACCTTACAGCTGACATTCCAGAACAGAAAGCTGAACTCAGCCAAATGAATCCATTAACCTAAAGTCAGCAAGACAAACCTGATAGAACAATGAAAACCCCTCAGGGAATCTCACAAGCATCACATTCAGTATGTAGCGCTATAGTCTAAAGTCTTCCAGTGAGACATTATTTAACATAATTTTCGCTAGGCGTGTACATGCTTTTAGCTACTAAAATGTATGATAAATCAGTTAAATAAATACACACACACAAACTGCATGTTAGATTAATTTACAGAGTGGAAATTTCTTATGCACAACAATCAACATTTGCTGTTACAGCTTGACTAAAAGTACAATGGAAAAGCATATCAGATATTATTTTTTCTATGTAGTTATGTTTCATAAACTATATGTATCTATGTACTATAGTGTAGCTGATATATCATATACTGTGTTTCTCTGAACCTGAAATGAGTGTGTCACATTAATCATTAAATATAGTTGTCTTTCGCTATATCTGTTCCAGCATTTACCCAAATTCAGACCCATCAGCTGCTGCAGCAGCATAAGCATCAGTTTGTGATACAGCAGCAGCCTCAGATACTGCAGAGAGGTCAAGCTCAGCTCTTAGAAGCTGCCTCCATTCATCCTCACGCAGTGCAAGCTGTAGCCATTCAGCCTGCCCTGCCAGCTCAACCTCAGCAGTGCCATGTCCCATTGCTGCCCAAAGTGCCTGTTACCTGCCAACAAGCCACCATCTTCCATTCCACCACTGTGAGTCAGCAGGCACTTGCCCAGAATGGACAGCCGCCCATGCTGAGCCACCGCAAAACAGCACCTCTACAGCTTACTGCAGTTAATGTCCAGATCCAGCCAGTTCAAACTCAAGTAAGTGGATAGAACATCATGTATTAGTTTGTTTCTTTATTTCAATGTATCCTAATTGTTTTAGTTTTACTTATTCCCTCCTATTCTGACCTTGTCCTGTTCTGGCATTGATTCCAGCTGGAAGTAGCCACACAGAATGTGTCAAATAAGGACGACCCTGTTCCTCTTAAAACGCAGCTGCTATCCATACCGACACAAGTGCCAACCGAAACAGAACAATCCCAGCCAGTCAAACAAACTCATCAAAGTAAAGTGATAGAAAACACAGAAGGTACTGATTAATGTATTATTTGTTTCATTTCCATAACTTTCATTTGTTTAGTTTGTTGGTTCAAAAAGGGTAATGGTTACAATTTTAAATTTAGCAATATCTGCAAGCATTGCTCGTGTTTTGATTGACACAAATTTAAATTTAGCTCCCCGTGTTTTTATCCCAATAGTCAAATGCACTCAACATAATCACTAACTTTGATTAATATATTTTGTTAAACAAGCTGCAATAAAACCAGTTTCCGCAGTCGAAAATAAAGCTTTTTTTAGTAATTTCAAATACCAGGGTACAGATTACAGGGGCGTTTGGGATTCTGATCTCTCCTAATGAAGGCTTGAGCCCCCCAAAGGAAATCAAAACAGAAGGCTGGATTGTGTAGAATAAGAAAACGTTAGAGTGATAACTTTTATGTATATAATAATATATGTTTAAAAAACATTTGTAAACATTTCAGCAGCCACATAAATTGCTGATTGTGATATACAGACAGGTAATCATAGCAACAGTGGGCACAGTAAGCACGTTCCATAATGATCATTATGGGATGGTACATCGACAAAACACAAGTAGTGTATTTATTTTAGATTTGCATATTATTAGATTTACATATCAAAAATTTATCACAGTTGATTTATAATCATTTATTTATTATCATATTACATTTTGCTTGATTTAAAGTGACAAAGTCAAAAACAACCAGCAGTAAAAAGCTTGATTAAAAATACCAATCATATAGATGTAGATATTATGTAGTTATTTATTATGCACTATAGTGTATCTATATACTATAGTGTAGCTGGTTACATACTGTGTGTTTCTCTGAAACTGAAATGTCACATCAACCATTAAATATTCATTCATTCATTCATTCATTCATTCATTCAAAAATGTCAAAAAAGACATGGGATACTGAAACTATTTTGGTCACATCCAGCTATACTATATTATATTTATTATACTATAAAGTCTTGGTCTAGCCAGACAGAGTGGCTACTACGTCACCACCATCTGTAGGTTTTCCAGTCACAAAAACACAAAGGCCAACGACGTGAGCTCTCCCCTCAAGCGGAAGAGTAGATCTGTCACACCCCCAGTGTCTATTGTCCACTCGAAGCACTTGCGAGAGTGTGACAGGCAGCTTCTGCTATAATTAGGGCGAGGGTCTGAACTCTGTTGTTCTCGGTGGGACGTGGGAATAAAGGTGGACACACTCTGGCTGTCTGGCAGGTGTGTTTGAGGCCTAACCTCTCAGACGTTAAATTATGAATGATGATAAATTGCTCTTTTATGAATGTAAATGGCTTGCGGGCATATGAGCGCTTGAATCATAAATCACGTCTTGTTTTTATGACATGTTTTATCATGCTTAAAATTTTGCTTGATATGGATCATTCATGGTGCGTTCATAAAAGTTTTAAAGCGTATTTTTGTTTTAGTTGAAACACATTTAGGGGTTTGTCATGTGTGGGATTACAAAGCATACACTTCAGTTGGCTCTTTCCATGCTAGCATAGAGGTGAGTCTCATAAAATCGAGTAAGTTCAAGTTCAGCTCAAAGTAGCTCTTCTTTGTAAAGCAAACAACAAAATCACTGTGGTTTTGCCTGATTAATTATTATGTTTCAGTAGCTTGCAATAGATGTCATTTCTCCAGACAGACATTGCCGTTTGAGACGAGTTTGGGTTTAGCTTACGATACTTAGACTCCATTGTGTTTCGACTCCCAGCTGCTGAGTGTGGCACATGAGTGGTGTTGTATATCTTACAAGCGATAGACTCACTATACATGCCCTTGTGTTACCCTGCCTCTCCTTTTGTCCCAGAGGAACCCAAGACCTTCTTATCGAAACATTTGTGTCTGCTCTCAATACGAGATAATCTTGCAGCTAATGCAGGATAGAGCCTTAAAAAAGAGAGCTAAAATTGTTTTCCCCAGTTGTATTTAAGATAAATAATAGTGTAGATTAATTAGTTTTAGAGACAACTTGATTTTATGGGTAATTCACAAGGGGGTGTTTTAGTAGAACAGTATATCTTATACAGTCTACTTGTACAAAGAAAAGACAGTCTGCAACCATAAGCAGTTTTTTGGATTCATAAAATAGAGAAAAACTCTTTGAAGTCCATGTGTACTGGAGGGTTTGAACGACTTTACTTCAGTATTGTGACGTATTTCCGTGTGAAACTGAATATTGAATGTGAAAAAATAGAGGACAGGGCTTGATTTTTGCACACCTCGTCACAATCCGTAGCTCGCAGTATACTGGCGTAATCGGAAAAGGAACACTGTTCCAGAGGGGAAGAATATTTTCAGACTTTGACTAAACATTATGAAGACAAACGCATTTTTTCCCTGTGGATTGGCTTGCATGGTTTAACTGATTTCCACAGGACTTGTAATGTTTTGATGGAGACTTTAGCATGCAATTTTGTCCTATAAATACATGCCATTCTGGTTGGTTGGTTAGTTATTAGTATAAACTTATTTTAAGGGCACAAAGATTAGGTATAGTTTTACGACCCTATCAGATTAAACCGATAATAGAATGCAGAATTTGATCTAGATCTGAAATTGGTATACTAGTATCCCTTCAGTTTGTCTTATATTTAAAGAAATGAGCATCATTTATTGTTATTTTCCTGTTTATTACTGAGAAGCTGCTTTGAAACGATTTGTATTGTATATAGCACTAGAATAAAGTTGGCTCGTCGTCACTGTAGATAGCCTACTAAGAAACAGTAGTATGGTACACTTTGTCAATGACCTCATATTTAACGAGTTATCTTAGAAATAAATTTAGCTGTTTTTCCATGTAAAATGTCAAAACATTTGACAGTCCATTAAAATAACGATTCAAGATTGAGATTTTGTTCATTCATCACTCTAGAAATGAGTCAGTAGTCGAGCGTACTGCAATGTGGCATTCCATGCTGCTAATAGTAGTATGGTAGTATGCAATTCCAAAGATAGCCATGAAGTACGTGCGCCTGACATGGAGCCGCTCACGAGTTTTAACCAATCACGGAACGCCTCTGTGCTAAATGCGACCTGCTATTGGACACAATTCCAAGCGCGAGGGACCAATCGGAGCTGCGTAATGTTTCCTATTCAGTTCCCCCATACAAAGAGGATTAGAGAGTGCGGCCCCGCTTCTCACATTGAGGGAATCGGTTAGAACGAACAAATCCACGTACACAAAAAAGTTAGGATCGGATCATTTGTTGTACTGCTTTGTATATAACACCAGTGGATTATGGAGGTGTACTCGGAAGCGTTGGAATGCTAAATTCACTTGAGTGTTTTCCTGTTTTGGCGCTTGAAAGTGTAAGTAAAGAGTGCGCGAGCGGAACAAAGGCGTGTGCTGTTGACAATTACCAGGACGCCAGTATGTGAAACCCTGCCAAAATTTCAGGATATAAAGTTACAAAGTGAATCGCTACATGTCCCGGGACGGAGGGCTGCGACGGGGCTTTTAGATGCCGAAGTGTTGTTTGCATGCGAGTGTTTTGAACCGTCTCGAGGAAGCATGGGAGTGCAGGCGTACATTTGGCAATTTTTCAAAACGGATAACGTTAGTGTTCAAAAAAAAAAAAAACCCTCACTTTGACCTGGACAGCATATATAGACGCATAGCTCCTCTTAAATCAGTTTTGTGGTGTGATTTAACCGGACATTACAGGTCAGCTAGAAGTAAGCAGGTGGCGAGTGTGTTTGATTCACTCTCAGAGTGAACGTTAACATGTGAGCAAACAATGTGTGAGTAGTTTAAAATTTCACTTGATACAGTGTGCCTGATCTCCAATCTTTCATGTTTTATGAAAACACTAGGAGACCTATGAGCGTTATGTTTTTGATTCGTTCATTTCCATGAATCGTCAGAACATGGTTCAAACCCGTCCTGAACGACTCTCTAATATTCAATTACTATTAGCTGAAAAGCATGCTGTAAATAGGGTTATTACGCAGCTGTTAATAATGTTGATGGTTTAATCAACACAGACGAAACTTAGTTTTAATAATATTACAACGTGTCGAAACTTACATTTTACCATTGTTTAATACGAATATTGTATTTACTTTTTAAACTGCCTGTTTTTATGAAGTTACTTTAAATATCCGTGGTATTAAAACGTAAAGAACGTAGTAAACTAAACGACAGTATATACACAAAATGTCAACGTGCACGCGATGACGTAATCACGCAAAAAGATCACTGAATCGATTCTTTGAATTGAGCTGTTCTAAAGAACCGTCTCGGTGTTGTAGTGGTTGATGGAAACTGTTGTGCTTGTGTTCAGCAGGCAGAGTGAATGTGAAGTCAGGTGTGGGTTCACCTCCAGCCATGACCTCGGGCAGCGGGAACAATGCGCCCACGGTGACCGGCAGCGCTCCGCAAAATGGCGAGAGTAAACCGCCGCCACAGGCGGTAGTAAAGCCCCAGATCCTCACGCATGTCATCGAGGGATTCGTGATTCAGGAGGGAGCGGAGCCTTTTCCCGTGAGTGCTGCTTATTCCAACCCATCCCGTCTTCTTTTTTACGTTTGCAGAACTTGTTTCTTAAGTTTGTACGTTGTAAAATATTATTTTAACTATATATATATATATATATATGAAACAATATGATTTGTCTTTACATAAATGGCACTTTTGTTATAGAAACTAGCGCTGCAGCTGCTGAAGTAACAAAAGCTTAAATATTATCGTTATTGCAGTTAGTGTTGAAATAGTAAAACATGGTATTTTAAACATGCCCAACTTAAGTTGACCTGCTTGCTGGTCATTTGTACTCAACTCTAATCTCTGGTTTCACAGACAAGGCTTAAATCTAGTCTCCGATTAAAATGCATGTTTGAGCTGTTTTAACTTGCACTGACATGTCTTAAAATATCACTGCCATTGTTTTCTCTAAATGCTATCCAGTAAGTTTTAAGTCCTTATTTATTAATAGAGGCACCCTTCCCTCTAGTGGACAATATACCACAGTTCTAACTTGTGTCCACAGACTTTGGAAGAAGACTTTGAGCATGCTGTGTATGTTCTTGTGTAGTGAATCTTTTTTTTCTATGCAACGCCTTGTGGATCTAACCAGATTGAACGTCCGTCCTTGCTGATCGAGAACTTAAAGAAGCAGAAGCAGCATCAGGCTTATTCAGACCTACAGAAGCATTCTCGCAATGCAGACACTGAGATGGAGGACCTTTCACAGCAAGGTAATGAGATTCGTTTGTGCAGCAATACACTACACGACTTTTGCCTGAACAGTCTGGACAAGTCACGGTCAGTTGACGAAAGTCAGAGCTAGTCTGCTGACGTGAGTGGACGGATTTCACAGAAAAAGATAGTGTATGAAAGCATAGACTCCCTTTTAACCTTCAGACTGTGATTCCATCCAGTTGGAGGAAATCAAACATGAGTCGATTTTAGAACACATTGTTTACATTTGTCTCCTAGCAATGAGGCTTTTTGTTTGTTTTATGCAAGCTTGCTGGATTTGGATCAACTTTAAAGTCTGGGATCCTCAATTGTTTAGTATAGGATGCCCAGTTTTTCTCAGGAACCATTTACAAAGTCAGCCTCTAGGCTAGGGACACACCAAACCAACACCAAAGAACTAGCGCTGATAAAAGTCCACTGTATTGTCGCTTCGCATCGTCTGCGTTGGTGCAAAGAAAAAAACTGCTCGGGAACTAGGGCTGTGCGATATCTTGATGTTTTAACGATTTGCCAAATCATATTACCGACTATTTCACTCGTTTTTAGAAACCAATCAAAACTCTGCATGAAATGTTCACGAATTCACTGCGTGATCGAGTATATATTATATACTATTATAAGTATCATTAATCATTAGAATCATTATAAGTATATATCGAGTACTATTGCGTGCATGTATTCAGAGTGTGATTTTGGACAGAAGTTCAAATGAGTGAAGAAGCTTGTCAATGAAGTACGGCTTCAAATGCTAATCCATCTGAAAGCACTGCGAGTTTGAGTCGCTTATAATGCACATTTGAAAAAGCAACACGCGTCAAACATCTGTCCAGACATGAGAAGCATTTAACATCTTTGTCCAACAAAAGACAACGTTTAATAACATGGTTTTACTCCGAACTCGCTTCATAACAACAGTTTAGCATCTTTCTGTGAGGTGATGTGGCTTCTTACACAGAATAAGGTAGTCGTGTGTTTGTTGGTCATGTTTTATCAGTCAAAGCATTTCAATCTTCTGTTTATTCAGCTATAGCGATATGTGTTCTCATCTTCTGCTGCAGGGCTTATTTTGAGTTTCTGCGCAAGAGCGCCCTCTGGCCTTCAGATGGAGAAGCATTTACTACTGATCACAGAGCCGTACAGCTCTGACAAGCTGCGCACTAAATAATTGCGGTCTTTGCCAAATCACGATAAATCGTGCAGCTCTAATATGAGGATTATGAAAAGCTTCAGGAGTCAACTGAACACGGCGCATTGCAGCAGACAGGTCAAAAACACACACGCGCAATGTTGGCCGAATCATTTAGCAAGTCCGTTCCTTACGACAGAAAAAGCGTCAGATGGAAAGATAGGATAGGACAAATGCTGTCAATTACATTGCCAAATAAAACACTTTGTTAAACATTAAAACATCTGATTATCGTTATTGGAAAAATCCTAGAACGTATCAATCATTTTCGCACACCCCTAATGTGAACACACCGAGAGAACACAGCCAGCATGCGCGTTCTGTGTGTAAGGGGAGACACGTCTTTTTTTTTTTCCATATATATTCATCTATATTTGTAATTCAGCTGCAGATACACAAGCTGTAAACAAAGTAGCATGTGCTTACTGCTTAGAATTTCATTCATGCTGATCACTTTCTATATTCCACTTTGCTCACATTAATATTAAACATTCGCCCAGGAACACTCCGGTAGATGACGTAAAATTAGAATAGCCTTCTGTCTGTACCGCCTTGACTTCTTTGCTCATTGTTTTGCTGTTATTTTCACGCTTCGACTCGTTCACTAAACTGAACAGCCAGTCAGAGTTCTCTCTCTCTCACCTGATGCCGATTCTACTTGTTGAATCGTTCCGGCGACATCCGACTAGAACCAACAGTGCAGAATACACCGGGAAAATGTAAATCGGCCAACACTTGAAAACAGTACGCCGTTGCCCGACGGCCAATCATCGGCTTGGTGTGTCCCAGGCTTTAGTCACACATCTGATGGATCACTGGCTGTTGTCCAATCAGCCATAATGTCAATTCTTTTACAGAGCTGAATAATCAGATCGCTGAGCCAGTGCTGTCATGTGAATTCTGTGGAAATGTAGACTTCGCATTCAACTTCAAGAGATCCAAGCGGTTTTGTTCTACGGTGTGTGCAAAGAGGTATGTGGATCCATCTGTACCCACAAATTATTTTAGATATTTTTATCAGCATTTGGTTGCACATGTAAACTCTCGATTGAGTGGTCGGTTTACTCGTTTTCTTCTCTTTCAGGTATAATGTTGGATGCACAAAGCGAATGGGACTTTTCCCAAGAAAATCAACATCGGACAGCCCAAAGAAACAGAAAGCCTCCAACACCAATCAACAAAACAGCAGCACGGATATCAGGAAACGGGTAATTCCTTTTCTTTGGGGCTTTTTACACTTTTCTAAACAAGTTTCTAAACACCGGGTAAACAGAGTTATGAGTTAAATGCTTCATGTTTCACACTGCTCATAATTTACACAGGGTTAACTGTATATCCTGGGTATTCATAAGCTGACATTTCACATTGTACATTCCTAAACCCTGTTTCAGAGATGCTGACATTTTTCCTTTTAAACGCTGAATTTACTGTTTACATACAATGTGCAGTGTTTCTGGGACTGTCCAAAGCAGGCAAATTTGAGTATGCAATTGGTTATCTGTTGCTAAGTGTCTAGCTGTAACATTCTTACACCACATAGTTTCTCCCTGTACAATTTTGGCACCGCAATGCAGGGTTAACGCTGCAAAAGTGGTGCTAACCTTGCTCCGGAGCAGTGTTTCATAGCCCCGGGTTAAAAGCTGTTCAGAACGATGATAACCCGAGGTTAAGCGCAGTGTGAAACTCATTTTTCTCATTGCAATGTCCCATTAGGGTCGTCTATGTAGAAATTAGATTAATTGTATGACTTGTTCTCTCATAGAACCCAAGGGCTCAAACAGCCGTGGGAGGAGCATCTTTGTTGTCCCCACACTCCTCTCATCCATGTCACGGTGATTCCAGCCAGTGCTCAGACATGTCCAGCTACGAAGAGCCCATTTCTCCACTGTCCAGCTCAAGCTTTGGAAACCAAAGGCTTCCGAACAAGGAAAGTTTCGTTCACAGTAGAGATCTCCCTCTCCTCACGCAGCACTTCTTGGCCAGCGACCCCACCAAGTGGAACGTCGAGGATGTTTATGAATTCATCTGCTCTCTGCAAGGTAGCTAAATCACTTTCGTTTGCTTTTTTGGGTCGCCAATGAGTTAAACGTCACTAAAAGCTTGTCTTTTGCGCCAGGCTGCCAAGAGATCGCAGAAGAGTTTCGCTCTCAGGAGATTGATGGCCAGGCCTTAATGCTCCTCAAAGAGGATCACCTCATGAGCACCATGAACATCAAACTGGGCCCCGCACTGAAAATCTTTGCCCACATCAGTATGCTTAAAGACTCGTAGCCTTTCCCACAGCTCCATCTGGTTTGGAAAGGACACCCTAACACCTCTGCACTGGTTTCCTTATCCCATTGTGGCTTTGGGTCCTGGGGATTGCTGCTCCTCAAAACCATAAACATGTGTATAGTTCTCAACACAGTTGAACCGTTTCATCGTTAAAGCATGATGGCGTGACTTGATTACAAATCGCTCGTGTATTCAGCTTGTGCCAGCCTGGGAGGGGGCGACAATCCATCATATCAAGAAGACAAGCACAAGTACTTTGCCATTTGTGCAAACAAATGTTCATCGTATGGTAGCATGCAAACAGGTTTACAGTTTCTTTTCTGTTTTGAACTGGACTTGTGATTTGTCTGTCAAAGTGACGTTTTTGTAGTTCTGGTTCTCGCTGTCACAGCAACATGTTCGGTTAGCCGAGGAAAATGTTGTACCTTTAGCCTTGCAGTGTGCCATCATTTGTAGGTAGTAAGCTGTGTTCAGGTTTCTTCATCTCACAGGTTATTCCTAATTTCATTTGATATTACATCAGATTTTTGTACTCAAACGTGGCATTTTTGACACTGATTCACAGGTATAATGGATATGGGGACTTTGACTCTCCAGGATGTGCCTAATATTTTCTAAATATCCCAAAGATTGCACACACATCATGCTTTTAGTTCAAGTGAAATCAGTATGTCAAAAATGCATTTCACAGCATTAAGGTTTAAGGACTAATACCGCTTTACATTTAAGTTCTGAACCCATCCTTCCTACGATCTGTGATAAGTTTTTATAAATCACTTTTATCCCAACCGTCAATGTGTGCACTCATGTTTGGGATGCTGGTGCAGCTTGTCTATTTTTACGTTCATTTGATCAAATTTCTGTATTTATTGAGAGCTAGTCTCCGATTCTGTTTTTATATTTGAAAATAAAGCTGAGAAAACAAAGTTGTCAGATGATTGTTTTTCAAAAGAATCATCACAGAGCGAGTGGACGAACTTTTAACACAACTATTAAGCGGATAAAACTTAATTTTGGAGGTGTTTTCCTAATGCATCAAGTAATTTTGTTTGGGGTTTTTTAGCATAGCTGTCCTCCGTGTAATTTCCAATGCCACCTATCGACGTGGGTCATAATGATACCGAGTCTTATGTCAATTAAACTCTTAGTTTTAAATGGCTGTTTACACAACTCCCTTACTTGTATAACAATTAGAAACTTGGCTGGCACAGGATTTCCTGTCAAATTGTTCCATCTCGTGTATGCCTGCCGGTATATCAATTTACGCTCGTTTTTTGTCTTTGTGGTTTTAATGGCATCATACCTTTTCTGCTGCTTCGGCCAAACAAGTACTGATTCTCAACTTGTCTCTGCTACTGAATCACTTTAAGTTTGTTCCATTGTCTAATTTTCGCTACACTATGCTACTATCATATTTACAGATGCAGCACCCAATGAGTGCGGATCACATTTCAAGATGGCGAAATATATTGAGGGGGTGACCCACCATATTAGTGCTGCCTTCACGTGCTCTCGGAATGATCCTAATACAGGTTCCCTAGGTAAAAAAAAAAAAAAAAAGGCACATGAATGCCCTCCCATTTTGAAACTTGAATGCGATTAGCTTGTAATCATGACTTGTGTGAATTATTAGTGGGAATTAGCACATTTCCGATCGCATGTGAAGGCAGCATTAATGGTGCAGTAGGAGATTGGGAAATGGTAATGTTTCATTGCTAGCATTGAAAGCATATGATCCCACCCTCCCTGCAAATCCCGCGCAAACACACAGCTACTCTTGGCAAAGCGTTAAACCACCTCATGTCTCAAAGTACATAACATTACAATAATAATGAACGTAAACAACTTAGAGAGCTTGTACCTGACTGCTGCAGGTCAATTTATGCGTTGATACTGTTGACATGGAAATGCCTTATTCTGAGTCTAAGGACTTGAATAATCGCCTCTTTGGTAGTCATGGCATGAACGCAGCATAAGCTCGTTGTTTTGATTAGGTAAGAACTATAAAAGATGGCTGCTGTTTGTTTGCGGTGCTTTTGACTGAGTAACTGTTAATATCTGTTTGCATGGCATGAAACGCGCAAACACTGTGCACGAAGGTATGTAAAACACCTTATCAGGCAGGTAGAACGTCATACTATTTCATTCGACCTATGCCTTTCACAGACGATATATATAAATCAAAACACATTTAGACCATTTAACACAGTGATTGCTATGAGGAGACTTGCAACCAGTATAACAAAAAATGTTTCTGTAGAGAATCACCTGCACCTTTAACATGTATTTTACAAATTGTACCACACTTCTGAATGCTCCTTCAAAGACACAGTAAGAACTTTTTGTGGGACACCAATCATAAAATACCAACTACCTGACCGAAATCACTAAAATTGGTGTTCTGGAAAAAAAACATACCAAGCTATGTGACAATGTTGTACTCCATAAATGCATAAAAGAGCCAATTCTTTGCCTTTTACTTGTTAAAATCAATAGGTTGCTGTCGTAACCGCGATTCTCTGAAACATCGAGTGGAGAGATCCACCTATCAGAAGGGCATCCGTACCTGACCTCAGCAGAAGCATCCAATTGCAGACAGCTAGACAAACAGCAGCGTGCAGCCAATGCCAGGTAAGGCCCCACCCCCTTACCTGAGCACATATAAGGCCAGTGCACGCTGTTATTCCTCAGCAAGTATATTCGCTTCTCGTGCGGCAAGCAGGGCAAAGCTGGTGGATCTCTCCACTTGATGTTTCAGAGAATCGGCGTTACGACAACAACCTATTGTTCTCTTTCATCATCTCGTGTTCGAGATGCACCTATGGGAGAGACATGGACAACTCCCCAATTGCCCAATACACTCCGTGAGGTTCTGCAAGCCAGGACGGTCACCCCTAGGAGCGGTGCCTGACGCGTTGCATAATCAACCACCAAGCAACCCTGATACACTCACATAACTGTTGTGCGCATACAGGACATGAAAATGCGTGGAGCACCCACATGTAAACGCACCCAGCAATCATCCAGGCAGGAATGTAAATTCATGCTTGGTGACACGAACGTTCGCGGGCTGTCTGCCTGCCCACCCCCCGAACCTTTACAGCAGTGTGACTAAAAAAGGAAGAAGAGGGGAAGGTAACCAGGGGCTATGAAGACCCCACACCTAAGACAGAGTGTGCTACCGAAGATTTGGTGACATCCAGATGGTAGTAATACACAAATGTATTGGGAGAAGCCCAGCTAGCAGCAGAGCAGATATCCTGCTGTGACATTCCCCTGAACAAGGCCCAAGAAGTAGCTAAGCCCCGCGTGGAATGAGCTCTGATGTTCTCAGGGGGCTGCACACCCTTTGAATCATATGCCAGAGCAATCGCCTCTACAAGCCAATGTGAGGGGCGTTGCTTGGATATGGGACCCCCATGGTGGGGGGGCGCCCATGAAACAAAGAGCTGGTCGCTCCTGTGGAAAACACTGGTCCTGGTTATATACGTTTGTAACGCACGAACAGGACAAAGAGCATTTAGCCTCTGATCCTCCATAGGTGGAGGGTGAAAGGCGGACAGCTCCAACACCTCCACTGTAAACGCAGGGAACCACTTAGGCATAAAAGCCGGGTTAGGCTTGAGAAAAACCTTATCTTCGCTCAGAGAGAATTTAGTGCACGAGGAATGAACTGAGAGTGCATGCTGCTCACTGACACGTCTAGCTGAAGCCAAGGCCAAGAGCAAAGCCGTCTTGAAAGACAGCAGCTTCAGGGAAATACTCCCCAGGGGCTCAAAAGGAAATTGGGAACGAGCCTCCAGCACCAAGGAGATGTCCCACTCAGGAACAGTTCTCCTGATGACTGGCAAGGAATGACGGGCCCCCTTCATAAATCTGCAGATTAGGGGATGCTGCCCGACCGTTGAGCCCTCAAAGCCCACATATGACAGGCAGAAAAAGCCGCCGGGTAGACCTTAATAGTGGAAAAAGTCCTGCCTTTAAGGTCTTGCAGGAAACAAAATGTCAGGAACTGAACACTGATATGATTAGAGACCACGCCCATCACACCACCTTTCAGACACTAGCCACTTACAACCATACAAGGACCGTGTGGAAACAGCCCTGGCATTCTGTATAGTAGCAACCACACGCTAGGAAAGCCCTAGCGCGTTTAAGTTTGTCCTCTCACGGGCCAGGCCCAGAGAGCCAGCCTGTCTGGATGTGGGTGATAAATTTCCCTGTTCACCTGAGACAATAAATCTGTGCGGAGGGGAAGGCACCACTGCTGGGCACATAACAGAGGGATTATCTCTGCCAGCCACGGCGCTTTGGGCCACCTAGGTGCGATCAGAATGAGAGACAGACCCCGCTCTCTCACCCTGGCCAGCGTGGGAATTATCAGGCACAGGGGAGGAAAGGCATACAGCAGCACTTCAGGCCATGGATGGGCCAATGCGTCCATCCCGAGGGGCACGTCCATGTCCTTTAGCGAGTACAACAAATACAGTGGTTGTTTTCGTGCGAGGCGAATAGATCTACGCCTGCCTGTCCGAATCTCATCCATATCAAACACACTATCTGAGAGTGGAGACACCAATCTCCGTAGTGTGGGTTCCCCCTCGATAGAAGGTCCGCCCCTCTGTTCAGAATACACGGAACATGAGAACCGCCTGCTCCACACTTAGAGCTTGCGAGCTAGAGCATGGAGCTTCGAAGAGCGCAAACCGCCCTGGCGATTGATATATGCTACTCCTGCGGTGTTGTCGCAGCGTATAAGCACATGATGTCCCTGTAGACGAGGCCGAAAAAAATTCAGAGCTTTCCAAATGGTCATGAGCTCTAAATAATTTATGTGTGCTGAACGTAGTGTGTTTGGCCACAAACAGTTCACCGTTCTGCCCCCCTGAGTAGCACCCCAGCCTGTTAGGGACGCATCTGTCGTCACGACTTTCCGCAACATCACCGTCCCCAAAGGGGTTCCCTGTGCGTAAATGTCTGTGCTCATCCAATGGCGCAGAGTTGCCCACATCATCGTCGTCACCGGACCCAGACGGTTTGTCGGCAAACGTAAGGCTACCCACGAAGATGTCTTCTTCGGGAAACGCAGGATTGGGCTGGTCAGCCCAATTGAAGGGCGCTGCGCCCCGGGAGGCCTCCGGTAGCGCAGCGTCCTCACCGTGTCCCCCATCCGAATCTGAAAAGTTGAGATCGACGCACTGTGTCGTGGCAACTTTTAGACGGCGCCGCAGGAGCTTCTTTGGCAACAAGAGGCAATGACTACAGTTATCCAGGATCTCCAAGGCCTCTTGCGTATGCTTGAGGCCCAAGCAGACCACGCAGAAGGGGTGCGGATCCTTGGCGGCGATTAGCGCCAAGTGACATACTAGCGAAAATTCGTGGCGGGCAGCCATGGAAAAGAAGAGGGAGCGTGGGCGGCTCAGGACGCAAAACAGCTTGTAGGGCTGAAGCAAAACACTGTCACGTCTGGCGGAGGCTGATCTGACGATGTGTCCTCCTGAAGACACGAAACGTGAACAGTAATCCAACCCGAGCTGTGCAGAGATCGCGAGAAGCGAATGTTGACTGAAGAATAACAGCGCGCACTGGCCTTATATGCACTCTGGTAAGTGGGTGGGGCCTTACCTGGCATTGGCTGCGTGCGTGCGGTCTGTCTGGCCAGACTTGGTGCAACTGGACGGATGCCCTTCCCATAGGACGAGATGATGAAAGAGAACAGCTGTAATTACTGTAACAAATACAACCTTGCATTACCATTAGTAATTGAACCCCTTATTACTTGTATTTAAAATGTAATTAATTATATGTACAATGTATTAATATAGAACAGTTATTTTAACAAATGTAATACTATGTCACAAATTTACTGTTTTTACTATATGATCAAATAAATGCAACTTTGGTGGCATAAGAGATTTATTTCAAAATCATTAAAAACCCTTAGTCCCCAAACTTTTGAACAGTACTGTACCTGTTGACTAAATAAGAGCCATGGGAACATTGTCACACGAAACCTGCGAAGCCCTCACTGGCAACCCTTTATAAAATGCACACCATCACCCCAGTTTTGTACTTATATGAATCTTTTTTGTCTTTAATTTATTTACAAGCTTTAAATTTGCTCTATCAGTATGAAGAATAACAAGCACTTTAGATTCAGCAACATCTCCTTAGTGTTTTGTACATGTCACCATCTGCTTATTGACGTCCATTCTGAGCTCTCGTGTGATCCGGGCAGTCCCCTGAATGCATAGTTCCTGCATGTTCCTGCCAGATTAAATATTTCACAAAGAGCAAGCTAAAGCAGAGGAACATTTTGAATGGTTATTGAGTCAATAACCTTCAACACGAACTAAACACTTTAGTGCTAAACGCAGACCAAGTCTTGTCTGTGCTCAACCCCCCAAAAAATAATAATTTCAACAATTTGAAAATCACAGAAGTTGTTTAATAACTGTTATTGTCATTATATTAATAATAAAACTATTAACATTATTTCTCTATCCACCAATAACCGCTCGTTGTGACTGTCTGCAAATGTTAAATACCCTTTTGTGTATGCTGTTCTTAAAAAAATAAATTAACGAGTCTGAACTTACGTTTCGTTTCATTGTTGCAAGTTTGTATTATTAAATTCCTCTTAAAATGTAACAAAATAAAAAACTTAAATGCAATATTTCTATAAATAATACATTTTTTTTTAGTGCTCCAGCAATTTTACGTCGTCATAGGGTCGCTGCACGTCAGTACCATTTGATATTCTTGCTGCACTCCATCCATCCTGATGCATAATGTGTTGCTTATGTTACATTTTAATTTGATGCAGTTATTGTATTGTCCGTTTGTCCCCTTGTCAATTGTCCTCTGACTCCTCCTCAGCCTCGCGCAGCCACGTGAAGAAGGCGGTGACTGACTTCAGGGCCACGCCCTTGCCTTGCTGTTCTGCGGGGTCTTTACTGACCTCCCACTTATAGAAAGCGTCTTCAGATATCACATCCTCATCGTACAAACAGTCAAAGAACATCCGGAGCAAATCTGTAAAAAAATTTTTTTATAAAATTAGTTTAATCTCTTAAATCTCTCTTTATCAGTTCGTTTTTATATGGAAGCTCATCAAAAAAAAAATAAGTATAAAATCTAAATTAAAGAACAAAACATCCATTATATAACACAAGTATTGCATTTGGTGTAAGTTTAAGTGGGAATGTAAAAGGTTTTACTCACTAGCAGGCTGGTCCAGTTTTACTATCAAAGCTTGAAGTGCATAAAGTGCTTGCAACTGTCTCTCTGTGTCCGAGTTAAGGTACTTGTGTAATACAGGCAATCTCCTCTGGATTATGGTCAAGTCCACTTTGCATGAGGAGCCCTCGGCTGCAGAAGGCACAAGATTTGAGCGTTTGACATATTAACATTAGAAACTGTATTTGTATTGGGTTAAATATCACTAAGCAATTCCCCCTGCATTTTTTTTTCATTATGCACACAGAACGTTTCCAACACCTTGAAGCTATGCATGAAGAATTAAGGCAGTTCTGAATGGGGTCCAACCTGGTACTGTGTGGCCAGTGAGTCTAGTTGTAAATGTGTTTTTATTTTTTAAATTGGTTTATTTATATTACATTTTGATTTCAATTAACGTGGGAGGGAAAGTGAGATTTTTAGAATTTTTTTTTTAAGTTAGTTGGCCGTCAAACAATTATTGGCAGTTGAAAACCCCCCAAATCTGATGTAATGTCTCATTTCAATGTAAATGATAGTAGGGGGGTTTTAACGGTCCTTGCTATAATGGAAATTTGAGATTAATTATGGCTCAGCCATTTCCTTTCTGAGTTTCACTACCCAAAACAGTTCTCTGCTGTTATTGTGCAAAAGAAATACAGAGCCACTTACTTTTCACTGCTGCCTTGCACACAGCAGTCATTAAAGCTCTGAGGAAAGGAGGTGAGCTCATTTCTGATTCATCTAAATTGGCCTGTAATAAATGATCACACATCAATGAGAAGATCATTCACAGAGATGCACATCCTTCAATGAAATGAATGTAAATGTAAATCTACCTCAACCCAGTCGAAGATTTGTTCATCGCCAGCCATGTCCTCAAGTAGTAGTTTTTCAAGTTGCTTGTTCAGTTCCTCAGGCGAGAGCGTTCTCTTAGAGACAGCCTCGGTCAGGTTTGAGCCGTCAGAAAGAGTGAAGTCTAATTTCTGAAAGGTCAAATTAGAAACGTAACTCGTTCAGTAAGGAACAGCTGCTTAATAGGTGAATGTTTTGATAGTTAGCACATATTAGACCAAGTAAACGAAGGCTCACATGTTCTGTGATGAAGCTGTGCACATCCTCTGTTTCAGGTATAAAATCTGCCCAGCTCAACCCAGAGTCCCTCCATAATGATCCCACTTTCCTATGGCTCTGAATCACACACAATCCATTTATTTCCCACTTAGAAAAAATGTTACAAATATGGCAACATAAACAAATAAACGGTTTTAGCTTACCATTTGCTTGCATAGAAGGTGCAATATATCAGAAAATAATATCCCAGCTCTTCCCACAGGGAGTAATGATTTGTTAAATTCACTGCAGAAACAAAATAAGCAAATGAAACTAAACTTGTGTACAGGCAATTACTAAAGCCGATGAGTTTAGTCTGAATTCAACAGCACTGGGGTAAAAACTCACCTAAATAATTCTCTCATAGAGATTCCCCCCTCTCGAAGTACAGGGGTCACCAGCTCCGCAAGGTACAGCCATATATGGGGAATATCAATGGCCATATCATCTGCTAATTCAAGAGTTTCAGAGAACCTGTGGGGACAAAACAAATACATTAAAATCCAAGAATGGAATGTGACATTTTTTTTCCAAAGTTGGCAACTGGAGTCGAAGGTTTTTACTTTTTCTTTCAGTTTTAAATGTATTGATAGAAAACAGCCTTATTCAATCAAATACTACAGAATTTCATGCAATTTCGTGCCCGGTACACCTACACTAAAAAATGTCATCCTTGTCCATTGTTTGCGCTATTCCAGAAGTTCCGATCACTAAAAATGTCACTGTTCTCAAACTAGTTTGAGGGTATCTCTTGACCACTTCACACAAGCGCTTGTGGATGCAAACGTCTTTTGTTGTTGCCGTCTATATTAATTTATTGCCGTTTCTTTTTCGACTGTGAATCAACAGGCCGGGCCAGTGTCGCCACCTTGTGGACCCACTAATTAGTGCCCAAAAAAATTGCATGAGCGAACTGAGCGGACCGAGTTCACATGCGTACAGTACACATATTATGCAGATGATGAAATTTACAATACATGCTGTGTATGCATAACCTAGTGTACACATAAAAAGTGTAAAAACTAAGACTTCAAAGTATCAAGTCTGAAAAAAATGCAAAAATGGAACAAACTTTAAAAGTGCAAAAAGTCAAGTCTGATCTCACGCATCACTGTTTCCGGGTCCAAGCGGAACGCAAAAGCAAACAACAAACTGTGCTAATATACACTCACAGTGTGCTGTGATACAACAGAAAAATCATAACCTTTCTATATCAAAATCTCAGTTGGTGACAGACTTGAGTGTACACATGAGTTTTTAAAGCTTAGCTTAAAGGTGTATTATAAATGAATAGTGCTCATAAATGGCTGGAAACTGTATTTTATACGGCATGAGTCACTTAACTCTTTCCCCGCCATTGACAGAATTTTCCGGCTTTCCGAGTTTTCACTGTTTTACGGTAGGGGGCGCTATAACGCATCTTCTGAAAGAGTACATAATCTCCGGATCGAAACACAGGGGGGAAAAAGGAGCAGAAACAAGCGATAAAAAGCATTGCTTATGCACGTTTTAGTCTTTGAAAAAAGAAAAAAGAAACAGTTTTCTCAGTTTTTTGTTTAAAATATTCCTTTATCATGAAACACACATTCAAGTGATGAACAAAAAGAATGCATGATGCTAGGATTAAATGTTTTTTTGTTGTTGTTTGTTTATTTGTTTGTTTAAAAGCAGAGGCTCTGTTCTTTCTTTTGATATATTGCACGTTTAGATATTCACACCACAAAATATTCTAGGGGCCATGACATTTTAGTGAAAATGATCAAAAACGCTGACGGTGGCTGGCAACTTTATTAAAGAAAAAAATGAGTTAGATGTATATACATTAACTTAGCCACATGCTAATGGAAAAATCTTTCTTGTTTTAAAGCAGAAAGTAAACAAGATTCACTAAAATAAAACTGAAATTATGTAAAATGTTTTCATTATCAATTATAATTTTGAATGATTAGTTATTGCATTAGTTATTTCATGCAAACTCAAAAAGTTAAAAGTGCTGCAATCTCACCCTTTAAAAAACTGAAGTTTGAGGAGGATTCCAGCCTGCAGGAGCTGGTAGAGCAGCTGACCCATATGGTCTCGCGTGATCTGACTCCTCTCCAGCGTGGACTCCACACCCACCCGCACAAACACATAGAGCATGGCAGGTTGCTCTAGCTCCTCCACACACTGCACTGCCTCCTGCGTCACAAGTATATAATGCTTAGAAAAACCTCAATTGCCATTCTGGACTGGGAGATACAGTTTAATAAGTCATATATAAAATGCCATTTTTGGAGATTTAAAAAAAAAATGTGTTGCAAACCTTGTAATCATTAATGTGCAAAAACTCATCAATAATGGACTTGGACCGCCTCTCCATGTCCTCTTCTGTTAATGCAGTTTTATCTGGAGAGGGTCCTGACAGTACTTCAAGTTTAACAGCTGCAATAAGAGACGACATTTAGTTTTGGATTTTCTTCCCATGTATTTTAAGTCGATGTAACCAATAACAGATTTTACACATCATCATAATGTGTGAGAGGGTATCCATGCGGCTCACCAGACTCCCTGGATTGGCTACGCTCCAGCCTGCTCTTGTCTGCAGTGCTGGCGGACAGCTTGGGTGTGTCTGAGGCATAAGAGTCCCTGCGGGACACTTCCTGGACCGACTCCTCGGGAGCCTCCTTATTGCTGCTACCCAACGAGATGGGCCCTGTCCGAGTGGGACCCACACTTAATGGCTTGTCATTGCGCTCCCGCCCTGAGCTTCCACGACTGAGAAATTCACAAACACACCAAAACATACATTCATGAATCTCCATATGTAAAAGTGTTTTCCTCCAATTCATTACAAATGAAACAGTATTTTCATTGAAAGATTTGCTAAAATAAAATGCTAATTAAAAATAATAATATAAATCATTTAAAGTTTATTATTTCATTTATCATTGTTTTATCACAATTTCAATGTATTATGCAATTAAATAATAATTTAATTATGTAAATGCAAAGTATAATTACTTATAATTTGCTAATAATAACAATATGCTTATTATAAACAAATAAGGCGGCACAGAATGAGTTAGGAACCATTCAATATGCTTAATAATTTGCTTATAATCATATGAGTATAATACCACAGACAAAATGTAAGAACGAAAAAGAAAACTTTCCCTTCACAATTACTATATTTTACATGTGTACAGTACCTGCTGAGAACTTTCCTGGCATCAAAATCTGGAGATGTAGAGGTTAAAGACGAGGCCGGAGGTGCTGAGGGTTGCAGTGGTGAGTAACGGTTCAAACTGGCACTGGGACGAGAGATATCTGAAAGAAAAAGGGTGCAAAATAGGGAAAAAAGGAATTAGCAACACAAAGTATAGAGTCAGGACATCCGGCCAACAATATATCGCAGTTTGAATTGACAGAGCCAGCAGGCCACATTTGACTGCATCATTCGTTCTTTACCTGACTCACTGGCCTTGGCTCCAGCCCCTCCACTGCTGCCCTTAATCCAGTTCTGAGCTCTTGGTCCCAGCTGAATCTTCTCATCTATTGTAGGCTGAGCAAAGCACACACACAGTTTCAGTAAGATCATTATACAGTTTCTCATGTATTCATATAGATGAGTGTTTCTTAATAGCTCTGTCCCAAATGGCACACTTCATATGCACTTATGGCCTTGTGGACTAGATCGTGAAAACCATGAGACCGTAGGATGTCCCATTTGTCATTTTAGGTTTCAGAAGGGTGATGGCGAGTACCTCCTTTGTGGTCAATATGCACCCTCGATGCACACTTTTGCTGAGCCCGTACTGAAGCGAGCTGTGCAGCAGACTTCTTCCTGACAGTCAAAACGGTGTTACGTCGCAAAATTGCGGATTCGTAGGAAGACTGGAGTGTTTTGGGTGCCGTTTGGGACAGGGCTAATCAGCACTGCATGATATATAAAATGTATTGCACTGCAGATCCCCAGAATCACGATTAAGAATCAGATACTAAGATGCTACTACACAAGCAATTTTGGGGTGATTCTTTAACTTGATAAAACCAAGTCTAATTATGCAGGGCTTCTAGTAATGAACAGTTAGTTTAATAGCCCTTCACAAAATATGAAAATGTTGTTTGGCACATTTGGAGTGAGAAGGAAAAAAATTATTTAATTTTTCCAAAAAAAAAAAATTTACTGGAAATTTAGACAGAAATTAATTTAATTGCTTATTTTTTTTTTTCAAAATACTTTTTTTTTTTTTTTTAAGTAAAATGGCTTTAAGTCAAAGTGCTGGAAAATCAATCAATGACATGTAGCAACATGTAGTTCACACAAACTTCTATAATTGTGTTTCAAATTATGAGAACAATTGTTTTCATTAAAATGCAGCTTTCTACCTTTCAAATAGATCATGGGGGAGTGTGAAGAAATATGCAGAACAGCATACCTAGAAACTATTTTTCTAAAACACTGCTATGCTAGCAATCAATAGAAGTGACCAGAAATAAAAAGTGCCTTTGTTTGGACTCTACCTTGGAGATTTTGGGAATCTTAGTGGGGTCTATTGTTCTGCTGTTCTTGGTCATAGGCACAGTGCTCCAGGTCTCCTCTCTCGGCACAGCTGCAACATGAAGAGAAAGAACGGTTGGAACAGAGTGTAGTTGCTTCATCAGTGAGTGAAAACAGAACGGAGGCCCACAGGACTGAGTAAGCTGCAAAGAGGATTAGCCTGTAGCAGAAGTCTCTTTCTGACCTGGTCTCCTCTTGTTGTCCTTGGACAGCAGTTGCTGGTGGACCTTTCTCTGTTCCTCCTGTTCTTCCAACTTTGCCTCTTTATGGATCTGCTCGATGGTCTTAGGGCCCAGGTCAGCTCTCCGAGACACCCAATTGTGCTGAGTTGAGTAAAGAACACAAATAATGAACGGAAAATACCAGAATGACTGTCAAAAATATATATTAAATTTACTCACACTATAAATCTTGACAATAGAATTCAAAAAATAAAATATCTTTAATATATTAAAATCAAAATATTAACAGAAATAGGTTTAAACCAATTTTCAAGATTACACTCCAGAAATAGCAACACCTTTATAAATGGATAAGCAATTTTTGCTTTCAATTCTTTTGTAAAAGATGTATTTACTGTCATCTCCCATTCACAGCTATAGAAGTTTACCCAACTATAATGACGTACGCTTCTGAGAACCCCGAAAATGTGAAATAGGTCCATAGGAAAATATATTTAACAAACACAAAACGCTTGACGTTTTGATTACATGATCCGAATGACTTATGCCGCATGATCTTGTACCCTTGTCTTCACTTTTAAATGTACACGGTTGCTAAAAAGGCTCTCTTCATCACCACTTGAAAATTTAAATAAAAATAATAATAAAAAAAACTCACCAATCGCAGATCAATAACGTCCTGCAGCATGAACCGAATGCGTGATGAAGTCTTTCTCTCCTTTACTATCTTCTCCATCTGGTTAAAGTACTGATCCATACGTGGCTAAAAGGAACAAGAAGAACCATTTGTAAGCACAAGCTTTAAAAGGCCTGAAAAAATAAACAGAACCCAATCTAGAATATAAAATAGACAGTTATTCTACTGACAAACCCCAGGAATTCACGTTTGCCTTTAATTAAAGTAAAAAACAATTCAACTAATGACATGAGAGTGAGTTAATAATGAGAGAATTCAAATGTGAACCATCCATTCAAAAGCATTCGGCACCCCCTCACAGACATGTCCTCAGCTGAATCCAAAGTGAGTTTCAAAACCAGAGCACATTTCCAAGCTAACATGTAGGTTTTGAATTGCAACAATATGTTTTGGAAAGATGTACGGACCAGCAGGGTTTCCTCAAATTGTCAAACAGTACACAAAGATTACACAAAGTGCATACATCCAGCGGGCAAAAAGCTCAATTAGGGAACTCAACCACAAAAAAAAAAAAAAAAAAAAAAAAAATTGTAAAAAGGAAGAGAAAAGTTGGCACAAACTCCAAAAAGAGAAAAAAGTTCTCACCACAGGTGACGTTTCCTGTTTCCTGTTCCTCTTTCTTTTTTGCAACAAGTACATAAAACAAAACTCTTTGGACAAGAGAGGCCAAAGAATATTAATTTATGTAGTCCAAAGAGTGGCCAACACATAGATTGCATATTTGCATTGAAATAAGCAACAGTCTCCATGCAATTACATGGATTGCAGAAGCAATTAACCAATTTAGGAGGATGGTTATTTTTTATGCCGATTTTAGTGGACATCCTCCCGATTAGGATCAACCGGGCTGACCTTAGCTTTCTCGAAGTCCAGGTCCTTGCCAATAGTGGTGAGCAGCCTGCACAGACATTCCAGTGACTCTTCATCATGGTTTTTCAGCAACTTCACCACACAGTCATGCATGATGGCCTCTGTCAGCATCCGCAGCTTAAAGAGTTCGCCAATGAACTTGATGTTGCCAATGGAGCGTCTGCGGGCTTTATCTTTCGCCTCTTCCAGCTCTTCCTGCAGTCTTTCCCGCTCGCTAGCCTGAGAGTGAGAATGAAAGAAAATGTCAGAAAGGATCATTGTTTGCCCACTGCAGGAAAATCAGCATCTTTTGCTTATGATAAACAGAATTACCCAGACTACAACTTAAGATCGATTTCAGGAGCCCTTTTAGTAACTTTAAACCAGTGCTCTCTGAACCAGTTCAAAAACCGAAAAAAGATCAATTAACAGGAACAAGATTGACAAGTTTAAACTTTTTGAACAGAAATGCTTATCTGAAATTACCATTAACCATTTAATAACGTTAATTTATTGTTCCGCTTAATATTTCAATTTGGCAGTCAAAAAATCATGAATTCAAATAGCATGGCCTATGCCATACTAAAGAATGGCAGGTGATATCCAGTGTGGTATGGGTTTCTGAAACTACCAAAAATTGCAGAATAGTGTAGAAACGCTACTATTCAGGAAATTAAAAAAAAAAAATAAAAAAATATCTTATTTCAATAATTAAACACCATGTTGTCAAAGTTGGTATTGTGGCTTTATGTATGGTCACACACTTGCATGTGTCATTACATTTTTAACATTTTACAAAAACAATGCTCCAATAGAGTACTGATAATATATAAGAATAGATAATAGATATAATAAGATATAATATAATAGAGAATAGATAAGGTTTTTCACCAGCGAATGTCAGAGGTTTGTGTTTTGTCAAATGTCTCCTTTTGTGTCAAGGAAAAAATAAATTACAGTTCTGACTTCAGATTAATATAAGGGTGAGTAGATGACAGACATTTGATTTGTGAAACTAACTATTTATATGTATGTAATTATACCATTCATTTTTGTATCTGTACCTATGCACAATATTGGATTTGGATTCCAGTCCAAGTGACATTTAATAAATGAATACATAAATAAAAATGTATGCTTATGACTGCTTAAAAATGTTTGCATTCCATTTAAATCCACACAAATAATTCTAAGCAACCTGAATCTTCTCATGGCATGTATTATTTACATCATACACACCATCTAGGAAACGTAAATGGCCTGTGGATCACTTAAAAACAGTTTTTGTGAAACGTTTGGCGCAGAAGCACTTACTGAGGTAGCTGCCTCAAGCTCCCTGTGTTTCTTCTCAAAGGCATCGTCATCTACCTTGTCCTTCTCAAACTCCTTCTGACAGCGGTTCAGAAGCAGCTTCCGAAAATTCACAGTGCTGTTGGGCTTATCCGTCATGGGCACTTTTAACTACAAACACAGCACATTTATATGACTTATGCAGATGTGCAAACTACATTCTCTATTCCAAGCTAAACATACAGTTCGAATCACTATTTGCTTCAAAAATCACAAATAAACATGCAATTCCTTAATCAGTAATTTACTAAACTTAGGTTACACTTTATTTTAAGGTGTCTGTGTTACAGTGTATTTATACATTTAAGTATTGAGTAATAGTTATTAACTACATGTATTTACTATAGGGTTAGGATGAAGGTTTGGTGTAGGTTTAATTGCATGTAATTATGCATAATTTATAGTTATTAATACAGTAAACTACATGTAACGTGTAAAAATGACACTGTAAAATAAAGTGAAACCAAACTTATATACTTTTGTTACATTTTAACAGACCCCAGTTTTAATGGAAAGTCTGACTCACCGTGGCCAGACAGCTGCACATATTGCCATAGGCCACAGAGAAGCTGGGTTCATCGATGGCTTTCTCAAAGACCAGGTCTATGACACCCTTGAGCCGCTCCTCTGTGTCAATGGTGAGGTCAGTCACCTGCTTCATCAGCTGATTGAACATCTGTGGCGTCAGTTTGTTGAGAATACTACGCACTTTTCGGAAAAGCTCCTGTAAAAAACATCAGTGAATATATTACTGAATGTCTTTCAAGGCAACAATCAATCTCAAGCTCCATTTCCAGAGAAAGTAATGAGGTAATAAACTATTCAATTTGCTGGATTCCACAACATACTTTATGTAGAACATTTTGCAGTACAAAGGCCATCTGAAATGTGTATTTGGTTCAGAACAGAGTGAAAGTGCAGAAGGACCTGAGTTTTCTGGGAATCTGGATCTTCAATGGCACTCTCCCGCTTCAATCCAGGCTTCCAAGCATTCTCTGTTGTTCTCAGCTGCACCTCATCGTTGACAGACACGTTTGTGATGATCTTGCGTCCAGGTGGGCGCCGCAGGCCCACATTCAGCAGCTGAAGGAACAGACATAATCATATAGTTTGGACAGGAATAGTTTTTCTATAAGTGTATCTAAGACAATGTCCATTGAAATGCTTTTATTCATGGGTTAAGCATAACAAAATGTAATTAAATTAAAGATAGAGGGTTAGGGTAGGGTTATTGTAGCTATTAAGACAAAGATCTATATTATTTTCTTAATGAGTTTAAAAAAAAAAAGTAATGAAAGGTGGGACAAACCGGTGCTCCCCTGCCTCCTTGAATCTGTCGACCAAAATCCGCAAACGCTGGCGTGAAGTCTGGGCCTCTGGAAATCACACGTGGGTCTACTGGCCGCATGGGCAGCTTATTTTGGTTAATCTGTTCAGCAAGGCAGAAACACTTTAGGCATCTTTTAAAGAACAACTTACTACTCTGTACAAGAGCAGTAATGAGTTTTACAGGGATTTCAAAGAGGCCCATAATCAGGTTACAATATCCCTTTATTCCCATAGTAGTCCATTTAATGGTGTGGTGCAAATTAACTCTGGTACAAGCAAAATTCCTATGGGAATGTTCAGTTGTTAACTTCAAATTACCATTCTGTATGTTAAACCTAGGGCTGTCAATTTAATGTGTTCATTTAGTACAAGTATAAGGCTATTGTATAAACATTTTTTAATTAACAGTCTGTGTAATATTGGCTGACCTTATCTAGAACAACATCAGAAATGGGAGGAAGCCCCTCTGGTTTCTGCACACAGGCAGGCATGAACTGGAAGCCCAACAGGAAGTCTCTGTCATACTGCTTCTTTCCATTCTTCTCTGCAGGCTCTGCAGAAGAGCAGAAACGCTTTCAGTGGCAGATACACATGTGGGAAACTAGAGAAGTTTGTAGAGATGGGCTTACGTGACACTGCTTTGATCAGTGGCTCTTTGACTGCAGGCGAGTGCATGCTGTCACTGCTTTCGGTTTCAGAGGTGTGTTCAGCTCCGTTTCTCTGAGGTTCTACTTCCTGTTCTCCGTTCTCCTCAAGCACAGCTCCTACTGACGGCCTCCTCTCCACCTCCACAGGAGGAGGACTGGGGCTCTCTGCAGCAGACTCCATAGAAGGCTGATCTATGTCCTCCTACCAAAAACACACACATACAGATACACACAAACACAGTGACACTTTAAGCCTACCTTACTAACTTGAATATACAGTGGGTACGGAAAGTATTCAGACCCCCTTAAATTTTTCACTCTTTGTTATATTGCAGCCATTTACATTTTTTTCCCTCATTAATGTACACACAGCACCCCATATTGACAGAAAAACTGAATTCTGGACATTTTTGCAGATTTATTAAAAAAAGACAAACTGAAATATCACATGGTCCTGAGTATTAATACAATAATACATACATATAAAATCAATTTAATGAGCCTGATTTATCAAATATGTAAATAGGCAATTATTATCCAGGGCTATAATTTATGTATAACCTGGTTTTATCCTTTGTTGGCAACGAAACTCTCGACTACCACAAAACATGACTAAAAGGATCCTTTATGAACAAAAATATAATCAAACCAATAAAAATGCTTCAAAAATTTTACATTTGATACCTGTCTGTTGTGATTAGATTAAATTAGAATAAAAGTTTGATGCATCAAATGATGCATAAAAAAACATGCAAAATTACTTTACCTCTTTGTCTGGACACTGATCTGGCCCTACAGGCATGTTCTTTTTTGGGTTCTTCCAGGTCTTTGGTGCACTAGATGTAGCTGTACAGAGAAAAGGCTTGTGTTATTTGAATGACTCTCACATCATTCATCTTAGCTGTATATACAGGGTGCTTACCTTGACTTGAGCTTTTTCTGGATTGCAAGAAAGGCTCGCCTCTCTTGTCTGACAAGGCCTCGGTCTCCTTCCCTGTTTCTTTGAGCTCTGCTCCTGTAGAGGGTCTCCTGGCTGACCCTGCAGAAACCTGACTTGGATGCATGAATCCTGGAGGAGGAGCAGGTGTGGTGGAGATAGCAGCAGTAGTGGAGGTGGAGAGAAATGGAGCGTCAGGACATCCAGCGCTGTCCTCAGCAGGAGGCGAGGGACTATCCGTTTTTACCACCGCAGACTCAGCGTCCAGCGCCGGTGTGATGGGCCTGGGCTCCGGGCTGGGGAACTGGGGCACAATGGAAGTAGGCAGCAATGGAGAGACTTCCCTGGGTTGGGATTCCAAGTCTTCACTCAAGGAAGCAGCATCGGTGTCTGTCAGCCCATTGACGGTCTTTTCGGGCTGGGGCGAGGTTGTAGACAGGCTCTGAGGTGAAGGTTGCTCTGAGGAGGAGGATTTCTCTGGCTCAGAGCTCTCAGGTTCTGGTGTGACAGCTTTAGTGGGGCTGGGCTCAGATGATGGGCTCTGGGCGTCAGCTGACTCCACGGTTGAGGCAGGTATGGAAGGACTGGGGGCTGTAGCTACACTTGAGGCCGTTTCTGGGCAAGAGGGGGGAAGCTCAGTTTTCTGTGTGGGAGAGGGCTCTTGGACTGGGCTGCTGGGATCAATTCTCTCCAACGAAGTCTCTGGCTGCCGTAGACCAGGAGATGCAGATCTTTGCGAAGCAGACTCTAGTTTTGGCTTGTCATCTAGAGCCATTAATTAAACAAGGAAATGCATCAGAGGTAGAGTATATAAACTGATAGAGTAGGGTAAAAAAAAAAGTAAAAGTAGTTTGCTCATGGTTTTGGTGAAAACAATCTTATTGTTTTCACCAAAACAATTTACTATCAAAGAGCATACATTTTGACTTCTTGTGACTGGTCTTTATTATTGATAATAGATATCAATCAGTTCATCAAAAGATTGCAACTACATCTGATACATATATGTAGCTTTAGGTGACACATTAAACTTTCGCATTGTATTTGCAGTGATTTTGTTGGCAACAAAATTAAGCAACATCATGAAAGTGATGATCTTAAGTTTTCTCTGTTTCAGTTAAATAATTAGAAATGATTTGTAGAAACATAGGATACATAAACAACATAACAACATGTATTTTCAGCGATATTGTTAGCAACGTAGTATTAAGATCATGAAAAAAAAACAACAACAAGAAGTGGTTTTGCTTCAGAGCCCACATTTTACATTTTACATCAGATGCAAAAACTATAGCTTGCATAATTTTGTTCATGGATTTGAATACAAGAGGCCATGACACATGGCAAACCTGTCCAGGCTGGCATCAACTTCTAACAAGTGATGGATGCAAAAATACAATAGAGATGCAATGCAGCCTTTGACAATAATGAAAGACAATAAAAGAAATGGGAAGTATTTTCACCTTATCCTAAAAGCTGACAAACCTATTTATTTTGAGGTCTTACTAAGCCAAGATCATATGTTGTTAGATGCACTTCTCCCGCGGGGAGAATGTGGCGATTGCTGCAAAGCCTGACCTGTTTTCAAGTCGATGGGTGCAGGAAGGAGCTGGGGGCTGTCCACATTATAAATTGCGTGCCCGTGATCTGCTACCTGGTTGTTCAGCTGCTGGGATTTGAGGTAGAAAATGTGAGGATAATGAGGGGGCAGACATAAAAACTAGCAACAGAGAGATACACACATATGCAGCACACAGACAGAGCGGGAAAAAACAGAAACACAGAGAATGGAGAGGAGCGAGAGGGGAGCAGAAATGGACGAAACATGGGGAGGAAAAGGGGAAAGAGAGCAGAGGAGAGACGAACATGGTTAACGTTCAAGGAGAGAAGACAGAGGGAGTGTCAAAACATAGTGATCTCTCCATCTACAGGGATTGTGCCTTATAACAGGGATTTTAAAATATATATGATCCACATCATAAAACAGAATGAGCTTTCACACACAAGAAATTCGTCTTGGTGACTATATAAAGGCTGAATATTTTCTTATATTCAGACTCATTTATACTGTGTGTGAAATGTGTAATATTATATTTATTATAACTATTTTATATATATATATATATATATATATATATATATATATATATAGTTATTATAACTATTTGTTAACATAATAAATATAAAGCAACTAATGAGCTACTATTCTCGAACATACACTACTGTTGAAAAGTTTGGAGTCGGTAGGATTGTTTAATTTTTTGATAGAAGTCTCTTATGCCACCAAGGCTGAATTTATTTGATCAAAAATATAGTAGAAACTGTTATATTGCGAAATATTATTACAGTGTATAAATAATATCTGTTTTCTATTTTTAAAATCCTTCAGAAATCATTCTAATATGCTGACTTGGTCAAGAAATATTTATTATTGTCAATGTTGAAAACAGTTGTGCTGCTAAATATTTTTGTGGAAACCATGATACATTTTTTCAGGATGACTTTGTTGAACAGAAAGTTCATAAGAACAGCATTTATTTGAAATAGAATTTCATGTCAATGTCTTACTGACCCCAAACTCTTAAAGGGTGTTATGTAGTTGCAAGAAAGGAGAGATGTCCTCAGTTTTTCACAATACCACACACATATTTGTTTTTATTTCTTTCTGTTAAAATACACATATTCTTATATCCTTTTTGTCATGGATAGCCTGCAGCCCCTTGTGGTCTGTGGACCCCAATTTGAAAATCCCTGTTTTAGATTAGGCACACTGAGGATGAGGGATATTCTACTAGAGTGTGTAGATGAGGAGTCACAGTAAAGGGAACACACAGGGATCAGGATGGCACAAACAATCATGAGGTAGAACTACAACACGTAACAATATGCAAGATTGAAACATTTATAAAAATTCTGAATGACATTTATAGACTTATGCACAATTACTTCTAAAAGAAAAAAACATTTCCACTTCTCCATCATCTGGTTCAAACATTCTTATTGCTTAACGGTTCCATTCCGTGCCAATCCGGCCCAGCCGGTAAAGATATGGTTTCATTTTCCACTGTGGGCCTGATAACGGAGCTCTTTGGAATGTAATATAAATGCCTCAGTCATTGCCTTTGTAACGCAATATTTTACAGACCTTATGAGATGTAAATAGCGACTGTTATGGAGGATGATCACATATTTTTTTTAAATTTTATTATTAACTTGCGTTAACTTTGTTCAAATAGCACACTTGGCCATATGAGGCAATAGACAAGTGACGAAATCCCTACATGCATTCTACCAGACAACACTGCAAACAACAGCTTTCTTAGAACCGTTCAGCCTGATGGTGGAAAAGCAGCTAATGTTTCAAGGCTACATTCTGAATTCTTCATTAAAAGTGCATAAAATTGATGGCTAGTGGGCAAAAGATCCAATTGTTAAGTATTTAACCCCTCAGCAAAGGCACTGACCTAAGGATATAAGCTGTGGCTTTACATAAGAAGATAAACTCCTGATTATGAAGGAATGGAAACTCTGGCAGTGTGGCTACAAAGTCAATAGGTGGGGTTGCTTTGGTGTTCTGACTAGATTTTTGCATGTTGCTTTGCAGTTTCTAGGGTGTTCTGGGGGGTTTCTAACTTGATCAAGTCAAAACAGCTCACCCCTAGGGTATATCTGCTTTGTGTACATAGCGGTTTTTATGTTTGATTTTATGTGATTGGCCATCTTACCTGTGGAGGTGTAGGAGTGGAGGAGGGCCGTCCCACAGGTGGGGTTGGGTTCCGACTCCCACCCACCCCTGATAATATCTCCTCTGTGACATCCTTGCCGCCCTGGTTGGGGTCTCGGATGCGGATCTTGGAGTACAATAAGCAGACACAAAATTAACTGATAAAGCACCAGATGCAGAATTATAATCTAATTCCTGTTCGCCTTTACTCAAGTCTGGTTAATAGGGTTGGGAATTGAAAATCGATTCTGGAATCGGATACTTAAGATTAGGAATCAGATACTTGGTATCAAATTAAAATTTTGATTAAACTCTAATGCTCAAAATAATTAATTGGTTTGAGTAGGGTCAATTTAAATTAAACAAATTAGTTCAAAATAACTTTTAAGTTCACAAAACTGACACATTTTAAGTAATCTGAATTGTTTCATTGCTTTGAGTTTTATGAACTTGTTCCATTTAATTTAGATAAACTTAAATTAACTACAATTGGGCTGATGTTAAGTGGGAGGATTAGTTGTGTTTAATGTCATGCTCTCTTTGAAGAGTTTTTTCTGGGGGGAGGGGGGATGTTACTATCATGGTGACGAATGTTAAATGTTCTTTAATGCCGTACTCATTCAACAAATACTATGCTAATGCTATCAAAGGGCTGGGCCCATTTCGGAGAGAGTACTGAAATACTGAATTGAATACTTTCGCATCTTGTGCTTGAATGAACAAATAGACACAAAATGTCCAAATATTCTCAAAGTGAACATAAATATGTTGAGAAAGAAAACACATGTATTACAGAATACTGGACCCATACATTGGGTCTTGAAGCCTAATAAACCGGATGCTGTCTGTTCTACTAATGTTAAAAGAAAAAGAAAATCACACAATGATCTTGACTGAACAATTTTTGCTTATTTGTTTTTTTTTTTTGTATTATTAAAATGTATAATGGTCTGGTTTATTAGTTGGTTGTTTTTTAGGATGCTGATTTTGTTCATGGTATTCAACTGCAACAGAATGTTTTGCAAAAAGACAGAATAAATGTTTGACTTTTTTTTGTACCATATTGGAATCAAAACCCTACTGGTCAATTATCTATTGATTTAACCTGTACCTAACAAGTTTTTCAATACAAATTTCCTCAAAGCATTTTGGTAACATTTCAATTTAAATACTGCTATAAAGATGACGCAGAACAAACAGTTCAGGTAGACTCACTGTTTTCTTTTCCCTCTTAGCCGGTGGAGGTTGTTGTGGTGTAGGCACTATGATAGATGGAGATGGTGTGTACATGGTCTGCTGATAGTAGGGAGGTCCTGCTGTTCACAAACGATACAAGACAATAAATATTATTATTATTATTAATAATAATATTCCATATTAAAGACTCGCTCAGACCAGATTTGATGCAACTAAATGATTCTATTAATCACTTCTTTGATTATTTGATTAATGGGACAAAAAGTAACATTTTCTGAATATAGTGAAAAAAAATATTTTCAATGATTTGCCCAATTTTATCTTTCAAGCAGTATGTAAATAAATGTAAATCCATTCATGTTGGCTATGCTATGCATTTTGCGCACAAAAAACTAACTTTTTTTATGAATTATATAACTTTATATAAAATGTATAAAACAAAAAAACAGTTTGAAATGTGATCATTTCCACCAAACAATAAGCCAGTGGAAGGCTATGATTGAAAACTATATAATAATATAAAAAATTATTTCCAACAATCATATAACTTTGTATAAAATCAAATTAATTAACCAAAACCGAGTTAATGATAAACCATCACAAAGATTCATCTTAAAATCTTGTTTTTAATTCAAAAAAAACTGTTATTTACAAGATTAAAACAGTAAATAGCAAATTAATGCAAGTCAGCAGACTGCCTGAGAAAGTCTGGCAGACAGGGAGGGAATGAGGGTGCTAAACTCACCATAAGGTGCAGGGAAGTCCCCTGGACTGGGCCCAGCATAGAAGGTACTGGGTCCAGTGGGCTGGACCGGGTACTGTTGAGGAGGCCCTACATACTGAGGAGCACTGTGACGGTACTATAGAATCACACATGACAAGAAAATGAGTAAAAACTCAACATCTATAACTGCAAACAATATGTCATCAACCTGATGTAAACACATGGTCCAAATATAGTAAGTGTAATTTGATCCCTGTCTGCAGTCTTGTGCTTGTCCTGACCTGAGGGATGTAGTACTGTGCTGTCTGTGGAGAATGGAAGGGCATGGGAGCCATGGTCATCATGATGGGCTGATTGGGGGGATAGACTGCTGCCGTGGGGGTCTGAGATGTGGGCCGAATGGAAGGGTTGTTGCTTGGAATGGTGGGCCGGGTCGTTTGCATCTGCGTCCTCTGGAAAAACTAAGGATAAGGGCAGGAGAGATTAGTTATGTGGCTCAACCTTTGGTATAACGTTTCAGCCATGTAGTATGTCTAAGATGGCATCTGAAGAAGTCTGCTGAATAAGTAAACACATTTTGGACAACTATTTATATAAACGCATGCAAGAAACAAAGACAAAGCACATCATCCTAAGTAGCATGCAATATAGAGGTATATAGGTACTATATGATGAAAAACATTTGTCTTCATAATATATCCTGCATGCATGAATCACAGTAAAGTGTCTGTGCTTTTTCTTTTCAACTCAAAACACAACCAGCATATTCAAGTGCTTATTTATAATACTATGGAGAAAACTTTCTATTAATAAATTCCACAAATATATGTATGTAGAAATACCAAACAACAACAGTGAATCATCAATTTCCATCCAAACTGACAACTGGTTATCCACTGAATCAGGCCTCAGCTAAATACAGGTGTGTGTTCTGTGTGCTTGCTTAACTGTGTTTTGTACACAAAGGCAGCAGGTGATACATTTTACAGTAAAAGTGACAACCACATTTGAACAATCATCATTGTGGGAGTGTGTTTGAAGTCACTATAGAAAATGCAGTTTGGTTTAACACGTTTTTGGCCATTTCTGATAATAAAATATTTTATATATATATATATATATATATATATATATATATATATATATATATATATATATATATATATATATTTTTTTTTTTTTTTTTTTTTTTTTTTTTTCAGCAAGGAAACATTTGTGACAAAGTGACAAAGATATTTATAACTTTACAAAAGATTTCTTTTGCGATTTAATACTGTTCTTTTGAACTTTCTATTCAAAGAATCCTGGAAATAAATGTTTTTCACAAAAGTATTAAGCAGCAAAACTGTTTTCAACATTGATAACAATTAGAAATATTACTTGAGCAGCTAATAAGCATATTAGAATGATTTCAGAAGTATCATGTGACATTGAAGACTGGAGTGATGCTGAAAAATTCAGTTTTGCCATTAATTTTGCAAACATTGATCATATGAAGTCACTAACAAAGAAAAAAAGATTTCAAATAAAGAGGTTCAAAGCCTAATCTAGAGTACAGTTAATTATGATGATAAGGAAAATGATTTCGATCACTAAAGTAGGTGGGAGGAGCCTGTCACATTTAAACAGTCTTGAACTCTCATACAACAATTCGACACTGTGGGTGTGGCCAATAAAGCAGAGTTTCCTTAAGGAAAGTCAGCGTGTTGCTCTTTGAACACAAACGGTAGCTGTACTATATGTAGACTCATTATTACTCTAACTGGCACCGATGATTAGTAGCCAGCATCTCTTTTCCAAAATACAGAGGCAGCATTTTAAGGCATCATACATTGCAACTAGGGCTGGCAATAGATTAAAAAATAAAAAATAAAATTCACGATTCAATTATATTTGATTTCAATTCACAAGCTAGCGATTTGATACGGTTTCAATTGGATTCAAATGTTTTCTTTGAGCTGAAGGCACTATATGATCTGTTGTGCCACAGTAGAGAGCGGCAAAATGGTATTTATTGTTAATTTAATAGAATTTGAAAGCTGAGATGTTTCATATCAGAAGTAACAAAGCACAAAGCCTATTGCGATTTATTAGATGGAGGCGTGCTACAAAGTTTTGCTCATTCATCAACTGAAAACAGCATAGACTGAAAGATCAATTCTTGGAATTTTAAAATCAATATTGGTTCTTCAAAATGAGAATCAATTAAACTCTAGAAATCAATATTTTTCAGCCAGCCCTAATAGGCACACTTCCAATGTAAATACTGTTCCATATAGGTAGGCATCATGATTATGATACCTTTTACCTTTTTCAAACATCAAAGAAGGCAATTCCACAAGGCACTGTGACAAGCTCAATGATACATTTCCTTCCAAGATGACAGATAAACCCAGAGAAATCTCAAAAATATGTATATAATCTATTCAAAGGAAAAAATTGTGATGCACTGCATTTTCCTTTTTTAAACTGAAATTCCATCCCTGGCCTGAAATTTGTTTTAACATAGTAGTTCTGCAGTCCAAAGCAATGTGAATTTCCATTTTATTCAACAGAATGAGTTCCTGAGAGTTTCAATGCCACATCACATTATTAAGTTAATATTATGAGCCTAGAGATTAATTTAATATCACTCAGCTAAGCGGCTTATTTTTAAAAAAACATAAATTGTAAGGACAAAGTAGGGCAGATCTTCTTTAGGCAGGCTAACTGTTCTTTCATGTACAGAGACAATGATGCTTTTAATGATAAGACTGAAAACTATCCAGCTTCAGACAACAATAAAGCATTAATGCAACACTCTTTCATTGCATCACTGAAATACTTCACAATTTATTCCTTTACTGTTAGAATATAGTGAATGAAACATTGGTTATTAGGTCATCAGTGACTGTAATTCAGAAGTTTATGGTTCACAAATAATACCTACTTAAACTAAAGTGTCAACTTCAGGATCTACAGAGCCATAAGCCAAAAGTTGAACTACTGTCATGTTTCACGTGTACCGGAGAACATGAACAAAGTGGGCATCCTTTTTGACAAAAGAATTAGTCATAGTTTTTGACCCTTCTGGGGATTTGTGGAGATCCTTTGGTCATGTTAAAGGATTAATTGCTTCTTCTGCACTGGTGATCTGAAAGTAGGTGCTTTTTTGTTTACAGAAAAAGATGTGTTTTGTTCAAACTTTGTTGTCAATATTTTATAGTGCCATATTATTTTGTTTTGGTCCATTATGCACTGACTGAAAAGGCATATAATTCTGCATTCACTTTATGATAATATGTAAGATTACCAAAAAGCAACTGACCAAACTATTTTTCAAATGAACATTAATTTAAGCATATCAAACAATTAAAACAATAAATCAACATAAAATATTCATATCAGAATGAATCAAAACTTTATTACAGTAGTTCTCAATCCTGGTCCTAGAGTACCCCCCAATACTGCACATTACTGATGCCTCTCTTGCCTAACACACATAACACACATTGAGGTCTTGGAGTCTTTACTAATGAGCTTTATGGGTTGTATCAGGTGCGTTTAATGATGGAGACATCTAGGCTATGTCTACGCTAATCCGGATTCATTTGAAAACTTGAGTTTTCATTTCAAAACACTCTCTATCCACATTCGTTTTTTCAAGTATTTTCCAAAAGTTACTTGTTCACACCGCAACATCAGAAAATGACTTAAATCATCTTACTGTAGCCCTAAACTGTGCAGTGCTGGGGGTTTTCAAGCACCAGGATTGGGAACCACTGCATTATGAAAACCTTAGTTACACATTTGCATAAGTTTTAAAAATAGGCTTCACTACCATTCAAACGTTTGTTGTTAGTAACATGCTTGACTCAAAATATTTAAGAACTACAACTGTTTTCAAAATTGCCATTCAATATTATTATTGATAATAATAAGATATGTTTCTTGAGCACCAAATCAGCATATTAGAATGATTTCTGAAGGATCATGTGACACTGAAGACTTGAGTAAAGATGCTGAAAATTCAGCTCTACCATCACAGGAATACATTACAATTTAAAATATATTAAGAGTTATTTTACTGTAACTTTATTTTGATCAAATAAATACAGCCATGGTGAGCATAAGAAACCTCCTTAAAAATAATTAAATTAGTTCATATATCAAAAATTTGTGTAAATACAGTGGGTCCGGAAAGTATTCAGACCCCCTTAAATTTTTTTTCCTCAATGTACACACAGCACACCATATTGACAGAAAAACACAAAATTCTTGACATTTTTGCAGATTTATTAAAAAAGAAAAACTGATATATCACATGGTCCTAAGTATTCAGACCCTTTGCTGTGACACTCATATATTTAACTCAGGTGCTGTCCATTTCACAGTCCAGCTGTGTTTGATTATACTGATTGGACTTGATTAGGAAAGCCACACACCTGTCTATATAAGAAATTACAGCTCACAGTGCATGTCAGAGCAAATGAGAATCATGAGGTCAAAGGAACTGCCTGAAGAGCTCAGAGACAGAATTGTGGCAAGGCACAGATATGGCCATGGTTAAAAAAAAAAATTCTGCTGCATTTAAGGAAGACGTTTGGGGTGACCAGAACCCTTCCTAGAGCTGGCGGTCTGGCCAAACTGAGCTATCGGGGGAGAAGAGCCTTGGTGAGAGAGGTAAAGAAGAACTCAAAGATCACTATGGCTGAGCTCCAGAGATGCAGTCGGGAGATGGGAGAAAGTTGTAGAAAGACAACCATCACTGCAGCCCTCCACCAGTAGGGGCTTTATGGCAGAGTGGCCCGACAGAAGCCTCTCCTCAGTGCAAGACACATGAAAGCCCGCATGGAGTTTGCTAAAAAACTCCTGAAGGGCTCCAAGATGGTGAGAAATAAGATTCTCTGGTCTGATGAGACCAAGAACTTTCTGGCCTTAATTCTAAGTGGTATGTGTGGAGAAAACAGGCACTGCTCATCACCTGTCCAATACAGTCCCAACAGTGAAGCATGGTGCTGGTGGCAGCATCATGCTGTGGGGGTGTTTTTCAGCTGCAAGGACAGGACGACTGGTTGCAATCGAGTACAGGCCAAGTACAGGGATATCCTGGACGAAAACCAACCCAAATCTGGGTGTGAAATACTTGTTGCATCTTTCCCAAAAAGACTCATGGCTGTATTAGATCAAAAGGTGCTTCTACTAAATACTGAGCAAAGGGTCTGAATACTTAGGATCATGTGATATTTCAGTTTTTCTTTTTTAATAAATCTGCAAATATGTCAAGAATTCTGTTTTTTTTCTGTGTGTACATTAATGAGGAAAAAAATTAACTTTAGCAAATGGCTGCAATCTAAGAAAGAGCGAAAAATTTAAGGGGGACTGAATACTTTCCGTACCCACTGTATGTTGTAAATTAACCTGCTACCAAAGCGGATCACCAGTGTTCAGCTCTTTCAGCACAAGCAGATCAATCCTCAAAATACATGGTCAATTTGTTCTATATTTTTTCATTGTAGCAGAGTTTTTTTTTAATAGCATTTAATAGCAACTTTTTTGACTAGTGTTTATGACCATTGGTGCAATAAAAAAAAATCCACATTTGTCAATAATTCCGACATTAACAGTTAGGAATCAATGTCTAGCAGCTGAACAATAGCATGAAAATCTTCTGATAACAGACACACAAAGTCTCAATGTCTGCGCTTTAGCAGTAATGTTTTCAAGAGAATTACAACATTGCAGAACAGAGAATCCACCCGTTGACAAGCAGTTCCAACAGGAAGCAATCAATGCTAATAGAATGAAACTGTTCAACATGCAAACCTAATAAAAATAAAAATACAGCAAGCACTTTCAAAAAATCTAACCATCAGACCGACATGAACAAATACAGAGGTGATGTAAACTGAAATGGAGGATCCTGTTGTCTTTGGGGTGGGTAGCTGCAGTGCAGTTGACTGAGCAGGGACGCAGGAAGATGATGCTGAGAGAGAAACAGAGGACTTCATGCCATGCATTTTCCTCAAGACTGCAAATTACCTGAATGGGTCTGAATCCTCCCTTGAATATTGAAGCAGGAAGCAGGAAAGAGAGAGAAGCTAATGGGATAATGCACTAATTGGTATGGAGGGATAGAGAGAGACTAACGCACACACTTAATGAGAGATCTGCAATACAGAGCATGCACAGAGCCTTTCCTTCAGGGAACCTCATTCAAAAAACAAGAGGGCACTATGCTCTGCTTTTTAGGTAACCAAGTGACATCATCTTTATGTGGCGACACACAAGAAACAGGACCTGAAATCCGACGCTCACAATGAACTGAAAAAAAGAGATGGAGCAGAAAGTCTTGAAGAGAAATGAGTTCCTGTGACAATATTTAAAGAGACAGGAGTTCAAAGCTCTCTGCAGGTGGGATAATAATTCAGAGAAACACACTCCAAGATGAAGACACATTATAATAGTGTTAAAAGCAAATGATGATTGTGTTAAAAATATAAATTAAAATGAATTAAATAAAACTGTATAATTCTGAACAAAAAAAATGAGGTTACTCTATTTTAGGGTTGGAATTAGGGATTGGTTTAGGGTTAACTGCATGTAATTATGCATAATTTATAGTTATTACAATGGTAACTACATGTAACGTGGACCAAGGATCAAAAAGTAATCATAAATAAATATAAATAATAAAAACAACAGCATTAGCAAGAGAAAAATTATATTATTATTTTATAAATATTATAATATATTGGATGAACTGGGAAGAGTTGGGGTTCCATGTATTGCACAGTGAATGTTCCCTTGTTTGGCCGAAATTTTGACCTTCACTTAATATTTTAATATTTACGAGGCCTTAAGGTTCAGATGTCGATTAAAAGGCCATTCACTTTTGATAATTTTCATTTTCAGGCAGAATTACACGCAATATTTCCTAGTGATCTTTACAGTAGTAAACATATCTTGTAATACATTAAGAACACTACAAGACTGAAGTCTGATGCCACTTGATGGTTTAAAGGTAAAGTTCACCATCATTTATTCATTCTCGTGTTCCAAACCTATATGACGTTTTTCTACGACAGATTGCCGCATATGTCTTGCTGTTTTATCTGCCTTTAACAAATTGCTGTCTGTCTAACTGGATGACACAATACTGCCAAAAATCATTTGACAGAATCAATAACAAAATTTAAAATTCAGCAAAACGTCACAATGCATGACCATGATGGATCATCATTTTCATAATCAATTATTGAGACAACTAACTGTGATCAAGTGACAGTGATCTCAGAAAGTTACATTTTGTCACCATTAATCACCATGAATTCCTTCTTATAGCAAATCACTATTTTGAAGCGCTTTGGACCTCATTGAAAAAAAACCCACTGAGGATGACTTGAGGATGAGTAAATAATGAAATAATTTTTATTTTTGGGTGAACTATCACTTTAAATGAGTGTAGGTTGAATTCAGTCTTTGTTTGCTGTTAAACTTACAAGCCTCAGGAAGTTTCTAAGGGGGCTCCATAAATGTCTAAAAATTATTTAAATGTAGTTATATTGACAATCTTCATTAAAATGCACTAAAAATAAAGATGTACTACATTAAACTGACATCAAATGTTTATACTTACATGTTTTTATTATTTTTTTTATTACCGAGGGTATCAGCTTAGATAGTAGAGCCTTCAAATTTTGTCTTGAAGTCAAAAAGATTGGGAACCACTGCCATAGCAGATATTATTGAGGCCCCATTGTCAATGAGCCAGTGACAAATTTCCAGTTTTCGGTCCTGACTGTATTGGAGCTGTAAGCAATCTCTCTAAATGATCGCAAAGAACTGGATCAATGTGTTACATTAGTCGAAGACACACAATAAAGCTTATGAGATGTGTGAAAGAAGGTCATGCGTATGCGTGCATTACCTGGTGATGGGTAGGACGAGGCCCAGTGGCAAACTGATTGAAGGTAAACAGTGGCATGGCAGAGGGAGGGAATCAGAGAGAAAGAAAGAAGCGAGAGGTAAGAATGATCACCCACAAACACATAAACCACAAGCTGAGCACGGCATATGCAGCGTACATCCAGAGCGGAAGTACAGGGGATGCTATATGTACCATATACACACAGCACCAACCGATCATCACAAACCGCACAATAAACAACAGCATTGCGCTTAGTAGAAACGGAGCATTTCTAACAGAAGTCTAGTTTGAAAAGATTACGTGTTAATCATGATGAAGTCACGGACACTCACCGGGCGGCTCTGAGGCTGTGCGTTCATTGGCTGGGTTGGCGGAGAGTAGACCAGAGGGGTTGTGCCGGCATTCTGTCCCGGTGTGTACGGAGACTGCGGAGTCACGGGGTCCCAGAGAGGTCCAGGAGGAATGACCACCGGCAGAGGAGAAGAAACAGCAGTTAGGATGGATTTACTCTCTCTTTGTCAGAGAGTATTACCCTCTCTGATAAAATCCCTACAGCTGAGTGAGCGTGTGCTGTGTAAGAGTGGGTGACAGAGTGAATGTGTCCACTCCCTGCCGCTGCAAACACTGCGGTCTGCTGACACTGACAAATCTGCCATCTCCTCAATGCTGCCTTCAAGGCAGAGAAAAGGAGAGAGAAACAGAGGCGTAGTCCTGAGCAGACGTGAGTGGGCAGAGCATTTGTGTGCCACAGGGCTCGGACTATCGATCTATACAGGATGGCAGAACAAAGCTTTAGATGCTTTAATTCTTCCAGTGCATTTATTTTGCTGTGAGTCTACTTTGCTCAAGGGCAGAACAGTGATGGCTCATGGGTCATCCTGTGTAAGGTCTGAACTAAAACCTTTCTGTTTTCCTGAAAGAATCCAAAGATGATTGGCTGTCTGACCGCAATACATATATAGAGGTGTAATGGTACGTCTGTTCGTCCCGAACAGTGCTCCGGAAAGGAGTGTGCGCGGTTATGCAACAATGTTCGCTAATCACCACAACAGGTAAAACCGCAGACGATCTAGCCATGCCTGTAATCACTCAACCAGCATTTCAACCATGGAAAGACTTAAAAAAAAAAACATCTTGAGAACAATCTCACGTACCATTACATTGACCTCAGACAAGTCCACAGCATGTTAATTCACTAGTGAAATGAAGTCTATAGGGGAGTATTTCACTAAATATAAGCACTAATCACTTATATTTACTTTACCTGCTAGTAATCTCTTAATTATTTAATGTTTAAATAAATTTGTTGTGAAAACAAGTTATGACAGTAAATGTATTAATGACTATATTTAAAAAAATGAATTGGATTAAAAAAAAATTTTTAATAAAAAAAAGTTCATGCAAAACCAGCCCTGTGCAATTTACATGTTTTTTTTGAGTGTTTATTGTTATATCTAAAAATAAATAGCAATTGAATTTAATAGTTTGGACTCTGTTGGTAATTGTAACCTTGAATATTATAGTAATGAGCAAGAAATGTCTCCCTGTATATAGTTTACAGCATTAGATGACATATATTTTTCTATCCTTAAGCAAATGTTAAATATATTTGAATTTATTAAACCACTGTTTATTAAAAAAGAAGCAATTTTTTTGTTTAGTTTTCTCCCCCCTACCGAACCGTGACTTTAACACCGAGGTACGCATCGAACAGCCATGTTTGCGTACCATTACAGCCTTACTCAATATTCAAAAAGTCGCATTGGGGTTCAAAAAACTTGATCGGGTTTTTTGCACACAGTCAATTTTTAATTGTATTCAATAATTGATTCATTGATTCTATCTTGAAAAGAATTAATGCTTAGCATCTCTGTCGATACAATTAATTAGTGCTAAGCACTTCTACATCACAACAAACCTCTACATGGAGTCGAGATGTTGACATCTCGTCATGCTTGTACTCCAGAAACAGTACTACCCACAAGGTAGAAAAAATGACCCGTGTTCATTTTTCAATACCCACTAGCTACAAAATCTATTAGTGCTAAATCTCCATTCACCTCTGACATCCACAAACCTTACTGATTCTTCCTCTGCATTCACATGCACATGTTTTGATTGAGGAAAGAGTAGATGGGTAATTAAGGTTTAGCCTCTGGAGCACTCTTAGCCTATTAATAGGCGGTCGTGCTGGCAGTGCGATGCAAGCGTGGAGTGGGAATGTGAGCACTGGTCTTAGACAGATAACAAGCTTGAGAACAGCTGAGTCACCCTGACAGACTTTCTATTCCTGTGGCAGTGAATAGGGCACAACGTGCATGTTGGCTGAGTGCGTGATTGCGTGACAAGGCAAGAGTTTGGCGGACCTCTACACACCCACAGACACTGGTAATGATCATATTTACACCATGACAAACAAGTAATAACTTCCCCGCAAGCCAATTATGATAGAGAACATCCGGCATACCCAGATAAGTTGGGTCACTATCAACAAATATCAGCGATACAGACCAACAGTCTAGCAAACTGGGAAGATTATATGTCAAGAATCTTATTAGTTCGCCCGCTTTATTTAATCATCGCAGTAAGACACACTGCTTTCTGTTTGACAGCCAGCACAGCAGGTTCCCAAAGATTATGTAAACTTATCTGCTCAGGTCTCATAGATTTTTCGCTGAGTGCAAAAAAGCAATCAAATCCACCTTAACTCAAGAAAACACATTAGGCTTTAAGTCCTGTCAGAGAAATCAATGTTTTTACAGATCAGAAATGATTTACCACGGAAATCAATGATTTATGTCATATGTTTCATAGGAAATCTTCGACATCTGCACCCAATTATCTGAAATACCTTCCTACTGACCTCTAAAGATCTGTGTAATGTATCTGTGAGAAACAAGACAACCAAACAGTGTTGTGTTGAATAATGTTGGCAGACATTAGGGCTGGGCAAAATAGCTCAAATTTGATTTTTCCTCAGTATTTTCTTTTGACAGCATTCATTATAGTCCAGAATATTTAGGTATTTGCTTTAAACTGACTTAAATGGTGTTTTCATTTTGAAAAGGACCTAATTTTACAATTAATTTGACCAAATAGCACCTGAAAAAATTCAAAGTAGATTCCAAATGTTTGGCAAACACTTTCTGTCATCGATTGTTATATATGATGAACAGATTTTATTAAGGCTTTTATTCATGTACACTGATCAACGCAAACACACAGAGCACATCAAATATGATAAACAGAAGCTCAACCATCTTTATCTCTTCATAACCGCCATAAATGTCTTTATGAAATATTGACAAAGTGACAAAGTTTTGGTAACATGGACTTTTAAAGGGGTCAAGAATTGAGAAATCAACTTTTCCAACTCCTTTGATATACAAGAGGTCAGCATACTATTTAAGAATATCCTGTAAGTTTAAGAACGGAAAACTTCCTTGTTAGTCCAATAAATGCTTTTATTGACACCAGGCACTCAATAAAAAGTCTGTGATCGGCTACAATGTTTATCACTGCAATCTTTCATGCCACGATCTAAATATAATGCAATAGGTCTAAATGTAATGCTATTTCATATGCAAAGATGTTAGCGAATCACAGCAGTGGGTATTTACACTGAAAGTCTCACAGTAGACACGCCCTTAAAACAGAGACGTTCAAATCAGATCTAAATAAAATTATTTACCACGCTAAAAATCAGGGTAGGTAGAATGCCTTTATTTCTAAATTATGGCAATTTTTAGGTAAAAAGCATACCGACAGTATAAGTGCACCCCAGGAAAAGTAAAAAAACAGCAGTTCTTGACCCCTTTAATGGAAGGACAGAAATATCTCGGGTTTCATTACAAATAGTTTCATTTCTGTTTAGAAGACGAATCAAAGTCTAATGGGCTTAGAGCGACATGAGGGTGAGTAAATGACAATTCATTTTTGAGTGAACTCTCCCTTTAAAAACGTATCAGTCACATTAGAACTGCATTAAAATCTTTACAGTGAGTATTCTGAAGGTTGTTTACATTTATTTATATTTTATTAACGTTACAAATATTCAATATATTGCCCAGCCCTATCAAGCATACAAACACTCAGGCAGTTGTGTGGGTGCACTCACCCCTCCTCCTGCCTCCCAGCCTTTAGGATGACCATACAGATGCGCAGAAACTGATACCTGAGAGATTCCAGGGGAGGAGGCGTGACCCGGCGGTGTGGCCGCTAGGTTAGGGAGTCCCTTGTTGATTTCATATGGGGGACCAGGGGGTCTCTGTACCCGAGAAAACAAAGAAAAAAACTGAAATCAACACTGAAGCACCGAAGAGTCATTAAAAACAAGCATTTCTGGTTTTGAAGTAAACATGAAATGACATTTTCATGGGGAGATTGGAACTTTTTGGATTGAAAATACCAGAAGGAACCTAAAACCTAGTTTAGAGCAGAAGTTCTCTTCTGAAGCCCCACATTGGAGGAGGCTTTGTGACCAGGATGTCTGAAGGTCAAAGTTCACCCTCAACAGCACTGCAAGCAAGACAACCCTTTAAGATAAGTCATTTCATTCGGTGGCCATCAAGATGTTAACCTAGCTTACGATTACATTTCATATTTGAAATCACAAATGAAAACTGACAACACGTTGTCTCATAAATGTGGTTTTTTGTGTTAAAATAGAGTTAATGAAGGTTTATTTTTCAAGCTGGAGCAGCCAATGCGCATACACAGTCCTAGGTGGAAAATTGATTTCTATGGCAACCAGAGCTTATGACTGCAGCTGCAGTTACGTAATGACTTTATCAATCAGTCATTGGCTCTTTTATTTAAAAGGCGGGACTTATTGCGCCATATTGCGTGTTGCACTTTCTCCCATTCATGGTAATTTGAGTGCACTGTCTTTCTATATATAAAGTCTTTATTGTGAGTTGCAACATCTCCCAAAGAGAATGTTCATTTTTCAAACTGATATTTATTTGGGGTAATCGTGGCCTAATGGTGAGAGAGTTGGGCTTGTAACCTGAAGGTTGCTGATTCGATTCCCACGCCGGCAGGAATTGAAGGTGGGGATTGTGAATGAACAGCACTCTCTCCACCTTCGATACAATGACCAAAGTGTCCTTGAGCGAGGCACCTAACCCCAAATTGCTCCCCTTGTAAGTCGCTTTGGATAAAAGCGTCTAATAAATGTAAATGTATTTGCTATTGTCAACTTTCTGTACATTAATCTGCACCACAATTAACAATTTTGATTTCAAGAGAAAATACATTACCGTTTGAAAGTTTGGGGTTGGTAAGGTTTTTTTAATGTTTTTGAAAGAAGTCTCTTATGCTCTTACGCCCACATTTATTTGATCAAAAATAAAGTCATGCTGTGAAATATTAATATAATTTTAAAATAACTGTCCTCTAATATATTTTATGTATGTAATATAATGTAATATATTCCTGTGATGGTAAAGGTGACAGTCTTCAGTGTCACATGATCCTTCAGAAATCATTCAATATGCTGATTTGCTGCTTAAGAAACATTTCTTCTTATTATTATTAATATCGAAAACAGTTTTGCCGCTTACTACTTTTATAGAAACCATGTTAATTTTTTTTCACGATTCTTTGACAAATAGAAAGTTAAAAAAGACAGCATTTATTTGAAATAGAAATCTTTTCTACCGTTATAAATGTCTTTACTGTTAGTTTTGATCAATTAAATGTGTCCCAAAAGTATTCAATTCTATAAAAGTTACTTTAAAACTTTTGAACAGTAGTGTATATTAGCTGCTGAATTTATCTAAAACACATCAACAGTTATTTGGCTATTGGTTAACAATATCTTACATTGATTTTAACGCCATAGACCGAGGCAGCTTTGATAAAAACTGACAAATTAACTATGAACAAAGAGTAAATAGTGTTGAACAAAAGAAAGTAAGCTGTATTCCCATGTACTGTGGACAAGATCTTGTAGTCTGATGTTTTCTACAAGCCGGCTCTGTTTACATGTAGATAGCAATCAGTCACCACATGAAATTCTCCTGTGGACACTCATTACAGCAGCAGTGGTTACAGTCCGTCAGAGGTATATGGGAGAGTGCCGTGTCATTGTCAGTTTTCCCTGGATTTTCAAAGTCGCTGCTGTAATTATAAATTGTAAATGTGGGCCAGAAACCGATAATGAGAGTAACTTGCTGGTTGCACACAGTGAGGGACTGCAGCCAGAGCAACTCCATAACTCATTAAAGAATACGGGAAACCTGCAGTCCTGTCGTCTTCCTTGAAGATCAAAGGCTTCAAACAGAGAGCGCGCAGTTTTTTTTATCTACTCTGATGGCTAAAATACGGCCATCTGTGAGCCAGACGTGTTCATCTGGAAGGAGCTAGTGGTAAAACAAACATCTCCACCTTGGTCGTACACCACACATTCAATGACAATCAGTCAATCTGAATTGAACACCTGGAATTTCACAAGACTGGCTTTCCCACTTTCCCAGGCAACATCAGCAAGTTGAGAATGACCCACTTATTTGGAGGGATTACACAGCTTACCCAGCAGCCTGGGCTTTTCCAGGGTGGGGTGCTGCTGTGCTAAGGAGGGGTGGGTGAGATCACACACGCTGCCCTGTGGCTCCCAGAACGAGGGGCTTTCTGACCCAACACAGGAAGCAGGAACAGGAGAAAGACCAGCTCAGCAGAAAAAAAAACACCCCACCCATTCACTTCCCTCAGTCCTGTTCAAACATCATCAGTCCTGCTCTCTCAACCTCACATCACCCCAGCCCGTTGTCAGAAATCAATTTTCTTATTAAAGGGAACTATTTGCTCTCTGGAATTGATTTTGCAGCCACATTTTTACATTATATGCGTGTGTGTTTTTCCTATGATATAAAACACCCAGGATGCCCTCTACCTAACACCATAAACCAAAAATAAAATATAATTAAATATATTAAATGTTACATAAAATGAGGAAACTTTTGTAACTATTTAGATCATTTCTAATTTCTGCAATAAATGTGGAATATTATTTAAATGTAATAATTTTTCAGCATCTAAAACATCTGACACACAGACACACACAAAAATGACCACTTCCTGTGGCTGAATATACACTACGTTAAAAAAGGAAAAGTTATTATTATTATTTTATTCAACAAAGATGCATTACATTACACTGATTTAAAGTAACAATACAGACATTTATAATGTTTACAAAGATTTCTATTTCAAATCAATGATGTTCTATATACATAAGAGACTTTTGAACAGTAGTGCATGTATGTGTATGTATATATAAAGACCACATAGAGATGGTGTCTGGATTGTGGGTCATTGAACTCTTAATTAGAAAGTTGTCATTAAATTTTCAAAATGAGTGGAAACATTTACTTGTCTTGTACCTTTGAGCACTATTGTGCTCGTTACATTTCGAAACATGAGAAAAAGAGAAGAATAAGACTTTGCATTTTTGGAGCTGTCCCAAATTATTACTTAGTTACAGAGGTAAACAGCTTCTACCAGTAGACATGGTGGTCCACATGTTGATGACTCAAATGTACTGCGGTTAGAATTCAAATAATATAATGTTTCAAGACATCTGCAGGGGCAGGGGAGTGGTCTGATCCCAAGTTAAGACCGTGACACACCAAGTCGACGTCAAAGAACTAGCGGCGACGAAAGCCGACAGTTTTGTCGCCTTGCATCGGCTGCATCTGGGCCAAAAAGCTGCACTTTAAACAACAAAAGGACAGCCAGCTGTCAACTAGCATGTGAGTTCTGTGCCTGCTTGTAAGAAAATAACTTTCCATATTAACATGGAAAAAAAAGGGAAACTAAGACTGCAGATATACAAACCGCAAACAAAGCAGTCCTTGCTTACCATTTTGATCATCATCAATCATGCTAACTCCTTCCCGAGTCTCTCCATCAGTGTCTAACTATGGTTTGTACAATGTAGTGCTGAACACCATTAATGTGTGAGATTCTCCAGCTTTGTTGTTGTTTTTGAGCAACCGAAGTGCGAGCTGTTAAAGCTTCGCCCTCTTTTGGAAAGCGGGCTGGGAGCACCAGCTCATTTGCATTTAAAGGGACATAAAAACAGCATGTTTTTTCTCACACCCAAATAGGGGCAAATTTGACAAGATATAATAAAAGTTCTGTGAGGTATTTTGAGCTGAAACTTCAGATATATTTTGGGGACACCAGAGACTACTTTAGAGATTACATCTTGTAAAAGGGACATTAAAGGTCCCCTTTAAGAGTCCAAGCAATCTATGTGCTTTATTTTTATAAAGTATACTTTAAAGAACCCGTCATGTTTTTTAAAAATGACTGCAGAAAATAGAGGCAGGCTTCAGACTATCTAAGGTGAAGCCACCTGATTACAGGTTTAGATATAAAGAAGGGGAATGGAGTGTTCAACTCACACTGTAGACACCAGCGACAGGCTGCGGGGAGAAGAGTCGGTCTTCCAGGGGAGGCGGCCCTCTTGGAATCCTAGGGGGGATATTAAGGAAAACTCTGGGGAAGAAAGTACTTAAGGCCAAACACAGCAACAAGGTGGGAAAATACACATGATGCATGAAGGAAACTGTTCAAGTGCAATAACATCAGAATGAAAAAAGGTGACAGAGTCAAGCAGATCCCATTTATCCACATGCAAATGAGCTAATTAGCTTGTTTTACCAAAGTTATATAACCTAAAACGGTTCTGCATGACAGATCCATACAAATCATGTTGCCAAAATATTCACCGGCCCAATTAAGGCCCTGTTTCCACTTGGTATTAAGATGCGTTTTGGTCGATCGGATCACAAGTGGACGTGGGAGACACATATCTGTATACACCTGGTATTTTAATCTGTCTCTTTTGTCCAATTTAACAATTTCTGTCCTGATTTCAAATGTAAGGGTTTTTTTCAGATCCTTCGATCTAATTCACAAAATAAGTACACCTTTACACCTGTATTTAACGTCGTCCATTTGTGATCCGATCGACCAAACTGCATGTTAATATTAGGTGAGATAGGGCCTAAAGGTAGGCAAATTTACTCATAAATACTTTTTGTTTTCTGGTTGAAACGGTCTTCACTTCGTGATAGCAATCAATAATAGAAATGGTCTAAATATTAAAAAAATGTACATATATCATCTGTGGAAGTCTCAGGAGAACCAAAAAATATTCGTTCAATCATTGCATTCGGTCCAAAATCTATGCAGAGTTGTACACAGACTGTCACCGAGCATCACGAACAAACAGGAGCCGCCCTTTAAAATCCTCATGAAACAGAACAACAAACTTATGCTGTGTTAAAGCCGTGTCATAACTGAAATTTAGAGACAGCAACCCATGACGTTCTACACTGATACGTCCTCAGACTCGGATTTATGCGTTTCTATGTCAACTCTATCAATGTTTAGATAAATTTGCAGCAGTCAGGTGTTAAAACTATAGCTCGTTTTCGTTCATTATTATTATAACGTTATGTGCTTTGAGACATGAGGTAATTTAACGGCATCTAACGCTGAATCTCCTCTGGCTGTTCGTAACCTGCGCATTCATATGTTGAGGAGGAAGCATGGCTTTGTGGAGTGTTCTGAAGAGAGGATGGGATCTAATGCTTTCAAAGCTAGCTTGCTATTGCTAGTCACTCCTAAATTGCCTACCCTACCTTAAAAAAAAAAGTGTCTGTAAGATGTATATATATATATATATATATATATATATATATATATATATATATATATATATATATATATATAGATAGATAGTGTCATAAAATTCATAGAATATAATTTTTGTAATAATGTAAATGTTTTTACAGCCGGGTTTGATCAATTTAATTTATTAAAGTATTATTTATTAATATATTTATTATATATTATTATTATTTTTTTCCAAACTTTTGAACGATGTGTATGTCATAAAGAATATATCTTTAAATAATAATAATATATATTCATATTGATTTATTTATAAAACATTAATAGCTAAAAATATACAGCTATACTATACAGACACTCTCATAAAATCTGCCATACAGTAATTTATCACTTTCAAACATTCAACATGATAGATAATCACAAATAATTTATAGATACATAACTTTACCTTGGAAAGGTAAAGTTTATGTAAATGCTGATTTAATTATTAAAATAAGCTTTTAAATTAAGATACATTACTCATGTTAATACACAATTTGTGATTAAACTGATTTTTGAACGCTATAATTTTGCTGTTTTAAATATCTTTTGACATTTATGAGCAGAACTGACATTTCTGTAGCTCAAACAGCAGACCATGGTGCTAGCAACAATAATGTCATAGGACAAGTTATTACTAATAAAAAGTGTACCTTTTAAATATGCTGAAAACAATATTCAATACATAACAGAAATCCATGTTTAGATTTACAAGGCTGAAAAACCATGTACACAATCAACAAACATAATGCCAGCACCATTCTGGACCCAAAATCCATCAAATGACCTGAAACTCTCTCACACTTGACTGGGAAACGTTAGTGAAAGATGGCAATGTTTTAAAGGAAACATACATTTTTTCTACTCTAACTCATTTAGCAGTGTTTCCCCGTTTCTCTATGAGCTCACAATCTCTAGCCACACCAGAAAACCACACAAACTTCACATAAATACTACTTAAAACTCCTCCATATAATCAACCACATTACTGAATAAAGTGTCTTTTGAATGATGGCAATATACTGCGCGATTCCTCTACGAAATGAGGTTCTCGCACAAATGCACATCATCGTATGTGCGGCAAAAAAGGTGCGGCACAACTGTCATACACAAGAAGCTGATTGTGTATTAACATGTTGCTGGAGTAAAGAGGATGGAGATGCATCTTCCATCTCCAGCCCAGCAGCAGATCCATGCTGCCTCAGTTCTGTCTGTACAACCAGGCTATTGTTAACTTAAGAGGGTGGGGAAGCCCTTCCTCCTCCACTGCACCACAGGCACAAACACACAGAGAGAGAGAGCGCGAGAGAGAGAGAGAGAGAGAGAGAGAGAGAGTTCAAACAGAGATAATGTACAGTTTACTGTAACCAGCATAAAACAACAGCTGTTAGTTACTCATTTTAACTTTCCCTTGGCACGCTGCCAAGACACAGCATTCTCATGCTCCACGACCACGTCACCCTTTTACAGCCACAGTCGAGCGGTTTGATTACAGATTATTTTTAGTGCTATAGTATGATTTACCAAGATATACATTTGCAATGACACAGCAGTCACAATGTCTGGTTTTCACTCTGTTCCATACTTTAAAATGATCCTCAATTACTTTAGATAGTCCAAAAGTTTCCTCTGCCATGCAGTGCATCATTGTCTAAATACACCGCCTGTTTAAATCAAAGTGCTATATGAGGAACATTAAATGCAAATATGAACTGACATGTGTTATATAAGAGATCAACTACTGTTTTGTTTGATCTCTCATATCTCATGTTAAGAGTTTATAGCAGATAATTATCAGCTAGAAAATATTTGCAAGTAGATTTCCTGACAATTAACACGTTGATGAAACCAGTGCATTGAGGATGCTAATTACATGGTCAAAAAAAGAAACTGAGTAAATGAGTAAATGTAAATGAGTTTGTGGAATCTTCCCAGATTATAAAAAATAATTAAAAATAAAACACAAAATAAAGACTTGATTGTTTCTAACTGCTCTATTGTGCATTGTACTGTAAACAGTCTAATTTAGTCTTTAACCCTTTTATTTCATCTCCCCAAAACAATCAGATAGATTTAAAAGACTCATTGCAAATGCCAGACCAACATATTTACTTTCTTATGATAAAAAAGTGTAAGTTATATTAGAAGTCAGATATAAAATAAAACCCTATAAACTCTATGGGAAAACATATAAGCTGAGCACCGTTCAGTTCACCCTACCTTACTCCAGGGAAACAGATATTAAACATGTTAGACAGAATCACAACCTTAGTTAGACACCATTCACTTTCAATATATGGAAATGAAAGTGAATGGTGACACAAGATGTCATTCTGACAAACATTATGTGCTTCTCACAAGTGAGAAGTCAGCCATACTCCGTCTTACGGATTTGTAACAGCATAAAAAGTCAGTAAAACGGAATAGTTATCTAAAAAAAAAAAAAATCTATTAAATGCGGTATCTTGTTTTTCAAGTGCCACGGGAAAAGAGAGCTAGCTTTAGCACTATCTCGCCGGCCCGGCTGGATCAGTCCAAACAGGTTGTGTTGACAGCTCAGCTTTTTACAGTCACATAAACACGGTTACCACTGCACTAGAACCTCCATGTACAAGAAACTTCAACCACACCAAACATTTAGTCTTGCTGTGCTGACATTCAGCGGACGCGCAGTACAACACTCTAGCGCTGTCAAAACCGAGTGACCCACCTGCCTGGACAATAGACAGCAGTTTCGGCCATCAATCCGAATCCATAAGATATTCAGAAATACTGTCCGGACAGGCAGGTCGATATGTTTGTGGGGGGGAAACAACAACAGACATATTTGTGGTAGAGCAATATGCTTTCAGAGAAGGATACGGTGTCTGCGGCACTGGCTGTTGAGCCACCGGCGTCCCCGGTACTGTGGTCAGGGTGGTCCGCAGCTGGCTCGAGGGTGACGGCCCGGTTCCAGGTCCAGTTCCAGCGGCGGCAGCAGCGGCTGGTTTCGGCACCGCTTTCGGCGGCAAACTCATCGCAAATAAAAACAAAACTAAAACAAACGCACGGCTTTACAGATATTTACAAATAAATTAGCTGGCGGCTAAACAGTGCACGTAAAAAATATTGCTGGCGAGTTATGTCAACACCGGGCCTTTGTAAGAGCAGGTTGCCGGTGTCTGAGCGGATAGAAAAGCTTGAGCTAACAGGCTAGCTAGCTTATTGAGAGAATAGCAGGCTGAAGTTAGCCAGCTAGCGCTTATTGTGGTTTATCTTCATTGCTGAAGGTTGGGGGGCTGTTCCCCCTCCCCGGCCGGGGTTTCCGAGGATCTAGTTGGCCTCTTCTTGCCAGGGCGATCTTGACAGATGTGCCCCTTTTGGAAAATGAATAACACTTTGTTTACAACTGCTCTTTGACGAGAGTATCTCCACGGAGTGTGATGATTCCGTTCAACATGGCGCTGTGGCCGCCTCCAGCAGTCCTACAGGACCGACCTTTCGTTTCACTTCGGGTGTTTTCGTGAAACTTCGGAGAGTGGAATTAGCAACGAGTGTATACGGAAGTACGGAATGCGGGGTCCGGAACTCATAACCTACTTGGAAGTCAGCCAGGTAGAATATTATTAACGACTTGACAGCCAGAAAGAATGGCTTCAGATAAAACCTGATTTTTAAATGCCATTTCTGTGTGTCTATATAAAATATGGAAACCTTTCCATGTTTATTGAGCTGTTTGGCCACGATTTGTGATGTTACAGTGACATCTTGCGTCCACAGCTGAACATGCATTTCATTTTCAGTCCTCAAACCTTCAGAGTCTGATATATATGTTAATCATTATATAGTAATAAATAGACACAAATAGATGCTCTCTTATAATTAAATGCACACTTTCAATATAAGGAACAGCCTGGATGCCTCCATAAAGAATGTGAGCTCCATTACAATTCAAATCTTTCAAAATGCAAACTTTTTGCATATGATTGCTGGATGAATCTAGAATTAAGATGAAAAATTTACACTTGAACATCCTACAAAATGAAGGATGACAGGTAAAAAAAAAGATTTAAAAGGCTTTTGTGACAGTGTTAAGTGGGCTCACGTGCTGGATAACAGAAGCCCAACTAATAATTTTTGGTTCCCAGAACATTTTTTTTTTAAGGTTTGTTTTTGATTAGCCAGGAAAGTTTTATGAAACAGAACTTTAGTTTTTGGTTTGTAGAACGTCATTCTAATGTTCCCCTAACTTCATTTTAATGTTCCTCTAACGTCATTTTAACGTTCCTGTAACGTTATTCCAACATTCCCCTAATATTATTTTAATGTTCCCCTAACTTTATTCTAACGTTCCCCTAACATTACTTTAATGTTCTTATAACGTTATTTTAACTTTACCCTAACGTTATTTTAAGTTCCTGTAATGGTATTCCAATGTTCGCCTAATATTATTTTAACGCTTTTAATGTTATTCTAACATTCACTAAACATTATTCTAAGTTCCTCTAACGTTATTTTAACGTTCCTGTTATTTTCTAATGTTCGCCTAACGTTATCCTAACATTCATCTATTGTTATTTTAATGTTCTTGTAACGTTACTTTAACGTTCCTTTAATGTCATTTTAATGTACCCCTAACGTTATTCTAACGCTCCCCTAACGTTCCCATAACATTATTTTAACATTCCTTTAATATTTTTCTAATGTTCTCCTGATATTATTCTAACGTTGCCAGAACGTTCCCCTCTGTATCATACTCTGTATCATTACCCTCTGTATGTCAGTAATCATCCAGTATAGTATTAGCAGTATCAAAAATTGATGTATGGAGGCCTATAATCAGTATTATACAAACCATACCTTGTTTTTATCCATTGTTTAATGTTTAATAAAAAATAATCCAAGCACATCAGCCATCATATGGAAGATTAAATGGGTTAGGATTTATTATATTTCATGGGGTAGCCTACCCAGATTTTAAATTTCTACAGCAAATCAAAATGAATTCAACACAATCTACGTTTTTTTAAAATATGAAATTTATTCACAGACATTAAGAAATTAATAAACAATTATTCGATTTAAAGTAGTACTACATTTATTTCTTACCACTGAATTGTACTGTTCAGTGGGACATGCTTCTTTCGGCTAACAGAGTTTACTATATTGTTTCTTTACAGCTGCTTCATAATATTCAAGTATTTCATTTATGAAACAAAAAATGTTAATAGTATCTCCTTGTAATGAATCCGGTCTGTTTTCCGTCCACTTGCCACCAGATGTCTCTCTCAACCACACTACATTTCCCATAAGTCCCATTCTTGGATGTTGATTGCGTTTCAGCTGCAGTCAATTTGTTGGACTATTTAAGTTAACCCTCCTACCCATGTCAGTTGTGAGGTCTTGTTATTTCCTAAGAGTTTAACATTTCTGAGCGTTATCCCTGTCTTGTCTGTCTGGTTCCTGATCCTGCCTGTTTTCCCGTTTTGTTGTTTTTCTGCCTGCCCTCTGACCTGTTTGCCTGGATTGTTTACTACGAGTGTGCCTGTTCCCTGCCACTACTTTTTGCTGTTTATTGACCATTGACTGCACTTGGATCCCATTCCGCTGACTTGTCATTACACTCCATTTTTGGAGAATGCAAATGTACTGATATAAATCAAAAGAAATGTGGGGACATGTTTATTTAACATTTTTGTTATTTTATTTGTTTAATATGCATGTACAGTTGTTTTTTTTAAATGGACATTTACATTATCAATTAAAAGTAAGGTGATAAAATGAGGCCTTTTCACACTAAGAACTATAATTATAAAGATAACTATAACAATAACTTTATTAATACTGTACAAAAACGCACATTCTGTTTATTATAAGCATGTGCCGAGGTGGGATTCTGATTGGCTGTCAATGTTGCTTCTTTTTTTTTTATCATTCATCAGGTGGAAAAAAACCTCTGTGTCATAGTGTTAGAATGATTAGTTATCATCTTCGGTGTGGGCCTTTTACACTGGTTTTCATTTAAAGACAAGTAAATGTTTAAAACCAAGATATCGGTAAGTCGAAAGGTTTTTTTTAAACTATCTATAGCTAAATTCAATTAAAAACTCAACATTGGGTACTTTGGAGACTGGTACATGGGTGCAAATGCTTAGGAAAGGCACACACTTTAATTAAGACATGCAGTTCAAGCTTTTCAGAAACACACATGAATGAATGGATGGTTATCAGTTGTGTACTGATATTCCACTGAGTAAAGGGACAAACGATTATACGACAAGAGATACTACAGCCTACCTTCATAATTTTTCAAAATTGTCAAAATAAAATAAGAAAAATGTATTCTATACTTTCAGCTCTTATTTAGAGGCAAATGTTTATTAAAATGTACACAAGCAAAGGTTGAAGTTCCTCTGAATTTGACACTTTACTTAACAATTTATGATCAAATGATTTAAGATGATCAAAAGCATGATCTCCTCATCTGCTGAAAATCGGTTTGCGAAGTATCCTTGCGACTTTATAAGTGTTTAACCCTGGGACATCAAAACCTGGTGAGAGCCCCTTTTTGTTGAAGATGTAAAAGTTAAAGAGCTGCCCATCCTGAGATTCAAGAGACACAGAGGCAGCATTAACTTTCAGCTGACAGGGGTACTCCTTCTCAAACACCACTCTGAACACCCTATCCTGCAGATAACTGAGTTTCAAACTTCTGTACTTCATAGGAACCATGGTGTCAACTTGAGGTCCGAACTGCTCCAGAGACAGCACTCCATCTGTGTCTGCTTTGATCTCATAGAACGTCATGTTGTTATAAGTAAAGTAGCCCACATAGGGAGCAGCGTCCGGAGGAGGGATGAGAACACGAGGTGCATCTCTGAAGGCACTTTCCATGGCAGGGATGAGATAACTGTAGGCCTTAGCCACGAGATCCTCATCTTCAGGTTTGGTTCCAGCCATTAGGACGACCAACCCGAGCTTCAAGCGAGGAACGAGGGAGATCGAGGCCGAATAACCATCTAGATCTCCATCTTTGCGTATTATGTTATAGCTGAGCTGTTCATTCACCTCCCAAGGTGTGCCTGTTTGATTGGCAAAGTAACTGTTTTTACAGTGAAACAGAGGAGTCAACATGGTTTTGAGGGTGTCGGGCTGGAGAACTTGACGGTAGTATGTGCCCAGCAGCATCATCACCAGTTTGGCCATGTCTGCTGGTGTGGAGTACATTTGCCCTGATGGTCTATACCAGCCAAGGTCATAGAGGGGTGCAGGCCGCCCACTTGAATAAACACCTATTGCCATCTGGTCCACTATCTCTGGGGTGATTTCGAATCCGGTGTCCTCCATTCCCAGGGGTTGCAGGATATTTTCAGACACCCATCGCTGATAATCCATCCCTGCTACCTTCTCCGCCATCACGTGAGCCAGCAGGGAGAAGGCCAAGTTGCTGTAGTGGCATCTGAGGACAGCAGAGGACTAGAATTACTTCCCCTAGGGAAAATCCACAAGTGCATAGACTGCATCTGCTGTTGTCAATAATTTACACCTCCTCTCATTCATTAAACATCCTCTCAATCAAATTCCATGTACTAACTTACTTTGTTCCAGGGTCAGCCACGAGAACATCATCTTGTAATAAATCCACAGCGGTCTGAGTGTTGCCTTTCCAGAGTAAAGTAGTCGCCCTGAGCCGCCTTGGTAAACCTGTAATCAGTAATGAATCCAAAATATCACACATTTCATATTTTCATTTATTTGATATGATGTTTACCTTATCAGACTTTTCAAAAAGTAGTAATGAAAGATATTTTAAGATTCTGAAGTGTGCGATTTGAAAGTAATATTACTGGCGATGCAGATGCACCAATATTCATTTTCAAGCCAATAATTATTTAGATGTTGTAGCTGATAAGCGATAAATGGCAGATATTAAATGGCAAAATATTATTTTTTCTAAATTAATAAAAAAAGACTAAAAACTGAAATCAATCATTTTAAATGCTACATCACAACATTATAATGTGTATTATAATGAAAAATGATGGAAGCCTGTCACATTGTAAGATAAAAACTCAATAAAGGCAGTTAACTTTGTATTTTTTTACTCCAAGGCAGAAATGGTCTTTCATTATAATGAGTTTTATGATGAGTAATGGCAGAAAACACGTGACCTTTCCAATGTGATTATGTAATGGGCAAAATCTTCAAAATCTTCCGACATCACATTGTTTTATCTTTTTTTTAAAGTCCTTTTGTCTTAGTCTTTGCATGTTCGCTTTGTAAACACAGGATCGGTACTTCCACCTACGTCACGCGTGACCTTTCCAACGTGATTGCGCAATGCGTGGCGCATTGCAGAGCTAGTGCAAGACGAGCATTTGTGATTAAAAAGTATATCATTTTAAATATCTTTTAGAAAATGTCCAATCGTTTCAGTAGACAAGAACCTTATTCCTCAGATGGGATTGTGTAGAGCTCTATGAAGCGGCACTGAAACTGCAATTTGGACCTTCATCCTGTTGAAGTCCACTATATGGAGAACAATTCTGGAATGTTTTCCTCAAAAACCTTAATTTCTTTTTCAAATGAAGAAAGAAAGACCCAAAAATCTTGGATGACAGGGGGGTGAGTAAATTATCAGGAAATTTTAATTCTGAAGTGAACTAATCCTAAGTGTACCATAATCAGCACCAGTATTTCTGGCTTGGCGTAAGCTGAGTACAGTATGTTAGAGCCATTTCTTCCGGTCTAAAAGGACCAGTTCTGTGTCATGCAACAGAGCTGATTAGGGTAGCCATGAAAACTCCTAGTCTAAAAACAGTTGATCTAATTACAGGTTTCACCTTCTTTATTTTTTACAGCACATGGAACCATGGAATGCACTAATTATACACATGCTAATCATCTCACCGATCTAAACACCGTGGTGAGGTCAGCGACAGATACTGTGGTCCTCACCTGACAGCTGACTGGCCATCCTTCTTAAGGTAACTGAAGAGATGTGGGCTTGAGCCTCTTTACTGCTCATGCCGTCAGAGATGGACTTGAGGTCATGACCCCATCTTTTCCCCAGAGGGTTTTTAATGGTGAAGTTCTTAACATACTTTCCTAGAGGGTCATCCAGGGAATCCACTTTTCCATCCTCCCAAAGTTTATACAGCATCAAGGTTGGGAAGATTTTTGAAAGGCTTGCAATTCTTTTGGGGAATAACAGTTACAAACAACAAAGAAACAAATTACAAAAAGAGCCCATAGCTATGTATGTACAATACTAATAATTTTTTATGTAACTATGTTTATGTAAATTTGAGTTTCAAGAGGGTGGGCATCTGCTTTTCCAGGTCAATGGAATTCATTGTCAATGAATGTTTGAGGTCCATCTCAAGCAACTCAGTACCTGTCAAAAGTTTGGAAACATTACATTTTTTTTTATGTTTTAGAAAGAAGTCTCTCATGCTCACCAAGGCTACATTTAAACATACATTAAAACATTATTATTGTGAAATATTTATTTATTGCAATTTAAAATAACTCAGTTATTTAAGAATTATTATACTCCATTCTTCAGTGTCACATGATAAGTCAGAAATCATTTTAATATGCTGATTTGGTGCTCAAGAAACATTTATTAATATTATGATTATTATCAATGTTGAAAACAGTTTTAGCTGCTTAATATTTTTGTGGAAACAATGGTACCATTCAGACATCTGTGGTAAGAAAAAAGCGAGAGAAACTAATACTTTTATTCAACAAGTATGAATTAAATTGATCAAAACAAGTGACAGTGAAGACGTTTATAATGTTACAAAAGATTTCTAGTTAATACACGCTTTACTAAATAAATACATTTAATAAATGCAAATAAATGCTATTAATTGAACTTTCGGTAGCACTTTATTTTACAGTCCTGTTCCCCATCTACATGTGCTTATTAACTAGGTACTAATCCTGAACCTATATCCCTACATCCAACCTCAACGCTCAACCCATTTTAAGTACATGTAAGCGAACGTACTAACCAACTTTCTATTGATAAAATAATCATCATTTCCACAAAAATATTAAGCAGCACAACTGTTTTCAGCATTGATAAAAAATGATAAGAAAGTTACCTAAGCACCAAAATGGGATATTAGAATGATTTCTGAAGACTGGAGTAATGATGCTGAAAATGCAGCATCATTTTAAAATAAATTAAAATATAAAAGTTCTTTTAATTTGTAATAATATTTCTGTTTTTTTATTTTTTATTAAATAAATGCAGCCTCTGTAATCATAATATTCCTTGGTGAGCATTAATTACAATTAAGTTTCCAAACTTTTCACACTTACTGTATAAAGTGCAGTAATTTAACTATCTATTCTTTTTGCATAGATGTTCAACATAAACTCAAATCATATAAAGTGTGCAAAGCTACTGTAACCCACCTGTAAACTGTGTACTCATTTGTTAAGGGAGATGTTGGGTCACTTCCATTCTTTCTGCCAAAATTACCATTCCACAGTACAGAATCATTGAATATTACAATGGCAGAAATGGCCGGCAGTTTTGTGGCATCAATGCTGGTCCTCAAAAGCCCATCCACCTGGAGCACATCATATTTGTAATAGTTATCAAGCTGGTTATCAGTATTTATAAACAGAAAAGAATTGATATTCTATCCAGAGTGGTCTAGGAATTTACATAGAAAGAAATTGGATTTTTATTCATCAGTCTGACCTTGTCCAAAGCTTCCATGAGGACAGGTATCGGGTGCACCAATGGCACAGGCTCAGGGACACGTGGGCACATCTTCTCCTCTGTCACTTCTTTTGCAGCTCTTATATCCACTGTAAAGCAAAAAGATCATAAGCAGGCAATGTCAATGTAAGCATAAAGAACTTTTAGTGTGACCCACACAACAAATATGATGCATAAAATATGCCCTCACTCATATCTTATCAATATAATATAGTGCATTTGACATGAAATAGTGAATGAGGGTGGGATTTAGTCCATAATCATGTATTTTACACAAAGTTCTTTTTCCCTTCCCCCAAGTGATAATCAGGCTTTACAGTACACAGTAATCTACAAGCCACTACGTCGAGCTGTGGGTAATCCATAGCCAACTCCTCCAAACGATTAATTAAGCATAAGGAGATCGAAAAGCCAAATGTAAGGATGTTCCCCAATGCTGTAAGCGCTGTCTAGGCACATCTACCCATTAAGTAAAAGAAAAAACACACACACACACACACAAAACATGATTTTCTATTTGTGGGAGCAAAATGCATAATTTTTTCTACATATATAAGCATTCACCATCCATTCATTGATGTTTGATGGCCACTTCCTGGATCTTTCTACAGTGTAGTAGCCCTATTTAATTTGGGCCATTTTTACCTGGTTTTGCTTTTGGAAGCATGTACTGCCAAAGGAAACAGCCCGTCATTACAAAGGAGAGAAGAAGAAAGAAGACCATTCCCAACTTTGTCCATTTCACTTTCATCTTTGCAGTCTAGTGGTCTCCTTCTCTGGTAGGCTTGAAGAGAAAGGACAGTTTCACAGACGCAACCTTCTGAATAAGAGTAACATCAATATATACTGTATCTGTAAAATATATATTTATTCTTTAACATGAATCATATAATATCCAATATTATTTTCTGCTGTAAGATTTAATTTTCTCAGTAGGATAAATGATAAAATGTCTTACCACAAGGTATACTCCTTTACCACAGGGTTTACTCCTCCTGCCACATTGTATCTCCTAAATGATACGTTTATCCACAGAGACTTGTTTTTGTAAAAAAAAAAAAAAAAAAAAAAAATTCAAAGTGGAATTCCATAAAAGCTGATAACAGACATAACCAGAGCTTACCAGCCACTCACCAGCCATGCTTTAATCTTTACAATAACCCGTGCACTTACTTCTCAGCATCCTCTCGGCCAACTGCAGGCCTGTACGTCATAATCTGAAGATCTCCTCCTTTAAAGCCACACTCCTGTCTTTACACGTCCATTCTGTTCATCAGTTAATGCCTTATATATAATTTACAAATATTACTTTTAAAAACACAAACTTTTCTATTATTTATTTAGAATTTTTCTATATAATGTAATGCATTTTTTTAATTTAAATTAGAAGATTTTCTCTTTTTTACATATTATTATATTAATATTTGAAATAAAATGCTGTTAAACAATCATGCAGAACACCATATGCACAATATTGTTTTTATTATTTATTAAATATAATTTATAATTTATTATATTTTGAGGAAGCAGTTTCATATATAGTTCAGATATTATTTCTTTTAAAAACATTTGGAAAGTGTTACATGCAAAAGGTACCACATTTTGTTCCATGAAACACAATATCCAGGATGATTTTAATGGCTGGACATCATTTTGAATCATATTTGTCACAAGAGGGCAGCAAATTCTACTGTATTGTGTGTTTCTGTTGTTTTTGTCCTTAAATCTCCATCAACAGTTCAGCCTGTTGACACAATATCAGATGCATTGGATGATGTGCGTGCCTGGAAGCCGGTTCAATAATGAATCAGGCATGAAGTGGATATCAGTGCTATGAAAAGAGAATTATTGAATTGTGGCCATTTGCTTGACTCAACTACTCATTTGATCTTGCCCCCCTGGTTTTGAAGTGAGGCAGAGAGCTGCTCCCCAGATCCCTCCCCTCAGGCTCCATGTCTAAACCGATAGTGAGATCAATACCATCAGCCTGTCTGCACAAGCTGTGACTGCTCCATGCTGGTTTTATTGGTCCCACACAATCCCATATTTAATAGCATAAACATATGTCAAGCTGGTAATTATACCTGATAAAATCAATTGTGTGACACCTAACTGTAGTAGTGTGGGATGGGGCAACAGGTTATGTTGGGAACCCAGACCATTTATATTATTGCCATTATTATGCTTACTAATTCTCTTTCTTTCTTTCCTTCTTCTTTTCTTTCTTTGAGCCCACACCTTCACGTCTTTCCCCAGTCTTGAATACTTGGGGTGCTGCCAACTGATCCCATCCTACTATTTTCAGAGCCTAATTCACAGAGGACCATGTGCGTGCTCCAGATATTAAATTACTCATGAAATATTCGCTAGTCCTCCAGGCCTTGTTCATCTTAACAGAAAACTCTGCTAAGTCCTGGAAATGTCAAAGAGAGCAAATTTGAGTCACCTCTGTGAGCAAGGTCAATTTTTCCAATTTAGAGCAGCAGTATTAGAAAGCCAGACCGATATCAGTGCGTGTTACTATCAGAAGCCATCAAAATGGCACGATGGGGTGTCTACCGTGTCATGTTTGTTTCTGCTCTTACAAAAGAGAGTATTTTGACCTTCTTTGAGGGTCACTGATCTTCTTTGAGCTTGTTTAGTTTCAGACTTTAGTGCTGAGTTACTGATACAAACAGTGATCTGAATGTATTCATCGTGCAAAACTTTATATACATTTCCATTATTATTATTATATACATGCATACATACAATGAAATATTAGAAATAAATATTGACATATTTATATATATATATTTAAATATGTATTTATTGAGTGTTTATAAATAAATATATAATGTGGTGTTATAATAATACAGATTATTATGTTTATATATATATATATATATATATATATATATATATATATATATATATATATATATATATATATATATTATATATATATATATATATATATATATATATATATATATATAAATAATAAAGATATAAGCACTTTTTGTTATACTGGTTGAATTCTCTTCACTTCCTGATAACAATCAATCAAAAATAGATGTGGTCTAAATATTAAAATATGTACATATATCTTCTGTGGAAGTCTCAAACCAAAAAAATGTTCATCCAATCATTGCATTGGTTCAATCCTACTTGTCCAACATCTGTATTTCCATACCTCCGCGCACCCTGTTTGCGCAGACATCACGTGTCATTAACGGGTTCTGTAAGGCTGTAGACAGACTGTCACCGAGTGCCACAAACAAACAGCAGCCGCGTTTTACAGTCCTCCTGAAACAAAACACTGAGCTTAAGCTGAGTTCATACCAGGTTCTACCAGAAGCTGTTCACATCCTCAGACTCACTTTTATGCAATTCTATGTCAACACTATCAACACCGAAATAAATCTGCCGCATTCAGGTGGTACTAGGGCTCTGTAAGTTGTTTACATTCTTTGTTATTGTATGCTATGTGCTTTGAGACATGAGGTAACGCCATTTTTCTCATCTCATGACGTTTTGCAGACTCTGCTGTGTGCGTTCATGTGTTTTGGAGGTGGTGTGGCTTTGGAGATGTTCTGTGGGGAGGTGGGATCTCATGCTTTCAAAGCTAGCTTGGTATGGCTAGCCACTCTGAAATTGCCTACGCTACCTTTTTATTTCAAAATTGACATAAGTTCAGTGAGATGTAATTAATTCAAATTATTAAGCAGAATAGTGCATTTTTAGTCACCATTTAGGTATTTTTCAGTATTATGGCTGTATTTTTAGTGTGCAAATGATGATAGATCTATCTATCTAACATCTAATTGTGATATATATATATATATATATACATATATATCTACACACACACACATTTACACAATCAGTGATATGAGCCAGAGTAAAAACCAGTTTCATGGTTCAATTCATGACCCACAAGTCAAGACAGATTAGACCTGATTGGGTTGTTGGTGCCATATGTGACCTACAATCTTCGCTCTGCTAGCATTAGTAGACAGGAGGGTCGCCAATCTCCCTGGGCAAAGGTTTCCATGGAAACGACCCCTGGATTCTCCAGTCTGCTGTTTTGCAGTCCTCACTCATCTTGAGGCTGAATTATCCTAGATTCCTTTATGTCAGTTCCATATTCTTCTGCTCTATTTCCTCCCTCTCTCACCCTCTCTCTCTTTCCCTAACTCTCCGTCTCTCCCTTTCCTGTGGACTATGCCCTTCGTGCTCTTGCTCTGTTGTATGCTGTTTGGAGTTTTACAGAAATTTGTATAATCATGCTCTATTTTTAATGAGTCATTATGATTTTCCTCTTTAGTTGTTTTTAGAAACAAGCAAATGTGCATGTAAAATACTGTCTTGTCTCTATATTCAGCACTGACAGCACTGTATTTAAATTTGTATTCATTTTACTCATGTTTTTGACAGATTATTTAAAAAAATGAATAAATAAATATTTAAAATGTTTTTGTTAATATATAAAAGTTAGATTTTTTTGTCTGTTGTGAAAAGCTTTTTTTTAAATTTAACTGTGCATGTGCTAATAGCTCCACTATCCAGGATTTGAAATTATATTTTTAAAATCACTTGGGAATACATCTAAGTGAATAAATGAATCCATGTATGAGGGCTGAAGTACCAAATGGAGGTTCTCACATTAGAGTCAAAGATCACGAGCAGTGGTGTTGAGAAACCAGGTCGTTTGTCTTCTTCACACCAGCCCCTTGTGTGATCTGTCAGTTTTATAAAATTGCAAGTGACTGGAAGGATTAGAGAACTATTTGACAGTTGATGATCACATGCACCACCCTATCTCAAACCCCACCTCCCCCCACCCAAACCCACCCCGCACCTAGACAGAACAAACTCTAGGGGACACTGTTGGTATAAAATAAATTCTTAGTGTCATTGATCAAATGAGTGAATGCCGGGCAAATTACTTGGATTGTGTATAAAATGTTATTGTGTAAATAACATAATAATGATATTTATTTAAAATATCGAAAAAATTTAATTGAAGTGCTTCCACAGAGTCTTTTGCGTGACTTCCGAAAACAGTTTTAAATGATTGACGTTATTCAAGTTATTAACCAGTTATTACCAGCTGCTAACATATCTATCTATCTATCTATCTATCTATCTATCTATCTATCTATATGAAAAGATAACAATAAATGCAATAAAAATTATGTTTTATATATATATATATATATATAAAATAATAAAAGATCTTAAATATTTTAATATTTGAAATATTTATAAATATTTTTGGGTACACACACACACACACACACACATATATGTATATATATATATATATATATATATATATATATATATATATATATTTATTTTTTTATTTTTTTTTTTTTTTTTTAAACATGTTTTAGATTTTAAAGTGCTTAATGTTTTTTTCCAGAGAAAATTTGTTCAGTTTTAAAAAAAATGTTTTTTAACAAACACAATTTAAAGTATAATTAATTAATTTATTATTAATAACTTGAAAATAATTTAGCTTTCACAACTACGATAATAATACTAATAATTTATGATCGATCAATCATAAATTCTAATTATGATGATGATGATGATGATGATGATGATGATGATGATGATGATTGTTATTATCACACAAACACAAGTGATTATCAGGTTTGTTGAGCGTCGGTCTTGTCACACACACTCCCGCCCCCTCGTCTGCGTTTCATTGGTTTCGTCCAAACTTGCTTTAGTTCTTCCAGTCCGATGGGGTTTATTCGAGAGCTTGTGATCATAGTGTGTTCAGAGATGGCCTGCCGGACAAGTTTTCAATGAATATTTTGGGTCTTTACAGTAAAATGCCCAAATTTACGGCAATTATGGATATAATTCGTTTGTTATGGATAATACGGATTGTGTGGGCTGTTGAAGGTAAGAGCATGAGTCTGTGTCAAGCGTGTGTGCTTTCAAATGTCTGTTACTTTTTCCGCTACATCACACGGATGATATTGATTATTTGAAGAAAGATACTAGTGTTTTACAGTCAGATCATACTATCTCAATTTAAAGGCTTCCGTTTGCATTAAAGTGCGCCGAAAACAGGTGCACTGCAACTGTCTGGATATAAATGAGTTGAAATGAGTTTCAACTTGGCTTCAATCAGAACAAACTGTTTCAAAAAAGTTAAAGGGATTGCTCACTTAAAAATTCAATTCTGTCATCATTTACTCACTGTTCCGAACCTGCATGACTTTCCTCCTGTCTGTGGAACACAAAAGATGATGTTTGGCAGTCTGTTCCGTTCACTTTCATTACATCCTTTCCAACGAAAATGAATGGTGACCGAGACTCATTCTCCCTTACATCTCCTTTTGTACTCCACAGAAGAAAGTCATACAGGTTTGTAACAACACGAGGGCGTAAATTGAGTCTCCGTGTCCGTCTCGGAGAATGACACCTCTTTAGTACACTGGAGAATGTATAGGCTCAAACGCATGACTAGTACGACTTCAAATGGGTGTCTACATACATTTGAACAGCAATCGAGTAGTATTGAAACGGAAAATATCTTAAAGATACCTTAAAGTCATTTCCATAGTACATTTTTGTCTGTCATGCTCCAGTCTCTTAGTTACACGTGGGCCATTGTCTCAAATCTCTGCCTGGAGATCTGCATCAGCACCTCATCATCACCTGAAACCTTCAGGAGAGCTGCAAGGACCTATCTCTGTCTCTAACTCTGAGATGGTGAAGTCTATATTTAATATATTCAGAAACATGGGGATGTAATATGTCTGTATAGGTGCCCTCTAAGAATTTGAAGTCATGTAGATGCCCATTATATCTTGGAGTAGGTCCTCGTTGGTATGGTGGACCTGTTGCAACAGGACATGGGAGGAGAAACATTACAGTAGTTATGCATTTCTTTTGAGCATGACTTTATTGATTTTCCACAGCGATGCCATAGAAGAGCCATTTTCGGTTCCCCAAAGAGCCTTTCAGTGATTAGTTCTTAAAAGAACCATTTTCTTTAGTCTGAAGAACATTTTAGTAATCTAAATAACCTTTTGTCCAATGAAAAATGTCCTCCACGTAGGATAATAATGTTTTTTTAAGAGTGTAGTGATTCATTCCTATTTATTACCTTGGAAATATCTCAGACTTGGAAATTCATCAGATGAGAGTTTTGTTTCGTCCAGGATGCCGTTCTGGTGATAAAGAATCTGTTTTTAGTGATACACTATAAACAATGCCTAATCTTAGCCATAGGCTAAAAATCACACAGTCCATTCCTGTTTGTGTGTTTGGTCTGTCTGAAGGATGTGAGGAGTAAAAAGCTTATTCATCACACCTCAGAGCAGATACAGATATTGGGAGTGAAATAATTGTTTACAGCATCGAGACATGCATGACTTAGACTGCGACTAAAGACTTGGATATTTCCTAAAGTGAGTTGGGATGTCTGTGTGAATTAGACCCCGCTTTGACCAATCTAATGAATCCGTCCCGTTTCAGTTTTGTTCTTCATTTGCCCAGGGGCAGTGAGTAAATGATTTTCTGTAATGTGAAGAGAATACATGGCTGGACCGCCACTTAAGCTCCTGTTCTGTTTTGTTCTGTCAATCTTGTTGCAAGCTATAATGACAGGACCGTGCTGGAAAAGCCGACCCCCTAAGCTTTTGTAGAGAAAGAAGTGTGCATAAATTAAAGTAGCAGTGCATTAGTGGCCGTTTGTTATGTCTGAAATACACTATTTGTAATTTTCACAGAATGAAGTGAATCTGATTCTGACACACACTGTATATCACTATAGTGAATTTGTAATGATATCTTTTGAAGGTGCTGTTTATTCAAAAATACATTAAAAATCGAATTCATACATACAAATACTCACCTTCATGTCATTTCATGTCTCTCCCTACCAAAGTTATTACAGTTAACTAAAACTAAAAACGTTAAAAAGAAATTCAGTCACTGAAAACAAAAATAAACGCTGACTGCAATAATGTACATTTTTGTTACACCTGCATAAAAAAAGCTTTAATGACATTTAAATAAAATGACAACAACACAAAACAAAATTACTAAAATCAAATCAGAAAATATAAAAATAACTAATTCAAAATATTAATGAAAATAACTCTTTCAATGATACTAAAATAACTGCCCCTTACAAATTTAATAATTATGAATTAATAAAAAATAATAATAATTGTATACTTTGTGACCACGCATAGCTCTCTTCTTCTTGTATAATTCCGGCAGTGTAGATGCTGCTAAGTGTATTACTGCCCTCCACAGGTCAAAGTTTGTCACATACAATATGCTAAGTGCAAGTATATAAGAATTTGTTAGAATTAATTCGCACTTTGACCTGTTGAGGGCAGTAATACACTTAGCAGCATCTACACTGCCCAGAATTATACAAGAAGAAGAGAGCTAGTGCAAGATGAGCATTTGTGGTTAAAAAGTATCTGTTTTTTTTGTTTGTTTTCTGCTTGTTTTTCTAGAAGATGACTAATCATTTCGCTAGATAACACTTATTCCTCGGCTGGGATCGTGTAGAACGCCTTGAAGCTGCATTGAAACTGCAATTTGGACCTTCAACCCGTTGAACCCCACTAAAGTCCACTATACAGAGAAAAACCTTAATTTCTTTTCCACTGAATAAGGAAAAACATGAGCATATTGGATGACATGGGCGTGAGTAAATGATCATGAAATTTTAATTCCGAAGTGAACTAATCCTTTAAGAAGTAAATTCACCTGTGTTCAAGCTGTAGGGCAGGGACGGGCAACTTTTAAAATGACGAGGGCCAGCATTTTTCTCCTTTATAAGAAGGAGTCCGATTTTTAATCCACACTGACACAATTTACACTGTCTCGTTCTATTTTCTTTTTGAGGCAAATCAATGTGCATTTAATGCAACGTGTTTTTTAACCATAAAACTGGTGCTATTATGCCAATTCCAATGATAACTTCATTGTCAAACAAATGTAAACATCACAGTTGCTTTGCCTGTAAATTTGCAACAAACAAATTGACAAAGGTTCTATTTAGGGCTGGATGATTAATTGAAAAGTAAATGAAACCGAAATCAGTCTATAGAGTTTCTCTACTGGGCTGGCAGCAGAATGCAGTGTTTTTAGTTGTTTTCGCAGATCCATTTGCAGATTCATACAGTAAATCAACACCACTGCTGAGTATTTTCTAAATAAAAATTACGAAGCAAACTACCTTGTAACCAATCATGTTAACGTGTGATCGCCAACGAGTGGATCTCTGAACTGGTGAGTGTTGGAGGCGGGGCTACTTTGCATATTCATAGGAGCATGTACACTAAATAAGGCAAGGGTTATATTCAAGCATGAATCTTTTAAGGCACGAAGACCTTTTTTCAAGGAAAAAACGTTTAAATATATAATTCTGGTGATCAAAGATGAGGAAAAAAATGATTGACTACAGGGGTACTTTAAAATCCTAATCTGAAAGCTATCTTTACATGACTTATTTTGCAAATTCATTAAAATTGAGCAGAATATAATAAGGTTCAGCAGGCCGCCAGATGCCCATTCCTTGTGTAGGGGAAATGTTACTTTTTATAAGACGGTTACATCACATGGTTTACGTCCATTGCTTTGCAAGTAGTGTAAAAGTTTTTCAAAGTCGCATGAAACCAATATTAATACACAAATGATATGACCAAGACATTTGTAATATTTTTCCTTCTCTCTATTGTGGACCCTCTCGTATGAATATTTCTACCAACTTTTTTGTTTCCATACAAAAACAAGCAACCGTGTATCCCAGAAAGCACCTGTGTTCAATCGTTCGATCGTGTGACGTGTGTGCGCGCAGGGTCCGTGTGACGTTTGTCATGCAGACCTCAGTACTTTCTGCACTCCCCCGTCCTTCTTTATTAGGAGCAAGACCTGCCTCTGGCATCTGCGACATCTTTCCGAGCCTTTACATAAGCACGGCAAACCTTACCAATTTCAGTCATGCTAGACACAGTCGGCTCTGTGGCCCGTCGGCTTTGCAGAGCGACAGACAGAACAAACTGTCACTGAATCAATGAATTTATGAGTGATGTGAAACTGGGAGTTTCCATATGGCCTCTTTTGAAATGACAAGATTTTGTCCACAGGCTTGTGAGAGGGTCAAAATGGTGAAATTATCAGGTATCCAAGAGGGACTTGCCATCTGCTTGACAATTTAATTATCCATCTGTCTCTCTGTCTTGTTGAGTGATCATTTTGAATAAAATGAGGTGAAATGGATTGTCCTCTTAATGTTAATTATTAGCCAGTTTGATGCGCTGTCATATTGATTTAAATCCATGCTATTTTTGAGTGCGCAGATGAGGGCGCAAAACAAATTTGTATGTGTAAACACTCAGAATCTCATCTAACAAAATGTCAAAGTGTCAGCTGTTATCGAGGAGCAATATCTCTTTTCCTACCACACATGCGTGGGCAGACATGGTTCATGTTTTAAATGGAGAGCACAAGCAGAGTATAGTGGTCAGTGGGACAAAGTAGAAAAGACTTTAAAGTTTCAATTTTATGAAAGCTTTTGATGTGTAGGTTCAGGAAATAAGTAGCATACCGGATCATATTCCTGTTGTTTCTCTCCAAAGTTGTGTGCACACAGTTGGGTCAAAGACATGGTTTATTTATTTTGCCAAGATCTATTCATTTATCCAAAAATACATCAAAATATAATTTATATGTACTATTACCTGATTAAGTCTGTTCTATGATGAGCATGTTTTTATTTCATTGACAAATTCATAAAAAAAAAAAAAAAAAAAAATTATGGGTAAGTGCAACTATTAAACCCACCAAAAACTAACTTTAGGTGTTGGTTGATTCATGGTTGATTCACGAAAAATAATTTTTTTCGTTGATTTTAAAGAAGGTAAAACATTCAGTGAAGCATTTAAAAATTCTTTTGCTAATGTTTGATTAGAGCCCTGTGTGGGATGGGTAGGTGTTAGTGGCTGGGGGTCCAGGCCCGTGGTCTGGAGCCTTAAGTCAGCTTGACTCTGGAGTTGTAGTCAAGCTGGTAGTTTGACCGGGTGTATCTCGGGAGCCAAGCAGAGCTGGGGCTTCATACTCTTGGCTAGCGGGGGTCTCCTAGTGCGCCCCCCATGCCAAGAGACTGGAGCCTTAACTTGACTTGACTCCTGAGTTATGCCCAGTTATACATAAGGAACTTAAGAACAAAATCTCAAATGCATTAATGCTTGTAATTTGTAGGCCTATCTAAATATAGTTGTAAGGTAAAAGCACACAAAGAAATGTTATCATTAAACACTTTCACTCAGAAAATTGATCAAAGTTTGTAATTAGAGGGATTCCTCGTTGAAACACATTAGGATGGGCTTAAATGGTTCCGCAGTCACTAATGGTGAAAAAAGACAAAGTTTTCATTTTAAAAATGTAAGGTATGTTTACAGAGACATCCATGGAGAACAAAGCATCACAGTAATTTTCATTGTGCCCACATTGAGAAATGTTAACATTTTTTTATTCAAGTTCAGCTTGTGTTGGCTATAGTTTGCATGCGTTTTGTGACGCTGTACCATTTAGGTCCATCTTTAAAAAAAGTACATTAATGAAAATAATTTTCTCTACAAAACAGTTTATGATGAATTTATTTGTAAGTTAATGTAAAATGAATCACAAAACATTTTATTGTTTGTAGTTCACCTGCTTACATTTTTGGCAGTCTATCTTTCAGTAAGGCAAATGGTTTGACCTTGAGATTATCTTGGTGTGCAAGCTAATAAAACCTAACTAACTAAAACCTTAAGGCCCGGTTTCACAGACAAGGCTTAGATTAAGCCAGGAGTAGGCCTTAGTTCAATTAAGACATTTGAGTAGCTTTCATAAACTTGCCTTAGAAAAACCATTACTGGAGTGAATCTTGAGACAAAACAATAACTCTGAGATACTTTCATATATCAGTGCAAGTTGCTTTCAGTTAAAACATCTCAAACATGCATTTTAGTCTGGGACTAGGCTTGAGTATTTTAGCAAAAGTTTTGAAAATGCTCACTAAAATACAAAAATATTAAAACAGTTTTCATTAATCCAAGTGCAGCTAATACTGATAAATTGAGTCCAGTCATTTGAGCATGTGGCTTTATTCTGCATTATTGTGTTGTTGCTTATTTGATGAAGATATATTTGAACACATGGCATTATTGTGGACTATTTTGTTTGCGCTTGTTTTTAATGAAGATATATTGGATCATGGTGCTTTAAGCATTTCACACCACTCTGATCTATATGCCACCCAAGATGGAAAGTCGTTCATCTTGCTACTGCTGAAAAAGTAAATGTTTTTATGCCAGTCTATACAGTACGGTGCTGTAAGTGCAATATAATTCAGCCCCTGTACTTGATAGGGTTAAACCTAGCTCAGTTACTGCTCACAGGTGTCTAATGGACTGTGCTGAACCGATATTTTCTTTTTCGAAAAAAATCGGATCTAAATGGTAGCCATTGACCCAGAAGCTTTACATTCCAAAGTGAACTTGAAAATGAAAGAGAAGAGAGATCCCAGAGCTAAAGAATCTCTATTCAGAGTGATTAAAAATCAGATGAAAAGTTAATTTGCTCTTATAGCCTGAAGCTGCTAATTTACTCAATATCCACTGAGGATCTGATTTGCAAATGGGTGTTGTTGAGTGATCATCAGTCTTCAGTCAAAACCTTCTCAACTGGAACCTTTTGGAATCATTTTTAACTTTTTGTTCTGTATTTGTTACTTGATTTTAAGATTATAGATATTCTGCGCCGTAATCTTTCTAAATGGAGAGAATTTGCTTCAGGACGTGACTTAGGTATAATTTTGATCTGCATATGCTTTAGGTTTTCATGGGTTTTTTTTTCTCTCTCATTTTTCATGCTTTGAATCTCCCAAAGACTAGAAAGAAATGATTATGAATGGACATGCCAGATAATTATCTGATATTGCATAATCAATATCCTCAATAGTAACAGAAGTCAGACGCAGTCAATATGCAGTGGTTTTATCGTCAGGGTAGAAGCGCTCTTATTCCACTGAGAGCTGACATAAAATATTGAACTTCAGAAAGCTCATGACCTACTTCTCCACTATCCTCAATTTTGTAACTGCTTATCTGAAAACACAAGGGTACATGTTTGGTTTAATATCAGTTGTCTTTATTATAATTTAGTCTTTTATTGTTTATTGCTTCCTCAGAAATGGTACATAGAAAACATGAATGCATAATCACAGTCTTGGGATGCTTCTTATAACACATTTCTCATACATTAGTCATGTAGACTGTATTTGCATTCAGTGTATTTGTGGAGTAGATTATTTTTAAATCAATGTATTTTCCATTAGTAATTCATGAATATACTCTCTCTACATCATTTTGTCTGAAGTGTGAATGTGAGTCTGAATACACAAAAGTTTGGATTCAGTAAGATTTAAAAAAAAAAAAATGGAACAGAATTCAATACTTTCAATTGAAAATGGTGATAGTAAAGACATAATGTTACAGAAGATTTATATTTCAAGTAAATGCTGTTCTTTTGAACTCTCGCTATTAATCAAAGAATCATGAAAAAAATATATATATTAAGCAGCACAACTGTTTTCAGCATTGATGATGATGATAATAATAAGAAAAAGTTATTGAGCATGTGAAGAAGGATCATGTGACTCTAAAGACTGGAATAATGATGCTGATAATTCTGCTTTGCCGTCACACAAATAAATAGGCCCAACAGTTTTTGTTATTACATTTTTTTTTAGAGTTTTTACTGTATTTTTAATCAAATAAATGCAACCTTTGTGAGCATTAGAGACTTTTTTTGAAAAGATTTAATCGACCCCAAAGTTTAAACGGTAGTGTGCAAGCAAGGACAAAGTTAACACTCGGAAAGCTCCAAATGTATCCAAAAACTCTTGACAGTTGGCCCTTAACATCGGACACTGCAAAATGACATGGGCCGGATTGTAAAAAAGATAATCTGACCGTCACTGATGAAATGACGTGAGTGATTTGTTTGAAAGACTAACCGTCTACCAAAACTAAATCTATCATTTTGATCTCTCTGATCTCTTTATTCAGTGACGATCAGGTTCATCTAGGAAGTTTTTAGTTCTACAGAAATATTTGAAGTCAAATATGTGTAATATACAACGCATTAATAAATATCCAGATCAAAATCACAGAGAAAGGGAGATGACTCTTCTCGGATTACACACCAACCTGTGCCGCTTGTCATAAATAATCTCATCATCACAGGGATGAAACCCTATTTTTCTAAGTAGCAATAATGCAAAATGTATATCTCCGTGGCCTGTACATGTCATCATTGGCAAGTCAGGTTAATTTTGGCCCCCTTCTGGGTGCTTTTTTTTTTCGGCTCTTGGCCCACATTGCCATGGAGATGAGAGTTGTAAATTGGGAAAGCAGGGGATTAGTGTTGGTCTGTAAACTGTGCGCAGGCTGCTCCACTGACCCACTGCTCATTCAGTGCCATCACATTTGGCTCCTGTCTGCAAATGTTAGACACTGACACAGCTGAGCTATGCAGGGGTTTATGGGCAAAATGTCCCCCTGATGTCTGTTCGAAATCCTGACATAACAGAGTGAGACAAATCTCTTGTTGGACCACAGCACATGCTTTACTGCCACTGTACCACAGACATGTTTCATCAATAGCTTTTGTAGGTCAGCAAATCCCAATTGAGTATCCAACAATGGATTTAGGAGTAAAATGCCTGCTTGATTTGAAATAAAATTGTCACACCATGCAATAAAAATGGACAATGCTTTTTTTCTTATGGAATATTGAAGTACATTTACATTTATTTTTTTGAATTTCGCGTACCCTCGTTATGGAGGACCAAGAGTGACACATAAAAATAAAACGACGAATCAATTAATTCATTTAATAATTCACACATAAAAATGTAAATAAATAAATCCCTTTTAAATAGGCAAATAAATAGACGTATTTAAAGTTGTTTATTTAATTCCTGTTTTTAAACGTAGATTAATAGAACAATAAAAAAATACATTTGTAATTTAAGTATCTAATTTCATTTTTATTTGGTCGGTGGCGTCCAATGTTGTTTTCATCCCCCTTTCATTGTATAGACAACTTCATTGTGGTTATTCTTATTTTTGATAATTGAAATAAATCTGAATTTTAAATGTTAGATGAAAAACTGAGGAAAATGAAAATGGTTATATTAACTAACTAAAATATAAGTTACAATTGAACTACAATCGAAATAAAATTAAAGCTATATAAAAATTTAAAAAGTAATACAAATGACAAAAGCGCTTAACAACTAAAACATTTCGATATATTAATATTAGTGTTGTCAAAAGTACCGAGTTCGATATCAATTCGGTTCTGAATTTTTAAAAATGGGACGATTCCAGCATTTCCCCCTAGTATTTTAAGCACTGTTGAGAGGATTCTTGAACACCTCTGATTGGCTCAAAATGCTGGGGGAAATGCTGGTATTGTCACATTTTTAAAATTTCAGTATACTTTTGACAACGTTAATTAATATGTTATACCTATATATAAATAATGCTAAAGAATATATTCATGACACTGTCAGAATATATACCACAGAATAAATTGTAAGTGAGTAAGTGATGACAGAACAGAATATTTATTTTTGGGTGAACCATCCCTTTAAGTATACAATGAAAATACAAAGCCGTTTCCTCTCTTCTATATGTCAGACTTGTCATTGGGTGCAGACTGGTGCTATTGTTCTTTTGAAGATGAATTGTGAATTTACACAGTCAGACACACTGCGGCGGTCCCCGTGGTCTAGTGAATGTTTTAGCATCCCACCCACAGGTTGACTGACAGATCTGGAGCACAGAGGATCAATGCACTCCGTCCTCTTTCTGGATGCGAAATTCTGAGCGTGTCCTCGCACTAGTTCACACGTTCACGTTGTGTCATAGCAGCTCATTGTTGGACATGGAAGCTATTGATCAGTTTAGAATATCTATTACATTCAGTACTGTTTGAATCCACTGTATACTGGTGTGTACATGCTATTTCGGTTGCATAATCATGTTTACGTTTTTTGCATAATCATATTTAGGTGTTTTTTTGTTTTGTTTTTATAGCAAATTACATCAGCAACTACATGAATTCCACAGGTTTGTGTAGAATACATCCTCATGATCCAAAGAGCAGCTTTTCCTTCTATGGAAGAACATCTGACCATCTATACAAAGGAGTCACATGATCAGTGTAACATTTATCTGATTAGTGATGATCATGCTAGAAGCTGTTATATTTCTAATTCATTTTAAGTCACATTCCCCATTTATTTCCTGGTTAAATTAGATTTTGAGTCCCAGATTTTCAATGCGGCCTCACGCTTATGGATCCCGTTGTGTGTCAGTAACATAAGCAGTATGTAATATCAGTACTGCTTGTGTTCATGTGTGCGTGTGTATATTTGATGGAATGAAATACCATAGGGATCTGCATAGTTTGTGAGGGTTGTTTTTTGCATATCGTGTATGATCAAAGCTTGATTTAATTCTTGAATTAACTCTACATTAATTTTTCAGTATGTTTCAAGGGCAATTTTTGTGCTTCCATCTGGATAAAACAGACAAAACTAACGTTGGAGATCAGGACATCGTGTAATGAGAATGTTTATCAAGGTTCTGGACAAAAAAAAAAAAAAGATAAAAAAAAAATGTTTTGTAGAATATTTCAGCTTGTTTGTGGGAAAAAGATGAAATGTTGTGATTTATTTTTCCAGCATTTCTCTAAAGTAAATTAGTCAGGTCATCCTTAAAATTGGACCTCATATTGCGAACAATAGCCAATAATAATATATATTTTTAAAAATATCAGGATTCATAAAGATACATGTACGTTAAATTCGCAAATGTAATGTAAATGTTGCAAATCTGAATATGTCTTTATTTCCAATTTTCGTAAATAGACTATCGAAAATATAGTCCACATCACATTAACAGTCCCCGGTTCATTTTGAATTGGACATAACCAAAAAATGATTCTCGATTCAGTGAGAGAGCAGTTCAGTTCACTACCTTTATGAGTCTGATTCAAACTAAAGCTAAAGGTGCCGTCCCATTTTCCATTGTTCTGCATATTTTCAGGCAAAATCCGGTCACTTCAATAGGGATCTGCCCAATTTGGAATTTGCCCATGCAGACTCATCAGATTCAAGTTGGTCGTGCCGCACTGGCCAACAGAAAGTTGCTTGGTTTTGTGACATTTCTGTGACAAGGACTTCACGCATCCCATATATAGACACACATAAAGCCTTCACACCTAGTTTTTAAATTATTTTCACATTTTTTGTCTGTTTAAATCTGGAGGCCTATATATTTTTACAGTTCCAGATCTCAACTAGTTCTTTGATGCAGTCTCATGCGTCCCATAGTGTGAAAATGCAAAGGAACACTGCGACCGTAAAAAAAAATATTTATTGTAGCTCATAGATTCTCAAGAGCACCAATTAAACTTCAAGTATTCATCTTCTCAGCCTCGCTTGGATGAAATGGTGTTTACTGAGCGGCTCAGATTTGTTACCGATAGTGTTTACTAGTTTCTGCACTTAAAATTTCACTGTTGATATTTTGACTCACTCGTAGTAACGTCAAGAGGGGAGGAAACTGTTTATCGTGTTGGTACGTTTGAATCAACTTTACTTAATCCTACCTGCTTGCTATGATGTTGTGCCTTTATTTATGGGTATTTTGAGGCGCATTCATCTGCATTTGAATTTTTTTAACTTTAGCATGGATAGCATGAGTGAATTTTGTATGAGGATGAAGAGGTTCTGTGCATGTGGGGTGCGTGCTTCTGTTCACTGCATTGGCATGGCTCAGCATGTGCAAACTGGGCAATGAAATGAATAAATAAAAAATGTGGGACTGAAAGTTGTGCCTTGGCACGCTGACCTAAAATCCAGTGAAGACTCGCCATGTTTCCCCGTGGGATTAATCCAGTGTGGCATACAGAGTGTAGCGCAGCCTGTAAGGATTATATGTACTGGACTTGGGCTCCCGCTGCCCTACTTTTCATTAAAATATATAGAGAGAGAGGGAGAGAGAGAGAGATTGCATGAATGCCTGGACAGATGGAGTGGGGGTTTGATTAAACAGTGCACCAAGTACTGGGAAATGCTACAACTTTTTCTTTCAATGCACTGGCAGTTGTAGTTTACTGGTTTTCATGATATTGTTGCAGGGAAATTTTTCTTGAATAAATGAGGCTGTATTAATAATCATGTTTTGTGCTTTTGTTTGACCCATGAGCTTATAAAGAGGATTGTTTGTTTCCTCTTGCATTTTCCTCCCAGCCTCATCATATTCTCACATTCACTGCCCTAAACACACAGTGATGGTGCTGTTCCTGAGAGAAATATCTTTGGTTGCCCCTGAGCTGCAGAAGCTGCTGAAATATAAATGAGACACTTAATGGCTGAGGCTGTATCGAGCTAGTGTTTACAGGGATCCCAGGATTGTGTGTCACGGGGGTTCTGGCTTAGATCTCAGGAAGTCCTCTTGCCACTTGCCAAATCCCAATTCATAAATGCCACGGGGAGTCTGTGTGTCACACTGGATGTGTTTATGTTGCCTTGACTGGGGCTCATATGGTCAGGCAGGACCTCCATATGTGATCCTCCCGCACGACATGAAAAATGCGCAGTCACATTTCTTTTATACAAAAAAATAAACAGCTATACAGCATACTACAGCCTTGGACAGATGGTTGTACTCTAATTTTTCTAAATATTTGGGGGGGGGGGGACTTTCCTGTCTCCATTCTGAATATTTCATTCTATTGGCTTGCGGGATGTTCACATCAAGACCTTATAAAATCAATATTTGTCGGTGGTTTTGCGACTGGGGTCTTTTGTTAGTTTTGTCCTCCTTAGAAAACACTTTTTTGGCAAATACTGATTTAAAGGGGAATGATAATCCCCCTTTAAATCAATTAATGGGTAATACAAGTCTCAGGTATGCCCAGAATGTGTCTGTGAAGTTTCAGCTCAAAATACCACACAGATCATTTATTATATGCAAATTAAACACAAATGAGCTACTGCTCCCACCCCGTCCTTTCCAGAAGAGGGCGGAGCTTTAACAGCTCGTGTTTCAGTTGTTCAACTGCAACAAAGGTGGAGAATCTCACGCAGCCAAAATGACGATTGTCAGTAACGGTGTTCAGACTTACATTCTTCAAACTGGAGTCAGACATTGATGGAGAGACTCAGGAAGAAGTTACAACTTTTAGAACGCAACTGGATGTTTCTGAATGGTTAGCGGAAAAAGCCCAACATAGCCTCGCTCCCTTTGTTGTTTACAGGGTTTATGAAAATTTTCGGGTTTGTGATGTCACCAACCTTGTGACGTCCCTACCAGGCATTTGTTGTAGTCCTTAAAAAGTGATTTCTGTAGAAGAAAATATCTCTCTTTGCATTGGGAGAACTTTGAGCATTGTAACTTTGCAGATGTTGTTTATGCTCTAACAGAAACATTACACACTAACTAAAGTTCATGTAAAATCATAATCAAGGACCTCATTAAAGTTTCTGGGAAAACAAGACCAAAAATTTTCATGACTAGTCCTGCACTGCATAGATTTTTGTCCCATAAAAAGGCTTTATGTGTCCCTCCTCTCCTAATACACCTGCTTCCAAATAACAAGTAGCAAATCATTACTCGGATGAATCTGTAAATAAAGCCTGTAAAAGAAATGGAACAACTCTTTTATGTCCAGCCCTAATTTCCTGTTTCAATAAGAAATCAGAATGTTTTTTTCCATACTTGAATGGATTTGGTCAATATTTATGCATGGAGGGATGTGTGTCTAAATGACAACTGAAACCATGAAATGGCCTTGCATCAACATGAGAACACTGCTTGTCAAAAAGTTGTTTATTATTGCTATTTGGTTGATATTGGAAATAATATTGTCCGATATTGGATATTTAATTGTGAATTTTCTGCTTCTTATCTATGCTTAGATACATTTAATCTTTTAAATAACACTTTTGAATGTAATCTTTCAAAATGAATATCCATTTTTCATAGAGTACAAGTACTTTACCTGTACCTAAATGTATTTTGACAAGCTATTTTTGTATCAACTCACCTTACTTTTGGCCATAAGGTGAAAATAATTGTATTCTCAGTGGTTTCGACCAGACTTTTAATATCATTGCATTTGTTACTTTCTACGTTTGTATTTTGCCCTCTTAGGCCAACTTCAAAGCAGTACAACAAATCTTTTGCTTTAAAAACACCCTAGGGTTTCAATGCAGAAACCACTTGTACCCATCTAAATAACTGAAAATGTCAGGTCAGAGTCATATTTCTAAAGTATTTTGTCCTACTTGCCATATTGAGGCACTCTCTGTCATCTGGGGTAATTCTGAACCAAATGTGAAGGGAAGCAGATGTTAGAACATGATGTGATCTATCATCTGTGATGGATAACACTTCCAATCTAGTAATAGCCATTTGTAACATCTGATTAACAATAAGAGTCAAAAATAGCGAGCTATTACTGCTGTGAAATGGGCAACTGTTATTCTGCATCTCACAGTGTGAGTCATCCTTCATTTAACATTCAGAAAAGCTATCCATTATGCATCATAATTACTGTTAAGAGACTTGAAGAACAATGACCTTACAAATGCTCGAACGTGCAGTAATGGGCTCTTAGCGGCAGCATTTGAAACTTACAGGCTTTTGGTATGCATTTCTTTTCAGATGTGTTGATGGACTCCACGACGGCAACGGCAGAGCTGGGCTGGACGATATATCCATCATTGGGGGTGAGCCTCATTGAAATAATTTAGATGATCAGACCTAGCATAAATAAATAATTCAGTGCACAAATTCAGCATGACTCATGTGGTGCAGAAATAGAAGTTGAGAGAATTCCAAATTAGATTATTTTTAATGCAGTCCATGCCGTTTGTCTCACTTCTGCACATTTTTACCTTAAATGTCATCATGTGTCTGTAATGGTGTGAAACCACAATGAATGCTCCATAAATATGCAAATAGCGGAAAAACATGCTTTTACTATTAGTCGCACACATTGCTTATTCAAAAATGATGATCTGTTCTTTGGTTAAAGTGGGAAGAGGTGAGTGGCTACGACGAGAACATGAACACCATCCGCACCTACCAAGTGTGCAATGTCTTCGACGCCAACCAGAACAACTGGGTGCGCACCAAATACATCCGGCGGCGGGGTGCCCAACGGATCCACGTGGAGATGAAGTTCTCTGTGCGAGACTGCAGCAGCATCCCGAATGTCCCTGGCTCTTGCAAGGAGACTTTTAATCTGTACTACTTCGAATCAGACTCTGAAGTAGCCACCAAGGTGTATCCTGCCTGGATGGAGAACCCTTGGGTCAAGGTGGACACCATTGCGGCCGATGAGAGTTTCTCCCAGGTGGACCTGGGCGGACGTGTGATGAAGATAAACACAGAAGTACGCAGCTTTGGGCCGGTGTCCCGCAATGGCTTCTACTTGGCCTTTCAGGATTATGGAGGCTGCATGTCTCTCATTGCTGTGAAGGTTTTCTATCGCAAATGCCCCCGAATTATTCGTAATGGGGCCATCTTTCAGGAGACCTTATCAGGGGCGGAGAGCACCTCTCTGGTGTCCGCCCGAGGCACTTGTGTACCTAATGGAGAGGAAGTGGATGTACCCATTAAACTGTACTGCAATGGAGATGGGGAGTGGCTGGTACCTATTGGGCGTTGCGTGTGCAAGGCCGGGTACGAGTCTGTGGACAACGGGACTGTGTGTAAAGGTGAGTTTTTTTTTTGCTTATTCAGTATTGCTTATCAGGTAATTTGAATACCTTGAATTGATTTGTTCTTAAAGGCACAATCCACCCAAAAATTTAAATGGTCACACTCATGACTTTCCAAACCCATATTCTTTTTATGATTTAACATAGATCATAGATCAACATCCCATCAAACTCTATTCCATTTTCTCTGAAGCTGTATGATTTTTGTGGTAGACCCAAAATATAAATCATTATTCACTGATCATTTTCATTTTCCTCTCAGAACAAATATATATCTATGACACAAATTGGATGCCTATAACTTCAAACCTGTGCATAGGTGCCATATTTGTTTTGAGAGCTGCAGGTGGAGATGATCAGTATATAACTAAATTTCAGTTTGTTTATCACAAAAAGCTATTGTATGGCTTCAGGGGCCAGATTCATGAAAATCTTCTTAAAAAATAAATAAAGAAATAAAGAAATTTCTTAAGATTAATTCTAATACGTTCATAACAATGTTCCTCAGTTCAATTCTTGAAAAATTCTTAAGTTCTCAAATATATTTTCAAGGACATCTTATTTATTCCTTAAGGGGATAGTTCACCCAAAAATGAAAATGATCCCATGATTTACTCATCCTCAAGCCATCTTAGATTTAAAAATTATAGAATTTCAAGAGTTATATTTAAAAATATCTGGCTCTTCCAAGCTTTATAATGATAGAGAATGATGAATGGTGCTCAAGATTTTGAAGCCCAAAAAGTGCATCCATCCACCTTTTTGTGCTGCCGGCAGACAACCTTAAAAATCATACGTACATTCATTGCATATACTATTTTCATTGCAACCGGCTTGACGGGAGTTTTGCACTTGGTATCGCTTTTTTTTTAACACAACAAAAGAAAATGAAAAGATGTTTGAGATGTTTTTGAAAACACAAAATATTCTTTATTCTCAAGTTAGAAAATTAGAAGAAAATAGCAGTTAAGAAGAATTTTATTCTTAATGTTTTGTGAATCCAGCCCCAGAAGATATTGAGTAATACAGACTTTATGGTGCTTTATAGTACTTTTATGTACTTTTCTTGGGCTTGACATCACATAAAATATGTTAAAATTAATACATTTCACAAAACTTTGTCTAACGAAGATAGATTTAAACTTAGAGTTTGAAATCACATTACGCAGAGTCATTAATAATTCATTTAAAAATGTTCATTTCAACTGTTCTTTAAAGTCTGCCATTGTCATCTTTGTCTGATCTGGTTTTAATGACTCACTAAAAAGTGAAACTCTTGTTACTTAAATGAGCAATTTCTAGCATATTTGACCCTTAAAAATGACTTTCGTCTGTGTAACAGGATGTTGTCAGGTTGATTTCGATGTTACCATATGAGGCACATTTTTAGGTAGCTTGACAAAACATTTTTTTAAAGTGCCGGATGCCTGCAATGATAAATAAATAATGAATAGCCTCCGCGTCAGCCTCAGATTTCTGCACCCACATAAAGCACCATGAAATAGAGATGCGCTGCCAAATTATGAAAAAGCTTGCATACAGATCTTTGTAATTAGTCTTTTTAATTATTATTTTAATCCAATGACCGAAAAGAAGGACTTAATGTCCTTACTGAACTGAATACGCATGCGCGCACGCACACACACACACACTCACACACTCTCTCACACACTACAGAGCCTTACTACTGAGAGCTGCCCTGCAGGTACAAAACATTCACTGGCCTTATCCTTATGAAAGCTAGTTGAAAGACATCGGGCTATTGTGCCCGTTTCTATCCTTGTGCAGAGGTTTTCTTCAGTTACAGTGTTATTTCGATCTAAATCCACACACGCGTATGCACACAAGCACTGACCCTTAAAACTGTTTTTATAACATGAGATTTTGCCATCATTCTTGCATTGCTCAACAAGGAAGTAGCTCTCTGTCTGTGAGAACAAGGGAGCCATAATGAATAGAAATCCTCCAGTCAGTTGTAATGCTGCCTTGATAGGTTGGAATGAATAGAGGGATTTGCGTAGAAAAAGGTGTTTTTTTTTTTTTCACCCTCGCTCAGCACTCGGCAGATATGATTACATTCAAGGAGAGCAGGGCGGCGATGAGGGAACGATTTTGGCAGGGTTCTCCTGGGTACTGTTGACAGAATCTAAATTACTAATATCCCCCCATCTGGAGCAGCTGATGGATGGAAATCGGCAATATCCTGGGCGAGCACAAGCCAGACCATCTCTTTTATTTCCCCTGGTGTTAATCCTCCTCGCTGCCACCACTTTAATGACACTCCTAATTGACTAATTTGCTGTGCGCAGGGGGAGCTGGGTGGACGCTTAGACTCTGCGCTCCCTGGCGAGTCCATTCAGAAATCAAGCACAAATAATGAATCCCCCCGTGGTTGTTAACCAAGGGCTGCATGTAGACAAATGGATTTGAGTTCCATTTTCTGTCTCTAAAGGAAATATGCAGTAGCAATACTCATTAAAGCCAAGTATAGACATAATGGTCTAATTGATAACGAGCTTGATGTGTAATACTCTTATACTGTAGTGTTACTGGTACAATGGCACAGCACTGCATGCTTCAGGTCAGTGCAACTTCAAAAGCCCCTTGTGAGCGGTTTCATTTCGGTGCCTGTGTTTTTGTTGTTGTTGTTTTTTAAGGCCTTGCAGTGCTCACCAATAAGAATTTTTGTCTGCTTTATAATTGGACTCAGGCCAGTAGTTTTGTACTTGTCTTGCCGATATTTTTAATGGCCCCACCACATATAATTACTTGATTTAAAATTATTTTTCCTAATTATTGTTCCTAATTATTTTTAAATAAAAAAAAATAAATAAATACATCTTCATTAAATTTGCTCAACAATAAGGATTTTTGTCTGCTGGCTTAAGTCAGGAGTTTCAAATTGTACTTGCCTTGCCAATGGCTTTTTAATTAACGGCATAAAACAATAACTTGTATAATACATAATGTAACATTTTTTTTTTTTATTAATTTGTTTTTTATATATGTATATACATACGTACAACCATAATTGCTCTGCCAACATTTTAACATTTTTGCTAGCCTTAACATATGCAATGATTTGATTATTATAATTTTTTTTCATAATTATAATTAAGTTTCTTTTTGTATAATAATTATTGTAATAATAATAAAAAATAAATAATAATAAAATTAAAATAATTGTATAATTAAATTTTTTTTTTCTTACCAAAAAAAGCAACAATATTCAATCATTTATTATGATTGTCAGCAAGAATGGCTAGAAATTATACTGACCCAAAATTCTCTCACACTGGCCCTGGGCCATCGGGCCATTCTTATTGTTGAGTCCTGTCATATATTTAGCCCATTGAATCATGACTAACCATCCTTATGAAAGGAAGTACAGGAACAGCTTGTGAAATATAATCTACATATGTCTTGTGCCAGGAACGCCTCTCCTCTCCATAGCCAAGATGTGAGACTCACCCACACCTCAAGTAATTTTAGTGGTAGCACTATTTCAGTTAATCCAGCTGGCCTTCTGACCCTCTCTGTTCTTCTCTTGAGATGTTCTTAAGCCCTCTCACTGTCATTCAGATGTGGTTGGTGATGGATATTATTGACTGGCCTTCTAGATTGCATTTCATAAGTAATTACATAGACCTCATGGTACAGTCTCTGCTTGTTTAAACGTTTAATGATTATAAATAGCGAAATTCAACCGGACAGTGTTGGCTGCAGATGAATTACCTCCGGTGTATGGAGCTGTGGACTGTGGCCAGTCCCTCAAGCCAAGCCCGCCTGTGTCTTAAAACAAGATGAATGTTGGCTGATTTTGCTTATATTGTGTTATGGCCAATCAATACATTCCTCCACGGACAGCCGCAATGTGCATTTGTTTCAGTACGTTGACCTTTCAATTAGAAGTAATGGTTTTGTTATCTTGTTATCTTTGAATATGATATTTTATTATCTAGGGAGTACCTTAGGCCTAAACCTCAATTTTTGATTTGTTGGCGTAACCTCAAAGCTAAAAGCTTACAGTAAATCAAGGCTGTCTATTCTTTATTATGTAAATGTATGAAGTGTTACATTGGCTAAATCCTGCAAAGAGTGTCCACTGGAATGTTGTATCCATCTTTTAATCTTTCACTGTTGAGGGCCGCTTACTGACCTTTGTGCAATGCTGCCGCTATTTAAAAGCTCTGGTTTCATGTATTTACTAGCTGGATAATGTGCTCAGATGGGCACTATAGATCAAAATGTAGCAATAATCTCTGTTTTCAGCACATTGGGGGTCACGGTGTCTGTCTGTTCCTCAGTTTCCTCAACCTTTATCACTGTAGTTTATGACATACAGAGAGCTATGTATGGGTAAAATCTGATTTTTTTTTTTTTTTTTTTGGATTAATCATGATCTTCATTTGTTGGCTTGTCTTGTGTATTTTGATTCAAACAAATGACTCTTATTAGTCGTTTGTGAATCAGGAAAATGCAGTGTAACCAGCCAAGCCGATTCTCAAACAAATGACTCTTTCTTTTGATGACTCGTTCTTTTTAGTGAGTCGGGAGCATACAGTGTGCTAGAGGGAAAAGCTGCCCACAACTGCTGGTCTAGGATCAGTTTTCTCCCTAATAATAAGCATATTGGCGAAACATTTGGTAAGCGAACCATCTCGTATCTTTTTGCGCTCAGGAGAGCATCAAAAATTTCTGCGTTCAACATATTTTTACAGCGTTGACCAATATAGCCAATCACAAACATATTTGTTGATTTATTGAACGCAATTGCTTATCAGAGAGAATTTTTGTTTTAAGTGCTGGGTCCTGCATACTCATGAATTCATTGTGCAGTGTGGACAGCTTCATATTATAACGTAGCTTTGTGAGATGGCAATTAACTAAAATGAATGACCGCTTTTTTGTGATTATATACAGAGCTTTTTCCACACTTAATGCCATGCCAAATCGCGTGTGCAGGAGCCATGCTTGGTTTTTTGTTCAATGTAACAGTGCTTTACGAATGTAGTTGCTTTAATTACAAATAATGTATTGGGAGCGTTTATCCTCGGATGTCTAGGTAGTTGCTAGGTGGCCTAACTTGAAACTATTTCATGCAAATTTCACGTGACATACTGAGAAAATCTATGTATACGGTTACTTGTGGGCTTTTGCGGGGGTCTTTTGGGGGGTCCCCCTCAGTCCCATTCGTCGTGCCGCCCTGTGTGGTCACACCGATTCCACCGCCCTAGGACGGCACTGCTTTTGTGTGTTCGTGTAGATATATTTGTGGTTCAGAGTCATTTTTTTACACATCAGTTTCACACATCTAGTACAATTATGCATTGCTTTATTTTAACTTTATTTTATGGTTACATGTTCAGTGATACTTTCCAAAGTTTTTTGAATGAATTTGGTGCATTTTTTTTCTCTAAATAGTGTCTCAAACATTAAGTTTGTCATGCTAGCATGAGTGGAAACTTTAAAACCAAATGCGTTTCAACCAGCCTCACTTCAGGTTGTGCCCGGCTCACCGCTTTTTCAAAGAGTCACCGGTTTGAATGAGTATGAAACTCCGCCTTGTATAATTTACAGCATTGGCACATTTAGCAGAGAGAATATTTCTTGTGTGAAGCAAAAATGACATTTTAACTGAAATGGAACCAAATCAATCGAATGAGATCCAAATCGAACCAGTTTTATTTTAGTGATTTATATGATTTGTATCAGTTTCCAATCTTAAGTTTTAGAAATGTATGTACTTTTATTTAGATTTTATTTTTATTTATGTTTTAGTACTACAAACATTTCTCATTTAAGCTTATGTTTTAATCTAAATTTTATATTTTTATTTTATTTCAGCTTTATTTTAAAAGTTAGGTTTTTTAAAATAGTTTTAGTTAATGAAAACAACACTGAATAGAGAAATATAACAATACTATAACAATACCCAGCCCTATACAGAGAACTGTACAATAGATCTCTTAGGCTGCCTCAATGTCCTCACATTGGAAATGGTTATAGAATATCAGGCATATGACACGTTCACCGTGACAAAGGGTATTGTATGTGTCTGGATGTAATTATATATGGCAGTGAGACTGCACTGTGGATGTGGGGTCTGGAAAGTCCCAAGATGAACCGTGTTATTCGGCATGGCAGTAAAGAAGGGTGCTGGAGCCTGTCTCCTGAACTGACTTTATCAGGTACTGCTCTCTAATCCAATCCCAACCGCACATTGCTGCAGGGAGGCCGTCTGCAACCTTATTTGTTCCTGTGACACAGGATGTATTTCAATTTGTTTCACCACAGCGCTGAACATAAAGAGACTGCAGTCAGGCTATACAGAAACCAAATCAGTTTGTTATTTGTCAGAAGAAAAGCACACACATACAGTATGTGAAACGCCACATATGCATAGAATATTTGTGGATTTTAGTTGCACAATCACAACTTGCCTGTAGTCTGCAAGGTTACGTTACAATCCCTGGATATTAAATCAAAAGCTTTGGCCTTAAAAAGTAGATATCACACTTTTGAAGAAGGTTAAGTGGTAATGCAAGGACGGGCCATTAATCCAAAGCTTTTGTTCACAATGGATTGAGGATTTCTTTGGATCGCTTCCTCATCACACAAAACATTGATATAAACGCTTTGACCGGTAGAGAACATCTGATCTCTTCCCTGCCTTTTTTTTGTTTAGCTTAGAATGCAAATGATAATAAGATGGTTACGTTTTCCTGTTTTCATGTCATTTTGGTTTGCTGTGACAGACACTGCAGCTACTGAGATCCAGAAGCTTTGTACGCTGTGTTAAGTCAGAAGAGCTGCAACTGACCTGCAACTGGAGCTGAATGAGCAGTTACACCTATGATGACGATGATGATGATTGTTATTGATTGTCCTACCAGGCCAGACTTGCATCAGCTTTTTGATCTTTCTCCTTGCTGTGAAAAACTGATCCGCTCTGATATTCCATTTATATTAAATATAAACCCTGAATTTCAAGGCTTGACACATGCATTTGGATTTTTCCTGTAAGTAATACTTATACTGTTATGTTCCGTGTGAAAGTGCTGCAATTATATGCTGCTTGCAGGGATTATTGAAGTGTAATTTCCATGACTTCGCAACCTGTGTGAAGGGTTCCTATAGATATGGCACTTTACATGAATATAGTACCAAACAGAGCCTGACACTCTTAAAATTAATTGTTTTTTTCCCAGTTTATTTAAAAAAATTGTCACTAAAATCTTAAATCATCAACCTCAGTCAGGTCAAATTTAATAACATAGGAGCTGATTTTTGTTCTATTCATTTCTACATGTTCGGAATTCAATATTAATCGGTTTAGACTAGTCGACGTGTCGGTTGCAAAATATCTGTTTAAACATTAATGAAATAAGTCGTTGTGCACATCCTAATAGTTATTAGGTTAATGTTATGTTATATAATAGTTTTTTTTCATCTAATTGATGTTTTTTCTAACATCTAATAGGTCTCTCAAATTAAAACACATGGTATTTGTGTCTTTTAAAATGTCATGGGATATTGTAGTGACTGAATATTCACTGAAAGGGATTCAGTTCAAACAATTATTCTGTTTCTCTTCATTTAAGTTATTATTATTATTATTATTATTATTATTATTATTATTATTCTAAACCTTTTCTTTATGGAAATCAACAGCACTGTCTTAAATAATGTTTCATAGTTTGCATAATACATAATCATGCCATATCTGAGCTTATTGGGTTTAAATATGTAAGATTTTTATGATGCAACTGAATGAAAGTGCTTTGTGTCTTACTAAAAATTTTTTTTGGTATGTGTCACTTTCTCATTTGTCATTAGCTTATGTCCGCATTCAGCATGGTTTATTTAAAGGCTTTTGAGGCAGAAACGCTTCGTGTATCGGACTGTGCATTGAAGCGGACTGTTTTTGAGCTGACCTTTGTGTCTAAAGATATTAGGCTTATGATAAGGGCAAATCTGAATTTTAGTGTGTTCCTTGCTGCATTTAAAGTCAAAACATTGCCATCAATGTCATTTTTATGACGAGGGTTTTTATGGGCTATACCAATCGATACAAATACTAAATTAGTTGTTATAAGCGAGTACAAATCCACAGTCATTTCCCTTTCCTTCTGAGAGACATGAAAAACTGTATCGAGATAAAAGATGAGGCTTCATTGGAGCACAGGGTTAATCAATGCTGAGAGCTGGATGTCCACACCGGAGCTGCCTGGCCCTCATCTCTTTGATGGGAAGCAGGTGTCCTGTTGTCATCGATAAGGGGCTCATTGATCAAAGGCCCTTCAGGAGTCCAGGGCTCATCCATCAGACTCCAGCGGCCAGGCAATGTCACAGAAACGAGGACTGTCAGTGCCTCTCCTCCTCACACATCACCATGAAAGAAAGTGCTTCACTGGCCAGGCAAAAAAAGTCAACTTGAGGGCTCTTTTGTTCCCTTTTTTATGTGGGCGATAGGATCAAAAACTTATTTCACGATATGAGAAGACTTATTTCACTATATACATATAAATTGTTTTGTATATGTTGTATGTTATATTTGTCCAATTGTTTGTACTTGTGCTTCCTTGTTCTTATTTTTAATAACAAAAATAAAATAACAAAATGACTATATTGTGAGACTTCATAGTCTATAAATATTAATTTATTTTTACTAAATATTCCTATTAAAGTTATTCAGTCAAGAACAGTGAGTGATTTTTTTCTTTCTTTTGTTGTTTGATTAGATTTAATAGATTATTATGCATTATTAATCCACCTATTTTCATACATTTTGCTCATATATTCTGCGATATTGCATAAACACTGGATGGAAACGACAAGATGCACACATTTGAGGCAATTGAGAAGACATGCGCATAAACTATGATGGAAACACACTTATCGAATAAATCGCTTGAAAAAACATGCCTCATCAGTGGATGTGATTAGGTTACTGGACTAACTAGTGGACCAATCTCATTCCACAACATCTCAAATGTTGGGTTTGATCATTTTGAAATGCTTGAGCCATAGTCTGTCATCAAACGATTTGTTTTAATTTCCTCCCCGAAGCATTTCTCATGATTGTGTTCACAAACACCATGGGCATCCAAACACAAGATAACATGACAGTGTTTATTTGTGTCTCGCCTTCACGCTCTGAGACACAAGTCATTTATGATGTAGGAAAAAAGAGCCACGGTGGCATCCCTGATTGCAGAAACGTCCATTTTTATTATACTTATTTTGCTGCAATTTCCAAGGAAGTGACTATTTTGTTCTCTTAAACACATGGGATGGAAACGCTGCTTTATTCGAAAAGGTTTCATGCGATATTCCAATTTGGTGCATAAGTTATGCAAGTATAGTGCATAGCTAGTGACAGGTTTATTGTGTCTCTTTAAGACTGAATACACTGATCCAATATACTGACACACATCCGGTTTCTCTCAACTATTTGTTCAACTAAGACAAAACCAACTGTGTTTATGGCAGCTCTCCACACGATGGGCATTTTGACTTAATTGTGTGTCTTCAATTCAATAATAATAAGCCAGGAAAGAGGCGGCTTTCTGTGCATGCGCTTCAGGTGTGTGTCAGTCCGTGTGAGAGCACATTAAGATTTTTTTAATACCTCTTTTTAACATCATGCACATCCCTCTCTTTATTTTCTCATTCATGCATGTTTTTTTATCACTCTTAAGTGTCAATAACTTACTGTGCTATACTTAAGATATAACTGATGTAGCAGAATCTCTAATGAAAGACACTTTATATTGTTGGCGCGGTATATATTGCCATACCGCCCAGCCCTGGCTGCACAGTGTCACAGAGATAATTTGGAAGAGTCAAAGGCCTCCAGCATGTCAAATCGCAGCTAATTGACCTACATGGGGATGTAAATGGTGCTTAAAACAGACTGCCCATCGTTGGCTCTGCTCAGACATCGGCACACCTGCTTGAATGAGTGACAAAAGGCCTGTGCGGGGGGTACAGAGAAATGGGGCATGTAAGGTCTCTATTGTGCAGCTGTGAAATGGGGCTGGATCCAAAACTCAGCCAGCGTCTGTTAAAATGGTTTTTATCCATTTTTTTTTCTCTTACTACTTCATCTATTTTCTCAACCAGAAACATAAAAATGACCAAAAAAGGATTTATTGTCAAATCAAGCGTCAGCTTACAGAACCTATTGAAAAATCATTAGCATAAGTTCCAGCCTTATGTAGTTATTGTATGTGGGTGGTTGACATTTAGGGATGATTATTTAGGGAGAAAATGTAGTGAACAAGACAAGAAAATTATATAGTTTGCACTTACCCGTGGCTACTTGGAAAAGTGTGCGATAATTGGACTTTTTCATTTTTTTTTTTTAAACTAACATAGCTTGTTTTTGCCACAGTTGGATATTGGATTGACATGCATCATAAGACATGACACAGAAAATGTTTCACGCAGTTGTTTTGTGGCCTATTTGAATAAACCTAGCGTACTTGCTGCATACACAATGCCACATAGCAACAGTGCTTTTAATATAACGCTGACTAAAGATGTTACTGCACGTTCGTGTGCGGAGAAAAAAAAAACTGACCATAGATCTGTAGCTCTAAAAATAGGTCATGTCATGAAAAAGTTACAAGGCAAAATTCTCCTTCTCGCTTACAACGTCCTTCAGAAATGTTATCTGTTCTTCCTGACTGAGCAAGGACTGCTTCTCCATTTAAAAAAATAAATAAAGAAAAAATAAAGAAAAACACAATATGGTGTCATCACAAATTAATCATTATTTTTCTTCTAAATCTTAAATTTATATATTACATATAAATTATGCAATTTTAATTAAATATTATAAACAAAACCTATTATTATTATTATTAACAACAACAACAACAATAATAATAACAACGTTTCAGAGTTTTTTTGTGGATTTTTTTTATTATTTTGTCCATATAATTAAAGTTAGCGGTGTTGAGTGTTATTTGGACCTCTTTTGTGCTCCGAAAAATAGAGAAAATCATACATTTTTGCAACAGTGAGGATGAGTAAATAACAAACTTCAATTTCATTCCTTGAATGTAGTATGCCGTTGTCGAAGCTGACACAACGATAGCAACAAAGGCTACTTTGATTGCATTTTAAAATACATTTTTGCTATACTGCTGCTGCTAACCTCTCTCCCATCTCCATAATACCATGAACTCTCCAACAGTATATTAATGTAGCATTTTGTCAATTTCCTATTATCTAGTGTGACACAAAATGCATCAGCTTTGAATTTGCATGCTGAGCCAAGGGGAAGCGCAGTGCTTTGATTAATGTGTATATATAACAACTTACTGTCTTTTTGTGTTGGCAAAAGACAAGATTAGCATTATTGACCTGTTGCAAACAATTAAGAGGTTTAGTGAGCAGCCAGCCTGAATTGATTTATCACTCCAGTCTGTTGTCTAGATAAAACTGTTTACTTGTGTGAAGTATTTACCTTTGTCATTTGGATGTTATTTAACATGTCTCTGAATCATCATCTGAATGCTTATACAATCCATATTAAAGATCTGAGATTGAAATGCCCCATCTGAAACCCTCATCACTGTCGGATCAGCTTCATTGTTCGCTACCGCCTGTGTTTTCTGCTAGCGCTGTCCCCAGCAGTGCCGCTGAGTGACACATTCAGATACAGTTGACAACCTCACAAAAGGAACACAGAGCATCTTCGATGCATGAAGTTGACACCACACAATAAGATCTGGTCCGGGTGTCATAACGTCACATAAAAAAGCTTGTTCTATGAACATGGGGGTCTTTGTCTCAGGTAGAGGTTAGCAGATGGAGCTGACACCATTAATATTTACAACTCTAAATGAAATGAATACATTTGGAGTGTCAGTCACGGCACAATGGAGGCAGTCAGCAGAAAAAAGCTCCCTGGAGAGCGGAGGCTTAGGCGTCTGTGAACACTGAAATATTAACACCAAATACTGTGAATGAATAAAACAAAATCACTCTCTGAGGGAAATAGCTTTGCAGGTAAACTGGGTGTGTTAAGGCTTTTCTTTTTTTTTGCTCTTTTCAGTAGTACTGGGCCTTGGAAATGTAAATATGTTTTAGCGTTTGTGGTAGGGATGTGACCAAAGCCTACTAAATCCGAATATTTGAAAGGCACGGAAAGTGACTCCTAAGGAGCCCCTAAAGAGACACGGTTAGGCTTGCTACGGCAGTCTGTTACATTACAGTACATCAGATTTCACTTATCACATGAAGAGAGTAAGGAGAGATGACTGACAGGACAATGTCGGAGGATTTGGTGCACAACGGATCCTGAGTGTCTTTGACAAATATCTTATCTTGTAAAGGTCAGTACCACCGCTCCTTATACACAGACTACACGTGATCGCACATCGGAAAGTATTTCAACTTATTACCCAGCTATATAATTGTGAGAGAATGCAAAAGCATTGAAATATATGTTTTCCTCTCATATTTTTCATATTTCCTCTTATGTCTACCATCATATTTTTTCCCCCATCACCATGTCCCTTTAAGGGCTCCATAGAGTACATCATTTCCTTTCTTAATAGCATTCGGCTTCGGCCAAATCCCTAAATTGTAGTATAGTAGAGCTCTGTACAGGAGAATAGTGTGACTAAAAATCTAAATTCAAGGAGGTAACAAACTGAAAAAAAAAAGCGCTTTGGTCTCTCTAGATCCTACATTTATCAGTGACACATGCAAAGAGCTGATGCACACAAAATTGCATAAATTGGATGGAAAAATAAAGCTCATAAAGAAAATCAATCCACACGGGCACTTCTGAGCGCTCCTGTACTGCCGTCACGAAGCAATTGACGTATGTTTTTGTCTGTGGGTATCAGGTGCTAGTTGGGAGAGTCCTCTCATGATGCTTATGAAAGCACAAAGACAGAATATGCTTTATTTCATAAAATATGGTTGTTTGCTCTTTGCTGTCATACATCTGAATATTTCCAGCCTGATTGCGTTGGTATTTTTATGTAACTTTTACACATACATTTTTGTACGTTGTAATGTGGAAATGTATGGAGGTATTTACAATGAAACAAACATTTGTAGGTTTTAGTGAAAATCGGTTCTATCGGTTGTGCACATTAGCATTATTCATAATATCCACAGAATTGTATTTCAAGACATAGTGAGATCACTACCATGCAGAAAGTAAAGTGCTGTGGCTGCAAGGAAGACTAGTGAGCATTTTTACAGAAGAATGAAAATCACCTGAATGTGGGACAACCTTAAAGGGGTCATGAACTACATTTTTGTGGTGCACTTATACTGTTAGTATGACTTTTTTTTTTTTTTTACATAAAAAAAACAATAATTTAGAAATAAAAGGCAATTTTCCTAACCTGATTTTAGCTCACTGATTTGAATGCTCTGTTTGAAGGGGCGTGTCTGCTGTGAGACTTCAGTGTAAACACCCCAGCTGTGATTGGTTAACACCAAGTATTGCATGTTTAACTCACTCGAAAACATTTAGCATGTTTTTACTGTTACAGCTCTCAAGGTTAACTAATCGTGTAAAGTGTTGATTATATTTGGATCTGTGGCATTATATTTAGATGGTGGCATTAAAGGTTGCAGTGATGAGCATGAAGCCGATCAGACATGCTGAGCACATGAATGGAGCGATCTTATTACTGCAACTCTGCAAACTAACGAATGCGTTCATAACCAACAGTGCAAACACAGTGGAAAAAAACTGATTTGTTGGCACATGTCCAGAACTCAGTCACTGATTAACTCTTGCTGTTTGATTGACAGCTCCAGCGATCGCAAAGGGAGCGTTCTTTGATCGCTTTCTATTTATAATTTAATCACAGTTTAAATTACAGATTATTTTCATCCTACTAAGAGAAACAATGTGAAGTTGACCGTTAATTCACTCACTGTTTTGATTTACTGGCACATAGACAAAGAACTGTGCATGAATCATGACATAACAGAAATCACTGGTCACAGATCAAGCATTAGAATTGACACGGTTACTTACATGCTGTCGCATTACTGTTGAGTTCATATCGTAAACATCTGTTTGCAAAGCAAAAAAATGACAAAAGTCAAAGTCAAAATTTAACAACCTAGCATTGGATGGTGTCAGGTGTGTTCGTAGGAGGAACGACTGAGTGTTTTTATACCAAATGTGTGCGTGGCACTATTAAGCATGGCAAGGGAGAATGTAATAGTATTGGGGATGCATGTCTGCGGCAGGTGCTGGAAGGATCTTCAAAGCTGCTGGCAGTTTGAAAAGGGGCCAATATTTGGGAATACTGCTGAACACCATGTAGCCAAGTATGGAGGATCTGTGTGGAGATCAAATGTGTATTTTCCAACATAACTATCCCAAATACACAGTGAATACACCAATGTTGTGCGCAATAAGTGTTCATGCTCAGCCAGTCTTCAAGTGGCCTCCTTGGTTCCCTGACCCTAAAGCCTTTGTGAAAACCTTTGTGAAATTATAAACCTGAATTTTGATAAGTCATGTATACGTCTTCAAATAAAGCTCAGTTTTGTGATGGAGGTTTGGAAAGAAGTTAAGCATGACACATGTGCAAAGTTTAGTGAGTCAATGCCCACAAGATCGGCTGCAGTAATCAAAAGCAAGGGAGAACCAACAAAATATTACTGATTACATTGTAGTTAAGCTTTATTTTCTGTGAGCTTTTGGTTTTTCTGCATTTTTTGTATAATACATTAAAAGCCATATTTAATTATATGCTGGAGTTTGCCTTTCTTGCCAAATAATTTTCCTGTTCTTTTAACCTTTCTAGCACAATTGTTTTCAAAAAATGTTTCTTCTCCAACAAATTAGCATATTAGAATGTTTTCTGAACATTGGAGTAATTGGGGGAAAATATGGAGAAAATGCAGCTTTGCCGCCACAGGAATAAAGGATTTTAAATAAGTTAATTTTTTTTTAATTCTAGTAATTTCACAATATTACTGTTTTACTGTTTTTTTTTTTTAAATAGAAAAATAATGCAGTTTTACAGACTTTCAAAAACATAAAAAAAACTGACCACAAACCTGTGTGTGTTTGTGTGTGTGTGCGTTGTCAGTCATAAAAATGAGTGCAGCTACTTCTCACTTAATTCCAGCACAGACTAGTGAGTGTTTAATGTTGTGGCAAGAACATATTTTTCATAGACGCAACAAAAAAAAAGCTCAGTTTTTGTTATTTAAATGAGCCTGTCAGTATTTTAAAGGTTTTTTTCTTCTTCTTTCTGGATGGTACACCCTAAATGTCCTTCAACTCAGTCTGGCCGTGTCCCATAATTATTCAGATTCCAGACATTAGTGATGATAAAGGCATGAAAGAGTCTGTTAATGTCTTTACTCTCTAGAGCTTCCTCTGCTTTGTTCTTGTGGTTTATGTTCAGATCTCTCAAACATGTGTCTTGGCCAGCCGCCCCTCAGATTACACTTCTAGCTCGAGCGCTGCTCAGCCATGTTGGCTCTCTGGGCACAGAGGGACAGGATTCCTGTCTTAGTGCCTCCCAGGCTCCGTCCTGTCCTGCTGGGTAATCCCAGCCATCACGTAAGAATTCAAGATTAATCTGAATCTTCTGTTGCGCTCAGCCATGGTGATGAAAGTCTGGGAGAGTTCCCTCACACATCGGTGGGAATTAATGACCTTGTCTGAGGATGAAAACAAAATGTTAGCTTCAACTAGTACATTGTACAGCTGTTGTCACTGTTCTGTAAGAATGTATTGTACAAAACTTCAATGACTTCAGTATTTTAAGTGCATTAGTGTTTTGAGAATTTGCTCAAGCTGTTACTTCTTGACATTTTATTAAGACATATGCTGTTGGACATATGTTAGACATTTGAACTTGTACATTTCTAGACCAAACATAGCATATCACGTTACGATATACATTTTCTTTTTTAGGAAAACATCTAAACATCTATTAAGCAGGATAAATTATCTTGAGAAGAAAGAGGGACATTAAGACTCAATTATTTTATTTGAAATATAATTTATTTTAAGTGTAAATTAGACTTGCCATATTGAGAAAAATCTTGAGACATATACTTGAGATTTGTTTTGAGAGAATATATCTTATCTTACACAATTTTGCTTCACAAGTAAATGTGTTTTGTTTTGGTTTTGATATTTTTAGAAATATGACAATAAAATTTGAAAATAAGATGCAAGGTATCACAACATTTAAGGCATGAATTCACTGAACAATTACTTTATTTACAAAAGTCAGCATAAAAATAATTTGCCTGCATGGTTAAATTAATGCTTCACTATGGCTGCCCAAAGAATTTTGTTTGAAAGAACTGTTTGTGTGCAGTTTCTGATCTGGACAGCAGTAATTTATCAAATGATGATCATTAATGTAGATGAACATCATAACTGGGCATATATCCAGACATATAGTGTAGACCTAGCACTTTTTTTTTTTTTTAAGAGCCAATCAAGGTGCTTCTGCAACTAAGCATTTAGAACTGTCCTGCAAAATGTGGTGTTTTGACCAACATTTGCACTGTTACTTTTTCATAATTCATTTACTGTATTGGTGCAACAACTAAAACAGCATGTGCGAATAAATGATGCTATTAGTTGGTGTTATTCATTTTTAGTATACTTCCTTTCTATGAAGTATTAACAAGCTTCTACTGGCATTATTGGAGGCTCACTGTGGATAGTTCTTCATAGTTGTTTACCGACAGTTCTGCTATAGCTGCTCCGGTTCATTGCATGCTGTCTGGCTGTTTCTGACTGTCTTCACTGTGGTCATATTTCAGGTTCCTAGTTTGACAGTCAAGAGGGTTCTAGAGGAGCCATAGAAAATATATTTAAATGTATTTTTGGCCTGTCAACGTATGTTTACCATTTTTTACATTCTTTCTAAAGAATAAATAATTATTGGCAAAGGAGTCTCTCATGAAAATACACTGCTGTTCAAAAGTTTGGGATCAGTAAGATTTTTATTAAATGAATACTTTTATTCAGCAAGGATGCATTAAATTGACCCAAACTGACTGTAAATACATTTGTACAAGCAAATGTCACTCTCTTGAACTTTCTATTCATCAAAGGGTCATGGAAAAAAAAGAGTTTCTATTCAAATATTAAGCAGCACAAGTGTTTTCAATATTGATAATAATATGAAATGTTTCTTGAGCTGTAAATCAGCATATTAGAATGTGACACTGAAGACTGCCGTAATGATGCTGAAAATTCAGCTTTGCATCACAGACATAAATTACATTTTAAAATATATTAAAATAAAAAAGTTTTTCACATTTCGCAAAACACTAATATTTCCCGTTATTTGGGTTTTCACTGAATTTTTGATCAAATGATTAAGAAAACTTTACTGACCCTGAACTTTTCAATGTTAAACAAACACTTATTATTAATATTATTATTGTTATTAGTTTTTTTTTAGAAAGGGGGTCATATTTGGGGCCCTTGTCAAGTTTGAAATCCCTTTCAAACTGAAGTAGAGGACTGAGTTGTCTCTGTTGGTTGTATATTATAGCAAAATTTGTGCTTCACTGGAGGAAAAACTCCTCAAACACAAATTATGCTTCTTCCTTTGAAGGCTTCAGGATGCTCAAGGAAGAGGCTTATTACCATAGTAACTCCTTAAATTCTTCATTCACCTTGATATGGAGATGACAGGCAGTATAGCACTGATGAGTTCAGTCCTTCACCCCCATTAAACAAGTGAACTCCCCTGTGTGAATCCTGAGATGAGTTCAGCAGGTTGACACGGCTCCTCTAATGGATATTAATGTCTCTCCATCCGCCTGCTTTGCCAAGGAGGGTTACAGACACATCTGTGGCCTCAAGTTGGCCAAGAAAATTGTTAGAGAGGGCTTACAAAAGACTGCATCCATATCTTACTGCATGAAATTATGTCTGTCAGTGAAAAAGGCCCGTGATGTCAGTCTCTGCATTGTCTGAGAAAGAATTGGCCTTTTTCTCTCCTGCGGATTTAATTTCCTCACTGTCAACCGCTGTGATCTCAGGCTGTGGTTTTTGAGCCGAGCAGCTTGTTTATGAAGCGACAAAATACGTGCAGATGGAGTCATAGAGCGTAAGCTTGATTCATCCTACTGGTTGATGGAGATGCAAAAAGCCTTTACCATAAAGGTTCAAAATACAATTTACATGCAATTTAGCTGTGACTTTAGTTGTCATGTTTTGAAGACATTTGTTTTGAATCGTTACAGAACTGGCAATGTTTCAGTGTTTTTGAATGAATCTTTTTCGTCATGCACTGTCTCATAAGTAACTACCTTTTGAAGTACGTTACTACTTTGGTGGTTTTTCCTGCCCTCAAAGACTGACTATTACACAAGCCAGTAGCATTCGAGTTCGCACTGTGAAGAACCATTTCATTGGTTGGGGCTATTGAACTATTGAATACACTAAATGAGTCTGTGTTTTGAGTCTCTTAGTGGAAACAGTGAACAAACTAGGACATCTCATTAGTAAATGAAATGAACAAATTAGGACGTGTTGTTCGTGAATGAGTTGGCATTTCGAGTCTAAACAAGACTCAAACTGGGACATGCCATTTGTGAATGAGAAGCTGCAGACCAATGGTGTTTGAATGAAAGAGGGCATGTTGTTCATTCCGTACCAAATATGAGTCAATCTTGAGTGGAAGAATAAAAATGGGTGCTGGTACACAACCTATGATCAAGTTATTAAAGGCTTTTTTGTCTTTTTTATAGCTTGATAAAAGCTTTTTAGTAAGAAGACACTCAGTCATTGTGCGAACGATCTGTGTTTTTGAACATTTCTGTTGAGTGAATTATTTAATTAATGACTCAATAAGACTCAAGGTGCAAAGGTGCGGTCAAATTAGCACAATTTCAGTGAAATATCTGCCATAAAGTTCACTGTAAATAGTGTAGTCACGCCATTGTTTAAGCTATATTGGGCTGGTTTGGATTCTCAAACAAGTCTGGATTCCCAGCAGATTTGACACTTTTTGAAAAAATCAACCTACGATTGTCTCTGCATTTTAGAAGATTTAGAAGACACCTTTTAAATAAGTATATTTGTGTTTAAGAGTCACGAAAATGTCTTTCACCAAAGAATAAACTGATATACCAATCCAATAAAGTATCTACTGTGATTTCCCTGTTGTAAAAAGTGCCTCAGAGCACAACTGTTCACAGGAATGAAGATAAACAGATCTGTAAGAATATAAAAAATGTGCACTGCCACAAAGGTCTTTAATCAATTTCGCCCAGAATTCCATTAGCACCTACTTAAATACTCCAGTCATGTACAGTGCTTGGCACACACATCTAATATTTCGGCAGGATATTGTTGTTCTGTCGTTCCCCCTCTCGCACAGCACAATCTCTCTATTGTGGAGCCCTGTGGTACCACAGATTTAATTCCACTCCTGTACACTGTCACTCACACCCACTCTTCCTCATTCAACTGTAACCAACACCTCATTCACCTCGTCCACCGCTCTAACTCACTGTGATGTGTGAGCGTGTAAGCCTTATATTCCTTCTGGCAGAAAGAGAATGTTCTGTCATCAATCATAGGCTGAGAGCACCAGCCAAGAGTAATGTTTTACTGTCAAAGCCATTTGGGGTATTAGGCTAATCGAATGAGTTTCATTGTACTTCCTATAGCACACTTTGCTCTTGGTAAGTGTTGATTGCTTTGCACCTGAAGATGATATGTGACACATATTACATCTACCCTCAATCTTTGATTTATTTCCAGCCGTAGTCAGTGGGCTATTTCTGTGTGGTACAAACGCTTGTATTATTGTGAACGTGGAGGTTATTTTGGCCGAGGGGCAGACGTGGCAGCTGTTGACTGATTTGCTGTGAGCAAATAAAGGATGCTGTCTGTGATGGGGAAAATGTCCGAGTTTTGATTTTGTCAAACCACTGCATGACTTTAACATATCATTCTCTGCAGTCTCATGACATGGTGGTGTTATATTCTAAATTATGAATGTGTTAAATGGTTTGTTCACCCCAAAATCAAAATTCTGTCATTAATTACTCATCTTCATACCATTCCAAATCTTTAATACTTTCATTCATCTTTAGAACACAATTTAAGATATCCTATATCAGTCTCCTACGCTGTTTACGTTGCATAGACAGTGAAGCGCTTCCGTATTCTATGTCGGAACGCCGACCCATTATCGACCATTAATGGCGATGCAATTACATAATAAACAGCAAACTCACATGAAAGAGAAGAAATTGTTGGATAAAGTTAGGGTTATTTTTGTTTGTTTTTGCCGCACATAAATTATTCTCGTCGCTTCATAACATTAAGGTTGAACCACTGCAGTCACATGGACTATTTTAACGATTTCTTTACTACCTTTCTGGGCCTTGAAAGTGGTAATAACGTTTATCAGAGTTTAACAGTCTATGAGAGGCCAGAAAGCTTTCAGATTTCATCAAAAATATCTTAACTTGTGTTCCGAAGAAGAATGAATGTTTTGGAATGACATGAGGGTGACTAATTAATGACAGAATTTTCATTTTTGCAAATGAAAACCCTCTAACGTCCCTGTTGAGTCCCAATTTCATAAGGTATGTCGACTATTCACTAAAAATGTAAATATCTCAAAGTTTCAGCTGCAAGGATCTCAATGACTTATATAAAGGAATAGTTCACCCATAAATGTCAAATCTGTCATTTACTGTCTTTTTACGCTGACAAACTTTGTATTTGTTGAAGAATGCTCTTCACAGAAGTATTAAGCAGCACAGGTGTTTTTTTAACATTGGTATTAATAAGCAATTTTTCTTGAGCACCAAATAATACTTTCAGCAAATCAGTGTGCATGTATGGTTGTCGTAACAATAACTTCCCACACTAACTGCTGCTCCTTGTCATACTCTCAGTGCAGGCAGCTTGTCACATTAGCTAGCAAGCTGGAGTAATGCCCATAAAAAACATGTGTAATTACATTTTATGGTTTCTGATTTCAGTGTGGCGAATAATTGATCAAAATCTTTCATAACTGTAAATTCCCATGTAGTATTATTTGTTGAAGTTTTTAAAAATGCTATTTGCATTTGATTCTGTTCAGAAAATAAGGAAACTGAATGTATAATTAAAGTTGATTTATTGACCGAGATGTCCAGGAAGATAAATGAAACATATTAGTCATAAAATAAATACAATGTGACGTCAATACAATACACCAAAGGCATTCACTCACATTTTGATATGATCTCTTGAAATTGTTGATATTCCTCTACTGCAGATTCTTGGTGAAGCAGTGAATCCTGATTAATGCCTAAATATCCAGTTCAGACCTTATTAAAACAAAGCTTTAAAAAAAAAAAACGTAATTAAATTCTTAATTTAAAAAAGAATTAGTTCTGAATAGCACAAGCACATTTGCATTTTGTTTTCAGCAAGACTAGGCAGCAAGGAAAAACTGTGCTGTGATTTAACAAGGTCTTTGTTAGTTTATTCCACAGATATATCTGAGTGCCATTCGGCTCTTTGTATGCCAAACAAAAGATTATCAGTGCGAGATCAAGCTTCAAAACTGCACTGGAGGCCCATCAGACAGCATTATGAGGGCTTTCACTTCCTACGTTTCTCTTTGATTCCAAACAGAAATATAAAGATGGCTGTTTTATAAGAAAATGTGCTCATGGGGAGACATTAATGTGAGTGGTGAGAGTGATGATCAAGAGCTCCAGATATTTATGTATGGGTGAAAGATCTTCAAAGGAACAAAAATGAACTTCAATCCCTAAATTAATTACTTGTTTATTCTGATTTGCTATTCACTATTAAACTCTCTCTACCTTTTTTAATGCAGCCTGTCCATCTGGGTCCTTTAAAGCCTCTCAAGGGGACCAGCAATGTCTCCAGTGTCCCATCAACAGCCGCACCTCCAACGAGGGCGCCACCAATTGCATCTGTCGCAGTGGATACTACCGTACGGACTCTGACCCTCTACAGATGCCATGCACCAGTATGTCATTCTTACACTATTCATATTTATAGTCATTTACAATGGATTTGACTCTCTTTTTTGAGCACTCGGATATGATTTTCACAGTACAGATGGTAATAAATAATGATGCATGATATACAGGTATACCATATTGGTTACTGGCCAATATTAATTGTTTTTGGTAACACTTTACAGTAAGGTTCATTAGTTAAACATTGTATTAACTAACATGAACTATCCATGAGCAATACATTTGTTACTGTATTTACTAATCTTCGTTAATGTTAGTTAATGAAAATACAGTTGTTCATAGTTTGTTCATGTTAGTTCACAGAGTATTGACTAATGTTAACAATATTTTAAATATGTATTAGTAAATGTTGAAATTAACATGAACAAAGATTAATAAATGCTGTAGCACAGTTCATCATTAGTTCATGTTAACTATAGTAGTTAACTAATGTTAACTAATGAACCTTATTGTAAAGTGTTACCATTTATTTATTTAAAAATTAATTATAAGTGATGGCCTTTCTTCTTTTTTTCTTTTTCTTTTTTTTAATTTATCACTATAAGTTAATATTTATTTGTGCTGCTCATTTCCTGTATTTTTTTCTTTTTTCACCTTTGATAACATCTTACTTTCACTTATAATTAATTAAAAACTGTGGTAATTTAATAATAAATTGGAAATCTCAAAATGAATATTTATCATACTGTATGTTGTAATTCAATTGTAGCATTTAAATAGATTGATTTGTTTTAAGTGCTTTATATATTTTTAGACAATAATATAGAATTTTAATGTATGTCATTTATTGATTATCATTCATGAGAAGAAAATAATTATCTTAAAGAACAAAAAGTAAGAGCAGGGAATGTTGTTGTTATTTAATAATAATAATATATTTATAATGTATATAGTTTTGTTTCTTGTGTTTATGTTTTTATGTCTTTTATTTTGTAATTCTCAGTCATGTTTCCTGTTGGTCATGTGTTTCCCTAGCCATCATGTAATCATTTCTTGTGCTTCCCCTGTTTATGTGTTATCCTCTGCTTGGTTAGTTTAGTCATGTAGTTCTTCAGTTCTGTTTCCTCATTGGTTTATAGGTTCATTGTGTTCAGGTGTTCCCTGCTTAGTGATTAATCCATGAGTATATATATAGTCCTCATGTGTCCATTGTATCTTTGTCTAATTTTGTTCGTGTAAGCGCTATTTGTCTAATCCAGGATTATGTTCAAGTTTGTTTATTATGTTCATAATCAAGTTCAGTTTTCATTACAAGACACATTGGACAGGTTCAAATTAGAGGGATTTTCAAACCCCTCCCATCCCACTCCTACAAAAAAAATCCCACAAGAATGACTCCCATTCCCTACCACTCCCGTGTTGTTGTTTTTTTTTATTGTAAAAAAATACAGTACAGATCACAACATGCCCAGCTTAGTTGAATAAAAGTCTAAAATGTAGTTTTTGTTATTTTATTGAACTGAAAGCCAGCTTAAACAATGCAATTAACATTCATGTAAATCATCCATACACACAAACGCAGGCCCGGAATTGTTGGTGAGCACAACTGTGGTATCATTTTCCGACAGTAGTAGTTGCAGCGAGGCTTTCATGTCTGACTCCATTTTGATTGATTTTCACGGCCACGAATTTCATAGGGAAACCGCCGCCGCCTTCTCTTATATTATTGGTGGTTGCCATTGGCATGCCAACTTGGTCCGAAGCAAACATGAAAGCATAAAGAGACAGAGCAACTAGAATTGAGTTCAAAATTAAAATATTTAGTTTATTTATATTTATATATATTTTTGTATAAAGTTGGGTATCATAGTGTTATTACGATTCCCGGTCCCGCCCACTCCCGCTGACATTTTTTCCTGTCCCGTCCCAATCACGTGATTCCCGAAAAAATGTCAGTTTAATCCTTTTAATCAACACAACAGCCCTCAGGTAACGGATTGAGTTTATACTGTAAACAGACCGCTGTTGCATTATACTGATTTATTTTAGTATCAACTTTGTTCACAAACTACCAGTCATTCTGGCATCCCTACTCAGAAAAATAACTTCAGTACAGGAGTCTTGCTGGAGCATATAGGCAGTCTTTTAATGAGGACTTTTGTCTTTTCAGTTTTGTGTGTTGTTGCCCTTTTTAAATCTCCAGTGAAGTGCAGCAAAAGAAAATGAGTGCGTAACTCACCGAGCATTCATTCAATGCTGTAACTCACCAAGCAGTGAGATTGGCCCAATGAGATTTGCATAATGCTCTGTTCTTTTGGGAAGAGTCGGCCTGTGTGAATAGTGGAGTAGTGCTCTACGCTGTCAGTAATCTGAACTGCTGCACTGTGTCCAGAATAGAGGGAGGAGGAAATTCTTCCCTTTAACTCTCGTTTTACATTACAATGAACCACTTCTCTTTTCATCTTGTCATTACCCATTATGAAATTATTACTTTAATGTGGCTTATTAGAAAGTGGAGATTACTTTGATCCAGGTTTTTTTAAGGAACAGTGATAATAGGCTAATGAATAAGTGTAAATCAGATCATAAAGACACAAGGCGGAGTAGTTAGAATGTGCTTAAGTCAGCAACCCTTCAGACTATGAGGGACAGGACACGTAAAGTTACTTTATGTCACATAGGCCTAATTTAGCTGGACTTTGGGTAAGCTATTGTTGCAACTTGGTGATCAGATTAAATTTCAAAGACAAAAAGGGTTTACATACTTTTTGCTGCACATTATACCAATGATTTTTCCTAGGCTTTAATTAAACTCATGTCCCGATAAGACTTGCTGATGAGCCAGTGTGTTTCTTTTTCCACAGCGGTTCCGTCTGCGCCCCAGAGAGTGATTTCTAGCGTGAACGAGACCTCCCTGCGGCTGGAGTGGGATCCGCCGAAGGAGAACGGAGGCCGGGAGGATGTGGTCTACAACATCATCTGCAAGAGCTGCGGTTCGGGTCGAGGGTCCTGCACTCGCTGCGGTGACAACGTGCAGTTTGTGCCCCGCCAACTGGGCCTGACGGATTCACGGGTCCATATCAGTGACCTGCTGGCCCACACGCAGTACACTTTTGAGATCCAGGCTGTGAATGGAGTGTCTGACCAGAGTCCCTACTCGCCTCAGTTCACCGCTGTCAACATCACCACAAACCAGGCTGGTAAGACAGCAGTAAACACAGGTTACATTTTCGGACATCGCAGATGATGTTCGTAATTGAAATGCTTCTTGCTGTGGGCTGAATTTGACCTTGAATTACAGGAGCTTTTGTTTTGCTTGGCACCTTTTCTAGAAATCACTGAGCAGCGGCAGACAACAGCAGTAGTACACTGTAGTAGGAATGGGTCAGACTAGACTGATTAGTAAGGTAACTAGTTCAGGTTGACTAGTTTAATGCCATGGACCCCCAAAGATGATTGTAAAATAAAAGTAGTAAAAGTAAATAATAAAGTAGCTTAATATGTAAATACTTACTTAATACTGACTTACTTATATTTTATATTAATACAGTAAATATAAATATAAATAATATCTAAATAATATTATACAATAATATTATTATTGCTATTGTATTATTTTATATATGATATATATTTATTACATTTTTTATTAAAATTAATTAAAAATATATATATCTGTGTGTATGTATACATAGATATACTATATACTATATATATATATATATATATATATATATATATATCATTATTTCTAGCTAGTATTTAGTTGAAACAATAATACTATCAAATTTTGCAATATTTTAACTTTTACTATTTTTTAAATTTTAAAAACATTTATTTATTTATTTATTTTTTTTTACCCCTTTTTTTCTTTTTTACCTTTCTCTTTCAGACCCCTGGGGGTCTTAATCCAAAATGTTCTTATCTACATTTATCTAGTGTCATCTCTAGGTCCCTGCTGATCTCTGAGTATTATAGGAATTGAGAACTGATGTGTTTGCATCTTTTTATCTTCACCTGATCAAGTTTCTCATGTTCCATCAATTTTATCAGAGAGCTGAAAGCTAGTCCACAACTCTCGTCATATTGCTCTGTACAGGGATTTTAAATGTCAGTCAAAAGAGCCAGTTCAAAAGGAACATAATAGTGTTTAATAGAGCATTTTAATGAGAGCCGTGCCCCTGGCTGTGCTGCAGTGAACTCGCTGGCCCTATCACTGGAGGCTGGGGCTCCACCGGTGTGCCTGTCAGTCCACATTACCGCTTCAGTGCTGCCATTAAAAGACAAAAATCCACCTCACACCACCCGCGTCCCCCAAACACAGAGAGAGGGACAATGCCAGGACCGGCTGCTCAGCCAGAGCCTAAGCGTGAGCTCAACAGCCATGGGTTTGCACAGCACTCAGGAACTATAAACATCCTCCCACACTCATGGATTTATTAATAATGTTTCTCTGACAAACTTACAGTACAGGCCAATGTTTTTTTATAAAATGCGCGTCGTGTGAATCAAGTTAGTAAGGGTCCTACAAGTGAATTAATGAGCAAAAACAATACAAGAAAATTATTTTTGAAAAAGTTTGATTTTTAGATTTAGCCTCAGGGAAGGAATTTCAAGAATATATCTTTAAAAAAAAAACATGTTTTTTGTTACCACAAGAACCTCCATTTTGGAAACATTAGGCTTGTAGGTATTCTCATTAATGTTTTCAAGTCTTTAATACATTGTTTTAAGCTGCGATCAACTAGGAAATTACTTTCAGTTGCCACAGTGGAAATTCTTGTGGAGAAAAAGAATGATTCTGAGATCCATTTCAGATGGAAATGCTCGTAATCGGTTCCTCTTCTTCTCCTCCAGAATACCGCAAGGACATATGAATTTATGTTTTTCACTGAGAGAGTACTACTTGTATTTCTCATAAATTGTAGTCAAAGAGAGCAGCGGAATGATGAAGTACCACTTACTGCATACTCTTTGGAAAATCAATCACCTCGTCAAACCAAGAGAACTTATTCTCTTATATTATGACTTGTTCTATTTTATAGGCACATACCTGTGGAGGATTGTCTCCAGACGTTCTGAGGTTTCCTCAACTTTAGAAAACTGTTATGTGTTAGTGTTAAGCGTTTATATATGTATAAGAAATGAATACTATTATTCAGCAAGTGGTTTTTTTTTTCAGCAGTATTATTTATTACAGTATTTATTCATCTTTGATGGTTAGTTAATACAAATACATTCATTCATTGTTTGTTTATGTTAGTTCACAGTGTGGTTAATATAATAAATATAACTTTTGATTTTAGGAATGCATTAGTAAATTGTTGAAATTAACATTAAGATTAATAAATGCTGTTGAAGTAAAGTTCATTCTTAGTTCATGTTAACTTAAGTAGGTAACTAATGAAACCGTATTTATAAAGTGTTACCAAATGTTTCTTGAGCACAAAATCAGAATACTAGAATGACTGCTGAAGGATCGTGTGACACTGTAGACTGGAGTAATGATGCTGAAAATTCATTCAATTACATTTTAAAATTCAGTTAAACTAATAGAAAAAAAAGAAAAAAAAATAGAAAACAAGTTGTAATAATATTCCACAATATTACTGTTTTTACAGTATTTTTGTTTAAATAAATATATGAACATTAGAGACTTCTTTCAAAAACATTAAAAAATCCGACCCCAAACTTTTTGAACAGTATAGTGTACCTATATAGACTTTTTTTCTATAACTTTTCAGGATCTTGCTAGTAAATTTTCCAATTCAGTCAAGTCAATCATATCTCTTTTATAAGAGTACCAATGCTGAAGATAGTTCAGTCATAATTTTCTGATCTTCATATTGTTTAAAACAACTTTCTTTCTTCCATAGAACAATAAACATGAAATCTTGATCTTTCATACTGTTCGAGTAAACTGACTGGTGACTAGGGGCTTCAAAAAGAAAAAAATAAATAAATAAAATAAAAGCACCATAAAAGTGGTCCATACAACTTGTGCACTACCTTCCAAGTCTTTTGAACCCATATGGCAGTTTGTGTGAAGGAAAGACTGAAATTTAAGTTGTAATGTTGCTGGTCACAATTCACATTCATTGAATGAAAAAGAGCAGCTTGAACATTCCTCTAAATTTCTTTTTCTTTTCTTTTCGCTGAATAAAGAAAGCATGGCTGTTTCAAAATACACGAGGCTGAGTAAATGATGACAATTTGACTGGCACATCGTTAATATAGACCCAGATTGCAGTCCTGTCATCGGCGTTTTTGCAAATTATGGGGGTTAAAAAGTTACATGCGTCTGAGGAATTGAATTTTCTGATTGTTTGAAATGGTTCATCTTCCTATTTAGAGTGCTAGTCTAATCACATCTGTCTTTCCTAGTGTTGTTTGGATGAATCTCTCCAAAATACACAACGGCACACTCAACTTCTCAACAATCCCCTCCTCCTCACACACCATCCCACCATTCAGTGCAGTAAATCAAGACACAGGGCTTGTTCTGCCCATCGAAACCAGCGCATGGAAAAACACTTAATCAAAGCTCAGGATCGAAGTTTACAGAGAAACTAAATAGCACAAGACATATTTTTTACACAACATTGTGTGCTTAATATTCCTGAGCTCTGATTGGCAACAGAGAACGCAGAACAACCTGAGGCCTCGAGCAATCAACCGTCAACTTTATGCCAACTATAAATACAATGTATAAAACATCTTTCTTTTGGGCTTAACAGCATTAATTACACCGAGATGGCACATGTGAAAGCATATCAGTGTCATTTATTTGACCAATTTATTTTGAAAATGATTCAAATCAATGGTCTTAAAATGCTCAGATATTGTTTTACCTATTATATTTTATCACGCATGTCTGGGGAACCAGTATTTGGCATATAAACAAAATCACTTTCCTCCCTCCAAACCCAAGCACGCATGCCAGGAGCAAACTTTATGTTCAAGGCATCGATTGGCTTTAAGGCACCGTGATTTGTTTGATCTTTAAACCATGAGTGCAGTTTTACCAGCAGCCACAGTGTTTGCCAGCTTTCACGCTTGTCTTTTTACTTCTTTGAGCTTGTAAATGATAATGAAGTGTTACATGGGCTTCCACAGTCTTTCTTTCCAGTTAGTAGTCAGCCTGAAGCTGCAGTTAATATAATGGCTCCTCTATATCCAAAACGGCAGGGGTGCCAGGGAACTGTGTGTGCTACGCAGAGGCCAGTTATCATTTGAGCTCTTGCTCCAGAACTATAGACATTATAGCTGATCTTTGTTGGAAGTGGTGTTGTGCTTAGGGAGAATTTTATAAGCTGTTACGGCGCTTTCCAGATGTCAAAAATAGTGAACACCCTTCATTCGTTATCTAAACGTAGGGTTTTCAACCAGAGGTCCCTGAAGGTACTCCAGGGGTTCTGTTGAAGAAGAACACAACCGTTCGAAAGTTTAGGGTCGATATGAGTTTTTAAAAATGTTTTCGAAAGAAGTCTTTTAGTCTCACCAAGGCTGCATTTATTTGATTACAACAGTAAAAACAGTACAATTGTGAAATATAATTAGAATGATTTAAAATACATTAAATTTTAAAGTGCAAATTTACTGTTTTCCTGTTTTCAGCATCATTACTCCAGTCTTCAGTGTTACATGATCCTTCAGGAGTCGTTCTAATATGCTGATTTGCTGCTCAAGAAATATTTCTCATTATTATCAAAATGTAAAACAGATGCTGCTTAAAATTTCTGATGAAACTAATAACAGCATTTATTTAAAATAGAAATCTTTTGTTTTAGAAATATATTTACAGTCACTTTTGATCAATTTAATGCATCCTCGCTGAGTAAAAGTATTCATTTCTTTCAAAAAAATTCTTGCTGACCCCAAGCACTATTGTATAAAACTTATTGAACACAGATTTTCATGATTCATTTTAAATGATCTATTAAGGATTATACGGTGTATCAATTTGAAAGTTCTTAATGAAAGTCATTATAAATTTACAGAAGGTACTTGGCTTGGCTGCGATCCTGTGTGGGGATCGAAACACAATCACGATTGAGAACCACTCTAATGCAATCTTTATTATGAGCTCATTTTTCATGAAAAGATTCGCAGATGAACTCCTACACTTTATGTATCCTGCTACATATATTTCTCATTTGTTTCCTTTGTTTCATCATCCTCTCTACAGCTCCATCTGCTGTGTCAATCATGCATCAGGTCAATCGAGCTGTGGACAGTATTACATTGTCCTGGTCCCAGCCAGACCAGCCCAATGGAGTCATTCTGGACTATGAGCTGCAATATTATGAGAAGGTAAGAAGTCGTCACATTCTAACATACTGAAAAGATCCTCTTCTCTCAAAAAAAACAAAAAAACAAAAAAACATTCAATGAACTTAAACTGAGGTGAACATCAAAGCAATAAGCCTTTTCAACAACAACAATTACTCTGGGATATATTGGTTCCGTTCTTGTACAAGCTTAAATTAATTTAGTCCATTTAGACTGTTAGATTCACTGACTTTCTTCACCATTTTATAATTTTAAATGATAATGTAGGTTTCTATATGGCTTTTCTTTTGTGATGATCTCTGATCTTTGGTCCAAATCTAGAATATGGCTGAGTCGAACTCCTCTCTGCTGCGGAGTCAGACTAATACAGCAGTTATCCGGGGCCTAAAGCAGGGGACCATCTACGTGTTCCAAGTACGGGCCCGGACAGTGGCAGGCTTTGGACGTTTCAGTGGGAAGATGTACTTCCAAACAATGACTGAAGGTATTGGACTTTAACCGATTTTTGAACCTAGACATTTTGTTGTTTTGCTTTCCTTAATAGTAGTCTGATTGTTTCTGTACAAGTCAATGAAAATGTCAACGTTTTGACTATGCCTCAGTCTGGAAAAAACTGCTTTCCTGTTTCTGAAATGACATTAACCTTAGTCAGTTGGATGACAGCTTTAGATCTATGTGCCAATGACAAAGCCAGAATCATGAGCCAGTGGCCAAGCTATCACAGCATGCTGTTTATTTCCAATAGCAACCCATGAAAATGGAAACTTTCATGAAAAATTTGCTACTTAGAAACACATTTATTTGTTTCTTGGGCATTAGAAGATTCTGTGGCATGTCCAGAGCTGGTGCCAGGACACATGAACATTCATAATTCTTTTTCTTTCTTTTTTTCTTTCTTTTTTTATTTGGGGGGGGGGGGGGGGGGGGGGGGGGATTTTGTATTCCCGCCATGTTAGCTTGCATTGCAATCAGATCTGTCAGATATACATCACATAAATTCATACACTTCCGTGAAATACAAGTAAATGGCTGGTGAACTGGGAGAAGAATAGAGTAAACTGTATAGTGACCTATACAATATATATCTGAAATGAATAAAACACGTCATTAAATAATTAAAAGGATTATTATTGCTACTTCCATAGACATCAGTGTGTATTTAACAAACTATAAAGGTTTTTTGCTAGTACTTATGTGCATTTAAATGTCTGAAACCTAAAATAAACATTATCTGGTTGAAAACACTGAATAGCTGATATATGAAACTCATTGAGTTCGTCTGTCTCTCTGTTACAAACTGAAACTGGCATAAATGAGAAATCATATCTGAGGGAGCGAAAGGGGCATTGCCCCCTTTTATGCTCCTTTTCATGTCTGACAAAATCCTGTAACTGACTGTTGATAAAATGACACGCATATAAAACATGTTGACAGACAGATAATTTAACAGCTTAATAATGTTTGTCAGCCAGTCAGAATCAGAAATTCAACAAGACTGTGATATAAAATGTGGCAGCAAAATCTTTTCACACTACCATTCAAAGATTGGGCTCAGTAAGATTTTTTTTTATTTTTTTTTTACTTTTGTAAAAAAAAAATATAGGATATATTAAATTGATCAAAAGTTGCAGTAATGCCATTATATTGTTACAAAAAATTCTTTTTCAAATAAATGCTATTATTCAAAGAATCCTTGAAATAAAATATCACGTTTTTCTCAAAGATATTAAGTAGCACAACTGTTTTCAACATTAATAATAAGGAATGTTTCTTGAGCAGCAAATCACTATACTAGAATGATTTCTGAAGGATCATGTGACACTGAAGACTGGAGGTAACGATGCTGAAAATTACATTTCAAAATTGAAAACAGTTTTAAGTTGTTATATTTCAAAATATCACTGTTTTTTAATCATTTTTAATCAAATAAATGCAGCCTTGGTGAGCATTATTTTAATCTTACTGACACCCAACATGTATTTTGATTTTTTTTTTTTCTCCAACATTTAGATGAATATCCCTGAAAATCAAATGTTAATATCCATATTTAAATTGTAGGTAAAGCAGGAGAAAATGACTTGTGCACAAAAAGGTTGTGTTTGTATGTTTTATTTATTTTGTTTTATTTTTTTTATTTTTTTTAAATAAATGTTATATGCTTTGTGATTTAAAAATCTGCCTAACTGATCTGATTTTGTATCCACCATGCGAACATCTGAAGAGGAGTATAACTCCAGCCTGCAAGAGAAACTGCCCCTCATTATTGGCTCTGCTGCTGCTGGTGTTGTTTTTCTCATCGCTGTGGTAGTGCTCATTATCGTCTGTAATCGGTGAGTCTGTTGGTTATCGTGATATGGAGTAAATTAACACTGAACAGATGTTTTAAAGACTTTCTCTCATAAACTAAGAAATAGCTTTGAAGAAGCTTGAAAGTTTTTCTTCTGACTTTCCTGTTGGGGTCTCATCAGGAGAGGCAGTGACAGGACAGAGTCTGAGTACACTGACAAGCTCCAGCATTACACCAGCGGCCACAGTGAGTAAACCTTTCAGACATACATTTCATTTGTGCTTATAATATTTACTTGATTTTTTTTAAACAAGACTCAAGTCATTAAATGAAAACAACAGACTGACGCACAGTACACATAAACATTGAAACCGCAGCACAACGTTACTTACCATTTGAAGATCTCTACCACACAATATCACATTATGAACTGCAGTGTATTGGAATGGGTTCATATAATGTTGGTAAAATGTGCACTTAAGCTAGTTCACTCAGCATATAAATGCAGAAACCATAATTAATTTGTGCTCCATTTCCTCTACCAGAGTGCTTGCCACCTCCCACTTTATTATTTAATCTTATTTGCCATGTTAGTAAGTGTCATATTTATTGATGGGTATTATAATATTCACATATAATAAAATTTTTATTTAAATAATTTAGCTAACTGTACATCTCCGATTCTTGAGATATGGAACAAAACAGGCTACAACAGTGGGAAAATAATTTCATTTTAAAATAAATTCATTTTATAATATAAAAAGTAATATTATATTATATTATATTATAATATAATATATGTCCCCGCCCATCTCTCAAGAATCATTGAAATATAATTACAATATATACCATGTATTTCTGTTGCATACGCTGCAGCTCCTGTTTCTTTTTCCAAGTGTCTCCAGGAATGAAGATCTACATTGATCCTTTCACATATGAGGATCCCAATGAAGCAGTGCGTGAGTTTGCCAAAGAAATAGACGTGACCTGTGTGAAAATCGAGCAAGTCATCGGTGCAGGTGAATGTCACCATTCGCATCAATTAGGAATATTTTAATACGCCTGAATTACATAGAGTGCTAATTTGCAGTCTTACCAACATTTTCGCATCTCATCTAGTTCGAAGCAAATCAACCATTAATTAGAAAGCAGCTGCAATCTAGCAAAAGCCTGGAGCCCTTGATGTGTTTGCACCTTTAATTATTGTTAAAGGAGCAACAACATTTTAGTGAACCAGACTGCTAATTTAATTATTTGCATCTGATTTAATTTTATGTTAATCAACTGGTCTATAAATGGGATAACTTTCTAGGTGAGTTTGGAGAGGTATGTAGCGGTAATCTCAGGCTTCCTGGGAAGAGGGAGATATTTGTGGCCATCAAGACTCTGAAATCAGGCTACACTGAGAAGCAGCGGCGGGACTTCCTGAGCGAAGCCAGCATCATGGGGCAGTTCGACCATCCCAACATCATCCACCTGGAAGGAGTGGTGACCAAGAGCACTCCAGTAATGATCATCACTGAATTCATGGAGAACGGATCACTGGACTCTTTCCTTCGGGTAAGTTTCAATGTTGCTGCAAGAAAATAAAAGAAACATTAAAAGTGCACTTTAATTTTGTAAGTTAAATTTTGTACTTACTGACACCTGGTGGTGTGGATGCAGTATCACACACAAAAAAGGTGCCATTTTAAAAACACTCTATCCACAATTAACTGTCATTGATTTTTTTCGACAAGTGAATTTGGATAGTCATGTGATCTCAAAATGGCCGCCACCGTAATGTGACCCGCTCTATGTAGAATAAAATAGCTTTAATAAATTATGACACTGACATGGCTAGCAACTTTTTAAGTACATTTAAGTATACATGATTCTAAACATTTATATTTTTTTCCTAAAAGAAATATTTACAAAGTGACATTTTGAAAGAATTTATTTAATTTAAGTGTAATAAAAACAGTAATAGGAAATGTTTTATTTAATTTTAAATAACTGAATATATTTTATAATATCATTTATTCCTGTAAGATCAAATCTGAATTTTCAGCATCATTACAAAATTTTCAATGGTGTTGTATTTTTATGTTTTAATTTATGCACACAAAAAAATAATAATCATGAGTGCACCCTTTGTGCAGCATGTGCCATTTAAATATGATTACTCCTTAAAAAAATAACCTGCAATAATCACACAACATTTCTAGAGTTTTTTCCCCCCTTATCTAAATTATTTACAAACCACATATGTTCTATACATTTAGATTTATGGCACAGAATTTAAATATATATACAATATATACAGGTGCTGGTCATATAATTAGAATATCATCAAAAAGTTGATTTATTTCACTAATTCCATTCAAAAAGTGAAATTATATTCATTCATTACTCACAGACTGATATATTTCAAATGTTTATTTCTTTTAATTTTGATGATGAACTGACAACTAAGGAAAATCCCAAATTCAATATCTCAGAAAATTTGAATATTACTTAAGACCAATACAAAGAAAGGATTTTTCAGTACTTAGTTGGGGCTCCTTTTGCCTGAATTACTGCAGCAATGCAGCATGGCGTGGAGTCGATCAGTCTGTGGCACTGCTCAGGTGTTATGAGAGCCCAGGTTCCTCTGATAGTGGCCTTCAGCTCTTCTGCTTTGTTGGGTCTGGGATATCGCATCTTCCTCTTCACAATACCCCATACATTTTCTATGCGGTTAAGGTCAGGCGAGTTTGCTGGCCAATTAAGAACAGGGATACCACGGTCCTTAAACCAGGTACTGGTTGCTTTGGCACTGGTGTGCAGGTGCAAAGTCCTGTTGGAAAATGAAATCTGCATCTTCATAAAGTTGGTAGGCAGCAGGAAAGTGCATGAAATGCTCTAAAACTTCCTGGTATACGGCTGCGTTGACCTTGGACCAACACCAGCAGATGACATGGTACCCCAAACCATCACTCACTGTGGAAACTTTACACTGCACCTCAAGCAACGTGGATTGTGTGCCTCTCCTCTCTTCCTCCAGACTCTGGGACCCTGATTTCCAGAGGAAGTGCAAAATTTACTTTCATCAGAGAACATAACTTTGGACTACTCAGCAGCAGTGCAGTCCTTTTTGTCTTTAGCCCAGGCGAGACGCTTCTGACCGTGTCTGTTGTTCAAGAGTGGCTTGACACAAGGAATGCGACAGCTGAAACCCATGTCTTGCATAAGTCCTTTTGTGTCTTGCCCTCCTTGTGCAAGGTGTCAATGGTTGTCTTTTGGACAACTGTCAAGTCGGCAGTCTTCCCCATGATTATGTAGCCTAGAGAACTAGACTGAGAGACCATTTAAAGGCCTTTGCAGGTGTTTTGAGTTAATTAGCTGATTAGAGTGTGTCTTCAATATTGAACCTTTTCACAATATTCTTATTTTCTGAGAAACTGAATTTGGGATTTTCCTTTGTTGTCAGTTATAATCATCAAAATTAAAAGAAATAAACATTTGAAATATATCAGTCTATGTGTAATGAATGAATATAATATTCAAGTTTCACATTTTGAATGGAATTAGTGAAATAAATGAACTTTTTGATGATATCCTAATTATATCACCAGCACCTGTATATATATATATATATATATATATATATATATATATATATATATATATATAATTTTTTCTTTTCTTTTTTGCCTACATGTACACATTTCCCAAAAATCAATTCAGTTCAGCTTTTTATCTCTCAATGTGTGTCAGCTTTTGTCCTTGTGCTGCTTTTAACTGACCTAGGATCCCATTGGGTAGGGCCCAGATGTGTCTGCTGAGAGGCACAGCTGGACGGAAGTCTAGATGTTTTGCCACAAGATTGTGACACAAGCTCACAGAAGAAAGATGTTTTGCTAGAAAGACTGTTTTATAATATTAGAAATGCCTTTCTTTCTTAACAAACAGAAGAAATAAATGTGTACCCTTATACACATAATTTTAAAATATGGTATTTTAATATTTTTTTCTGTATGTCCTCTTAGCAAAATGATGGCCAGTTCACTGTCATTCAGTTGGTCGGCATGTTGCGTGGCATTGCAGCTGGCATGAAATACCTCTGCGACATGAACTACGTACATCGCGATCTGGCTGCCCGCAACATACTGGTCAACAGCAATCTAGTCTGCAAAGTATCTGACTTTGGCCTTTCTCGCTTTCTGGAAGATGACACGTCAGATCCTACATACACAAGTGCCCTGGTGAGTGTGTCTTCAGTGGATCATATGGCCTAATGCAATGTGGCAACACCTAATATTTAATACAAATGCATTATTTGTTCAGTTCCTAACTAAATTCGGTGTCCACACAGGGAGGGAAAATTCCAATCCGATGGACTGCTCCCGAGGCCATTCAATACAGGAAGTTCACATCCTCGAGTGATGTGTGGAGCTATGGGATTGTAATGTGGGAGGTCATGTCCTATGGAGAGCGACCTTACTGGGACATGAGCAATCAAGATGTATGGAATTAATTCTTATATGATTACACTCTCATATTAATGATTGTAGATTATAGTTTTCATCAAGCTACTGTACATTCATGAAGAGCTGGAAAAGGATGTCCCCTAGTGGACAAATGATGTCATGAAACAATATCTGCAAGTGCATTCAAGAACATAATAAAGAATATACATAAAAAAACTCATAAAATCATACTAAACCCAAACTTCCATTCATGAGTAATTTCTTCTCCCATCCCAGGTAATAAATGCAATCGAGCAGGATTATAGGTTACCTCCTCCTATGGACTGTCCAAATGCACTGCACCAACTAATGCTGGACTGCTGGCAGAAGGACAGAAACAACCGTCCCAAATTCAGTCAGATTGTTAACACTCTGGATAAGATGATACGTAATCCTGGCAGCCTGAAGGCCACCACCCCACTCTCTTCAGGGTAAGAGATTTTATTTTGGGTCAACACAGGCTTGAAAGGGACAGAAATAATACTGAATATTATTCTATTCATTAGTCTGTGTAAAAAAAAAAAAGAAAAGAAAACCCCAATATTATTAGAAATCTGTATCCTTAGCACTGGCATTAGTCTGAAAAAAGAAAAAAGCGCCGGGGGGGCCTTTAGACAGGTCCAGGGTACGACCAAGTCATAATCCGTCCCTGGTCAGAACTTGCAGAAATGCTTAGTTTTCGGTGGATTACAAATAAAATTCAAGATGCATGTATCAAGAATGACTGATGATATTTCCTCACACAAGGTTTTTGTGAGAAGGTTTGTTTTGTTTTTATTGTGCTGCCACAAACAGGTTCAAAGATCGGCTGTGATTGGTCCATAAAAGACACCTATATCTCCATGAAGGCTTGATTTTTATTTTACATATTTTTATATACACTATTGTTTAAAAGATTGGGATCAGTATGATTTTTATTTGTAGATTATGTTACGACCCTGTCTTTTCCTTTACCTGGTGATGGCAGTGTAACATTCGAATGTGACCTTTGTTAGTTGGATAATTTATGGTTGGGGTATAAATGTTTGGCTGATCTGCCCAATAGTACTTCCTCTGGTAGAACACAGTTCTTCAGAGAAGTCATTTTCTCCAACCTGTTTTCTTTTTGTTGTTTTTTATTTATCAACATTTCTTTCCCATTGAATTATTATTTTCTTTTGTTTATTTCACTCCCTAGACGTCGTTATATTTCTGTAAACAACTATTTTCTTTTCAATAAAAAATCTTTTAATTCAAAGAATTAATTTATGTTCGGTCCTCTTTATGTGACGGTCAGGAACAAGCTGGCTGTGACATAACTTGGGGGCTCGTCCGGGATTTGAACCCGGGACCTCTCACACCCCAAGCGAGAATTATACGGCTAGAATATTTCACAATATTACTGTTTTTACGGTGTTTTCCATCAAATAAATGCACCTTTGCAGGCTTCTTTCAAAAACATTAAAAAAATTTCCAGACTCCAGATTTTTGCATGGTATAGTGCATGTTATTTTGAGTTATGAATTTGTCATTTTTAATTCCTTTGACTTGGACAAATGGTCTGAGATATTTTATTTCAAATTTTATACAAGTTCCTATTCTCATGGATTCTGTTGGTGTTTTACAGTGTACATCTACCTCTGCTGGACCGCAGCACACCCGACTTCTCCAGCTTCAGCACAGTGGACGAATGGCTCGACGCCATCAAAATGGGCCAGTACAAGGAGAACTTTGCCAATGAAGACCTCACTACCTTTGAAGCCGTTTCTCAAATGACTATGGAGTATGTTTTCACTATCTTCTGTAAAGCTCACCTTATTCATATCGATTATTTTCTTTACTAAGTTACAGAACCAGATGCTGTAGCCGCCAGAAACTTAGTACTGCAAATTTGATCGATAGCCTTGTCTGCTTAGATCATTCTTTGACGACGACTTCATGCAGTCGTTTCTCTTACTTCTTTTTCTGTCCTTGCAGTGATATTATGAGGGTGGGTGTAATACTAGCCGGTCACCAGAAGAAGATTCTCAACAGTGTGCAGATGATGCGTGCCCAAATGAACCAGATACAGTCAGTGGAGGTTTGATTCTTAGGAGCGGAGGATTGTACCAGCCTGTGCACACCAGACCCCTGTGGACCTCATCACTGAAAGACCCCTCCCCCACCTCCCCTCAGCAAGCCCTGTGTCCAGAGCCCAGAAGTAGTCACTTTCTCTGGGGATGATTAAGAACTGATCATCACAAGACCACTATGGTCTCAGTACCGCACCAGCATACTGAAGGCAAGCTGAAGTCTTTCCAATGGTCAAAACTATCCATAAATGTCATTCTGGCTGCATTTACATGCAAGTTTATGTTTGTGTATTATCTGTGACTTTGCAGTATTTCAATTAAGCCACATAAAAGCCTCTTATGTCTTTTAAAATGTTAATATATCTATTTCATAGACATTAAAAGTCAGCATGAAACAGAAGTTGCGATAGTCTTTTCTTCCCTATTGTGATATATCCAAGTGAAAACACTTCTCAAACACGAAAAAATGTAGGTAATGGTTTGCTATTGCCTTGATCTCATGTGAGTGACAGGTTGTTCCGCCCTCATGCCAGTGAGCACGTCTTCAGAGAAGAGATACCATTGCAAGTGGGAGGGGAAGTCATGAATTTTTAAAAAAAATAGAATGTTTTCATATTCAGAATAAAAGGGAAGAAAAGGCTATTTACGCATGTAAATGTAGCCACTATCACATCTTATTTTATGAAGTTTATTTTGGCTGTTAGTTCTGTGGGTAAATCTGCAATCTCATTAGATGAGATCAAATTAGATTTTGATCATATATGCAGTATTTACCCTTTACTCTTTGATATGGTTTGGTTCTCATCCATATTCAACAGAAATGTGTTAACAGGATACATTAAAATAAAAATTGTTGTCTCGTGTGCATCTGAAATAGACTGTGGACTAATAGCAAGAAAAAAAAAGGAGAAACAATTATACATGCGTGATACTCATGTATGATGAGGAATGATCCATGTGATGGATCTTGGGCTGGCAGCACTTGCCAATATGAGGACTATTATAGAAATTCATCTATGTGAATAGTAGATAAAGCAACCAGTACTGGTTCAGTATGATATTGGGGTTTTTTGTACAAAGTAATGTAATGAATATTTTTTTATTTTCTTCATGAGTTTTATTTATTTGTTTTATACTTTAGAACACCATTGTTTTCCACTTAACCATATAACCATATATTGTACTTTTTTGTCGCATATCGGAGGCACTTCAAGTGCTAATTTCCTCACAGAGCCTGCTGACAGAATTGAATAGTAGTGCAGGCCGGATTCAGTTTTGATGTTTATTTTCCATCCAAATAGTATCTGTTGCTTGGTGGGGTTTTTTTTCTTTTCTTTTCTTTTTTTTTTTTTAAATATCAGATTTCATGTTTTGAAACGTTTCCCTATTTTTCCCCCTACATTTTCCTGTTGATATTTTGATTCATAAATATATAATGTATAATTATTTGTGTATATACAGTCCTGGTCAGAATTATTGCCACCCTTGATAAATATAAACAAAGAAGCAAGAAACTAACCTTACATTGAAGTAAAACTATTGAAAATGGGGGAAAATCTCTATTATGATATAAATGTTTTTCACTATACACACTGGCCACAATCAATAGCACGCTTTTAATCAATACTTTTTGCAACCTCCTTTTCCCCAAGATAACAGCTCTGAATCTTCTGCTATAATGCCTGATGAGTTTGGAGAATGCCTGACCTGAGTTCAGAGACCATTCCTCCATACAGAATCTCTCCAGGTCAGGGATGGGCAATGTCGATCCAGGAGAGCTGCTGTCCTGCAGAATTTAGCTCCAACCCTGATGATAAAATAAAAAGTCACCTGCCTGTAGCCTCAGTAAGCCTGTAGCCTGAAGACACTGATTAGCTTGTTCAGGTGCGTTTGATCAGGGTTAGAGCTGAACTCTGCAGGACAGCGGCACTCCAGGACCGACGGTGCCCATCCCTGTTCCAGATCCAAGTCCATGTTGATCCACTCTCCAGTTTTCAATAGGATTCAGGTCAGGGGATTGGAATGGCAATGGCATAACCTTAATTTTGGGCTCAGTGACCCATTTTTTGATGTTTGTTTGGGATCATTGTCCTGATGAAGATCCAACCTCGACCCAATATAAGATTTCTAGCAGAGGCTGTAAACTATTGCTTTTTTAAATCTGTTGGTGTTTGATAGAATCCATGATGCCATGTATATGAAAAAGATGTCCAGGACCTCCTGCAGAAAAATAGGTCCACAATATTAAATATCCAGCTGTACATTTAACAGTGTACATGGGGTACTTTTATCCCTATTTACACCAAACCCATCTCGTGGGTTTTCTGCCAAAAAGTTGTTTTTTTTTTTTTAATCTAACCATAGAACCCAGTCCGATTTGAAGTCTGACAACTGAAAATGCTGCATGAGAACAGAAAGAGTCATTGTGTCCCTTGGAGAGTCTTTGACCTCTCAAACTCCTCGCCACGCATTAAGACAATATAGATACTGGAACTTCTTAATTATTGCCCTGATAGTGGGAATAGTGGGAAGCAAATAATTTTTTGCTTTAGGTATTTTTTTACAACCACTTTCTATTTTGTGATGCTTAACAATCTTTGCTGCACATCAGAACTATAATCTTTTGTTTTACCCATTGTGACAGATGTTTCAGGGAATATTTTGCCTTTGTGCTGCTTCATATTTATACTTCATGTTTAAAAAATGTAAATATGAAGGGGAATATACTTCAGAGATATTTTACCCCAATAATTGTGGCCAATTGTGTATTAGAGAAAAACATTTCCATAACTTCAATAATAGGATAAACAATGCAGATTTATATTCACAGACTTTTTTAACCGTTTTTACCAAGGGTGTGAATAATTATGACCACAACTGAATACATGTCTGACACTTCAAAAATAGGGTACAATTTGGTGTCCAGTTACTTTAAAGCATTAGAAGCTTTATTTCTTTTTTGTTTTAAGAACTGTTAGATGTTTGACAAGCTATTATCTAACATAAAATTAGCATGAACATAGCTGGTTTTGAACACTTTAAATGTCCCTGTCTTCTCTTAAAATTGTGATTTATCCCGTCTCATTCATTTCCAGGCCTTATTTTGTACCCTATTTGTAGAAGTTTTGCTGTCCAAATGAAACCTTTTTAAGTTCTAGCCACCAAGGAAGCAGCTCATCAAATTGAAGAATGAAAGGAGAAAAACCTAAAAAACACATTAGAAAAGATTACAAGTCTGCTTTTATTGAAATGTATGTTTTATAATAATGAACAATGAATTTTAATATCAAGATGCACCCTTATTGGTATAGTTTTGTGCAGTTTATCTGGCATGGCAAATGTTATTTTTGGTCTAAGTGAAAAGACTTCACTGACCACCCTTGGACAGATTTATTTTTCGTCTTTGACATGTTTTACACATCAAACATCACAACATATTCAGCATTATTGTAAACTACTTTGCAAAATACATGATTGCTTGTTTGTTGTTTTCAGTATACTGTTGTTCTAATCTGTTGCTCTTCCCGGAGCACGGCACATTTGTAACCCAAAATAGTTGTTGAGTTGTTAACACTTTGACACTGTGACATGGTCTCTTTTAAAGTGAATGTGCTTCCTATCAACTTGTTCACTGGTCTTCCACGTCTAAACACTTTTCACATGTATAGAGATTGTTCACTTTCTTAATAGGTCTGAATCTCATGTATTTTTGTTTCTCTTTCCCTCTTTCTCGGCACTGACACTTATTTTACCCAATTTCCCTTCTTTTCCTCCTTAGGCTCACTGACTTTTAAAGTGAGACGGACTGCTGTGCCCTTTGTAAAGCTTTGCCTGACAAACTGTTAATGTTCCACATTATTTATGCCCATGTCTTTATTCCATGCTTTCAAAAACTGAAGGTGCAATTTTTTGTAAGCTGCATTATTTCTTATTGCGAAACCATATCTTATTCTCCTTTTGAGTGAAATTTTAACAATTCGTTTCAGCTCATCAGCTTCATAAAGGGAATTTAAAAAAAAAATTATTATAATAATTTAAGGCTCAGTGGAATGTCATTGTGATTTTGTTTTCTTTCTTTAAAAGTGTCATTACCATAATTGGAGGACAGAACAGTATTGGAAAGGTTGTATGAAAAGAATGTACATATGTTAATATATATTAGAAAATACCTTCTTGTATATCTTTTTTTCACAATTTTTAATTGTACTGTTTCAATTTTCTTTTCTTTTCACCCTCTATCTGACAAAAGATCCACCTCTTTGTGAATATATGATTGTGGATTAGGCCATGTACACGCATACAATAGTATGTACACACTTCCATTGGTATTAACCCGTCATACACACACTGTACTGTCCACCATGACCACTGTGAGTGAAGCAGGAGGCTCTGGATTTTGTATAAATGTACATTTACTGTAACCCTGTGAATGATGTTACAGTTGAATAATTTGTAGTATTGCTATTGGTTTATTTTCTATGAAAGAAAATTTGTGGCCCGTTGCGTTTTTCTTCAATAAAATATGGAGCAAGGGTCAGTGTCATGAGTCATCTGATAACTGTGCTCTTAAAAAAAAATGTCTAAATGATAGTTTTGTGATTGTATTGTGGATTTTGTTCTGCTCCAGCCCACCAGGGGGAGCTATAGGCTGCAAAATAAGCTCAAGGTATGTTGAGGAGCTTTTGAGAAGTATTTTGTAGGCATATTTAGTAGCACAAATACTGGAGATATCGCAAAATGGGGAAAAAAAGTTTAATATGTATATATTGTTAGTATATTTCATCAGATCATATAATTTCTGAATGTTTGATGTCATGCTCTCCATGAGTAATATTTTTGTATTTATTTCATAACTTTGTTTGACAGATGACTTTTTGTGCAAAGTAGCATAAGCATATTCTTCTTGGACTAGTGTGCTTCTGATATAGCATGTTGCTCGAATATCCTATTATATCTTGAAATGCCACTGTTTTTTTTTTTTCCTATATCTTAATTTCCTGCAGTTCATTTGGAAAGTTTTTTCTGTCTGCACGTAAACTGCCATTGGCATTTGACCTGCTTTGCCAGTCGAACTGAAGACTTGTGCTTCACTCTTGCCATCTATTCAGCCCAGTCTTGTTTTTGATGACATGCTCTGCCACCCAGATGCCAACCAAATTAGTGGGCTGTCAATGTAAGTCTGAAAAAGAAAGTGAGAAAGGGAATAAGCTTCTCCAGTCGTAGTATTAGAATGATTAGAAATCTTTTGACTGTGATCTGGACTGCGTCTGTGTGGAGCCTAAATTCAGACCATCTGTTTTTCTGTGCCAATAGTTGTCCACTTTAAGTAATTGTCCCATGGCAGACATTGGGAGTGTTTTTGAAACCTTTATTTCTCAACTCTATTTGATGATGCTAACAATCCTAAATGTTTTAGGTGGATTATTGGACACCAATTTTACACTCGCAGTCATGACAAATAGGGGTCAAGTAAAGTCGCATCAACAGCCAATCTTTGAAACACGATCAAACTGCGTCAGGCCCATCTGATAACTGTAGTATCACCTCGTTGGCTGCAGTGAATAACAGTGTTTATTGAATCCCAGTGGAATTAGCCACCACAACAAACTACACCAAAAGTACAATGAAATATTAATCCAGCAATCCGTACTAAATGCATGACCATGTTATTCTACATATACCATGGTGGATTTATCTACATAGATTGAATTTGTCAGTACTGTTGTGATTGAAAGTGCTTTAATGATATGGCCCAGTTTCGTTGATCCCTTGTAGTTAGGATGTCAATGCCGTGCATTCTAGTGGGTGTCCTAGTTTCCGAGACATTCATATTTTGTGACTATTGGTGTTTTTTCCAACTCAAACCATTATTTTGTGGCTAGTTGTCTCAACATTGCAAAGGTTCAGCGGGGGTGACGGTATCTTGCTCTTGGCTATGTTGGTGAGGATCATGTGGGGTGATGGCCCAGAATGCACCTGGAAGAAAAGTGTGTCGCTATGTCCTCAGCCGAGGCTGACAGGTGCTCTTTTCGGGGCCGCTGGCATCCAGTCCTCTTGCCGTGTGTGAATGTGTATATGGGATTATCGCATCCTTCTCTTTAAAGACCCTGGTGAGAGAATCCAAGCTGGATGATCTTCTTCACTAAGCTCTGTCATGCACCCTCCTTGACGATTAATAGTTTGATTCTGTAAAATGAGATTGGATCAACACAACTCTACCAAAACAAGGCACACAGATTTATCGTCATTTTATTTTCTTGCATGTAAGCTACATTTTTAGATCACATCAAGTAGCATTGTCCTTTCCTGTTGTGGCGCATCCAAAAACCCAACTGCGTCAAACAGTATGTTGCTCATGATATTTATCATTTATTCATGTGCCAGACTTTAATTGTGAATGGAAAGTCTGCATGGCTTTTCTGGCACTTCCAAATGCCCTACTGAGAAGATATCCTGAACCTACTGTACCTTCGTTTGCACTAATGAACTTGACATTTGTTTCTTTAATAGGGACACTGGAGGAAGTAACATTTGAGACAAGTGTGACAAAGATTTGCCACATGAAAAAGGTCAAAGGCAAGACTCTTTTTTTTTTCCGTTGATGCCCGCCAGAAAGGTCAAGGTTGCAATATGACCTATGGGAGTATTGTGTAATTCCATTGGGCTGTGCCATGCCATTCTCCAGTGCATGTGATGTAAGAGGAAAGCTGTCTGTGGTCACAGCATGTGTTCTGTTTGCCTGGAGATTTACAGCAGCACAGGAGTAAACATGAATTCAGAATACAGAGCGACAAAAATAAACAACAGCAGCTGGAAAAGCGATGAGTAATGACTGCTTTCATGAACGCACTGAAGAGGTACTGTCAAAATCTTTTTGTATTCATCTCGATTCATGTAAAATGTGGATGTTTTGAAAGCTTTCAAATTTTCAGGACAATCATTACATTCAAAATATGAACAAGTGTGATTGAAGTGTGCGGCTGTGACGGAAGTCGGAAGGTTTGCATGCAATTTCTGATTTGTAGCATGCAATAGAAGGCAATGATCTTCTCCATTGAGGTTCACACAGTTATTCACACCATCTCTCACTTTCAGGGCAGTAATCTGTATGCACACAGCCCCATGTTAATCGTCACATGCATCACCATGGCAATGGAGACAGAATATGAAATCAGACACTACGCCGACTGAATCAAAGGACAACAAAAAAAGAAACCGAATGAGATCAAATCCGAAAAACATTGCCAAGAAGTCATTAGCTGTTTATCCTGAATGGAAGAAGACTTGAAACCACATCCTTGGGTCAAATGTGTTATGGGCACCACTGTTCAACTGGCACCCAATCAAGAGCGGAAGTGTATGGACCAAGATACAGATCAGCACATAGTGTTCATTTAAATTAAAGAACCAGAATTCCCTTCTGACTGGGTAAACCGAGTGGGCTACACCTCCCCATCCGTCGTCACATACCCCTCCCCTCTCCATGCCCCCAGCGCTTCCCAGTCTCTAGTTCATTCGTCTCTGTTTACCTCTTTGCTAATCCCTCACATCACGCTCGCTCTCTCTCTTCCTCACATTCTCTCGATTGCTGTCTCTCCTCCCCTTTCAAGCTCAGAGCCAGCGGGCTGCCACACGACCCACACTGCCTGCTACATGATCTCCTGGAAAACAGAGCTTCGTGTCTTTATAGCTGCTTGCTGCTGCTCGAGCCTTTGTTGATTGCAATCTAGGAGACCAGGAAAGATGCCTTCGCGACAACCCTGACTCCTGTCATCTTCAGATGCGTCCCGGTCCCCTTTCCTAGTATCTTGCCCCCTGACCCTTTACCCCATCCCCTCTCCTGTACCCCTCTCCAAACCTCCCTTACTTAATCCCCCCAATCTCCCCCTCACCTCACACCCTCTTGACAATGTTCTCATGTGTTCGTTGGCTTCAGCCTTTCCTTGCCTTGCTATCCTCTACCTTGTTAACTTGGGGGTATAACTGCCCATCTAGCTGCTTGTGTCCGGACCATCACACCGTGGACTGCACAGATCAAGGACTCACCCGTCTTCCAGACTCCATCCCTTTGGACGTAAGGAGACTCCTTCTGTCTAACAACTGGATTCCCTGGATCCCTTCTGATTTCCTGGTTCTCTACAGTGATTTGGTCTACCTGGATCTGAGAAACAACTCCTTAACGAGGCTGGAGCCTGGGACTCTGAGCACATCCTCCAGACTGGTCTATCTAGACCTGGGGAGCAACAACTTGACTGAGATTCCCTCGGGAACTTTTGGGGAGTCCCGTAGTCTGATCAAGCTACGGCTGGGGAACAATCCGTATTTGAACATGATCAGCGATGATGCCTTCTTGGGCCTCACCTCCTTACGAGAGCTCGAGCTGGAGAGGAATGCCCTCTCTGGCCTGGACGTCGGGGTGTTGAGCCAGTTGCCTTCCTTGCGGATGATACGCCTGGAAGGGAACCCCTGGGTGTGCAATTGCAACTTTGCCAAACTCTTCCTGTGGCTGTTGGAAAATCGTCACAAGCTCCCAACTGGTAAGCCGCTTAAATCTTGCTTTCGTGATCTGCATCCATCTGCATGAAATAATGTCATACTGGTTTTTTTTTTTCCGAATAAACACCAGAAATCTTTTCAATCACTTGAAACCTCACAGTTTGTGGTGGTTCACCTGTGGAACATTCAAAGGGTCAATAACACTAAGGGTGAGAAGTGTTGATGCATAAGATCTACTTTCTGACTAGGTTGTACATGTGGGTGAACTGATTTTGCTTAGGATAGAGATGATTAACTATTGGTCGCTTGCAACTGAGAATAAACTAATTTGACTAATCACATTAGCATGATAGGCTAGCATAATATTAATTCAGATTTTAAATAACACTTGTGATATTACACGCCTTCACTACATCTTGTATTGAATAATGCATTAGAATGTTTTCAAACCAAGGCAAAGAGGTCAACACACTGTAGGTGATCACTAGAATATGCAAAATATTCTCGTGCATAATTCATGAATCATATGCCACACAACATGTTCCCTAATTTTTATTTCATGTCTTGTCCCCTATGTTGACAGTAATTTGAGTGGTAACTAAAGGATGAAATTGAGGGAACTGTACCCTCTTGGATATGGTATCCGTTGGTCATTAGCTCACTTACCACTAGTCTAACTTTAAGGTCAAGTTGAAATATGGATACATGATCCTCACTGTCCCTTAGAAGAATAGGTCACTTTTCTCTCCCTGTCTATTTTAGAGACCAATGCAACATTAAGTTGCATGTTACAAACATGTCAGTAAAAAAAATTATAATAATTGTTTGGGTTTTGGTCACACATGTGCATTATATATTGTATACTTTTGGAAACTTAACCAAACATTCTCATAAAGTCTAATCAAGTCTAATAAATTAATATTTTTTCAAAACATTTTGAGAACGTTACTTTCTTATATCTTAGTTATCCTCATAGGTGTGAATCTTCCTGTTTGGATTAAACTCCACATTAAGGGAAAGATTTGCTCAATCTTTAGACTATTTGAAGTGTATTTGACTAATTCTGTTGTTTGTGATTTGAAGCAAGAGCTAGATCCTATCTAAAGATAACCTTTAAATTTTTACACGTGTAAATAATAAATCAGTTCATTTTCAGAGTAATAATATTAGTTGTAATCATTAATTTAACATGAACAGGATTCTAGTTCTTTTGTCAACAGAGACAAGGAAGGTCTATTGTATTTGTAAAAATTACCCTTTCACCCATTCACAAATGTTTGCAGTTTATAGATCTTTTATGAACAACACTTCCTCTGTACAATTTGCAGATTCTTAACAATTTGTGGACCAACAACTTGTGTATTAACTTTGAGTTTACTGTTGCTTTAAATTCTGGAGATATTTATGATATATTATATATTATTTTGGTTTAAATAACTAAAATATTTAATGAATATTTTTCTTCAATGTACAGTATACACTATCTTTAAAGTAATCTTTGTACAATTTATGTTCATTTAAATTGTGTAATTACATTTTGTATTGATGAACAAGTCCATATTGTTTAGACTGAGCCAAAACTTAAAATAGACAGTCCAGATATTTATTATATATTTCATAAATTTGCAGACACTTCCACCAAAATTGACAATGCATTCCAGTTCATGCATTTTCTGACAATTAAGTCCATAACCTCGGTGTTGCGTAGCTATAATGCTATAAATACCGGGGGGTTTGACTGCAGAAAAAAATACTTTCCTGTTTTTATTGTAATTCTAAATAACAAAAAATGATGCAGTCCTTTGAATACATCAGAATCCACTATAATGTAGTCTTTAATTTAGATAGTCTAGTTTAAACTCCCTTACAAGGTTGTAATTCTTGCACTTGGGTATGGATGAACACGTTACATCCATTATTCAACCCAACATTGAATCTGATACTGATGATAGCACACTTCTGGCATTCTTTCAGTTTCCTGGTAATTTGATATTCAGGTAGATAATCAAGAGCAAGAACCAAGATTTACAGCAGTGCTGAGTAACTGTAAGCAAAGCATGGGTAGTGACATACATATATGTGACAGGCGCACACATGACTCTTTAAACAACCCTCAAAGGTCAACAGACAGAGCCTGAGAGGTTACCACGTCATATAACATCACAATTAAGACAACAAGATATGTATTTACCTCAAGATAACACATGCACCATTAAAGTAAAAAGGATGGAATCCTTTACGAATGTAAATCCTTCTCAGGCTCACATGAGCACATTAATCAAATGTATTGAATGAATTCAGAGTAATCTGAATAGAGACCAAATGAAAATGGGATTCATATAGTATTCAGCTTTATTACACACCAGAGGCGAAGCTTTGATTCATTTCATTGTTGGAAACATAAGAACATGGCAGTGTCATACTCGTGTTACACATATGTGGTGACAGCAGGCAAGACGACACTAGTCGGCTGACTGAGCTTGTGGCCGCTGTGAGAATTTTCTAAATGGGTAAAAGCATGTGCTGCACGCGTGTTAGTCATTTGTGATTTTCGCTCTGGGGGACCTCCTGTGTAAAACATGATAAAACGTTAGATGAGCTCTTAGAGACGGGCAAACGGCCACGTGATAGACTCAACAAAGGAGGCTGAGGTCAATGAATCCCCTGCATGTGGAAAACCCCTTCTGGATGGAGTGACTCATCCGCACTTACTGCCTCACACGTTTGATGATGATGTCGACTGACTTTGGCCAATGACATGAACAAACATGGTGGCGTTGTATTTTGACATTATTTCATTCATTTTCGGTTATATATCAACGAGAATGGCAATTCTTTTTACTTGAATTCAACAACTCCAGTTTAAAATCTTTTCCTCTCTCTCCTAAAGCATAATATGATCCTAAACAACTACACGGAATCACATGGGGTTTTGAGCGTGAACGCAATTAAAGGAGAGATGGGGCTCTGGAGCTCTGTTGTGTCTGACTGTCAGCGTGGCTGTATTACGTAGGCGATGTTCCGCTTTAAATCTGTCATCTGGTGTCCGCTGATCACACGGCTGAAAGGAGATTAAACCTCCCTCTGTGGAAATCCAAATACAACCCAACGAGGAAATTTCACAAATGTTTCCCATAAAGAGAGGGAAAAAAAAATGTTTTTGGAAAGCATCCCATCTCTCTTCTTATCTTGCTGTTATGTAATGGGAGTTTTCTGAGTCATAGCTGCTTCACGGTGGTATTGCTTGATGATACAAAAATTTCCAAATAATAATACCAGCATGTTATAGCAGGGCATATTTCTGTGGACTGATTATATTATAATATGTTTATTTGTGTAACATTTGAAGTACTTTATGTAGTCTTATTTGCTATAGATCATATGTGTATATGTTTACCATTTTTGAGTGGAAATATCTAAAGATTTATCATTAGTAATGATAAGGTTAAGATCATTTTTATTTAGACAATTTGCAGAGGTCTTTGCGTTTCATGATGTGGCTGGGTTTTCACTGATGTGTTATTTTTAACCTGATTTCAAACATATGTGAGTGCTTTGTGTTCTCGTGCAAATAAAGTATGAATGTTTAAAACAACTTCATTCTAGGTGTAGGTCACCCATCAGAAAAGCACTTAAATGAAATACCGTTGAGCGTTATTACACATGTTCAGCTGGAGTATAGCCTTGAGTTTGTGTGCGTGCGTCTGCCTGCGAGCATGTGTGTGTTTTAATGAAGTCCGCTTGCTCATTTATTATCCTTTGAAGTGATACACTGTCTGAATATGTGACCATCAAATGAGATTTAAAGAGCCGAACAAAAAGAATTGGTTCAAATGGGGTTTTAAATAGAGCATGTACACTGAAGCAGACTGAATTTGAAACTGCTGAACTTACTTTAATCAGCGATACAATATATATATATATATATTTTTTTTAAAGATCACCAAGGCTACATTTATTTGATCAAAAATACAGTAAAAACTGAAATATTATTTCAATTTAAAATAACTGTTCTCTATTTTAATATATGTTTATATGTAATTTATTCCTGTCATTGTAAAGCTGAATTATCAGCATCACTACTCCAGTCTCATGATCCTTCAGAAATTATTGTAATATGGTGATTTTGTCCTCAAGAAAGAATTATTATTATTATGTTATGCTGCTTAGTATTTTTGTGGAAACTATGATACATTTTTTCAAGATTCTTTAATGAATATAAGTGTAAAAGAAAATAATTTATTTGAAATCATTTTGGAAAAGGTTTTTAATGTCACTTTTTATCTATTTGATACATCCTTCCTAAATAAAAGTATTAATTTCTTTCAAAAAAAGGTAACTCTTACTGACCCCCAAACGTTTGAGTATATGGACACTGTAGTGTACCTAAATTGTTTGTACATTTTTGTGTAAAATGGCTTTCATTCTATATATGATGAGTAATAATGGACTGTTGAGATTTTTAAAAATGACAAAACGGGGTGCTTTGTTCAAACTCCGATAAAGTTTGTGCATGATATTGTGCAGCTAAAGATGCTTGTGACATTAGTGACCTGACACGTGAGATGGTTCGGAAACTCCTACAAGTCCGGTAACTGAACACTGGTCATGAGAGACTAAACTGAATATTCCATGGACTCCACCAAAAGATTCACTGTGCCTTCTTTCTCAAGGCATTTCTACTAAAGGGGATGTCATTTAATGAGAAATCTTCACTTTAAGTAATACTAAATGCTATGAAATATACTGTATATTTTAGAATTCAAAACTTCCTCTCAAGTCCAAAAAACCCCCAAAACGCTAAGTTGTGTTTTGGCTGTATTTTTGATCAAATAAGGTTAGCCTTGTTAAGCATGAGAGACTCCTCACATAACAGCACCACACGCACATTTTACCAGGATTGTATGAGTTTCTGAACCAGCTCACGTCAGGTCAAAATTTTAATCGAATTAATTACGTGATGCTGATTTGAATTAATCGCAAATCAGTTTTGGTTTGGGAAAATGTGTTTGGTCCTGGTGAACCCTACGTTGTGAGAAATATCTCCATCTATCTCTCTCTCTAAGCTGGATGGATGGATGGATGGATGGATGGATGGATAGAATTTATATGATTATTGTAAGTGAAGAGAAATTTTTTTCAGAGACTGTATATATTTTCAACAATATTTTCCCCTCTCTTGTCTCTTTTACAGGGTTGGAGGGTATGGAGTGCTCTCTTCCAGTGGACGGACGGCAGGTGTCACTCAGTGTGCTTTCTGAGGACAGTTTCAGGGAGTGTCGGGGATTGCTGACTCTCACTGATTATCTCATAGTGATTTTTTCTGGAATTTGTATTTCAGTGGCAGCCATTATTGCCAGTTTCTTTCTGGCTTCCACTATCCACTGTTTCCAACGGCTCAAGTCCAAAAGGACAGATGAAGAGGAGGCAGAGGACTGAGGGGACTTATACTGGACAGAATGGAAGTTACAAATTACCCATAATTCAACACACAGTGCAAGCCAAGGGATTAGATAAAGGGGTGAATCACCTTATTACCTGACAAAAGAACCTTGAATTAGGCCCCTGTGCAACTAAGGTGAGGCTGCTGTCTCGCATCTCGTGATTCACAACCTTCATCCGTGATGCTTGAAAGAAGCATCATGTTTTTAATACTTGAACACCACTGATTGAATTGAGCCTTAAGACTAAAACTGTTCCTGAAAATGCAGTGTATGAAACCACCGTCTCATGCCCCTGTATCCAAAAGTAATCAGCATTATATTTTGACATCAGATAGCAACAATGGTCTTTTTATGGAAATGTGTGAGTTAATTAGTATTTTCTACATGAGTTATTTTTGGTATTGTGTACATGAATCTTGCTCGGTTGTAGTAAGGTTTAGCTACTTGCACTTTAAAGTACAGAAGACATTGCACACAATCCCAGTGAGCCATATTGTAAGCCATTTTTCATGAATCATAATGGCACTTATCACCAAAGAATTAACATAAAATGAGCATATATTGTGATGTAAATGTTTTTCAAGAGAAGGGTTCAAAACACCATTATAAATATTGTAATACATGTTTGGCTGTTGTCTGTAACCTACGACAACTTCGTAAATGTCATGCATACTCTTAATATAGAACACTTGCTGTAGTTACAGATGGGTCAAAATTATAAATCAAGTAATCAAGGTATTTCAAAGGTTAAATTAAAAGGGAAATTTTTATCCTTCATTTTATGTCAATTCTGTCTCGTTAATGCTTTCCTTTTTTACTTTATGTTATGACTAAATAAACATTGACGCCAAAGTGTTTGAAATGATTAACATCATGTCTTAATCTTTATTCCTTTTTTGCACACGTATTGTTACCTCACCCCAAAATGACTCCAAAAAATGTATAAATGATTGATTATTCATTTCTGATATAAAATGATGTATCTGGTGAGTAAATCTTGAGGTAAAGTCTTTAGTCACACGATGCAGAAGGATGATAAACATATACTCACATAGAATAAACACTAGGAACCATAGAGAGATATGAAACTTCAACACAAGACCATGAACAGAAGGTAACTGAGGGTTTAGTGTACACAGTGGAGGATGAGGAACAGGTGAGACTAATCAATGAAACAATGAATCACTATCACAACCAATATAACAGAAACTAAACATGAAAAGGGAAACTAGGCAAAACGGAACAGAAAACTTCAAATTAAGGCCGTGTGTCCACCAAAGCATTTGAGAAAGCTGAAAACGCCTAGCTGTTTTTTTTATTTATCAGTTGAGACGCTTTGTTGCTATGATACGGAATATCCGCAGCACTGTTACATGTAACTGATTTCGCAGATAATTTTTTCAGACTAAAATGTCGACACAATGCAGAGTACCTTCTATGTATGTTCGGAGACCAGCAATATGAATTTTTCATCCATTTCGTTCCATTTTCTACTTGTTGATGTCGTTGTACAGGAAGAATGTTGTGACATTTGTTCGGTGTTGTATTTGTACCTCCCCTCCTCCACTCTGATTGGACGGCCGGTGACAGTGATGAGCGCAGCGTTTTACTCAAAGTTGAACATCATTCAACTCGATTCCTGAGGCGACCGGTAAAAAACGCTGAGCTCCTATTGAAAACAACTGGAAAAGTACGCTAACTGCTGGAAAAAAACACTTTGGTGAACACACTGCCTAAGAGTCCCAACACACACAGACCAAAACAGTTATATTATATTAGAGCCCAAATAATAATTGTCAAAGTTAAAGTTCTTCACACCGTCTTTCCTGTTTTCTCCCACCATCTCGTGAAAATAAAAGTAAGTTCCTGCAGGTGCAACCAATGACATGCTGTATCATTCCTCATTTTCCTTTGACCCAGAAAGCCCCGGAAGCTCTCAAAGTGCAAATCAAACAATGGAGCAAATGCATTGCCTTTATGTAATCTCATTTTGCTTCAGCTGCACATACAATTTTGTTTTTAGGTTGATGCTGGAGGAGGTTTTTTTTTTCCTCGATGAGAGCTTCTGACATCAAGCTTGATGTAGGCTATTGCTGTGGATGTCAGCTATCCATGACTGAGCAAGTCTTACTCAGCGTCATGAATTAAACCGACGACAGAGGATAGAATATGCTTATTTCTGCTCATTTCCCCCACTCGTTTTCTAGGTGAAAAGCTGAATGAGACCAAGGAAGGAATTTGTTAAAATGAGGCTACGATTCTCCAACATCCAGATCTTGTTGTTGCTATGGTTACGTGTCTGTGGGCCAGTTGTGTTGAATTCAGACACCGCTACTGAGGATGGGTTTTTGAATTTTTGACTAATCAAGTCTCCTCCTGTCCTTTGCCATTTCTCAGTGACTTTTAACCAACTTACCGCTCTTCAAAATTGCCTTGATTTATAACATGTGGTTGTAGGCTACTAATGTTGTGAAACTGGGGGGCCGTTTACATGACACCGTTTTCAACTAAAAACGGAAAACGTTTTATGCGTTGATTTACACGACAACGCGGTTTTGAAAACGGGGTTCAAAGTGCAATTCATACAGTTATTGTCGTCGTGTAAACTACACAAATGTGAGTTTGTGAAAAGAGTTGCGTCATGCGCGTGCGTTCCCTTACAAAAGATTACTGCAGTTTTTTAGAAGTAATACTACAGTTTTTGTTACATATAGAAAAATGCAGTTTTTTGGACACGAAAAAACTGCAGTATTGCAGTATAACCTAAAATGTCTGTAGTTTTACTGGAGTACAACTATACTGCAATACATCTAAAGGACTAGTAAAATAAATCTGCAATACAACTGCAGTTATACTGTTTTTATACTTCATTTTACTGCAGCTGTACTTTTACTACAGTTTTACTGCAGTTGTACTGTGACTATACTTCATTATACTGCAAATCTACGGTTGCGCTTAATTAAACTGCAGTTAAACTACTTGGTACTGCAGTTTTACTGCAGTTCTACTTCAATATACTGCAGTTCTTTTTTGTAAGGGTTCGTTCGTTAGTTTCAAGTACTGTCAGCAGAATACAGCGTTTGTAGTCGTTTCCAGAAATCGTTTTGACAACGTTGTCGTGTGTACGCGAAAACGCAAAGGAAAAAACTTTTCCGTTTTTGGTTCATCGTTGTCGTGTAAACCTAACTTAACTTCCCCGATTCTTTCCTTAGGTTACTGTTTACAACTTTCCTTAGTATGATTTGGATGAGCATTCTCTTTTGAAGAGAAATAATATTAAATATTAATTTGAACAGAAAACACTAATACCTGTTTCACAGACAAGGCTTAAATCTAGTCCCAGAGTAAAATGCATGTTTGAGCTGTTTTAACTGAAAGCAGCTTGCACTGACATACATTTTTCCCAAGGCACATTTATAAAAGCTACTTAAATGTCCTAATTTAACTACTCAGGCCTACTCCTGGTTTAATCTAAACCCTGTGAAACCAGGCCTAAAACTCATGAATTATTTCCTATCAGAAAAGCGACAAAGGTTACAACAGCATGTCAAATGAACATGTAGGCATGTTTCAGGTATGAAGGTATGTGCCAAGGCCTGTTTACTTGAACAGGGGCCAAGATTGTTTTACATTCGGGACAAATGAAACTGATCCTCCAACTGTCCACTCAACCGCTGGTGGACTATGACCTGAGAACGAAATCCCTTTCAACTCCCTGAAAACAAGAGCAGCATGACCCTGCATCCTGATCCTCTCTACTGTTTCTGACACCGATGCTGGTTAGTTTACAATGGTGAGTGTGATTACAGCAAGTCTGTCAGTGCTGAGTACAAGGGGAAAATACTTGTTGTTCATTTCTAGAGGATTTAAAGTCCCTTAATTTAAAACATCAGCATTATGATGATTTGGAGCAGTGGGTTTCAACTGGCTTTTCTGACCATGAAAAACAAGACAATGCAAAATGAAGATAATAAAATACAACTTATGATATAATCATGCATTTAGTAAACCAAATTGAATGTGTATATAATTTTTATATACTAACATACATCGGGAATGAGAAAACTCTTTATCATAAAACCTATATTCAATGTATTTGACACTCTGACTAAATGATGTATTTTGGAACATATTGTGATAATAGTCAAGTTAACCAGCTGACAAGCACAGGTTGCATCCCGAATCCTCACTGTTGCCTGTATGCAGTTAATGGTGTATTTGCTTCCCATAAAGCAGTTATATTTTCATAAAATAAAGATATAAATTATATAATTTATAATAATTGCTAAATAGATTTTCAAATATATTTACATAAATATATTTGATTTCTAAAAAAATTATTTTTAATGTAAAAATGGGTGTGTCCAATTCTGTTTTTGATGATTTTCTTAATTCATATTTTCTCATGCATATCATTTATGATTTTTATCTTTATCAATTCTATCTTTGAATTCAGGTATTCATATATTAACCTCCAGCATAAATTCAAGTATTTTGTTAATCATCAAAGTTTATTCTATTCTGTTCGTTTTTATACTCTATATACACTTGTATTTCACATGTTTTCATTTCTAATATTTATTTAGTTAATTTGTGTACTCAAATGTTCATATACTTTAAGAAATTGATCTTTGTTGTTAGATATTAGAGGCACAGCAGTGACGGATGTTTCTTAGGATTGACAGTTCAGTATACTAGAGGTACTTTTGCAGACAAGTGTTTTGTAAGACATGTATGGTATTTGAAAAACACTTGCTTAGCTGTCTTTCTTCTGAAGGTGTCAAAACCACAACGGCTATATATTTTTGCTATATCAGCTGTAACATTTGACTGGGTCACGCCGACCCCGCGGCTACAACACCGTCTGACATACTGGATTGACCCCTTGACCTTTTCTTATCTGACTTAAACACAGGTGAGAATGTAACTTCTCTTGTTCCCTTAGGCACTCGTGTTCTCTTTCTGGACAAAGATTATCATACTCAGATCCTATCTCAGATTATATATCTCAGACTTAGACTGTGAATTTTTAACTGCCATTTGATGTCCAACGCAAAATCTTGATTCTGCAGCAAAACCATTCAGAACCATTGGTTTGTATTCGGGTAAAAGTTATAGTCAGGTTAGGTTATATAGTATATTCTGTAGAACGTTACCTTCAAAAGAGACATTTAGGCTTACAAACATATATGGTATCAAGAATCTCTCTAATGTGTGATTATGTTGAGTAAGAATACAGAGTGACAGAATATGTAATCTCAGAAGTGAACTTCAGAGTGGGGGGGGGGGTGTCTTGGAAGAGGAGGAGGGAGAGCACTGCCCCCACTCCACTGTCCAGATGTGTAGTTTTAAAGGGCTATGAGCTGAACAGATGGCCCTCTATGCTATTGTAGGGAAGCTGGGATTATGTGGTTGCACACGACCAGCCAGGGGGATGCAGAGCTCCACATGTGCTCGGATTATTGTTATTTTAGATGTGCTCTGCAGAAGAGTGGCATATTTCATCTCAAGATATATGGCAAACAGTCCTTATGTCTACTTGCCGCTCAAATGTATGGGGGAGGTGGGACTACAACCTCTGCATCCTCTGGAAGGCTTGGTGAGGCCGGAGATTACACTGGATATTGGTTCTGCATGGATTACACTGCTTAGTGCATATTGTCAGATCTAATGAATTCATGGGATAGCTGTGCTGAAGTTCAGTAATTAGAGATGCAGGAACGTGCTGCTTGACAGCAGATAAAAGAATTAGATTTTTTTTTAAATTAAATGCTAATGCTTAATTAAATACAAAAGTATAAATACAAATAATACACTACATTGTGAAATTAAATATCCTCAGGCCAACTTGTTGAAGTGCAGAAAACAACTTTACCTGTAATTTGCCGCCCTCACATGTATAAAACAGGAACTGCACCGATAGAAACGGATGTCACACACGTAACACGTCGATCTGATATCACCTGGCGATTTACTATTATATCAAATTTCTCAAGAGCCAATATCTGCGCCATTATTGATCAAAAAAGACCAGCGGTAATACATTTATTAGAAGGTCGACCTCCAAACGCTAGATGTCACATGATGGACATTTCTCCCCCATGACGTAACAAATCGCTTTGTTTTGACACATGACCGGAAGTGTCGCAGGTTCCAGGAAGCGTTTAATGAATTCAGCTTGACATGTTGGAAGTTGAGAGATGAGCGCAGAGGACCCACAACAAATGGTACTTACAGATCAGAGCGTATTTCGCTAGACACTCGGACCTGTGCAGAACTAAACTACGGGCTGTGACCGGTCACTCTGTCCAGTTGTTGGTCCTTTTTTAAAGTTGTCGACAGTGCTAAAGGACGAGCGCTCGTGCTAACGCTGCCCGTGTCACTGACGTTGTGTCACAGAGAGCTGTGCTGTTTGTTTTCGTTTGGTTATATAAGGATCTTTAAAAACAAGGAGATATTTTACTTTCTCTTCAGTCAGCAAGGACAGCTTCGTTTCTGAGTGGAGGACTCTGCTTTGCTTGGATAGTGGAGGTCTTGCGTTTATTTGCACTGAAATGATCATAGACTGCGGTTGACCTAGGAACAGGAGGTCTCATAACAATGGTAAGTTTTTAGTTCACACACGAATTTAAATTCTGTAATTGTTTACTCACCCTCATGAACTGTTAGGCAAAATGACTGCCTCACTTTCACTTTCATTGCATGGAAAAAGATGCAGTCAAAGTGACTGTTGCTGTCAACCCTCCTATGGTGTTTCTTCACATCTCCTGTACAAACTGTAGTAGTTATCAAGCTGTTCGACAGAAAAATCTCTCGTATTGTTTTTTTCTCTGTTCATGTTGGTGTGGCAGAGATTCGTTCTCAACCAGCAAACTTACAAGGGGGCTCAAGATTTCTTAAAATGAGACAAAACAAGCATTCAGATATTCCTCACTTAGGGGTCAAAATTAGCGTAACTCTTTTTTTAAAATAATGAAATAAATTATATTTTGTTTCAGTAAAATTGATACTTTAATACTTTCTTGATATTCCCATGTAAATTATGTCTGTATAAAAAAGGGTTTTTTAAAGCCCTTTTAGCCTTTATTAATCATGTTCATAGTTTTTGTGTGTGTTTTCAAATGGCAAATTCCACAGAAATCACTAAGTCATGTTGTGGGAAAAAATGTGAGACCTTTGATTCAAAAAGCTGGAGACCCACTGGTTTAGGTGAACTGCTACACATTTTGTTGTGAGATCAAATGTCAAGTTTGTGCTTCTTTGACTCCTCAGACTTCAGATGACTGGAGTGAACGCTAACTGTGAAGTTCATTCTCGGCTAGGATTTATTTGAACTGAATAATCCCAGGGCTCCCTTCCCTTCCTATAATGTTGGAGGGACTTGTTGCCTGGGTGCTCAACACATATCTGGGCAAATATGTGAGCAACCTTAACACTGATCAGCTCTCCATTGCTCTTCTCAAAGGTATTTCAATTTGTTTTTTGGTCTGTTTTAATCAGAGTTGACCATCTGAGTTGTGAAGCACTTTGTGAACTATGCATTTTGTAATGATCCAGGGGCAGTGGAGTTGGAGAATCTCCCACTAAGAAAAGATGCACTCCGAGGATTTGATCTGCCCTTTGAGGTCAAAGCAGGTTAGTGTTTTTCCAGCCTTTGGACTTTAATATAAACAGTTAAAGATTCAATTGGTAATTTGTATGTTTTGCTGGCGGTTATGTGTACTACACCTCTCGGTGTGCCCTTATGGAAATACAGTTTCGATTTAATTAATCATAATAATAGGGACAAACATAATCAAGAATTCTAAAATAAACAAACTGATCTGATCTCAGCATGGAGGATGGACTAACTGAGATGTTGTGTTTGTATTGTCATTTTAAGTGTAGTTGTCAAAAATAATATTCACGTGTTTTGGTGTAAAACTACTAAATGCACCTTTAAACCTAAATGAATGTATTTTGATTTTCATTGGACACTCATTGGCTTTTTGCTCAGATATCAAGACAAATGGCATGTATTCCATCTGAAGGTTGGGCATTTGCGTCTTGTGATCTTAATTATGGAAATTAAATAATCTCTTGCTCAGCAGAAGAATGTCAAAACAGGATTATCTGGATATTCTTGTGCAGGGACATGATGGCATTTGCAAATATGTTTACCTTTTTGTAAGATTTAGATGTTCTCAATTGCTCAGTGGTATTGATAGAATAAAAAAATCTATAAATATTAAGTATTACACTACTGTTCAAAGTTTTGTCAGTAAGATTTTAATACATGTATTCAGCATTACATTGTTTAAAAGTGACCGTAAAGACATTTTTAATGTTACGAAAGATTTCTATTTGAAATAAATTGTGCTTTTTAATGTTCAGTTCATCAAAGAATCCTAAAAGAATCTGTATCACGGTTTACAAAAACATATTAAGCAGCACAGCCTTTTCAACATTGATAATAAGAAATTGTTTGAGAGTAGCATATTAGAATGATTTCTGAATGATCACGTGACACTGAAGACTGGAATAATGGCTGCTGAAAATTCAGGAGCTAATTTCATTTGAAATAGGGCTGGGTATTGACGCAAATTTCATGATACGATTCACAGGCTTGCAATTCAATTTGATTTGATTAATTTGGATATAGATCAAATACAGTAGATGGCAAATTTTCTTAAGGAAAGAAAATATCTCAACTAATGCTGAAAAACTCTAGCCTACAAGGAGTCAATTGGTTCTACGTTACTGTAATGTTAAAAATGAACTGATTTGTATACAAACACTTACATTACACACAAGGATGTTTTTATAATAATGCTTTATAATTATGTAATTATCTACTCCAGTTAGTTTTTTGAAATATACACATTTTATTGGTGGCAGTCATTTCAAACATACTTAATAATAAAAAGCAGTTAACAGTGGTGTGAAAAAGTGTTTGCCCCCCTTCCTGATTTTTTTTGCATGTTTGTCACACTTAAATGTATCAGATCATCAATCAAATTTAAGTATTAGTCAAAGATGGTAAACACAAAATGCAGTTTTTAAATGAAGCTTGTTATTATTATTATTATTATTAAGGGAAAATAAAATCCAAACCTACATGGCCCTATGTGAAAACTGATTACTGATTACCCCCTAAACATAATAACTGGTCGGTCCACCCTTAGCAGCAACAACTGCAATCAAGCGTTTGCGATAACTTGTAAGGGTCTCAGGACTTTGACTAGGCCACTCCAAAGTCTTCATTTTGTTTTTCTTCAGCCATTCAGAGGTGGGCTTGCTGGTGTGTTTTGGATCATTGTCCTGCTGCAGTACCCAAGTTCGCTACCGCTTAAGGTCACGAACAGATGGCCAGACATTCTCCTTAAGGATTTTTTTGGTAGACAGCAGAATTCACGGTTCCATTCATCACAGCAAGTCTTCCAGGTCCTGAAGCAGCAAAACAGCCCTCAGACCATACACTACTACCATTATTACTGTTGGTATGATGTTCTTTTTCTGAAATGAGGTGTTACTTTTATGCCAGATGTAATGGGACACACACCTTCCAAAATGTTAAACTTTTATCTCGTCAGTCCACAGAGTATTTTCCCAAAAGTCTTGGGGATCATTAAGATGTTTTCTGGCGAAAATGAGACAAGCCTTAATGTTTTTTTTGCTCAGCAGTTGTTTTCGTCTCGGAACTCTGCCATGCAGGCCATTTTTGCCCTGTCTCTTTCTTATGGAGGAGTCATGAACACTGACCTTAACTGAGGCAAGTGAGGCCTGCAGTTCTTTGGATGTTGTTGATTGTCTTTTGTGACCTCTTGGATGAGTCGTCACTGTACTCTTGGGGTAATTTTTGTCCGCCGGCTACTCCTTTGAAGGTTCTCCACTGTTCCATATTTTCGCCATTTGTGGATAATGGCTCTCACTGTGGTTTGCTGGAGTCCCAAAGCTTTAGAAATTGCTTTATAACCTTTTCCAGGCGGATAGATCTCAATTACTTTCTCATTTGTTGCTGAATTTCTTTGGATCGCGACATGATGTCTAGCTTTTGAAGATCTTTTGGTCTTCTTCACTTTGTCAGGAAGGTCCTATTTAAGTGATTTCTTGATTTAGAACAGGTGTGGCAGTAATCAGGCCTGGGTGTGGCTAGAGAAATTAATCTCCGGTGTGATAAACCACAGTTAAGTTATGTTTTAACAGGTGGGGCAAACACTTTTTCACACAGGGAATTTTAGATTTTGTTTTCGCTTAATAAAAACAACCTTCATTTAAACTGCATTTTGTGTTTACATGTGTTATCTTTGACTAATATTTATAAATTTGAATAAATTTATATATATACGCTGGTCATATAATTAGAATATCATCAAAAAGTTGATTTATTTCACTAATTCCATTCAAAAAGTGAAACTTGTATATTATAATCATTACACAGACTGATATATTTCAAATGTTTAATTCTTTTAATTTTGATGATTATAACTGACAACTAAAGACAATCTCAAATTCAGTATCTCAGAAAATTAGAATATTGTGAAAAGGTTCAATATTGAAGACACCTGGTGCCACACTCTAATCAGTTAATTAACTCAAAACACCTGCAAAGGCCTTTAAATGGTCTCTCAGTCTAGTTCTCTAGGCTACACAATCATGGGGAAGACTGCCGACTTGACAGTTGTCCAAAAGCGACCATTGACACCTTGTACAAGGAGGGCAAGACACAAAATGTCATTGCAAAAGAGGCTGGCTGTTCTCAGAGCTCTTTGTCCAAGCACATTAATAGAGAGGTGAAGGGAAGGAAAAGATGTGGTAGAAAAAAAGTGTACAAGCAATAGGGATTACCGCACCCTGGAGAGGATTGTGAAACAAAACACATTCAAAAATGTGGGGGAGATTCACAAAGAGTGGACTGCAGCTGGAGTCAGTGCTTCAAGAACCACTACACACAGACGTATGCAAGACATGGGTTTCAGCTGTCGCATTCCTTGTGTCAAGCCACTCTTGAACAACAGACACTGTCAGAAGCGTCTCGCCTGGGCTAAAGACAAAAAGGACTGCACTGCTGCTGAGTGGTCCAAAGTTATGTTCTCTGATGAAAGTACATTTTGCATTTCCTCTGGAAATCAGGGTCCCAGAGTCTGGAGGAAGAGAGGAGAGGCACACAATCCACGTTGCTTGAGGTGCAGTGTAAAGTTTCCACAGTCAGTGATGGTTTGGGGTACCATGTCATCTGCTGGTGTTGGTCCACTGTGTTTTCTGAGGTCCAAGGTCAGCCGTATATCAGGAAGTTTTAGAGCACTTGATGCTTCCTGCTGCTGACCAACTTTATGGAGATGTAGGTTTCATTTTCCAACAGGACTTTGCACCTGTACACCAGTGCCAAAGCAACCAGTACCTGGTTTAAGGACCATGGTATCCCTGTTCTTAATTGGCCAGCAAACTCACCTGACCTTAACCCCATAGAAAATGTATGGGGTATTGTGAAGAGGAAGATGCGATATCCCAGACCAAACAAAGCAGAAGACCTGAAGGCCACTATCAGAGGAACCTGGGCTCTCATAACACCTGAGCAGTGCCACAGACTGATCGACTCCACGCCATGCTGCATTGCTGCAGTAATTCAGGCAAAAGGAGCCCCAACTAAGTATTGAGTGCTGTACATGCTTATACTTGTCATGTTCATACTTTTCAGTTGGCCTGAATAAGTAATATTCAAATTTTCTGAGATATTGAATTTGGAATTTTCCTTAGTTGTCAGTTCATCATCAAAATTAAAAGAAATAAACATTCGAAATATATCAGTCTGTGTGTAATGAATGAATATAATATACAAGTTTCACTTTTTGAATAGAATTAGTGAAATAAATCAACTTTCTGATGATATTCTAATTATATGACAAGCACCTGTATATACAATATGGTGCTTGTTTAGAAAAATGCGACTCTGTAAAGTTCACTTTTCTAGCTGACTAAAGAGTTTATGGGCATTGAATGGCTTTTTAAGAGGTAAATGTAACATTATGTGACATTGTTAACTCAAGCTGTTTTAGTAACGTCTTTCCGCGGTTGAAATACAGTGATTACATGAGACATGATACAGATTTCAGTAAGTTGTACTGCATCTTTTAACATACCTTCTGATATTCATTCATGTTTATTTATGCTGCAAATAGTAGTAGAGTGGAAGAGATGATCAATTCACTCGCAGTATTTATTGTTTGAATTTCATAATAAATTAGAGAGAATTTGAAATCTGATTAATTTTCAAATGAAAAGTACCAAAGCACAAAGCTTTTTTGCGAGATATATATATATATATATTATATATATATATATATATATATATATATATATACATATATATATATATATATATTTTTTTTTTTACCTAATTCTTATTTTAAAGTAAATTAAAATAGAAAACATTTATAATAAATTTAAATAATATTTCACAATATTACTGTTTTTAGCTTTGAGCATAAGGTGTGCATAAGAGAAAACATTAAAAAAAAATCTTACCAGTACCAAACTTTTGAATGGTGGTTTATATGTAAAATTATATATGTAATTTATACTTTTTTTTTTAATAAATATTTTTTCAGGCGTCATTGGGAAGATCACCCTCCAGATTCCGTTTTATCGACCACACAGTGACCCATGGGTCATCTGCATGTCCCAGTTGAACCTGATTGTTGGCCCTGCCCCCCCACAGGAATATGATGAGGTGCAAGAAAGGGAAGCTGAGAAAGAGCAAAAGAAACAGCTGCTCAAGGCACTAGAGGACAAGTGGAAGGTACAGGCTATTTGAAAATATCAGCAGAATCACCTGTGGTTACATTTAATTATGTTTTAATCTATTTATATTATTTTCACTTTTATGTTTTTTTTTTTTTTTAAATAATAATTTATATATTTCACCAGAGTGAATGTGAGCAGAAGGGAGAATCTTATTGGTACTCTGCCACAGCATCTGTTGTGACTCGAATCGTTGAGAATATTGAGGTATATTCATTATCGTCATATTTACTTCTTTACTTGCACTCTGCTGCTATTGAAGTTTTTAATGTCAGAAATACATTTTTATTATGCTATTTTCTGCATGTTATTAGTTGAAAATTCAAGGTGTCCACTTACGTTTCGAAGATGATTTCTCCAACCCTGAGAAACCATATGCTTTTGGTGTTTGTATCAAGAATGTATCCGCTCAGAACTGCTTCAAAGAACCAGTGAGTTGTACATATTATTTGATATTTTCATGAATTGGCTTTATCTTTATAAATTGGAATATGAAAGGTAAACTCTTTACTCACAGGCTCAGAAGCTTATTCGGCAGAAGGAGCTGGAAATCAGCGAATTCAGTGTGTACTGGGACACAGAGTGTACCATTCTTGGAGATCTTCCCTCAACAGAAGTACAGGTAGATTTATGATAAGGGCAGGACACTTGCTAGTACAATTGGCTAGTGCTACTTGTAAACTTTCTCAAACAATTGTCTGTCACAGGAGCTGATGAGTAAATGTATGCAGAACCGTGAGCATCAATATATATTTGAACCAGTATGTGCCTCTGTGCTGTTGAGGAGAAATGCCTCTAAAGAACCACTACGATCTCGTAATACACCTCGCATTGAGGGCCAAGTGCAGTTGGAACCCCTCTCGCTTCGTCTCTCACAGGTATCATTTATAAGATTTTCAAAACTCAGATATTAAAATCTCATGGAGCTCATGTTTTTCTCACCTTATTTGAGCACTCAAAGCACCCTTGGGCTGATTTTAGTTTTTTTCATGTAAACTAAAAATTTGATTTAAATTGGCATTTGATTACAGGTTCAGTATCAACAGATCATGGCATTCCTCAAAGAACTGGAGCGCCGAGAAAGGGAGATTCTTTTTCGAAAGTGGAGACCTAAATTTCCAATTTCTGGAAAGTAATGAAATTTCTTTTTTTTATGACTTTACAAACAAGCAAAAAATATATTTTGAAATAAGCTTTAAATCTGCTAAATAGGTTGTGTTGATTAAAATCTGAAAAATCTTTTGTTTAACAATGGGATTGTGTTTCTAGAATAATGTCTTCTTTATTGTTGAAGCTGTCGGCAGTGGTGGATGTTTGCCATTAATGCCAACCTGAATGAGATCAGAGAGCAGCGCAGACAGAGAAGCTGGGACTTTGCTCTGCACAGGGCGCGTGATGCCAAACTCTACACTAGCCTGTATGTCCAGAGGCTTAAGGGAGATACTTTGAGTCCACAGGAGGAGGTAAGAATTGTGGATTTACAGGATTGAAGGGTGATCACAACAAAGTTAGATTGTCACAATGTCTCGTAGCTCACTACCTCCGCATGTTTTGATCTTGAGTTTGGAAAAAAACAAAATCTAACTCTTTTATAATCTGTGTCTCTCACATAAATAGAGTGAGCTGGAAAGGATTGAAGATGAACAGACATTGGAGGACTTGCAGATTCTCCGGGAAACTGTTTATGTCTCCTTCCGCAAGCATGAGGAAATTGCAGAGGCAAGCTGAGATGATTTATTTTAGTGCCCTAGTTGTGGGCAAAATGAAAATGTCAGAGTGATGGGTGATACTGTGTAGCCTAATACTAAAAAAACTATGTCATTTTTTTTAATCATCATTATCAAAATCTAAACTTTTCTTGAATCTAATCCCACACTAATTAATGATGTATTTTGATCATCCCTCATATCCATTTAGAGTCTACGAGAGCCCATAATAAATGAGACCCCAGCCACCTCTCCCTCAGGATCCATACCTAAAAGTGGAAGTTCAGGCATGATCCAGTATCTGCAGTCTTGGTTCCCAGGATGGGGTGGCTGGTATGGGGCTACTGAAAGAGATGACCTCTTACCGGGCACTGCCCAGTGGGAAATTCTTGGTGAGTTTTCCAGTAATGCTTACTGGTAAAAGAGGTTTATACCACTGATTTAATATAATTTTACATTTTATATTCAATATTTCTATAATTTTATGCATCGTGTATCAAGACACCTCTCTCCTCCAAACAGCTGAGACAGATGATCTCTTTGATCCTTTGGAGGATTCACAAACACTGAATACCTTTACAAGAAGGGATCACCTTTTTGCACGGCTGGACTTTATCCTTGAGAAAGCAGCTGTCACCCTGTACCATCAAGATAAAATTAAACCTCTTTTGAGTGAGAGCGGGGTCATTCAGCTGGAGTTCTCAGGTTTTTTTATACAAATATATATATATATATATGTATATTTACTTATTATTGAAATAATAGCTCAATGGCTTGGATAAATTTTGAATGTTGATTATGTGTTTTTTATTTTGCCTTACAGGTGTGAAGATTGGGGTTGAGTCTCTTCCTCGCTCTGAGTCCTCTTTACTCACAGTGAAACTTGGTGGGCTGTTTCTCCGGGATCTCACAACCCAGGGCTCCGTCTTTCCTGTCCTTGTTTCACCAAAACCGGTACGATTTTGCCCATATTTACAGTTACGTTGTGCCCTAGAACTGTTATCTGCATGTACTGAAAATATCTGTGACAAAATATAAATGTAATAATAGATTTCAAATAACTTCTTTTTATTTAAGGATAAGGTTGTTGTTGCTATCAGTCAACCGACTAATATCGCAAAAATGGGCAATCTTGGTGAGTAATCTACATCTACTGTATGAAAACACCTATGTACAAATAAATGTCGAAGAAGGCTGAATAAAAACTTCTTATTTTACCTTTTTTCAGGCTCTGATGTAGAATCATCAGCACCTCCTGTCTTTGAAATGATTTATGAACGTAATCCAATAAGGAGCAAATTTGAGAGGAGACTGGAGGTCAATACCAGTCCTCTCAATATAATTTATAACCCTCAAGCTATCAAGAAAGTGGCTGAGTTTTTCTACAAAGGAAGGGTCCACACCTCCGGTGTGTATTGAGGATAAACATCCCTCTTAAATCAGCTTAACTTGCTTTTGTGAGATATCAGTTTATTATGGTTTACATTACATTTTCCAGGGTTTGGATATCAGTCTGAGTTAGAACTGAGAGTGGCTGAAGCAGCCAGGAGGCAATACAACAAGCTGAAGATACAAACCAAGGCAGAAATCAGACAAACGATTGATCAGCTGCTTGTCGGAGAGTTCATTGTAAGAGTTGTTTGTTTGTTTTTATGTTTTTTAGAATACATTCAGTCTCAATTTGATATTTAGTTTCAGTTCTGTTGTGGTTTTCCTTTCACAGGAGAACAGTAAGCACTGGACTATGAAATTGGATATATGTGCCCCTCAAGTCATCTTCCCGGATGATTTTCAGTCTGAAGACCCCATGCTAGTTGTGGTAGACCTTGGGCGTATTCTTCTTACTAATTCCCAAGGTAACTGGCACTGGTCAAATCAAATTTTCTTCTGTAGCCTTTTCTCGCATTCTGAATTTATTACAATTGATGGCCACTTGTTACAGTTTTATTTCTGCTCCCACAGAAGATCATGAAACAAACCATAAGACCTCTCAGACAGAAGGAGAGAGTGATGAAGAATTCCAGACACCGCTAGCAACACCTCCTGGTACTCCACCTCCAGAGCAAGAGGTGGACATCAAAGGTCAGGAGAGGCCCTGTGATATCACGAGCCTTAAGTCTCCAGAAGGTGCTCAAATTGTCAGTAGGAACCTGTATGAGAAGTACTCCTTATCTTTCAATGACCTCCAGATCATGGTTGGCCACTATAAAGACAACTGGAAGCATCTACAGGAGAGTGAAGTGGGCCCCACTCATGTGGTGGAGAAATTCAATGTCTTACTACAGCTAGAGCAAAGACTGCGATACACGTCAGACCCTCAGTTCCCAGGGGCTGTTCTCTCAGGAACACTACCAGACCTCAAAGTGCACATCAACCTAGAGAAGATGACTGCCCTGAAAAGCTGCTTGGCTAGACTTGGTAATTCAGGGGCAGATGGAGGTGACAAGGAGGGGGAGAATCTCAGATCCCCTGACCCTCTTACACTTCGTCATGAGAAGATCTTTCAAAGAGAAGATAGTGATTGGAAGCTCCAGGGTTATGATAAAAGTCTTACCAAGAGTGTGATGACACTTGAGCAACATACTCGAGAGATGCTTGTGGAATCTAGACTTCTCCTTGTAGAGTTTAATATCAATTACATGCAACTTGGCATTGAAAGTGGGGGCCGGTATATTTCTGTCCTGAAAGTGTTTGGAACAAATGCACATTTCGTAAAGCGCCCTTATGATGCTATGGTTTCCCTCACAGTTCACGGGCTCTACCTTGTGGACACATTGCAGACGTATGGCTCTGACTTTGATCTTCTTGTTGCATCTCATAAACACCTAAGTTTCGATGTACCTACTGGAAGTCTTCGGGAAAGCCAGCCCACATCACCTGTCTCACCAGACAGTAAATCTCCAGAACTGCCAGGTTTACACAGGGACTCCTCCGATCTTGCTTTTGACAAGGCATCTCCACGGGGTTCTCCCTTGAGAGACCAGGAGGCTCTTATTAAGTTGGAATACCAGTTTGTCAGCTCAGACTGCCCCTCCATGAACTTGGACAGCTCTCTGCAGGTAACCTCCATGCAGGTCAACAACCTGGATATCATCCTTAACCCTGAAACCATGGTAGAGCTTCTGAAATTCCTTCAGCAGTCTTTCCCCAAAGAAGAAAACTCTCCAACACAACAGCTAACACCACTGCCTAATGGAGGGGACAATGAGGAGAACTATCAGTCCACTTATGTCCAGAATAAGGAGTTAACGGTTGAAATTCACAGGTTAAACTTGCTACTTTTGCGAACTGTTACCACCGGGACCGGTCTTGGAGGTGAGAAGAAAGGCATGAAAATTGCTACGGCCAGTATAAATGGGACAAAAGTCAATGTTTCAATGGGAAGTCGATTGGATGTCAACGGCTTTCTAGGATGCATTCAGCTTGTGGACTTGACTCAAGAAGGTGGCAAAAGTCAATTTGTGGTCAGTATTGGAAGTGTAGAAGACAGCTCTTCCACAGATGGTGTGGCATTCTTTCCCATTGCTGGCATGGCTCCCTCTGAAGCTTTGAGTTTCCGCTTTATGGAAAAGTCTCAGGGAGAATGCTCCCTTCAACTTCAGATGGCATCTTTACACTATAACCACTCAGCAAAGTTCCTGAAAGAGCTCAGTTTATCAGCAAATGAGGTGGAGGACAACTTCCGGTCTATGCTGAAGACTGCAGCTACAAAGGTCTCCACTGTATTGGCAACGAAAACAGCAGAGTACAGTGGTATGGTATCTCTCTTTGATAACCCATACAGAAGATCTAGGAGACAGAGTCAGTCCAACTGGGCACTTGACCCTTTTGAGGAAGACGATTTCTGTGTGCCTGAAAAGGACCCAAGCTTGGATTCTTTTCTGGTCAAACTGACTCTAGACGTCAGTATAGAATCCCCAGTTGTGTCTATTCCTAGAAAGCCTGGTCACCCTGAGCTGCTTGTTGGACATTTAGGGAGTATACGAATTCAAAACTTTATTACAGGGCAAGACTCAGAAGGGGAGAAACTGCAGGTTGAAGTTAAGAATATAAGACTCTATTCTGTCAACACAAACTTGGTTTTAAGGAAAGGAGCACGACTTAACAGCAGCTCCACTTCCGGACCCTCACCTTCTCATGGCAGCAACATTAATCTGAACGAGCTACAGTTTACGCGACATGACTTCTTTGAGTACTTGAGCAGAGGAAAAGGTCAGTTTTTAGATTCTTAAAATTTTAAGAATTCATGAAGCTTTTTTAATATTTATATTTAATTAAGTTCTTTTGAGGCACCTTTAAACATCTCAATATTTGTCTTTTCCTACTTTTAGCATTTCATATTTTAAAAGATGCCACCATCAAGCTCACTGTCGAGAAAGTCCCTGTAGATGAAAACTCACACTTTACCTTTTTGTCATGTGAAGAACCTTACCAGAGCACTGGGCTAATGAAAGTGGAAGGCAAATTCGTTAATGCTGTCCAGGTAGAGCAATAAAAATTGCATAGCATAACAATTTGTTTATTTTTCTTTTTTATCACGTATAAATTCCAGAATTTTAAGTTGTCATTTTTTTTCTCTCAGGTGTGTCTCTGCAAGTCTGTGTATGAGCAGGTCCTTCAAACTCTCGATAATCTCTCCTTCATCGAAGATCAGCGAGTAACACCCAGTCATCCCCCCACACCACCACCTCCTACACCCTCCTCCACTAAACCACATCGCTTCCCTGATCTGCAAGGTGGGCTCTTTGCTCGTGACCCTCCTCATGTTGGCCTCTCTTACTCCTCATTGTCGTCATCCCTTTCAGCAACACTTCCACTACAAAACGAGAGCTCCCCTCTCCAGCCTCCTTCTTTTACCCAAGTGAGGGCCATCTTTCGGGTCTCTGAGTTGCAAGTGCAGTTGAGCGGAGACCTCAGCCAAGGATCTCAAGGGTTGGTCAGTCTGCGCTTTCAAGACCTGGAAGGAGACTTCACCAAAGATCATCCCCATTCAGTCTCCATCCAACTAGCCCTTCACTCCTTATTAATGGAAGACCTGCTAGAGCCAAACCCTGAATCAAAGTACAAACACCTCATGGTGTCAAGAGGTGCTCCAAAGCCCTCCACCTTCAGTCCAAAAGAATATCTGTCACAGTCGTGCCCAACAACATCCAATGTTCTGTGCCCAGAAATGCCACGTTCTCTTCCAGCGCAATTTGAAGAGGCACAGAATGTTTTCCAGTTGTATCAGAGGCACCCCAGCACACCATCTGCATCCAATCGGAAGAGCAAAAAGGATGCAGAGTGCCCCAGCACACCTCCACCATCCCCATCCCGCCAAACTCCATCTCCACACCCACGGTCAGACTTTGACGACTCTTTGGTACATATAAACGTGCTAATGGTTGATAGGCGGCACCCTGAGTTTAAAACACGGTATGGTAGCATTGGTCGTAGTGTAGATGTGGACTTCAACTGCCTTGATATTCTCATCACACTGCAAACCTGGGTCATGATTCTAGACTTCTTTGGCATCGGCTCTACTGCTAATAACCATGCTATGAAAGTGCCTACCACCACACCTCAGCCTATATCTGAACACTCGCTGGAAAATAGTGCCCTCAGTGATCTGGAAGACTTGTATCCAGAGATGGAGGAAAGGGTCAATACAAAGCTAGATTTAAAGGTACAATACAAATGTGTTTCAGAGAAATTATAATATATAAATGAATAAATGGTTTAAATATATATATTTATAAAACAAAATATATTGTCCTGCATTAAAAAAATTATGAGCAGTATAAAGTGCATTAGTACCCATCCACTTTTTCAGCTGTGTTCATCCTGGTAGTATTTTTTCCATTCATTTTTCCCACATGGATAAGTCATTATTAAAACGTTATAAGCCATGAACCAAGCCGATCTGCTACAAGGTGATTCACAAGTTACAATGCAGACATTTACCTAAAGTAAAAAAGTTTTTGAAATTCTAGTCTTTCGTTGTGCTTCATGGGATGGGGTGCTCCCTTGCAAGCTCTTTTGGCTTGATTTGCTTGCTCTGACTCTAGTGGAATTTTATGTACAGCAACATGGGTGATGTAGTTCTTCACCAAAAATTCAGCTGTTGAACATGTTTATTTTAAAAGTAAGTTAAAATTATGCAGGCTGGTGGCTTCAGCAAAAGCATATACCATTGATTAACAACTGCTCATAGTTGGTCAGTCTTTAAAGATCTATACATTTTTATTAATCTACTTATGTAGAAAATGAATGGAGTTTTTACTTCCAGAACCTGACTACTGCACTCTATAATCTTTAAAAAAAAATGACTTGTGTACTTCCTTCACAGGTTCACTCTTTATCACTGGTACTGAGGAAGAAGACCAATGAGCTTGCCAAAGCTAGTGTCTCTAAACTGTTTACACATATGGAAATGATTGGTGTGTATAAGTATAATGAATTTTTTTTAAATCAGAATAAACTATTTTTCTGAAAATAGACATTTGCTAAATTTACGTGTCACTTTCAGATGGCGATCTGGCATTGCAAGGAAGTCTGGGAAGTTTGTCACTGAGTGATTTGACACCCCATGGTGATCTATACAGAGAGCGTTTCACAACACGTGGTGGAGAGGCCCTCGTCTACAACATATACAAGTATTTTCTTATTTTTATATAATTTAATTAATGCAAATTACATATAGTTACATAGTTTCACATTTTTGTGTATCTATGATTTAGCTTTGTCATTACCTCTATCTCCAGATATGGAGAACCTGACCCCTGCTTGCAGCGAGAATATGATATGAAGGTGTCTCTTCAGATGGCCTCAGTACAGTATGTCCATACCCAGCGCTTCCAGGCCGAGGTGGTCGCCTTCATCCAACACTTCACACAGCTACAGGATGTCCTTGGCAGGCAGAGAGCAGCCGTTGAGGGGCAGGCAGTAAGTGGGCCATTTTATTCTGTTTGTTCAGTAGTAACCTTTGGACAGAATAAGTTGAAATGTTGAGATAGCACTCTAAATATTTATTTGTCCCATCCTTGTGTGTGTACAACCTAGTGTAAATGATACATGTATGCCAGGGAAAACAGACCAGCCACTTCTGCTCAGATAACTGCTTGCCATTTGGGTGATCAGCTGGCTGCCCTCAATCCTTCCCTGCAGAGACGAGATAGTTATACAAGGAGTTGTCAACATCCATTTCTTTCAAACTGGAGACACTGGCTAGACAATGAGCTGTCTGTCCAGGCTCTAATCCCTTCTTACATACAACTGGCTAGAGATCATCAGTTACGCATTTGGACACTCCCCTGTTTTACTCTCATTCTTTTGTGCTTTTGTACACTTTGCATTAACAAAAGCACCAATATTTGTATTTATATATTACTTGTTGAAATGCCCAGATCTTTAGGTTCAATGAGAATTTTGTTCTTTCAGAGGTTTTGGTGTAAATCTTGGTTTGTTAGATAACAGTGTGTTATTGTGCATTCTTGTTCTAGCTGATCAAAACCTTTATTTAAACCAGTTAATGCCATACTAAGATAGTTGGCTAAAATGTTAGCTTGCTAATTGAAAACATGTTTCATTTGATTAATTTGATTTTCATTTTATATGTACCTTCATATAATAGCTCTAAATTAGCCTAACATTTAAAAATAGATTACTTTTTTTATAGTGAATGTCATTTTTTTTCTCGTCAATCGTGGCATTGTAATGACGTTTTAAAGCGGATTGTTTTAATTCAATTTCTACCCTGCAGGTGCGTGATCGCCCACAACGAGCTGCTCGTGTGCTGCTGGACATTGAGGCAGGTGCTCCTGTCCTCTTGATCCCAGAGAGCTCCCGCTCTAAACGCCTCATAGTGGCCAACCTGGGCCAACTCCGAGTGCGTAACTGTTTCCTGCCTGCCGGCTCTCGTGGCACCTTCTCTCTTAGAGATAAGGTAGAGAAACTTACAATGGCACATACCTTTTTCCCCTCTCTGGTGAGTCCTGTCATCCCCATATAGTGTACACATTACATCGCACCTCTGCAGCTGTGGGATGCATTTAAGGAGCATTTTACTGTTTGCTGCAATCTAAGAACGATTTCATGAAGGGAAAAGAAGGGAGGGGAGGCATTGAGGGATGATGGCATAAATTGAATCTTTCAAACACAAACTGAGGAAGGTGCTTCATGGATGTAATCCCATTCTTTATTATGCATGGTCAAGGTCTCAGTTTTTCAATAAATAATTCCATTAAATTATATTAGTATTTACTCCCTTTTAATTTAACCCCTGTGTTGCATACATGTTGTTTGTGTGAACATCAGACCTAAATTAACAATTTATGAACATTAACATTCATCTTATCATTTTTTTTTTTTTTTTTTTTTTTTTAAGAATTTGATTTTGCATGCTAATTCATACAAGGATCCCTCACATTATAAGGTATCAGGGCATGCTAATCTGAAGTGTGTTTCTTCTGGTGTCCCTTCTCTCTTACCTTGTTTTTGTGACCAATAGAAACAGTTTCAGATTGAGTAAATTCCATTTTTGCCTAGTCTTTAGGAACAGTTTCAGATTGAGTAATTCCATTTTCACATAGCCTTTAGGAAATTAATATATATATATATTTGTCACCCAAAAATGATTGCATTATTTACTCATTCTCGTTCTCATGACATTCCAAACCCCAAATGCCTACATGTTTTGTGATTTGAATGGAAAACAATTTTGTTATGTTGGAATGACATGAAAAAGTAAATAATGATTAATTTTCATTTCTGGGTGAACTCAGTATTTTGGCTGCAGTGGATACTGAACTAGGCTCACAGTTTTGTTAGTATTTTTTCAAATTCCTCATTTTTAAGATCCTAAAGTTGTTGGTTTTTCTGTCTTATTTCCAACTAAATCCAATAATGCACTTAATATACTTTATTCTGTAATGAACAGTTAATGTTTTGGATGCAATGTTTGGAAATTATATACATGTTTTTAATTCTGCAACCATTCCTGAAGGATCGAGTGAAAGATGCCCAGTCTGCCTCTGATACTGGGAAGGCTAGAGAAAAAAGGTCTTCAAGTTCCAGCACAACTGCTGGATTTATCCTGGGCAAACCCCAGCCTAGCCTCGGATCCATCCCAGAAGCTGATGTGCCTTTGAGTCCAGGTCAGCACCCAGAATCTGAGATGCACTTATTTTTGTAAACAAATAGGATGAAACTTACCTCGAAGCTGATAAGCAGCACTCAAGTATTGTAATTCTGAAGTTATCCCTAACTTCAATGCTAAAAGCATTTTTACCAGTGGACTGTGTTGTATAATTGACATGTCCTTATGTTACAGAAGACCATGTATGTCTGCTGGACTGTATAGCTCTGGACCTTCAGGAGATGGACATATTTGCAGCTGAGCGGTTGCCATGTGAGCCATGGGACAGTGTTGGAAAGCATCTGGAAACAGATTTGGTCTTCCCATCCTACTCGGTGCATAGAAGTGGAGAGAGCCTGCTAAAGGAGCGCTGCCGTCTGAAGCTGAAAGTTGAGCGCAACCTTGACAAGTCAGTCACTTGTCCTTTTGTACCCTAAGCTTTCCTGCCTTAATCAAAAATGCACCCACTTTAGGTTTCCTTCGTCTTTGTTTTTTAACATGTATTTCATTATCACATTGTCTCAGAGAACTAAGTCATGCTGTCCCAGACATGTCCATCCATGGTAGCTTGTCCTCTGTACACTGCTCCCTGGACCTGGAGAGGTATCAGCTAATACGTGGACTCTTGGAGCACAATCTGGGAGAGCCTGTGGAGGAGTTCCTCAGACCTTACAATCTCCAAGACCCCAGCACCTATGTAAGCCTATAATAGCAGCCTTGCTGATTCACTTTTTAGAAACGATGAACAGTTTTATGGTTCATACTTGTGACCCTGGACTACAAAATCAGTTAAAAGTCGCACGGGTATATTTGTAGCAATAGCCAACAATACAATGTATAGGTCAAAATTGTTGATTTTTCTTTTATACCTAAAATCATTAGGATATTAATTAACTAAAGATCATGTTCCATGAAAATATTTTGTAAATTTCCTATCGTAAATGTATAAAAAATTTATTTTTGTGAGTGGATATGCATTGCTAAGGACTTTATTTAGACAACTTTAAAGGTGATTTTCTCAATATTTGAATTTTTTTGCACCCTCAGATTCCAGATTTTCAGATAGTTGTATTTTTGCCAAATATTGTCCTATCCTAACAAACCATGCATCAATAGAAAGCTTATTCATTCAGCCTTCAGATGATGTATGAATTTCAATTTCATAAAATTGACCCTTACGACTGTTTTTTGTGGTCCAGGGTCACATTTATAATAGGCAGTTGTTTATCATGTGACTTTTTGGCTGTCAGAACAACACTTGACATAAATACAAAATTGCCACTATTAATAAGGGTTTAAAAGCAGTGGAACAGTAATTAACAAGAAAAAAATGAATAAAATGGCCTTAATGTTTAAAATATTGCTGACCCAATAGAAATTGTGGAGAGTGACTAATTTGTTTATAAATCAAATTAGGTAATTACTTGATTCTATCCTTTTCCTGTCCATTCTCCTATAATAAAGGCAAAACGAGCCTTTTTTATTGTAAAAAATACAATTAATTTAAAAAAAAAAAGTCACAATGTATTAATGGAAGTGTCATCATGCAGACCGTGTTAAGTGGCGATGTGTACACATCCCTGTCTCTTCTGGTGGACATGAAGGATGTCAGTCTGGAGTTACTGGACAACCCTAAATCCACAGGTCATAACCGCTCCTTGGCCAGGTACTTTCATTTGTTCAAAATGTTTTATTTCTTTGCACTTTTTTATAGATAAAAAGTATAATTAATATTTCTCTCCTAATAGGTTTGACTTCATGAAATCTAAGCTCCTGTTTGAGAGTTTCTCTAATAGCTCCAAGTCTGTGAACCTGGTGTCCCATTCCCTCCTGGCCCATGACACTCGATTCACTGCTTGCAGTGGACCAACTGAAGGAAAAAACAATGTCTTCGACTGCATTCTACAGCCATCCAAAACAGGCACCAACCGAGCATCTCTGCAGCTGGAGCTACATTACAGGTCTGGGCCCACTATTGAAACTACAATTAAATGCATTCCATGGCAGCTATCACCCTGTATCCCAAGGTTGGTTGCCCACTGAAGCTAAGGATGGGTGAGCCTGGTCTGTACCTGGATGGGAGACCTCCTGGGAAAACTAGGTAGATGCTGGAAGAGATGGTCTGTGAGGGTCTTAATGCCCCAGTATAGTGATGGGGACACTATACTGTCAAAAAGAAAACATGACTTACAAAAACCACACGACACAAGGACTTCATTGGCTTCTGTCTATCATCACGGCCTCTCAATCATCCCCATATGTACTGGCGCTATATACATGTAGCATTATTATTATCGTCTGAAGATTATATGCTTTTTCTACTCCATATTCTCTCTCTCACAGATCTACTCGTGACTCCTCATGCTTCACTGTGGTTTTAAACAATCTGCGAGTTTTCCTCATTTTTGATTGGCTGCAGCTTGTGAGGGACTTCTTGCAGATGCCTGTGGAAAAAGGAGCAACGCCTAACCGCGAGCGCTGGCCTAGTGGCAGCAGTGACCAAGGCAGCTCAGCGGCTGTCATGCCCAAAACTGTTAAGAGTGGTGTGGTTACTAAGCGATCCACTGTGCCGGTCACTCAAGATAAACAACTGGAGGTCAAATTCAATGTGACAGGTAACATCTTAACAATATTGTGTTTCTTTATAAAGGCAGATTTAGGAATTAGAGCATTTCAGACTTTTTGGATGGCAAGGAAAAATGTGCATGTGAGTGACCTCCTTTCTAAAACATAAAAGCAGCTATATATTATCACCTATAAAAACGCAAATCATCTAAAATATTTTTTTTTTGGAAATGCTTTACAATAAGATTAATTAGTTAACATTAGTTAACTAAATTAGTTAACATGAACTAATAACGAAACTGCACTTTTATACAGCATTTATTAATCTTTGTTAATGTTAATTTCAACATTTATTAATACATTATTAAATTCTTGTTAACATTAGTTAATGCACTGTGAACTAACATGAACAAACAATGAACAACTGTATTTTCATTAACTAACATTAACGAAGATTAGTAAATACAGTAACAAATGTGTTGCTCATGGTTAGTTCATGTTAGTTAATACAATAATGTTTAACTAATGAACCTTATTGTAAAGTGTTACCAAATTATTATAGTAAAGTATATTCAGTACCGTTCAAAAGTTTGGGTTTGGTAAGCTTACTTTAATGTTTTTGAATATGTCTCTTAGGCTCACCAAGAAATTTATTTGTTCAAAAATATATTGTGATAATATAATATTATTACAATATTAATATAATCCTGTGATTCCATAATTAAATAAAAAAATAATAAATTCAACAATCCTGAGTTTTCTGCATCATTACTCTAGTCTTCAGTGTCACATGATCCTTCAGAAATCATTCTAATGTGATGATTTGGTGCTTAAGAAATTATAATTATTATTTTAATTATTAACGTTGAAAATATTTGTGCTACTTAATATTTTTGTGCAAACCGTGATACGTTTTTTTTTTTTTAAAGGAATCCTTTGATGAACAAAGTTTAAAAGAACAGGATTCATTTGAAATTGAAATCTTATGTAACATTATAAATGTCTTTACTGTCAATTTAATGCATCCTTGCTCAATAAAAGTAATAAAAAAACCACGCTGACTTTTGCCTTTTTTCCCTCTAGGGACAGAGTTTGTGGTTGTTGAAGATTCTTCATGTTTGGACACCAACGCTATCATTCTGAAAGGCACTACTGTGCTGACATACAAGCCTCGACTTCTGGACAGGCCTTTCTCTGGCAGCTTAGCAGGCATTGAGGTAATGGCGTGGACATCTAAGATTTTTACAATATCCATGATGATATAAAAGAAAGCGTTGATTTGATTTTTTTTTTTTTTTTTCTTCCTCCCGTTTAGGTATTTTCATGCCGGCTGGGCAGTGAGCAGGAAACAGCTTTGTCCATCATTGATCCTGTCAATGTGCAAATGGAGCTCTGTGGCAGCCCAACTTACCAGAGCAGTTCAGGGCTCCTTGATGCCTTCAACATAGAGGACTTTCCACCTCTCTTAGAGGTCAGTACTGACTTAAATTGAACCACAGGTCAGGACTGAGCCATAAGGGCAAAATTCAAGATTTTGTTTCCTCCACAGATTCAGTTTCCTGCTCTAGACATCCGTCTTTCCTACAATGATGTGCAGCTTTTTTTGGCAATAGCTAAGTCCATTCCCACCACAGGATCCACCGGCCCTTCAGACACTGCCACAGAAGCTGAGAGTTCAACATCCACTGCCACTACAGATGCAAAGCACAGCTTCAGACTCAAGACCGAGGCTTTACTGGGTTTGTTCGCTAATTACATATTTATATATATATATATATATATATATATATATATATATATATATATATATATATATATAGTTTTTATTTGAATGCCTTTAAAGCTATAGTTCACCTATATTTACTCATGGTCATGTCATTCCAAACCCATATTACTTTTTTCTTTCTTTATGAAACAAAAGGAGAACTTCTAAGAATCTACTTTTTACACTTTCCATTCAATTACAATGATTGTAAGTCTTTTAAGATTAAAAATGGAAACCGTTCCATAAAAGTATTATAAAACTGGTTCATATGACGCTTGCGCTATATTTGTAAACAATACAAAACAAAGTCAGCACACTGTTGCTGACATTTCTGGGTGAAGTATCCCTTTAACTAAATATTAAGTTTTTAGAAGAGCTTTGCTGACTTTTCTACTAATATTTCATTGTAGAAGGTCAGCTTAAGCGGTTACAAGACCTTGGATTCAGGAAGGAAGACTGCAGACGTGCGCTCATTCACTGTAGAGGTACAGCAGTTGCAAAACATACACATGTGAATCCAAGTATGGCATGTTGCATTGTCTATATCTGTGTATGTTGAATTATAGGTCAGTTAGATCAGGCTGCCACATGGCTGTGGGAGAATGCGGAGATCATGTCGATCCGAAGCCGAGCTGACTCCGACTCCAGCAGTCACTCGGCTCCTCCGCTATCTGGAGTGGAAGTGAAAGCCGAGAGCGTTTGTATCTGCTTCATCGATGACTGTCTGGACTGTGACGTCCCTCTGGCAGAGCTCACCTTCTCACGTGAGGATGACCGCATATATTGTGATACTCCATATGTCAAATTTACTGTTGGTGGGCAATTCTGTAGCAGCTTATCTCTTCCATTGCAGGCCTTTATGTTCTCCAGAGGATCGGGTCAATGCAGGAAGGCAAGGCTAGTTTCACTCTGTCTGGAGATTATTACAACAGAGAACTCTCAGGTGAGATCTCAATATGCGTGTCAGCCTGGATCTCGGTAACTTCTCAAAATTAAGTCAATCGTTTCTAATAACATTTATCTTGCTGGTTTGGAGTCATTTTGAAGTATTGAGTTTGAGTTCAAAAGTCTGAGATCACATTGAAAATCTTGGATAGAAAATCTAATTTATACCTGGAAAGTAGGGATGCACTGATATAAAAATGTTAGTTAATACAGATAAGCCATGGATATTCATTTTGAGATTTGCTAAAGAGTTTGTAAAACAGTGTTATTAAATTACTCCTGTTTTTAAAAATGAAGTTGAAGTGAGTTCGAATACTACAAAGGTAATTTACATGTAAAAACTGGACAAATGAGCATGAACAACTCACTGTTGCTATTGATAATTAAAATTAAAACTATTAAAACCAATTTAAAATAATTTCTGTAATTAAAATCAGGCTAAAATAAAATATACATATTAGATAACAAATTTATAAATAAATAAATAAAGCACTAAAATTACTAAAACTAAGACTGAAATAAAGAAATTAAAGTTTACTTTGAAAATAAATTAAAATAGAAATCGAAACGAATAAAAATGACAAAAGCATGTAACAAATTTAAACTAAAATTAAAATATAAAAATAATAAGGACTATAATAGTGTACAAATAGTACTCAAATTACACTGACACAATTAAATATCCAGTATTGACAGATATTGAATTTCATTTGGGCTGCACAATGTATCGTGCGATACGAAAAATAACATTGCGCTTAAACGTGATTCTTAGTGCGATTATGAAATCGCAAAGGCTGCTTTTTTATGCGCAGCTTGTCAATGAGGTATGGTTTCAAATGCTAATCCATCTGAAAGCACTCCGAGTTTGAGTCGCTTATAATGTTATATGTTTCCAGACAGGATGTCATCTTGTCCAACAAAAGACAACATTTAATAACATCTTCATGTGAGATAATGTGGCTTCTTACACAGAATAAGGCAGTCATGTGTTTATTAGTCCTGTTTAATCAAGCGTTTCAATCTTCTGTTTATTCAGCTACAGCGACATGATGCCTTATCTTCTGCTGCAGGGCTTATTTTGAGTTTCTTCGCAAGAGGCCCTCTGTCTTTCAGATGGAGAAGCATTTACTACTGATCACAGAGCCGTACAGCTCTGACAAGCTGCGCATTAAATAATGGCAGACTTTGCCAAATCGCGTGTGATTTAATCGCGATAAATCGTGCAGCTCTAGTTTTCATAATAAAGATTAAGTATCTAGCACTGCCATTAATAAATTAAGGATTTTTTTGATGTTGAACATTGTACGTTTGTTGTGCCAACTGTCTGATTGTCAAGGAAAACTGTATGAATCATTTTCAGGTATTGAGTTGTGAAGTAATTGTGAACGGAGTGTAAACCCTACTCTATGTATTTCTGTGTACATTCATGCTTGTATCTACCGGTCTACAGGCTGGGAGCCATTCATCGAACCTTGGCCGTGTTTCCTGGATTGGCAGCGACAGGCGGCAGGCCGGCTCCATCCTCCTCGCCTGAAGATCGGAGTTCGAGCCAAGCAAAGGCTGGATGTCAACATCACCTCTGTCTTACTGGGTACATAGTCTGGGTCAAACACACTCATAGGCCTCCATGCTTTTCTCTAACTGTTTGCTTCCATATTTATGAGTAGTATGTTAACTCTTACACCCTTCTGCGGGCCTGTCGTCCTGACACACAGAGCAGTACAGCACCACCAAGACTTCGTGGTTGGCAGACTACTGCAAGGAAGACGAGCAGTCGCCACAGCCCTCCACCACTCTGTCTTGGATGGGATCGTCAGTGGACCCCCCCTCCTTTGGCCAGAGTGAGTAAGAGCCGTCTGCTTAACCTGCACTCTCGTCCAGCTCTTAAAAAAACATGAACTGCACTGCAGCACTGTGTAACAACATACTTTTTGCATTAGAGCACGATATATCTTTATGCTTAGTTTTTAAAGCTGAAGTGTGTAATTTAGGCACCACAAGTATCACCAAAAGAACACTAATATTGTTCAAAAGTGTGTTTTTTGAGCGAAGTCTCTTATACTCACCACAAATGCATTTATCTGATGACTAGTGCAGTGAAAACAGTAATATTTTTTAAATATTATTACAATTTAAAATGTTTTCTATTTTAATAAATTTTAAAGTGTAATATTTTAAATATTTATTTACTTTGTTATTATCAAGGGATGCTTTGATGATTAGAAAGTTCAGAAGAACAGCATTTATTTGTATTAAAAATGTTTTTACAACATTATAAATGTGAGGACTGTCACTTTTGATTAATTTAATGCGTGTTTGCTGAAAAAAAATTAATTTCTATAAAAATCCTACTGACCTCAAACCTTTGAAGTGTAAATTGCAAAAATACTGGCTTTCAAACAGACAAACTGGAGGAATTAACTTTATAGTTTTTTCTGCATTTTAACAAATCTAGGATATTGTTTTAACATCTTCACAATCACACACTTCAGCTTTAGACAATTGATTGTTGGATGGATTGAAATTTAAGTCCTTCAAATAAATGCATAAAAATACACAAGTCACAAAGTTTAAATCAGGTTTCTTTTTTTTCCTTCTTTTTTTTGTGAAATCCAAAAAATCAACAACAAAATTTAATGTAAATCTTAATAGCATGTTGAATTAGTGACTAACAGTTAGTTTTATCAGTATTCTTAGATGAGATCACAGCAGATACTACCATGATGTGTGCCTCTCATTCTACCCTTCTCTTTGACCATAAGCGTCTCCGGTCTTCCTACAGCCTCCTAGCATGTCTCTCTCTTCTCCTTTTCTCTCTGCTGTCAGGTCTTCCTCTTGCCTACCTTAGAACTAGAAGCTCTACCAGCTTGACTTGTCTCGAGCAGCAGATTCATGCCCGAGGTACAGTTCATAGATGCGTAGCCAACTTTAGAGAAGTCAGAAAGCCATCGTATTTGGTGTCGCAGAGCTTAGGATAGCCTCGTTTTCTGAGTTCTAACCCTTGATTTACCCCTAACCCTTGATTTACCCCTGTCCCTAACCCATAACCATATATGCATGTTAAATTTGTTTTAGTTTAGTGTTAAATAGCAGTTTATGATACCATCTTTTTCTTTAAATCATACTATCTTGTTACCAAGTTAATTAATGTGAAATTGTTGCAGAATTTTTTTTATAGTCTTTCTTTTTTGTGGCATCTCCATTAATGGGTCATGCTTTAGGGAGGAATGTTTCTAGTTCATTTTCCAACAAAGCATTTTCGAAAAAAAAAAAATTGTACATAATACCTGATATAGCTGTTCACAATATTAAGTGAGATCTGTGGCTGAATGGCTGATTTTATATTCATGCCATGTTTCAGCGGATATGAAGCTCTCCAAGAGAAGGCAGCCATTTGTTCCCTATGCATTACGCAACCATACTGGCTGCACTTTGTGGTTTGCTACTCTTACTACCACACCAACCAGGTCAGAGGAGCTCACACTTCATTATTCAACTAACTTCATTCTATATTTTGGGAAAATACATGGTGTTTCTGCTGTGTCCACAGAGTGGCGCTATCTCACAGCAGTAGTGCCGACTCCATATCTGATGTGCATGGGCCTGGGACAGATGATACGCACAACATCAGCCAGTGGCGAGAGGTGCTGCCGGGGGAGGAGATCCCATTTGAGTTTGAGGCCCGGGAGAAACTGAGACACAGGTAGCAGAGTGTCTCTATATCCTATATATACAAATTCAGTTGGCGTTGAATGTGCTAATGCTGGGCAGTAATGTCAATATTTACTTTCTCAAAATGTAAGAATTTTTTTGACAATAGCTTCCCAGGCAGGGGTGATGCAGAAGCTGGATAGTTTTGTAAACTTTTTGTGATTTTTTTTTTTTTTTTTTTTTTTTTTTTTAACTTAAACTTATTTCAATAACTTATTTCAGTTGCCATGTTCATATTTTTGTTTAAGTTTAATTATATATAATATAATATAATATAATATATATATATATATATATATATATTGCCTGTTTGTCATCAAACAAAGAAAAAAAAAACATATTTGAGAAATTATACTTTGTTTACAATACACTTCCAACTGTTGAGTTGTGGACAATATGACTTGGAATGTTTACTGAGAAATTCAAAAATATGTTTATTTTGTTTTTTTTTAACCATGTTGAAATGTTTTTAAGTTTTTGCTGTACTGTTTGCTCTTCAAAACCTCATTGATTTTATTTTTCATCTCTTTGCTGATAATGTGTTCTGACATCAGACATACCCATGAGCTGAAACTCCACCAGCTGTTGGTGCGTGTTGTGGGCTGGGAGCAGGTGAAGCCAGTGTCAGTGGACAAGGTTGGAGTGTTCTTCCGCTACGCCGCCCCTGATCGAAATAACCCCTCGAGCACTGTGAGTGTTAATGGGTCAAACATTATATAATTGTGCAAATTTAGTAGTTCATTATGTGGAGAATAAATTTTCTTTGACCTTCATTCGAACCATTAAAATCATCAGTAATTCATAAATGCATTAATTTAGCGATTCTCTACATGCATTTTGAAATCTTGGATTTCTCTCATGGGTCTTTGAAATGAATGTTTTTTTCAATCATTTTGGAACACAAAATCTTTTAGAAGTTCATGAAAAATGGTAATGGTTCATAAAAATGTAATGACATGGCTTTTCTAGGTTGGCAGCCCAATTAGCAGAACCAACATCATACACCCTCATGTATATGTAAGTCTTTGTACCTCTTAACGTTACACTAAATTATTCTAGAGATTGTACACAGTCTATAATCTCTGTTCAGTTCTCAGCTTTGCCGCCTGTTCGAGTGGTTTTCTCTATCACTATGGAGGGCAGTGCACGTAAGGTCATTACGGTGCAGTCAGCGCTCACAGTTAAGAATCGCCTTGAGGTTCCCATGGAAGTGCGACTAGACAGCCCTTCGGCTCCAGACAGTAAGTGTCTACAAACGCACACACACATTGTTTGCTATTTTTTTTAGCCTGTGTTCATTCATTATGAATCTAATTTTAATTGTTTACTTCTATAGAACCTGTTGTCCTGCCACCCATCCTACCCGGAGAGGCCTTGGCCATCCCTCTCCATCTGACCTCTTGGAGGCTTCAAGCGAGACCTAAAGGCTTGGGGTTGTTCTTCTGTAAGATGCCCATCCATTGGACTACTGTGGAGCGGCCTGGTGAGGTCAGCAGCGGCAAGAGAGAGTGCCAGTCAGCAGACTTTGATGAGCAACTCAAACGCAACTTCAGGTAAAAACAGGCTGGAAGGAGAAAAAAATGACAAAGACAAATGAAACTTGTGTTGTAAACTTTTATGTACTTTTTTTAGGTTTTGTGTTGTCATTAAGAAAGAAAACTACCCTGAACAGCAGCCTGCCAAAACTGTGGCGGGAGGTACAAAGCAGATCTACCGCCAGCCAGGTCACACCATCTATCTGCTGCCTACCCTAGTGCTGGCCAACCTCCTTCCCTGTGACCTCAACTATTACATCAAAGGGACCTCAATTAAGGGAACCATGAAACCGGGCAAAGAGGCAGTGCTGCATGCAGCAGACACATCACAAAATCTAGAATTAGGTGAACTGGAGTACATGCTATGTTTTTAACATGAAAATTGACACTCATTGCTTTTTCTAATCCACATGAAGCATTCATGAGTTTGCTGTTTATTCTCAGGTGTGCTCCTAGAGAACTTTCCTGTGTGTAAGGAGCTGCTTATCCCTCCTGGTACACAAAATTATGTGGTGCGCATGCGGCTGTACGATGTCAACAAACGGCTGCTTTGTCTCACCATACGGATTATTCTCAGAGCTCAAGGAGCATTAAAAATCCTCATTTCTGCTTCCTACTGGCTTGTCAACAAGACTGGTATGCTTTCATATCTATGGATTGACTACAGATTGATGATCTGAATTTAAAACTCAAACAGAACACACAATTGTACTGCATCACTTCTGTAATATTTTCATTGGTTATTGTATCTGCAGGGTTGCCTCTGATCTTCCGTCAGGACAATGGGAAAACGGATGCCGCTGGGCAGTTTGAGGAGCATGAATTAGCCAGGAGTTTGAGCCCACTGCTCTTTTGCTACACTGACAAAGAGCAACCCAATATGTGAGTGCAAGAGAAGGGGAAAAACCAAAGAACATTGTGTGTTCACACCATGCCCACTCATCAAATGCTTTTGAATTCATTATCTCATTTAATTAGCCTGCAAAAATCCCCTGCAAGAGTCATTTTTTCATTATCCAACATAGTACAAATGTAATTTAACTAGATAACCACCCCTTATTAAAGCTCTCTAAAGTCTTGTCCTCTTTGAACAGGTGCACCATGCGGATCGGTAAAGGGATCCACCCCGATGGTGTTCCAGGATGGTGCCAGGGTTTCTCTCTGGATGGGGGGAGTGGAGTGAGAGCACTCAAAGTCATCCAGCAAGGCAACAGGCCTGGACTCATCTATAATATAGGTCATAAAGAATGCCTATATTTCTCTTGCGTTATTGTATCTGTTAGGTCAGCGGTATCTAATCCTGCTCCTAGAGGGTCAGCATCTTGAAGAGTTTAGCTTGAAGTTCCCATAATGCTCCTGATTGGAAGTTTCTAGTAATCCTGAAGACGTGTGGTTCAGGTGTGTTTGACTGGAATTAATCTCAGCAGGACAGTGGCCCTCCAGAAGCAGGATTGGACACTTTTGTGCTAAAGTGACTTAATAATGTAACTTAATTTTTTATTATAGGAATAAATGTGCGAAAAGGGAAGGGCCGTTATCTTGACACACACATTGTGACCTTTGCTCCACGATACCTACTTGACAATCGCTCATCTCACAAGTTAGCCTTTTCACAGAGGGAATTTGTCAGAGGAAAGGTGGGAATTCTTGTTTTCAATGTGTTTCTCTTTGTGCTGTTTAAAATATTTTTGGTAACACTTTATTTTACAGTGTCATTGTTACATGTATCTACTATAGTAATAACTAGAAATTATGCATAATTACATGCAATTAACCCTAAACCAAACCCTCATCCTAACCCTAACCCTATAGTAAGTACATGTAGTTAATTGTCATTACTCAGTACTTAAATGTATAATTACACTGTAATACGGACACCTTAAAATAAAGTGTGACCATATTTTTTATTGTATCATAAAAGACAGGAGGATAAATGATAATGTTTTGTTTGTTATAATAACCTGTTGTAGGGTACAGCAAATCCAGAGGGATATATCTCCACCCTGCCAGGATCCAGTGTGGTGTTCCACTGGCCTAGAAATGACTACGATCAGCTTCTCTGTGTACGTCTCATGGATGTACCCAACTGCACCTGGTCTGGAGGTTTTGAGGTCAACAAGCCTAAATCTTTCCACATCAACATGAGGTACCTCTAGCCAACAAATACACTCAATCTCTAGAGATGGGTGAACAGAACAGAAAATGACAGAACGTTCTTGATTTCATGGAGATGTATTCCTCTCATTATGTGTTCCATAGGGACACTTTAGGGAACTGTTTCTTCCTGCGGGCTGAGATTGCTTTGAAAGGGGCAACACATCAAATCTCATTCAGTGACACTGACCAGCTACCCCCACCCTTCCGTATAGATAACATCTCTGAGGTAAGTCCTCCGAGGGTACACATTATCAAGTATTGTAAGGCAGTAGAATGGTTCAGAAGATTTGAGACTAAAGAGTAGCACTAGGATTGTTGGGAATATGACCTGGCCTGGACTTGAACCCTGGTCACCCATGAGAATTTGTTAGAGCACATGAATAAGAACGCAGTACTAACCACAATCCCAAATCTAAATCGTATAAGAAATGTTGGTGCTGCTCTTGCATTTCAGAAATGTCATAGGGAGAGATTTTGTTCTGTTTGCACTTCTAAAATAATGACATGATTGAGACATGATCTTTCCTTTTAGTGTCCAAATCCGGACACTATAACATTCATGAAAGAGTTGGCGTAGCAAGATACAGCACATTCTACTTAAAAAGTGTACCTGTTATCGATATTGTCCTGTTATTTGGGGGCTAATAGTGGATTTGCAGGTGTGAATGTTTTTCTGTCACCTTCATCCGACCCTAAAGCCAGTTTTCCCGTCATATGATCTGTTGGTGGTTTTAAATTTACCGAGCGAGACACCATTCTAGCCATTACAATAGGTGGATATAAAGCTTTTGTCACATGAAATAGCTCTTTTACTCCCCCTGGCATGACTTAAGCAATCGATTCATCCGTCAAGCATTGAATTCACACCTGGCAGCTCTGTGTCCAGTGTCTCAATGCTGCCCTTACATCAAAACAGAACTTTTGATCTGCTAATAATTATTTTGGGCAGACATTTAGCTGTTCTTTTTGCGTGGGTCTTGATATTAAACTATAAAAAGCCTGTTGGTGCTGAGATTAGACACATTCTCAGTGATTTATCTTGGAGTCCTTGGCTATTTCAGATCTTTCATCATCAAACACCCTTGTCAAGGATAGAAGTGTCCTACATCTTCCTGCTTGCATTTTGCTCTGCTGTCACTGGCAATATGTCCCTTTCAACTCGTAGGCCTACTCCAAAAGCTTTTGCTAAGGCGCTGTGAGCTCCTCCTTTATTCAATCATCTTTTTTTTTTTTGTTTCTGACACCAAAAGGTGTTGAGAGAAATTAGTTGTTTTCCCAGGTCCACTGTCAGTTGCTAGTTCTGTGCCATGTTATTTGGTTTCATTCAAGCTTGATGGTTAGCTTTGAGGATTTTTACTTCTGTTATCTTGTGATGGCGGTGTAGATGGCCTCTAAAATAGCATTAAAGTCCTAACACTTATTGTAGCCCACAATCTAAACAAACCCTTTGGTAACACATGTCCTCTTTACTGCAGGTGCCTATCCAGTTCTGGCAACATGGAGTGGCTGATATCCGGCTACACACAGAGGTAAAAGCTGGGGCAGTTCTGGACTACGCTTGCGATGAACCCATTCTTCAACCCTACCTCACCCTCACTGTGAAGGGAGCCGGATCTTCAGAGGTTACCGCTGACATGAACTTCTTCAGAGAATACAACAAGCTCTACTATGAGAACTTCATCTACATTGCTGCATCCTTCACATTCTCAGAGTGAGTTCTCCACCTGTAAAACTTCAAATAGTTCACTAATCCTTGGAATTGGTCTTTTGACCAATTTCAAGCGGAAAACTTTCAGTGGCTGACGCACTCAAATATTACCACTTCAAACTATTGTTTGTAAATATTCATTTGAGGTTGACACTTTCATTTGATTTGAACAGAGATGCAGGAAAAAGGCCAGTGGGGAAGAAGCGGGTGGTCAGCTGTGCTGAACTGGTGCTGGATGTAGAGACAAAAACACAGAGAGTCATCCTAAAGAAAAAGGTCTACTTATATTCTTTCTCAGTCATCTATCTGCCAGTTTCCCCATTTCTAGTTTTTTCTCACGAGGTTCTCACATTTCTTTGTCTGTTTAGGAGCCTGGAAAGCGCTCCCAACTTTGGCGGATGACAGGAACAGGAATGCTCTGTCATGAGGGCTCATCTCCTCCACAGAGCAAACCTTCTCAGCCTCGACCCCTCAGTTCATCTTTAGTTCTTGACATTGCTGGACTGGCTGCTGTGACAGACAACAGGTTACTTAAACTCAACAAAGGACAACTTGTGCTGTCCATTTTAAGCTTGTCCCTGTTGAGAGTAAACATTATCATGGTGTGCGGGTGTCATTTCTCACTTATCTTGCATTTTCTTTTTTAGCTATGAGCCTCTGATGTTGAGGCGGCCAGACAACCGCCGCAGCACCACCCAGACATGGCACTTCAGCTCTGGCATGTTGACCTGTGGTTTGCCCAGACTAGTCGTCCAGGTCTGTCCTCCGTCTTTCATCCGATTTTTCACTCCTCGATTGCTTTTTTTTTCATTTTGGAAGAACCTGTGGTTCCTTAAAATACTGTATGTTTTGTTTTAGGTAAGAGGGGGAGTGTCTGGCCTGTATGATGGTGCCGAGGTGGTATTGGGACCAGACTCTGGTCTTTTGGAACCAGCACCAGAGCAACAGTTTATCAACCAGAAAATGAGACCTGGCTCTGGGGTACTGTCCGTACAGGTCCTGCCTGATGGGCCCACGCGAGTACTGCAGGTAAGACACCCCTCCTGTCTCGTTGCTATTGAATTGCATGGTTGGGCGAGCATGCTATCTGAAACCATATGAAATGGAATCAGTTCTTATCTTTCTTTCACACTTTCTAATATAATGAGAAGCTGCATACCTCATTTCAGATCAGTGACTTCAACCAACGGCGCATGAATAGACCCTCTCCCAGCACTGAGGAAGACCAGAATAAAGAGAGTGTTCAGACAAAAGTTTCTGAGGAGGAGCTTGAGGTAAAAACCCTGTTTTTGTTTGTCCTGCAGATTGATATATGTGCAATTTTATCTTGATTGTGTTTCCAGTAAAAACAGAATTAGCACAGTGTTAACAAAAATTGAACTAGGAAGTTCAGACCTCCCAAATAATGCTCTTGTCTGTAGGTGTTGGTGAATCTAGAGGAAGGAGTGGGTCTGTCACTGGTGAATAAGCTCCCTGAAGAGTTAGTGTTCATCACCCTGTCTGGTATTGATGTGCACTTCACCCGCACTGCTGCCAGCCAGGTGCTGGAACTTACAGTGAAAGATATTCAGGTAAGCAGCAACAGACCTAAATGCACTCATCCAATGTTTGGGAATTACTCGCTTTGGTTTAGGAATGGGTCAAGATGGTTCACCGATTAATGAAACTAAGTAGTTTATCTAGATTTTTCTGACCATGGGCAAAGTAATGGCTGTTAATTCAAAAACATACGAACAGAGATATCAAGAAAAAGCAATGGTCAGTGGATTTGATCCATACTAGTTCCCAGAAAACAGACCCTACCAAATATGTTTGTGGACATAGTGGACCTTTAAAAAAAGTTTAATCCAGTAGACAGGCATGACAGCTGCCAAAGAAGCTCTATCCTTTTCCACTAATTTTTCATTCTAAATCAATCATTTCTGACAGATGTGTCTTTACTCTCTTATCTATTTCAGGTGGACAATCAGCTCCTGGGCACCACTCACCCTGTTTTGCTGTCTGTGACTCCAGGCTCCACTGAAAGTACTACAGTAGACTCAGGTCCTGCTCTGCAGGTCAATGCTGTTAAAGTGCCCAGCAGTCTTATGCTCACAGACCTTTTTAAGGTGAAAGCAGTGAACTTATGGATTCACTTTCCCACCAAAATGTTTCAGACTTATCTTTACATCTTCCTTTGACTACAGGAGTTTGATTAAAGGTTTTGCTCTTTGCCTTACAGCATTTGATGGTCACAGCACGCCGCTATACTGTCATCATTGAGGAAAAGCTCTTGATGAAACTGCTCATATTCTTTGGCTACGGTCAGACAGAAGGAGGTGTGTAGTGGGTATCCCTCTGGTTTGCAGAATGGGGGAATTCTCTTCATTATGCTCTGCTAAGTACATGATTTTGCATTTCAGAGGTAGAGAAGCTGGATGAGAACCTCTACGAGAAAGCCAGCGAAGATGCAGGAACTCCAAAGCGCTATTATTTTGAAAACTTGAAGATCAGTGTTCCTCAGGTCAAGCTGAGTGTCTTCACCTCTCACAAGTTGCCCCCTGACCTTAAGGTAAAAGAGCCAGAGTACAATCACCTGTAGTGCTATCAGTGCCTCACTGGTTGCAGTTTTGTTGTTTGAAGTTTGCGTTATGCTATGATGTGGTTGCCTGCAGTATAATCAAACTTTATTCTTCACAGGCCTTAAAGGGAACTCTTGGGTTCCCACTCATTCGGTTTGAAGATGCAATCATTAACATGTACCCCTACACTCGAGTCCATCCCTATGAGACACAGGAGATGATCATCAATGACATCCTCAAGCACTTCAAAGAGGTCATAAACATTCTTCATTCTCAGTTGTTTCATTTACATTAGATTTTCATACACATTCGATTTTCATACTATACTTTGTGGTATTTACATCACCACAGCATGATTTCATCAGCCCTTTGACTTACATCTTCTTTTTGTAGGAGCTTATCAGTCAAGCTGCTCAGATCCTGGGCTCAGTGGACTTCCTGGGCAACCCCATGGGCCTACTCAACGATGTCACTGAGGGTATGAATGAACTCATCAAGTACGGCAACGTTGGAGGGCTCATCCGCAGTGTTACACATGGTGTTTCCAACTCGGCTGCCAAGGTATCAAAAGTTCACATTCTTATTGTTGTCTTCACCAGTCCGTCTCTCAATGCTGATTCCTGATCACAATTATTCCCAAATGTATGATATATGATAAAGTCCATCTGTTTAGCTGCAAAGTACCAGAGCTGTAATTGCAAGACATGAATTCACTGAGTGCAAGGCCAAGTCATTACGCAAAAAAAAAAGCAAGAGAACGATTTTTCCTCTGTGATCGGATCTGTTCAAATGTAAATTAGAAGCTGAAGTTGTTTATTTCACAGACGTCTTATTGAATATATTTTTGAAAAACCGTCCAAGGAGTCTGCTTGAGCAGAACACATAGAACTAGCCACATGTTGTCATTTGATGATTTCCAGGAGAAGAATGGGAACAGCATTGTAAGGTCAGATGCACATGATGTTCGCCAGAAGAGCAATCTGACCCGATTTTCTTCTTAATATGCAGTAAAGTGGTGATGGTTCAGTAAAGTTTATTAGTTTTGGTGTCTCTGTGTAAACAGGCAGGTTTCTGCATGTTTACAGAATCATGGGAACACTTGCATTTAATTGTTTTGTCAGCATAAAAGTTGAATATCGGCACTGAAACTTTCTCATGAATATTATAAAAATTTTGTTTGAGCAGATGGAATTTGCTTATGGCGCTACTGTGTGAATGTGTGTTCTCGAATGTGGCTGCAGTTGTGTGTGGTCGGACCTGAGCCTCCACTTCATGTCCTCCAGCCAGCTCTCAGCATGTCTGTCTAACAGGCCATCGCACCACGTCCTTCATTGGCAGCCAGCTCACTGTCAGACAGCGCTTTGTGTGTTTTTCCCTCTGTCCGCTCCCTCTGTGCTCATTTACTTTCCTTCCAGCCACACTCGCCAAGCTCATGCCTAAAGTACTGGGACAACTCTAGGTCTCAATCAACACGTTCACATTCGCACTTGACCCGTTCTCATTTCACTTTGCTGCTTTTTTGCCAAGTGACATGTTTAAATATGCTCATCATACTGAAGAATTATAGTTGATATTTAAAAATAAAAGTCAGGTGGATCTTCAGTCCATTTCCTTGACTTCAGCTCATCTTTTGCAGTAGTGTCTGCTAATTACATACTGAACTGCTGAAGAAATGCTTAGGTTTGCTGGGAAAAAAATAGTCTCTCTGTTGGCTGCTTTTTTTGCCACTAACTCAATTTCAGGAGTATAAACAAATTATTACTCCCCCTGGAGAACTTCCAGCAGCATGAATAAACATGTTTTGCCAAAATCATCCACCAACTGCATAAGGCTCCATGTCATGCCGCTTGGGGTGGAAAAACTAATGAAAGATATAAAAGGCATTTGAGAGTTTTGGTTTGATCAAGTGCCTAGAAAGCTTGAGGTTTATTGTATTTGCAAAGATTACTTATAGTTTTTGTAACTTATGTCAGTGGCCACCCAGAATTTATTTTGGAACTTGTGCAGTTATCAGGAATTCTCTGTTGTTAGTTTTAACTTTATGGGGGCCTGGGCTATTTTAATAGGTATTTCAGCTGAAGCACACTCCATTGACTGCAATGTGTCTGTGCCTCCAACCTTCTCCACAGATTCTTTTCTTTTAATAGCACATATACTTGAAACACGCATTTTAAATCATATTCAGTAAAGTATTAGACATATTTTTAGCAAAGTTACCCCCTGCTGCATAAAGCTGATTTTTCCATCACAGTTTCCATGTCTCAAACAGCCTTAAACCCCCTTGCTGTAGAAAAGAGTTTGCCTTTATCAGCATGTACAGTTCTTCACATCTCTGTCAGACCCAGCCACTTTATGGCAGTCACATCATGGTTTTCATTCCTCTACATCATCTTTCGCACTAAGACACTGGAACACATTCTCACACACCTCTAGGGGCCCTGCTTTGAGATAGGATGGTCTAATGGCTCCAGCAGGGGTGGTGTGGGGGGGGGCCATAAACTTGAAAGTGTTCTGATCCTCCTCTCCCTCCTGCAAACTCATATCTGGTAAATGTATTTGTATGATTTCACAGCCGAGCTTTAAAAAAAGGAAAGCAAGTGAGATAGAGCGAGAGAGAGAGAGAGGGAGGTAGAAGAGGAGGAGGAGGAGGAGGAGGAGGAGGAGGAGCAGAGAATCTGAGCTGGCCTTCAGATGAACTCACCAGGGACTTTGCTTGGAGGGGTCATCCCAAGTTCATGCCTGACTCTTGCTTGAGTTCTGCAGAATGTGCCTGTGTTTATAAAGTGCTCTGGCTGCAGTAGGGAGCTCACTGGGCCTGTAACACAAACTCCCTTCCAGGAGGCACCTGCAGGGGACCTGAGGGGGGCCACTCTGGGCAAAGTCAGGTCAACTGTGCCAAGAGGGGGGAGCGCCACCCCATTAGACAAATTACAGCCTGATATATTTGACAGCTGGATGAGATGGTGTGTAAAATCAGTTATCTGTAAAATTGATGTGTATCGTCAGTTCAGCAGTAGAAGGGTTTGAGAAGCATGGTGGTTGCCCAGAATTTGGCAGTAAGACATTAGAAATAAATTTATCTCATAAACTTGCAGGAAAATAGAAAAGTTTATTTTCAGGATTTCATTTGACTGCAGTCCACAGTATAAACAGTTGAAGAGCTACATGAACCACAATAAGTCATTGATGTGTCCTAAAGTAGACAGTCCACTCCTTAAGGTCAATGCAGGCAGTCCACTCCTTAGGGTCACTGTGGGGGGTTTTTCACTAACTGAAAAGACCAGTGTCAGCAACTGTTCCCATTCCTGATGTTTTACAATGTTTGAATAACAAATTCAATGCATTTGAATAAATACATTCAAAATCTATTTCATTTCACATGTTTTTTGGCCTGAATTGTTTGCTTGTTTGTACAATTATGGCGTAATTGTGGAAATGTCACATTTCATTTTTGAAATATTTTCATCATTAAGTGTCAATGCTTTGAACTGATATAATATAAAAATTGTTTATTTTTGAACACAATCTACTAACCTATTATTTTCTTTTGTTATACGTTTATCTGCATGTGCAGTTTGCAGGTACCTTATCAGATGGATTGGGCAAGACAATGGACAATCGGCATCAGACTGAACGAGAGTGCATTCGCTATCATGGAGCCACCAGTGGAGAGCACCTTGTGGCAGGGATTCATGGTCTAGCTCATGGTACATCAAAACATTTGGCATTTCATATGCTCAATATTAAGGCACTTTTTTGTACCATGATCTGTCCACTCATATCAAACTAACTAACTTGCTCTTTTCTTCTCAACTTGGTATCATTGCTGTGAAGGCATCATTGGCGGTCTGACCAGTGTGATAACGTCAACGGTGGAGGGAGTGAAGACTGAGGGTGGTGTCAGTGGATTTTTCTCTGGTCTGGGGAAGGGATTGGTCGGCACAGTGACAAAACCTGTAGCAGGAGCTTTGGATTTTGCCTCTGAAACGGCACAAACTGTCAGAGACATGGCCACCCTAAGCAACAGGTATTGTCCACTCAACTCAACTACGTATTCATGTTATTTTTTCTATTATGGAAAAGGATGACCGACATGTTTAGATGAATGGCCTTGTTCATGGCCCTTTACCAAAGAAAGAGTGCCAGAGCTGCTGTCCAAGATGGAATACAAAACAGAAAGAAATCAGTCTGGTGTGATTGATAAAAAACAGAAACAATGTCACATTCCTCAGCAGCTCCAATCACCTTATTTTTAATGTCCGTCTAAAATAGAAAAAAATATTTTGGGTATTATTATTATCAATTTTATCTGTTATATCTTCTAAACATCGCATCACATGCAGCTTGTGATTGCATCTGATGACTTTTAAATTGTGTTAAGGTCATTTACGTCATTGTTCAGCTCAAAGTCGGTGGAATAAATCCCCTTTGTTGAGCACTCGCTTCGGCACGAGAACCATCACCATTTCAGTGGAAAAGGGGTATCTGTGGTTCAATGTTTATAGCTCTTACAACTTTGCACAGCCTTTGTGACCTCTCTGTTGATGTGCCCATAAATCCCACCTGCCTTTTGATGAGTTTAGCTTGTGGCTAGCCGAGCTCTACACTAATGATCACCTGCTAATGATCCAAAGCACAGTCCAGAACTGGTCGAAGAACTTGCCTACTGTTTTAAGAGCAGCCTTCGGGGTTTCACCTTCACTTTATCCTCTAAAGTCAGCAGCTTTACCTGAGGTTTTATGAGGGGGCCCAAAAGCAGGTCATATTACACAGGCCGTCTGGTATGTAAAGCCATTTGTTCTTCATTTGCCTATGTATATGTGCAGTGGGGAGTGTTTGTGGTTTTACTGCTCCAACTAAAGGAGGAATGAGTTTCAGGTCCTCTCACCATTCCCCTTGAATGGAGAGAGGCTGTGTGTGTGTGTGGAGTTGGGACCTGCTGGTGAACTGTGCAGTGAAGAGCTGGGGGAGTTTAAGGGAGAGGCATTCGGAGCGTGCCTGCCACAGTGCGGCCAAGGGTTCAGCCAGAGTTCACACCGAAAATGTGCAGGATTCATGGGTCACAGCGGATGCAGTCTGACCCAACTATTACATGTTCTCAATAACACATTTGTAGGTAGCAATTCTGCAGCAAATCTTCACATCCTCTGTCTTGAGGGATCAATTTCTATGCATCAACAACTGGACTGAGCTTTCTTCCCTTTCCGTCTGAATTGTTCACAATGTCTCCCACATTTTGCACGTTCTCTTGCAAACCATGTCAGTAATGTCACTGTAGATTTATGAAGTTATGTTTGCCTCTTGCTGGTCAGGAGTACGTGTCATATGTATTCTCTCAGTTCGCAAACAGGACATAAACAAGTAAATGAGAAGCAGACTGTAGCGAGGTCAGGAATAGTGGAAGTGTCCACACAATCGTTTTTGCTCTCCTGCCCTGCTAGTGAACTCAGCCTCCCACATCAGTTCCCCGGACCCCCCGAAACACACATACGCGCACAGACACACACACACACACACACACACACATAACATAACATACACCATTCCCAACTGCACTATGCAATCCAGGCAGGCTTCCAGAGTCAGCTCAATTACAATCTCAAAACAAAGGCAAAGAAGTGCTGGGGGTTGGTGGGGGCAGCAGTAGGGGCTCAGACTTTGACTGAAAAAGCATCCTGTTCCCCACCTTTAGCTGTCAGTTCACTTCGGGAAAAGTATGCATTTTCTTTTACCTCAAGCTTTATTAAAAGAAAGTCCCTCATTTGGTTTTTGCATTTTACTGTCAAGGCATCAAGGAGAAGTTGTCTGCCTTCACTAAGTTTTGATAAACCTTAAATTCCTCTACAGTAAAAGATGACAGTTCTTGTTCTGTGGCATTTAATCGAGACAACAGCATTAATACAACTTCCTTACTCTTGTAAACAAGGAGCATGTGCGTTTTTGATAATTTTGCCGATTACATCGTTTACCCACACTTGACCCTGGGATAAATAAATATTAGTCAGCCAAGCATGAAACATCCCAGATGAGCAAACTTGATGTCTCACCACAAGTCAAGTGTGTTTACATTAGGGATGTGCAAGACTTGTCGACTAAATGATGCTGCTGCTAGTCCACATTGGAAATGCTGCATTCAAATTACTGTCATGTTAATGTTACATTTTTAAAAAATAATACGTTGTTTTTGAAAAGTGTATATCTGGAGCAGAAAACAAAATTATTTTACCTCAGACCTTACATGTGTTATTTTTTTCTGACACAGTGGCCTCAGTAAAAATGTCCACTCAGAAGATGAGCAAGTTGGATTTTGACTTTTGAGTATTTGCCATTTTGCCACCTGTCGGGTACACTTTTCATACATGAAAAATAGGGCTGGGAATTGATCAAAATTTCACTTTTCAATTCGAATATTAATTCTCAAGCTTGCGATTTCGATTTGATATCGATTAATTGAGGCCTATCAGGCCTATCAACTCATTTGTTAGCTATTTGCAATTAAATTACACATAAAGAGGTTTTTAAATAACATTATTATAATACAAATTTAATGACATAATTGTTTCTACCCTTTTTTAACATAAACATTTAAACGGTGGATCTCATAAAAACATGACAGATGTATTCAAACATGAAATACTGAAGAACAGTTTAAGTAAATATACAGTAAATATGCAGTGTAATGCACATATTTAAGAAAAAATTCTACTCTACAGAGTTTTTTTTTTTGTTTGTTTGTTTTTTGTTTTTTTCTTCTCAAGCTGCCTAGTTTTGAATGCCTTTTCTGTGGTAAATGTACCCAAAAAGCTGCTGTAGCTCGATTTATAACTGCACATGTGACAGATATTTATTTGGGATAGCAGAGATGGTGCCCTAATTTTCTTATACTCCAGCAGACATGCTTTTAGTGGTTATGTCAGTGAAGAACCAAGTTAAACACCTACGTATAGCAGCCTTCCACATCACGCCCACCCTCAACCCATTTTGCTCATGATCTTTCTCGGAAAGGAGCAAGAAGTAAGAGCTGTTTGTTTGCACCCATTGACGGCTGACTGGCCAGGCTCCAAGCCCTGTGCCTGACCTAAAGTTGAACCCTATTATTGTTTCAATCCCACAATCGGGTGCGGGGCATTGTGCTTGATCGCCTCCAGAGCAGTGGGAGAGGCTGGAGAGAGAGAGAGAGAGAGAGAGAGAGAGAGAGAGAGAGGTTAAGAGTCTCCCTGGGTCTGTTACAGTCCTGTCATGCACAGGGCCAGATCTCATGACTTACGGTTATGATTATGAACCATGGCTTGCTGTCAAAAAAAGAGTGAAGTCCGTGTGGAAGTTCTGGCTTTTCTAAGGAAAGAACAACACCGTAGTCTCTTTGAATATGTCATAGTGAAGTAAGCAGTGGCTCTAGAATATTTGATTTAATTGCTAATGCTAAAATTTGCCAGGGTGCTGCTGTTTTCTTTCCATGACTTCAGTCGAGTTTATAGCAAGTTCAATGAGTCACTTAGTTTTTGTTTTCAATATTATCAGCTTGATTTGAAATGCAAAAGGGGTTGTAAATGTGACCCACTTCGAGATTTCAGGTTTTTCCAGACTTGGTTATCCCTTCTCCCCAGCGCCTTGAATTCTGAGCTCTTGATGAACAGAGGCAGCTGCATTCATCCGGGTTTCAGTTTAAACCGAATAGAGAAATGCAGTACACTGCCGTCTTTGTGAATCAACTGGAAACCATCAGCTCTAATCAAATGCCTGCTGGCCCAGATTCAAGCCAGATGTAGGAATTCCACTTGGCCCACCAGTGGCAGCCAAAGAGAAGAGAGAGGGGTTGTTTGCAGGAGAACCGAGACCCAAGCTTTGCATTGGCACTGCAGACTCCTGGCTAGTCCCGTCAGCTTTGGCCAGGACTACCAGAACTCTGGAGCTATCGTGCCCCTGACCATCGATTGAACTGCACACCTAAAACCAACATGGTGTGTTAGAATGTGAAACAGAATGGAATGATATTAAATGTTGGCAGGTGTCTGAGTATGTGGGTTTCTTGGATTGTGCCACAACAGGTGTTATTTCAAGAGACTCAGTTGTTCTCTTTAACGGGAAATGGGGGGAAAAGAGAAAAAAGGCCCTGTCTTTCCAGTAAAAAGGTGCTTCATTCCAACTTGGATTCCCCAATGTTAACCCTCTTAAGGCTGTTGGTTTTGTAAGTAATGATCCTTGTGTGTTTTGTGTGCGTTTCAGGCTGAGCGTGCAGCGAGTGAGGAAGCCGCGCTGCTGTAAGGGCCCTCAGGGGCTGCTGCCTCGATTCTCCTCCCTACAAGCAGATGGACAAGAACAGCTCTTTCACTTAACGGATAATATCCACTCTGAATGGTGAGTATCCTGTCTGACGGTAAATTCAGGATGTTGTTTCGTGAAAATCTTCTTTTCTTTGTTACTGAATGTAGGACTAAAAACAAACCGAAAACTTGAAGCTCATTTTCCAGATGGTTCTTCTAGTTCAAGAATCACAAAGGAGGTTTTCTTTGGGAAAGGGACATAGAGACTTTTTAGTCTTAGGTTGAAAGCATCAGGGCTTGTTTCTCTGTTGAAAGTGAGACAGAAAAGACATTTATCACCAAACAGGCTAATCCATCCAGATCAGCAGACCCCCTGTTGGCCCACCTGACCTCTCTCCTTAGAGGTGCCACACAGGCCATTAGTCTCCTCAGCTGCAGCCTGCACGATTTTACGCACTGGAGCTGTCTTAATGTTGTTTGTTTGATTTGATGCGCTAATCTTTTCTACTCTGAACACAGTCTACCCATTAAATTGTAAGCTTGACTTAATCCTTTTTCATTTATTGCAGCGTTCATAGCTCCACAAATTTGCATCAGAATCCGTGGGTGAATTTGGTCCGAATTGAATCATAATACGTCTGCTGCGCTATTATTCGAAATAAATTGAATTAACCCAGATATTGCCAGGGCATAATACTTTCTGCTCTTTGTAAAGCAATGATGTAATGATCATATGTCTATTTTCTTCTGTAGTTTCATTGCAGTGGAGCCCATAGACACATACTGTGTGCTGATCTCCTCCAAAGTGGTGTATTTCCTCAAACCTGGAGAATTTGTGGATCGTGAAGCAATCTTTTTAGAGGTCAAATATGATGATCTCTATCACTGTCTGGTGTCCAAGGACCACGGGAAAGTATATGTACAGCTTACTAAGAAAGCAGAAAGCACTAGCAGTGGAGTGGCCATTCCAGGTCCATCACACCAGAAACCTATGGTAAGAGACGTGTCCCTCCGTGTTCACATGCACAACTCACATGAGACTGAGATGCAAAAGCCGCTAAACACCACATCCTGCGTCAAAAATGAGATGACCATATTGATCGAATGCCCTCCGCAAATAGTATACATTCATCAAATACTTTCGCTTCAAATCCACTGAATCCCAGCATCAGCCCATTCAGAAATACCGGTTCATTGGCAGAAAGCGCTAAACGCCACAGAAAAAGCCTCTAAGTCCACAGAAAAACCAATCGGAAGACACAAATCGAATCATATGATTTCAAAATGAATGATAGTGTGCAATTGCCAAGCTGCAAGTTATTATCATGTTTTCAATCGTTACTGTGGCAATGACAGGATTTTGTGAGTAGCGAGTTAACACAAGTGTTCTTTTTTTTGCTGTAAAACTGACAGAAACTCTGTCTAGTTGACTTAGAGGTTTTGCAAAAAAAAAAAAAGGTGAGTTTTTCGGTTTGCAGCAAAAGAAAATACCGATTAATTGACTTGAGTGACATTTTTGTGAAAATAAGGTATTTCAATAACTGACTAATTACCTTTTCATTGACATTAAAGTGAAATTACTGAACCTAAAGGACCCTGGTTAAAAAAAAAAATGCTCATTTAAAAGAGATCATGTCAGATGGACTTAGAGGTTTTTGCATCTGAGCTCTTTATATATTCACTTTTTTTAGAATAGAAACAATTTGATCTTACTACATGATGCAATATGAAACATTTGGGGGTGAATTTTCAGGAGGAAAAAATGTGTGTGTGTGGGGGGGGGGGCTATATGATGAAATGTACCAGTACTAGGTACTGAATAGAGGTAATATGATTTTGGTCGTAACTAACATTTCAAGGTACATTTTGCTAATTCCATTCCAAATGTCATTTGCTGTTTCTCACAGGTCCATGTGAAAAGCGAGAACCTTGCCATCAAGATTTCTCAAGAAATCAATTATGCCAAGAGCCTTTACTATGAACAGCAGCTCATGCTGCCTCCCAGTGAGAATGAGGATAGCTTATTACTAGACTCTTAACTACACTGACCCGCAGGTGTTTCTCACTCATTTTTCAACAGCTACTTCCTTTTTTTTGTTTCTGTGGAAGGACAGTAATAGATCAGCAGAGCGTAATCATCTGCTTAGGCCAGTGTACGGGACGTGCTCACAGCGTGTGGTTTGTTCAGTGATGCAAACTAGTCTAGAGGGGCTGCTGTGAGCTCCGGCAAGCACAGCTTTAACTTGAATATGCAAGCATTTTAAGTTCCTTGCAATGCGTAGAAATAATATACATTTTTTTTATTTTTGTTTTTTGTTTTACAATTGGTGTTTGTTGCTAGATAGGCACAGCTAGTCTGACACTGTACAGTATGTGTTTGTGTATAGATCCTCTATGTACATATATAGGCACACCAATAGGACTATCTGCCATGTATATAGAATGTTGAAATTAATTATATGGTAAGAAATTATTCTTGGATTGCTGTACAAAACTGCCTTTGAAGGAAAGTTAATTTTGCTGTGAATATGTGAGTGGTTGGAGGTTATGATTGAATTGCACTGACACAAATGTAGGGAACTTAAGCTGCTCTCACCATTCACCGGTGACTCAACATTAACACGCACAAACACAACACAACACAACACAGACAACAAATGTTGGAATTACTGATACTGCTTTTTTCACCTCTCCATATGCAGTCCACCCTAAAAAAAATATCTGTCTGTTTCTCATTTTCTATATCCAATTGAATGAAATTAATGAAATGTAAAGTGTGAATGAAAAATTTGATGTTTCTTCATTTTTCTAGTTTCCCTTTTATTCAGTTTCTAACTTAGATCTTTTAAAAGCTCAAGCTTAACATTTGAAACACATTTAACATATTTCAACAAATAAAATGATGGTACTCTGTAGTGAATACGATTATGATTCTCTTGCCTTTGTAGATGTGCTCATACAATCGGCCTAAAGTTTTGTCATTGATATTTTTACATCACATAGAGACAATAATCTGTTATATTTAATTTTCCCCCATCTCAAACATTTCTTATTTTACTCCATTTTAAATTGAACAGTATCATGTCATTGAATGTTTCACTGAATGAGGCGATTCATTTTAAATTACTACAAGTTGTTACCAAAGATCAGACACTACTAATGTTTTCTCTTTTTAGGAGTCACCTTCTTCACTTATCTTAACTGTGTATATATGCTGGTCTATCAGAACAAAACTTAGATTTTTAACTTCTGTGACAGTGCCTCTGAGAACACTGGTCAGTATAGTTTAGTATAATATGAACAATACACCTAATGTGTTTTCTAAGTTGTCTGTTACTGATATGTTATATACAGCACTACAAACTTTGTATAGGGTTGTAGTACAAAGCTGGTTTCCTCTATAACTGCACAATATGCAAAGTAAATATAGTGTGTAATTTTATTTTGTTGTAATATGCAAATGTATAAAGGCATAATAATAAAAGTTACGGATTAACACTATTTGTATTATTGTGTTTTATGCTTCTGATTAGTCTTATCTTAAAAAAAACTGTTCAGAGTTTCTGCTTTGTCTATCAAAAAATATTTCAACATTTCATATGAATAAGATGGGTTTTTTTTTGCTCGCCTTCTCTTAGTGAGATGGATGTTTGAGGGCTACGTGGAGAATAGCTTAACTTTTAAACAATTTCAGTCTTTAGCGGTGTTTTACTCAACCCTCTATTCAGTTCTCCATGCTGTCGGTTAATTTGCGCCAAGTAAAACAGGCGCTAACTAGTTTACACACCATGTTTATTATCGCGAGATGTAAGAATTTAATTTGCTAGTATACTGGGAAATTATATTTTGACAACGACACTGATATGAAGGTATATAAATGAGGGTGTAATATGACAATCTCTGGTATCAAATCTGTGGCGGTATGGTTGTTTAACAGTTCATTTCAATTTTGACAAAGTTTCAACTTTCTTTTTGTAAAATATGACTAAATTACTAAAGACCAGGCAGCTGGTTTTACTATAATAATACCATGGTTACTTTTCATAAGGGATGTTCAGACTACAGACTTTTTTTTTCACGTATGTGACCAGGCTTTCAAAATGGATGCAGGAAAAATGGAGGTGCGTCGTCATTATCATTGTGTGTTATGCATTAAGATGGAAGCAAAAGACAAATTGAAATCTGTCAATTCGAAACCACCTCATGTGGTTTGAATCAGATTTATAAAATCTGATTTTTTGTGCTTTTGGCTCTCCAAACGTTCAAAAACCCATCTGGATATGCAAAAAAGCCTGGATTTTTGTAGGTAGTCTGAACGTGGCCTTACAGTACAGCCTACATTATTCTTCTTGACTGACGGTGTGATGTCAGATCAAAGGTCTTTCCCTTAAGGGCGACATGCTCATTAGTTAAAGATGGATGTGCAGTGGCCACACTGCCCATAACTCTGTGGCCTCCTGCTAACACTATAAGGAGCAACAATGCCTAGTGCTAACATTGTTGTGCCTTATCGATACTCTTAGTACCCAGTTCTACTTTTCCACCTGTGCTGGGTCACATTAAGCTGTTCTTTTCCCTGGGCAAAGGGTTCATCACAGGGTGAGCTGTCTGTCCAACAGCCTACTCAGATTTATCTACTATTTGGCTAACCTTGCTCTGAACTCACCCCCTGAGATTTGAGCTGACTTCTCCAACACACATGCACTCCATGACACAGTTTCGTGTCCTGATCCCATTCTCAACAGTGTCCATCATTGCAGTTCGACATGCCAAAACTCATTCTTCAGTTTTTGTCATTTGAGTTATACAGCATTTTTGGTGATTATTCCCCCAGCCCCGTACATAATTTATTTGATATAGTTCATCAGAAAGCAACTTTTTCCTCTCAGCCAGAAAAGAACAGTTGAATATGTAGAATGAAGAATGTGATGTCAATTGGTAATCACGATTGCAATAGCTCCTTTTAACTGTGCCTGTTGTATGTCAGTTTCGGTCCCCAGTGTGCTTTGATAGCACTCTATTGTCTTCTAATACCGCAGCAGGGATGCACCGCATGGAAAGAATTTGAGGGAGAGACGCCGAAAGAAACAACATCTGCCTGTTGATTTGATTTTATGAGGTTACACAGTCTTAGATCTCGCATCCAAATTGGCAAATCGAGGCGTTGGAGAAAATTGTCAACAGGCACTGAATTACATACCCATCTGTTTGGTGTGAAACAGCTGTATCGAAAGCGAACATAAGTTATTCATCTAGGTGTGAGTGACAAATCTGAATAAAATGACAAGTACTAGATTTGTCTATTAGCCTTCCAGTGGCTGACCCCTCTCCAGTGTGCTTTCCTGTTAAGTGGAGTTAGTGTTATGACAACCCTGCCTAGCGCACAATGAGCTCACGATTGGCTGGCCTGCAGCGGTGGAATGCTGACCATGAAATGCCTGTGAGTTTTGGCAGAGACAGAACAAGCACACTGCCAGGGACCGACACTTCCCTGTTTTCAAACCCACATGAACACTCACAAAAAAACACTGGCCAGGGTTTTTTTAAGATCAGATACTGTTTATTTGAAGTTGTCGTTAATATGAGGATAGACATGCTGGAATTACTTTAAACAAGTCCCATACGGCAAAAAAACATATATTTTTCTGTTCAAAATATATTTCAAATATATGCCAATTAATATGTGCGCTAAACAGCACCGCTTAAGGAAATATATTTTTCAAAATACCATTTTGTTTAACCCAAAATATATTACAAAATGTACTTCAAGGTGCAACACAATACATTTACAATCTTAAAATAAGTTTTGGGTAAATGTAAAAATATATATTTTTTTTAAATATGTTTTGGACAATATTAACATAGAGTATTTCGGTTGAAAAATAAAAAGCGGCCAAAAAAAGAAGAATGAAATTATACATTTATTTTTAACATCTACATTAGCTATTCATTTTGAAATATATTTAAGAATATATATGTATATATATTTGCCGTATGTGTGTTGTTACAAAAAAATGTTCTTAAAATCATTGAAAACCTATAAAACTCCCAAGGGCAAAAAACCCTGATGAAAACCTCAGAGCATTCAACGAACCGTTTCTTTCTTAACTACAAAAGTCTGTGCTCCTAGTTATCACAATAGCCAAGGACCTCTTTCACCTACATGCCTGTGTGCAGTCCAGTATAGGCAACCAAATCCAAATTTCTTCCACGTAAGACATAGTTCTTAGGAAAACAAGCCATCTTGATATGCTGTTCCCAATGACCCTTTCACAGTCTTTATTTGCGTCCACAAAGCAACCGATTGATGTTCCTGGACGTAGTGCTTACTTTGTATGAAAAGTTGGTTTTGAAGATTTTTCAGTCAAGCTGTTCCTGAGTTTAAGTCCGTCCTTTGAATGTGTTCATACAGGTATAGCTTCCTGAAAACTTATGGATCTCTTCCAGGGCAGACTGTGGCAAAAGGCTGAGAAGAAAGAAGAAAATAAAATGAAGTTATATGTAAACCTCACTTCCCTGATCTCAAGAGATGCTTCCAAGATTGTAAATGGTCTTTAGCCTCCTTGTTAGAGTGCCCGCCTCCCGCGCCAGTGGACCCGGGTTCGAGTCTCGCTTAGAGTGGGTGGTTTGAACAAGAGGGGTTACACTTGTACATTTGTACTTTCAATTCAAATATTACAGTGCTCATGATAACTTTCGTTAACTCTACAATAAGTAAATCCACTTCACCAGCTAATTATTCTTCGACAGCAAGTCCGATTTCTACAACACTGACAGTCTCACCTCTTAAGGATGACAAGAAAGTGCATGGTCCATGGCAGGACAACGAAGGCAGTGTTGGTCCTAACTGCATCCACAGTGCGCTCGGCCACCATCTCAGGATTCAGAGGAGGAAACAGCTTAGGGAACCTAACAGATGATTTCATGAGTTATGGCTCGCTTTAATTCCAACTAAGTGTTCGTGTTTACCAACAGCAGCAGCTCTTTACCTCACTCTCATGCCCTGGAACATCTCTGTGTCAGTATGGAAGGGAAGCACTGTGCTGCAGTCCACTCCAGGGCAGTCCAGCAGGCCTAGCGTCAGGCTTTCCATGAAGGCATAAGAAGAGGCCTTGGACGTGCAGTAGTCGATGGCTCCAGGGATGGAGGAGAGGGAGAGAATGGAGTTAATGCACACCACGTGGCCGTTGCACAGCTCCAGCATGCGAGGCAGAAATGCTTTCGTGGTCTGTGGGAGAGACAGACACAATTACGCATTGTTCTGTTCCCTCAACCATCTTCTGGAAAATCCAACAATAACAATGAAAGCTTCAGAACTTCGGGGTCAAGAATGTGTTAATTGTCTAGGATTCTCTAGACTACCTTTGGTGAAAGTCAACAAGCATATTTTGAGCGGCTCAGGAGAAATATGAGCCTGCATTCAGTGTTTGATCTGAATTCTCTGCAAAACTATTTAAAACTGGCATTCTGAAAACACCATGTGTTTGAAATTAGAGCAACGGTATATTACAGCAATCCTCAGCTTGAGCTACTACTGCAGCTGAAGCCTCAGATGATCAGCTCTTGTTCTCATTGACTATGAATGTGTCCTAAAAAGCATGACTGTGTAGCCTAGTCCGTTTCCTTTGAAATATTTAACTTTTACTATTCCCCTAGTTCTTTTTGGATCATTTCTTTGCTTTTGTTTGTGAATCTTTCTTTTTGTCACTGACTGTTTTATGTGAGGAATGTTGTGTTACTTTTTCTCTCTTGGCAAAAACACACTTAAATGAGGAGGAACGTTTCCAAGAATTACAGCATGCCAAGTGACTTAACTTTAAGTCACTGAAAAATGTTCTGCAAAACACAAAGGAGTATCTAGAGTTCATGTTTGGTTCACAGGGGGGTTACTGTAGTATGGCTGCGCTATAATAAATTGACAGTCATGAGTGTGGCGGGTAAGTCAAGAAATTGATTAGTCTCCTACCCAGAACTGTCCAAGTGTGTTTATGTGCTGAGTCTTCAGGAGTGCGTCATCGTCACTGTCCATTAGACTTTTCCCATGAACAACAGCTGCGTTATTGACTAGAATGGTGACATCGCCAACCTGTGTGAGACCACATGGCATCAATTTAGATTTTATAGAAATGACTTAGAAATGATCATTTTATCTCTGTTCCAAAGAAAAGGAAAAATAATGCATAGAATAATTTAATAAAATAATTTAAAAATATAATAATAATAATGTAAATAATATAAAATAATGTAAATGAAGAACAACATGGTACCACAATAGATATCAAAGCAGAAAAAATATAATAAAATATTTTAAAATTAAAATTAAAAAATAACAACAACAACAATAAAACAAAAATAGTATAATAAAATAATATAAATTTTAAGCAACAATATTGTACCACAATAGAAAACATTTTTTTTTTTAAAAATCAAACAATTATTATAAATATTATATTATATTATATTATAAGGCCATTGTTTAATCTAGGAAACGACGTGATACCACAATAGATACCAAAGCATAAAATATAAACATAATAATACTATAAATAATATAATATTAAATAACTTATCCAATTATTTAATTTAGGAAACAACATGAACAGAGGTCTTTTGCAACGAAATTACTATTTTTGGGGGTCTTTGGCATCAAAAGATTTGAAAATACATAGCCCAGCCCCTAGCGGCCACAAAGGGGGCACTAGTGAGCACCCTTCTGACACCCTAAATGAGGCACTTCACAGTCTTGTGGATCGGTGGACCTGAGCAAAAGCCATAAGTTTAGCTGTTTGAGACAGGGTCATTCTTTTCAAAGTCCTTTTGGTTATAACATCCTTTAAGAAACAAGACACGCAGAGTGTAAGTATACCTTTTCCCTGAGCACTTTGGCCTGCTGGTACACCTCCTCTCTGTTGCCCACATCGCACACAAAGTAATGACACTCTGTTCCAGTCATAGAGATCTCCTCACAGGTCTCCTTTAAACATTTTTCTGTGCGGCCCCACAAAATCACCTGAGGGAGAAAAGATATGATTGGTTTAAACTAAAGCAAAGGCATCATGCACACTGTCCAAGACAAGAAGAGGAATTTTTACATTGTGAGCTGAGGGACAACGCTCTCCAACTCTATGATGCATTATGCCTGATTGCTACACATTGATGTATGCGGAGTTCTCTAAGGAGTTACTGAATAAAGTATTTCCTTATCGTATTATTGTACACAAGGTTTAGGGAGAGCGAGTGAGAGTGATAGAGGACAGGGTCAGGCTGTATAGGTCGGTTCACGCTCTGGCTATTAGATCCATCACTCAGCAAGGTCAGCAAGAGGTAATGAACACAAGCATGAGCCCGTCCCCTCCCCATCCTGTCAATCTCAATCTACCTCATAAACAAACATACACACATAAAACGGTCACATGTTCTGACCCTCTGAGGACCCCTTCAGTACTCAAGGCTTTAGTGTGGGGAAATCTCACAAAACCTGTCAAGAACATGTCCGGGTCACCACAGAGGAAAAAAAGAAAGAAAAAAATGTTCTTAAATAAACGATTAACCATTATGTTTTTTGTTTTGTTTTGCATTGTCACAGTCCATTCCACAGCTGTTCCTAGTGTTATGTGAAAACATCTCATTCTCTTTACAATTTAATGTATTGTTATAATCTTTTGCATTACAGTAAAATACCTCTTGCGCATTTTAATTGTATTTCAGTCATACTAATAAATAAATGTTAACACTTTACAGTAAGGCTCATTGGTTAACATTAGTTAACATGAACTAATGATGAACTGCACTTTTATACAGCATTTATTAATCTTTGTTAATGTTAATTTCAACATTTACTAATACATTATTAAATTCTTGTTAACATTAGTTAATGCACTGTGAACTAACATGAACAACCGTATTTTCATTAACTATCGTTAACGAAGATTAGTAAATACAGTAACAAATGTATTGCTCATGGATAGTTCATGTTAGTTAATACAATGTTTAACTAATGAACCTTATTGTAAAGTGTTACCAAAAACAATTTATAAAATAAAATAAAATCCAGGGTGTTTCCCTGCCTATGGCCCAAGATGCATCCCCATGACCCTACATAGGACAAGCGGATTAGAGAATGGATAAAAAAAAATAAAATAAAATAGAAATATAATAATAAATAAAATAAAATAATCCATCCAAAGCGTTGCCATGTCTGAGATGCTAGGATAGACTTCATCATCCCCACAACCCTATGTAGGACCAGCAGTTTAGAGAATGGATAAAATAAAATATTGACACAATGAAATTAAAAATGGCTTAAAAAATATTACTTTGGAAGAAAGAGAGAGTAAAATAGGGCAAGCAAGCAACAGATGTACTGAGTGACATACTGGCTGACTCATGTCCCACCAATGTCACAAACAGCACATGGTGAGTGTCCCATTATCAGTAAAAGTTCAAGCAACAGAGCCACCGGGATAAGGAGGGGCAGCCCAATGCCCCCTCATTAGTGCTGGCCCAGTGGGGTCAGGCATGGGCCAAAGCCCAGCTGGGAGTATGAAAGTACCAGCCTCTATTCACCTTTACCTTTGTAAACTTTGTAGAATTGATGAACTTTACACAGTTATTGAACTCAAGAGAATCAACACAGAACTGACTTCAGATGAATAATGACTCTATTGTCCTTTTAGAGTTGCTTTACAGCAGAATTGAAGTCTGATTAAATCACTGATCATTACGTTCCTGCTCGTTAATGTAAAGTTGCTTTGAACAATCTGTATTGTACAAATAAAGGTGACTAGATCTTCATAACTATCGATGTATGTTTTGGTATGATTTTATGCTGTGTCAACTCATAGACTTGCGCAGTAGATTATAAGGAAAAATTTTCATCCTATTTTAATCCCCTCACCAGGGAAATAAAAGTTAAATACATAATTAATCAATATATAATTGAGGGCCCCTTACTTGGGTCTGCTTGACTTGACTTTCATACACAGCATCGGCTCATTTGGCTTTGCATTCGATTCTTTTCCGCTGGGAATCAGCCGTAAGAAGCCCACACAATAACACAAATGACATCATCAGGCCTGCTCTGCAAAAGCTGGCTGACCTGCCAATGAACTTGGTTGTGGTAACCAATCTGCAAGGTGCTTCTCTGCCTACTACACCCCCTTGCAAATGATCCATTCACACACCAACACACGTTGACACACACGAATGCAGCACACACGCATTCACTCCTTCACACGCACACTAAAGTAGAGCAGCTATTCCTGACACTTGATGCTTGGACTTTAGTGATATTGAGGGTTTTACTCTAGTCTTGGAAGGAGAGATATAATGACATTTTAAATTCATTGCCAATAATCATAATAAATAACATGATATTTGACGGTTCATGCTGGATTTTTTATTTATTTTTTTGTCCCCTCGCACGTCACTGGAAGGTTAAAGAGTCACACATGATTTGAGTTCAACAAAACAGGCTTGCCTGTCAGCAGCCCATTGTTGGGCATTTGTAAAGACATAAAAGCTTAGGAAACACCTGTGTTTGTGTGCAAGAAGAAAATGAAACAGAATTTAAGGTTTCACATGAGGGCAGACGAAGGTCACTGTGGACTACACTGACTGAAAAAACCCACACTGCCCCTTCAGAACAAACTCGACCATTTCAAAATGTAGTAAGCCTCTTTACATAGCCAAAACGGCGAGTTTATGGCTGTGTGAATAAATGAGGTTAACACAACCCTTACTGGTCCAGTTTGATCGTCTGTAGCCTAACGCTGAAATGATAGACAAACCGACGAATAATGTTTTAGTAAAATGTCTTTCTCACATTTTTACAGCTTATTCTTTGCCTTTTCACTTTTCTTTCCCCACTTTATTCATTATTTTATCCGTCTAAAATTGAGCTCATATTCTAACCTGTTGCCAAATACACGCTAACAAACAGAAGTCGCGTTCGCCAGAGGCTGTTACCATAACAACAGTACGCTGCTCACGCGCTATCCGTTACGATTAGCGTCGTGAGTTACACATAGATAAAGTATGACCTCACAATGTATCGTTTTATTAAAGATCTGATCAGAAATGTATCACAAAGCTTAAGTGTTTTTCTTAAAAAGTTTTCCGGTAATTGCCGTGTTAGAATTTTTGCTGCGCGAGACGAGACTCGCATTGCGCATCGGAAATTATGCACAATGGTTTTTTTTTTTTTAAATAAATAAATAAATAAATAAATAAAAATAAAACCTAAAAAGCTGAAATACCTTAGTACAGGCATTCTTTGGAAGTCGTATAATTTGTCAAAATAGAAAGCATTCAGAAATATGTTTGCATTACGAAGAGCACAATGAGTTAACATCGTAAAGAATTGCATTACACGGAATAAAAACGTGAACGCAGCAGGTAAAGCGTTACCTTTCTTGCTCCTTGCTTGGCAAACTCTTTCGCCAGGTGACGGCCGATTCCTCTTCCACCTCCAGTGATGAGCACCACATCAGCGCGCAGATCTCTGCGCTTCTGGCGCGCGAAGCGCACGATCGCCCTCAATACACACAAGAAGATCTGGAGAGGAAAAAGCAACGCGCATCCCAGCACCTTCATCTCCATGATGACTTTTAGACAGTCCACGCTTTCTACCGAGTAAAGCAAACTCGTTAACTTGTCAGCTGCTGTCAAAAAGTACTGAGAAGCTGGTCCTGCTCTCCTGGTCTGTAAGAAGTTGTCCCTTAAAGTGGTCTAACAGAGGAGGTCCATCCGCGTGCCAAGTGCCTTACCTATCCACGAATGAAGAGCTGTCACATGTGAGACGCCTCTCTCCGACTCTCTCTCGCTCTTAACGCGTGGAGAAGAAGAGAGTCTCCGTGCGCTTTATCTCAAGAGGCGGGACAGGACTCTTGCAAGTGTCGTCCGAAGATTGAGAGAGATCGTTCGTGAAACATTTATTCATCATTTATGCGGCACTGTTATCCTCTCATTATAAGGGAAGTCATGCTGGTCACTATTAATGACTTAAAGGGGCTCATCGCTCTACCAAACGCGCGCGAACGTTTTGAGGAAAGAAAACGCGACATTTATTTACAAAATGTCTGCAATTGAATGCTATACTCATCGAGTTTGAAAGAGTGAAAAAAAGTTGAATAAAATAACATACTTTGATTCTGAAGGTTAATTAAGCAATAACGAGAAGGAATTTTGATGTGGCCTTCGAGAGGAGACAGAAATCTCGAATTTCGAGCAGAATGAATGACTGAATAAATGACCAAACCGAGTCATGCTGGAAATATGGCGGCAAACGACTTGGTTGTGAATGGTAATTAATTAGCGATGAAAAACTTATAAACAGCTAATTTAAAATTAATCTTTAACGGAGTGCTTTATGTAAAACAAATAATGGTTAAAGATGGGTAAAGTAAAAATCAAAATAATGTAAAATAAATGTAGCTAAAATATAATAATAATAATAATAATAATAATAAAAGTTCAGAAAACATCTGTATGAATGAATGACGTTTCCATTTTCTTCCTAGCAAACGCAAGGTAGGCTGGAACGCCGCTTGGCCAAATTTGAGGACTCGAACACGCGCAGATGCGAGGTTCATTCTGATTGGATGAGGCGCGTTCGAAGCCGATGTCAAATGACTAGAAGCTTCTTGACAACCTGAAGCGTTCATTTAGGTTAGAATAATGAACTGGGTTGGGCGGAAGATTTGTTTATTGTGTAATAATCAATTGGATTGTTTATTGAAAATGGGAAAATCTCAAGTCTGTATGGATTTCAGCAGAAAAAAAGAATTAGCAAGGGGATTTCAGAATTCGACTTTATTCATTATCAAGTGTAGCAACACACCTTGTTCATTGGTATTCCATTTTCTCTGCAGAAACAATGACACTGCACTAGAATGCATTACATAACTGTTTGAGGAACATCTCAGTGAACACCAGTCAAAAGGGTTTACTGGCTTTTTTATGTATTAAAAAGGTGTTCGGTCTGTAGATCTACACTGTCATCTAGAGGTCATATGCAGTAGGTGAATCTGATCCTCAGCTTTCAATAGTTTCAGCTCTGAAAGCGAGTGAGTGATTTTGCACTCAACAGCTCGGGTATATTAAGGGACAACATTAATGAAATGACATTACAATAAGCTGTTTAGAATGATGAAAGCTGTAATGTATGTCCAGGATTATCTGTATGTGGGCCAACCCATTCCACTTCACTCTAATCCTTTTCTGCAACGCAGCTGTGCACAAATACAATGTAGAAAATGAAGTCAAAGCATGAATATGTCACTGTATTGTGACAAAACAGGTGCGGAACGAACTGAGCTGAACTGTAGTCACATGGATGGGGTGGTCAGGGTGGGTTGAGCTTATCGTTCTGATTCTGAGCACATATTTCTCTGCTGCAATCTCAGTCCTGGATTATAGCGTAGCTGCTGGACAGCGAAAGAGATGGCAGAGGAGCTGACATAGCATCATCATAAAGGGTACTAATGAAAAGCGCTTCCCATACTGCTCATGTTAACTCCAGAGTCAATGACAACAGCAGCATCATCAGTGAGGGTCCAAGCATGTCCTCAGCAGAATCGGCAACTGAAAGTGATTCAACAATCATTGTGAGAGTTTAGACTGTAGAATATCGTAGGATATTTTATGTGTAGGATGTTTTTGTGCCTTACTGTTCTGATTTTTTGTCTTCTTCTTGATCCTGGGATTTTCTGTTCAAACAAAAAATGTAGCTTCAGTTAAAACAAAATGCATCGATAAAAACACAGAAAACAGAAAAAACAGAGAAATATGTAACCTCAGTATTTTTGTTATGCTGAGCTTGCTGATATTCTGGTCATTGTGGACCTATACTGACACCTAGTGGTGTGGATGCACCGTCACACAAAAAAGTAAGTTATTAGTTACTGATGCCATTGTAGGCATGCTCTACTTGGTTTCGACCGTGATTCCATTCCACAAGCAAAAATCTCCAGTTAGGATATCAAAATTTGTGTAGTATTTGCTGGTCATGTGATCTCAACATGGCAGCTGCCGAGTGGCTTCCAGCTTTGTGTAAAATTAAACAGCTTTCGTTGACATGTCGAGTGAAACAGCTTTTCATATGAGAAAAAACAGGGTGGGAGTTGATTTTATTAAATCATATACTGCAATATTCCATAAAAATATAAGAATTGTCCATTTTGATTTCATGGTGACTTTAAGCTACGGATGTGACATGAGACTTCTTCAGTGAGTGTACACGATTTTAAAAATATTTATTTATGAATGAAACTTTTTAATGAGGAAAAATATTAGTGGGTGCAACTTTAAGTCGGTAAATGTCCCCCCCCCCCAAAAAAAAACATTATTTTCTCACCCTCGAGGTGTTCCAAATCTGCATGAATTCTTTCATCTCGTGAACACAAAAGAAATTATTTTGAAGAATGTCTTTATTGGTTAACCATATTCTTCAAAATATCTTCTTTTGTGTTCAGCAGAAGAAAGAAATTCATACAGGTTTGGAACAACTTGATTGTGATGACAGAATTGAAATTTTTGGGTGAACTGTCCCTTTATTGTTATGCTTGTTGGTTTTAAAAATTGACCACTGACTATGAGTCTACTGATCAAACACTGTGATGTCTTTTGGAAACAAACAGATTACAGCGATTGAATCTCACGGAACAGTATGGGGCATTTAATTACTGAGTACAAACAAAACACTGTGAGAAATAAGGATGTTTGGGAATGGTTTGAACATTTTTAAGGCATGCGAGTGCTGGATACAGAGTGTCAGATGTGGATCCAGCATTGTAGAGCATACACATCTTAGGTAGAAACTAAACAGTATGAGGCATCTAAGTGTTGGCTGCAGACCACTTGAATTGCTTGTGTTGCATCAGGTACTGACCAAATACTATGAGGCGGGTGTGGGTGTTGGTAGATCCCAAAGGGTTTTGAACCGTGCAGCGGTACATAGAGCCGTTGAGCTCAGCTGGGACTCTGTCCAGAACCAGTGCTTTACCGAATCTCTCTTCACTTCCATCCAGCAGAGGTCCTCCCACACGTGTCCATGTGAACAGAGGCTCTGGAAACACTTCATTCTGCAGCACAAAGAGAAAGTCCAAATATAAAACATTGAGCGTGGTTACACTCAGCAACACTTGCATGTATAGTATATATTTTTCTGCACTCAAGTTGAAAAATTACAAACAAAGCTAAAATATTTATAAGAGTAGCTTGGGAGACCTCTTTTTAATAATTGATATATATTTACTAAACACTGTTGGCAGTGTTCATTTGCTCATATATTTTATACTTCAGGAGAATATTAAACAAGTTTCAAAAGAAGCTCTCAAAGACATTTAAGGTCTACTATAAAACATCAAAAGCAACTCAGTTATTTAGTTCAACATTTCCGAAAGACATTGGTAGGCATTATAATTGTTAAATATTAGCGGTTGCCAAATATAAAACAACATGCCGTGCATTCAAATTCGAGTAGTCATATTTTGCTCATACAAAAACATGAATCACTGCTCCTGTTAAGTTGCATTATTTACAAATATTCTAGACACATTTTCTTTCATGATTGTACCGCTTTGGGCCCCATTTGGAATCCCTCCACTTTGATGCGAACCGTGTCTCCCACTTTCGCTCTGCTTGGAGCCACCGAGAGTTTCGGGCCTTTTGGAGCAGCTTGTAAACAGTGAGAAATTAAAGCATTGTCATATGAGGAAGTGAGTAAAGGTGTTTTATTCTATACTATTTGTATTCTACACAAATAGTATATTAGTTTAAATGAGTTCATTAGTTTATATTAGTTCACCCCACAATTAATTTTATTTATTACTCACCATCATGTTGTTCCAAACCAGTAAGACCTTCGTTCATCTTCGGAACACAAATTAAGATATTTTTGATGAAATCTAATTTTGATGAATTTTAATTTTGGGGTGAACTAACCCTTTAATGTCAGCCATAACATGAAAACAATTATATATAGGCTACATATTATGGCTGCCATAAAACTTCTATACAATTTTATCTGATAATATCTTTTTGAAATAGTTTTAAAGTGAATGCAGGCATCACAACATTAGAATGTACAATATATGAAAAATGGATAATCATTTTTAAATTTGCTAAACAATAAATCTAACAGTGTGGTTAAATTTGAAAATTAGGTGTTAGATGATTGCAAAGGTAATCTAAATGTAAGAACAAGAAAAATGATGGACCTATATGGTACTGATATACTGTGCACCCCTAATAAACATACATAACAAACAGAGCCCTCAGTAACTCTATATGGTAATGTTTATAAGCTGACACTCACAGAGCGTAACCTCTGCCTTCATGGGCATGGATAGAGCCGGGTGCTTGACTTCACAGCTGAACAGAGCCTCATTGTCCAGTTGTGGGTTCAAGTGCCAGGTCAGCATTGCTTGGACCTCCATAGTACCATCATGAAGCTCAGACTGCGTATGGTTGAAATAGTACAGTGGGCTTGAGCTCAGCACCCAGCGGGGAAACTCTCGGCTGATCACAGTCTCTGGGATGACCTCCGTGGTGGGACTGGGTTCCTCCTGGCCAGGGGCTCCAGACGTGTAGCTGCGCTGGGGCCGGTCCTTATCCAGACGTACCGGTTCGCTGTAAGGGCCCAGGAAAGAAAGAGACTTCTGCACTTTTGTATCGTCCAGCTCTCGGCTGATAAGCGGTTGGTTATCCTTGGCAGAAAGCAAGCCTCTGTTTTCCACTTTCTCAGAGGATGTGAAAGGATGGACTTCAATAAGTTCCCCATCCCTCTTGAAGTACACCTGAGTTTTTGGGAAGAAATAATTACGAAGCAGCTAAAACATATCACCATTTAAATAACGTCTGCACACGTCTTTTTTAAGTTTTAATTTACAGCTTGTACATTATTCTTCTACTAACCACAGGGGCAGGTTTTCCTCCAGTTACAATGCAAACAAGCGTGAAATTTTGAGCCTCGTAGCGATTGAATCGAGCTGGCTGATTTGCTGCCTCAACAGATATTGATTTTGGTGGAGCTGAGAAAGACAAAGACATTAAAAACTCATTATAAATCGATAGCGTCACTACAGAAATTCAAAGAGATAAGGAGAGATGACAGAGCAGCATTCAAAGTAATTATTAGTATCTTTCCCTCAAGGGCACTTTTGTGCTTCAGACCGCAAGCTAGGAGATCCTCATTTAATGAGCTTTCAGTTTATAGGCAAAGTCCATTAGTAGGCAAGATTTATATCACAATAGCACAATCTCTTGATTTAAGTCAGTAAAATTTTTATGATGATTTCTTAGCTGCTATTAAATGAACTCTACTTTGTGTCTCACTTACTCGTCACGGCAAATTACTGCTGAAATTTATTAATTTACAAGTGCATGCAGAGGGAAATTGCATTAATACCCTGCTGAATTCACAGATTTTCATGGGCTTGAAGGCACACGTAGAGGCAAGTAATAAAGAGAGATGTGACTGAGAATTTGAAATCTTGGTTATGGTATTACATTTGGGCCACATTGTTGTTAACCTAAAAAAAAAAAACTGCTTAATGAAAATAAGCCTCTTTTTTTAGTAGTTAATCATGAATTTCCTATTATCATTATTACGTTTGATAATCTTTAAAAGCGCTCAATGGACTTCAATGATTCCGGTTAAAGAAATAGTTCACATAAAACAATTTGAATTCGATCTTTTACTCACCCTCATGTAGTTTCAAACCTTTTGTTCTATTGTGGAACACTAAAAAGATATTTTTGTTCATACAATGAATGTTTTCAAATGAATTTTCTTCAAAACAATCAGTGCTCTGCAGAAGGAAGAGTCGTATAGGTATATAACAACACGAGTGTGAGTAAACAAAAACAGAATTTTCCTTTTTGGGCGAACTATTCCCTTTAAATTCTGACATAAAAGGCAGTCACTAACAGTTATAATGGATTTTATATTACTGCACCCACAGCATTTCTTTAACTATTTAATCAACAATGCATCAAAATTTTGAACCTACACATGACATTAAGAGTGATACTCCCAGATGCCAAGACCACTCTCTCTCTTGATGCCCTGTCATAGATCCCCACATGGCATTCATATGGTCCATCATCTTCCATCTGAACCTCAGGGAGCCTGGGAACATTGAGGAACAATCTGTCTAAACACATAACAGCAGTCATAAAAATAGCACGGTACGTGCTGAGAGGAAAGCCAAGTAATATCCCCCATAAACTGTGCTCTGCTGGGTATAACTATAACCTGACAGTTGACTGGTAAACAAGGTCCTCTCTTCTGCGAAAGTCCTCCATGTGAGAAAAATTGGTGTTGTACATGGCGTCGTAGGTGAAAATCTTCTGTTTTGAGGTTCCACCTTCTGTCACCTGTGAAAACAATGACAGTATATTCTATCATCAAGTGATCAGGGTAAAAGTTGAGAGAAATTATTGTTTCCATATTTATAGTAAATGCTTGATTATCAGCAAAAATGCAGTTTAAAATGTGTAAATGTGCCACAGTTGGACTAAAATCATGCTTAAAAGTGGATGAATTTCATTGTATAAGATGACAAACTCCGGAATTAAAGCCAGCTCTTGTCTCAGGACTAACTTTACTTTTTTGAACCATTTTCTCAATGACTTTTAACCAACTGCTGTCAAACTCATTTTTAGTGGAAGTATGAAGTATGGACATGATCCATTAACATTTTACAATGCCATTTACATTTATGCACTAATATTTCAGTTGATGTTAAGATTACATTTACATTTTTTTCAGCTCATACATTCCACTGAAACCAAATGACTTTGGCGTTCAATATTTTGTTGTAATTTTGAAAGATATAATAGATTAAAAAAATAGCTGATGTTTTGATTCTACGATTTACTCACCCTCAAGCCATCCTGTGTATATGACTTTCTATTTTCTGATGAACTCAATCAGAGTTATATTGATAAATATCCTGACGCATCCAAACTTTATAATGGCAGTGAACGGGACCAACGAGTTTGAAGCTCAAGAAAGTGCATCCATCCATCATAAATGTACTCCACACAGCTCCGGGGGGTTAATAAAGGCCTTCTAAAGCGAAGCGATGTATTTGTGTAAGATAAAATATCCATATTTAACAAGTTATAAAGTCAGACAACCTTCTGTAATCAACTTACGAAGAAAGTGTAAAGCTTATCGCAGTTCAAAATATTTATGCAACGCCCTACGCCTCTCGTATTCAACTTACAAAAAAAGCATAACCGTGGCAACGTAACTCGTCATTCACTGCCATCATAACTCTGATTGTTTTCATCAGAAAGTCATATACACCTAAAACGGCTTGCGGTAGTTTTCATTTTAAAGTGAACTAATCCTTTTAGTATCCAGTGTTTTAGGCCACTATTAGCATGTGACCTTTATATCATTTTCAGAGGAGGAGAGACGCAGCAAAGCTGATCATTTATGATTTTCTGAGTTATTAAATAAGCATATGATACATTGCAGAGTTTTATTTAAAATGTCATGGAAATGGGTTGGCATGCTGATGTGTTTTGATTGAATGTTTCATCCGTTAGCTCATCAATCCTGCCACACTTATGGCTCTGTGTGACGACAAAATGAAAACAGCTTGTCCTAAAATCACTGAGGCATTCAATCTTAATCCTGAATATATTTTCATATTTTTGACAGCTTCTGTTCTCACAACGTCAGTTTGCCAACAGAACAACAACCTAAAAGAGTTTGAAAAATTGCAAAAACTCGCACACCGAAAAACAAATGATAATTTTTTTCCCCAGGATGCTGAAATAAAGGGCGTATCGTGCAAAGATGAAGCTCGGACCCCACTTACCCGGAACCACACAATCTCTCGTAAGTTGCCATCCGTCCTGAAATTGCACTTCAAAGTCACTGTGTCCCCCATAACCACAGGAGGGAGAGGCTCAATAGAGACGGTTAAATAACCTGGAAAAAGATAGCAATGTCACTTCCTGAATGCTTTATTACATTCTCAAATTGCACAGTCCTTCTTTAAAATCCCATTCAAATTACCAGCAATGAGCCCCAGCAAAATTACAGTGCTCCCCTCATTTGTGAAACCATTAAGTCATAAGTTAGCAAAACCGAGTGCTTTTGAAGAACCCAATATAAACCTCCCCCAAGAGAGGTCATGCCGCAACGACAGTGAAATTATAGTATATAATGAGGTCTTGATCCAAGTTGTGAATATTTCAGATCAAAAAGCATCACTGCAAAAACCAATATGATGTTGTGAGAAGTTCACATAGTTTCAGTGCTATCTTTCATTAATGTTTAATCTCCTCACTACAACAAATAACAGACTTTCATCAGAGCACATCTGACAGGTATCTCAAATTATCTATTATTTAACAAACTCTCCATGTAATGACAGAACAATTGTTCTAAAAACAATGTCTATATTGGTTAAAAATGATCCAAAATCAAATTTTGAGCAATAACCAGCCCGTGCTCAAAACGATCTCCTTACCTTCGCTCAATTCACAACGGTAAGCTTGTAATAATGTTTTCTAATTTGGGTGGTTCTGCTGGGTTTCCGAGAGAAATTCGAGCATTCAGCCGTTCATCTTTGCGTCATTATGTCACGTCAGTTTACATTAAGAAGGAGTACCCGCTCGTAGGCTGTATGGCATGTGAGGATGCTCCAGGCCAGGGATCATAGCCTTTTCTCACAGCAGTTGCAATAATTAAACGAATCATTTTGATGGCGGATTGTCTGACAAATGGACAATTAGAGATTAGACAAGAGAAATTGAAATCTACAGGTAACACTAATACACACTAAATACGCATAGTCACACAATACTGATGTTAACAATAATTTGAGAACATAGTATAACAATAATAATTTTAGTACGGTTTGATGTGATATGAGCTAAGTGATCGTTAGATTTAATCACCATTGGCAGCGCAATTTATTGTAATGCTTTTTTTCTCAGTTGGTCAGAACAAAGGTAGCAGATTTGTTACTTATTCAGATGACATTTTCCAGTGAAAATTCTTATTTTGGCCATACTTCCAAGATGATCTGTGATTCCGAAGTACCGATACAAGATCCACTGGTGCAGTGACTGACAGCCACACATCTCCTCAAAACATTAGATTCATCTGTGCTTAGGAGCCGTGCCGATGCACAACCCACGTAAAGATGATAATTCTGCAAATAAGTGCAATTGCAAGTTTCGAACAGAGATGGCAAAACTCACAAACTGCAGCTTTAATTGTTCCAAGTATCAAACAATTGTTTCCTAATCACTTCTATGGTAAACAAAACAAAACAAATATAGTAACAAAATAAAACTAAGCAAAGAAAAATACCCTGTAAAATAAACTATAAATAACGCTTTATAATATAGGCACAGCTATGCCTACATTGCTGTCTAAATTGTCTGTTTTGCAAAAAATGTTCCTATTTCACTTCTTTGATGAAATGAAACAAAACTAAACACAACAAAAGTTAAGAATCAAAGCAAAGTAAAAGTAGCTAAAGTGAAACAAAACTGAAGAAAAAGTAAACGTGCACAAAAAACTAAGCAACACAAAAATACACTAGAAATGCTACACCACAAAAAAAAGGTAAAGTAACAAAACAAAGCAGAACGAAAAGAAGCAACGTGAGACAAAACACAAAAGCAAAGCAAAACTAAATACACTACACTATACATCAAACACCCATCTGTTTGCATCTGTCTAGAATAGATTTGAAAAGATGTTGCACACACACGCATTGTTCAGCGCATTACAGTATTACATAATGTCTGTCACAAGGACAGATTCTTTGTGTAGTTTGATGCCTCAAGAGCTAGAGCTACATTTCATCTCTTCCACATCTTCCATCCATCACTACTGCCAGAGCTGTGTCCCAGTCCTAATAAAGAGAAGGGGCTTAGTTTACAATTGTTACTCAAATTTTCACCAACATCAGACAGAAAGCATGAAATGCCTCTGTATCCTGAACAACCGTGTCTTGCTGAGTGCTGCAGTTCCATTGAAAGTGTCACCATATACCGAGCGCAGGCATCAGAGTGGGAGGCAATCGGCCTATAATCTGTCACAAATTCACTGACCTACAAAATCCCACTGCTCCACCGTATTGGTTTTTTTTTAACTGTGACGTCAGTGAATGGATTATTTTTTTTTTCGGTGTGTTTTTCTTCTTTCCCTAATCCATGGTATTTTTCTCCATCAACCAAGTGATTCTGTAGGATGCCCCACATGCAGCACAGGACACTGTCTGGCATGTCCTGTGATCCTCAGGCAGTTACTTCATCATGTCGTCATTTACTGAGCAAATGCTACTGTCCTTTAGGAGGCTTAGTGAGTGGAGACCATGTTCATTTTTAGGGGCTTATGACAGTACCACTCCACATAAGCACATTTTATAGACTGAAGTAATCTTGGAAATCGGAGAAAATCAATCTCAGGTCGAATTTCAAAGTTGGCAGGGAATGTTAATGGTGATGTGCAGGGATTAGTTGGGTCAACTGAGATGATTTAAGTAATCGGTTTGATTATGTAAACATGCATAAAAGCATATCGAAAGTTAGAGTGTATTAAAGATGTTCAGCACGCTAACGTAAGAAGGATTACCATTTGTGTTATCTATATGAAGATGATAAATGAATGACGCAATCTGAAACCTTTACATGAGAAATTGATCAAAAATGATTGCTAGGTAAACGTACACAATTCGGGAGAAATGCCCCCCTCACACCCATCTTCACAATAATGTTCAATCGATACGGTACTCTTAAACTTTTATATTTGGTTGGCACCAATCTTTCACATTTAGTTACATCTTTTCTATAACAAACTATTCCATAATTGAAATTTAACTTCCAATTCTGTCAACTTTTCACTCCAAATTTTATTAAACAATAGCCGGGTATCATCCTATGATGTACATCCTGAATATGAAATATGTTGCAAAGCCTCGGATGGAAATCATATCTAAATGCAAACGCTTTCAAGGCTTAAAGTTAAACTGCATTCATATCATTATAAATAAAGAAACACTGCTAATGATGCATTTCCCAAAGTCTCTGTACCACTAATATGATCTGACTGGTGACATTAAGTGCCCGACTCAAAGGAATGAGACATGACATGATGCTAGCCAGCATTATTGAGTTACAGTAAGGAGTTGCAATTACTAATTCATGTCCAGAAATGCGCTCTTTCTATCTCATGCAAGCATAAGCACGAAGGAAAGCAACTGTAATCACCCAAAAACGCAAAACTATTATATATTAGCTTGCTCTTTGATATTCCTGCACTATTGTTCTGCAATAATTGACCTTTCATTATTTCAGAGTGCAGTTAACCCTTCATAAAACTGGGTCAGGACAAAAGATTAAGCTTTATCCCCAAAATAACCACCCATCAAAATCATTACACAAGTGCACCTGAGTTTAAAGCACAAAACACCTCAATAGTGCATTGTGTGGACATAACTTACTGAAGGACATAGAGTGCTTTAGGTGGCTTGGCATTGAGATACAACTAAAATCTTTAAAACTGTTCGGTATAAAGTTAAGGACATGCATTCAGTCCAACTCCAAAGCGTGATACTTGATTTGCAGGAAAAAAAAAAAAAAAAAAAAAAAAAAAAAACTATCAAAATGGCATGACTTTATCACATTTGCAGTTGTTCTCAAAACAGCTGACTGCTCACATCATACGTAATTCACGTGAAACTTACCTATAACGAAATCCAGTAGGTCAGCACACAACAGCAAAGATAAAGTAATTATACTCATCTCTTTTGCCTTATTTTAATATCACTCAATGGCGCAAGTGTGTCAGTATTCCATCTCAATATTATGTTAATGTCACCATCCGTACAAAGCTGAAATATTGAGTAACTCGTCGCGCTTCTCCCTGTGATTTCTCATGGTGTCCTTCTAAAGCAGCGGCAGCAGCAGCAGCAGCAGCGGCAGCAGCATCTCTCTGGGCTCCGTCGGGCGGAGATTCACCAAAGCAACAGATTTGAATGAATTCATTCTCTCGTGCGCGCGCCCCTGCCCCGAGCGCGCGCAATCATTAACTCTCATTCTCACACTCGCTCTTACACGCGCGCGCAATAACCTTTAGCAATCGCGCGCTGATGAAATGATTTCAGTGACAAACACTTATTAATGCTACGTTATTTATGTATTAAGGCTAGTAGGAAAAATTGTAAAATTGTATTTAATTCATGTGAATATATTATGCTGTTTTTATTACTGAACAGCATACTGCTAGAAAGCCAAATGGATGGATTGTCAGTTTTAGGCTCTCACACAAACACATGACATTTAGATTCCCCTCAGTGTATTGTGATCACAGAGGATCAGGTCAGAAATTCTTCCATAGAAACTGGGTTATTTTTTTTCAATCTCTCTCAGCATGAACTTGTTTTTTTGTTTTTGTTTTTCTTCACCATCTCTTCTTATAATAATGTAAAAATGCTGTTAATTGTGTACATATACTATACGATAAAATATTATTTATTCTAATAATAATAATAATAATAATAACAGGAAGGATGAATCACCACAGGCCTTTTTTGTTATAGTTAAAAAAATAAAATTAAAATAAAATACAGTGCGCAGTATAAGTTCCTGTGACACATATTCTAATTAAAAAATGTTTTATTTAAATACTCTATTTATAATAAATACTTTATTTTAAATTATTTTAAAAAAAACCTCTTATATGTATTTTATGCTGCTTAGTTCATATTTATATATTATCATTATATTAAACACAAATAGCCATGAACTGTAAATATGTAGCAAAATGTCATTTGTCTGTTTGTAAAAATGTCTGTTTTTCCTAAAATCCTATATATTGATTTTTTTTTTTTACCATAATATTTTTATGGATTTAAGAGCATCTAAAATGAACACACGTTGTAAGTACAGTTATTGGCACATCCTCCATAATCACAGAGGTGCGAACATTATGCTTCTATTTAAGTTTTACAAAGGAGGGGCATTATCTTGATCAAGTCCTTCAATTAGCAATAATGAGCGTCTTGATTTCCCACCAGACACAAAGCAATCAAACATCTCTAATTAGAAGCCTTTGATGTAAGCAAAGTTTACAGCTCCTCAAACTAAATGAGACTCCATACCAACCTCACCACAAAAGAAACTAACCGTCACAGAGGAAAAAAAGCCCATCCTCAAAGTAAACCAACGTTTCTCTTCTGCAAACATAATAGCATTATTTATATTCAATAATGGACTGGCTTGATACATTTCATCTGAGCATAAATTAAACGCATCCTGTCATTTGCTTGAATAGCACCACAGGAATAGCACAAAATTAATAGATGAAATGAGCACGCATCCTGCTTACAAAGCATCTACTATCAGAACGATGAGTGACTGTTAGACAGCTCCTTTAAATCCTGACAGGTCAGTTTTACGGCACGTCTGCCAGGGATGTGATTTGGCATCCTCTTCACGTAGCACTGGTGTCACAACGTGCATATATTAACCGCTGCCTGAGCTGCGCCATACTGCGTTTGCTGATATGTTTACTGTGAGAGCTGGTGGTGGCTGCGCGGAGATAAAAGGCTGAAAATATGCTGAGATTCAACATAAAATATTACTCTGCAGTATTAATTTACAGCATGTCTTCACACACAATGCCATTTCAAAATTTAATGTTGAGTCAGTTTAAAATCAAATGGGATGCTTTTAAATGAAATGAAATAGTAATGGAAAAATTGCAGAAACTTCACTCATAGTAAATATGATTTATTTATTTATTTTTAACAAAGTGACACTGCGAACAATGAGAACCATCTGAAACAAGTACCTACAACGAAGACCTCGTTTCACACATTTCACACTAAAATAATATTAAAACACATTTAAATAGACTGACTCCAAATGTTCAACTACCTTAGTTTTCTGTGCGCACCGCACAGGTGGTGCTGCATAAAAAAATATCTTTTATCACTTAAAGAAAGAAAGAATTGGGTCACAGCCAATACTCGGATACATACTAAGGATTACATTATGCATTACATCTGGAAAAACAAAACAAAAAACAATCACACTTACCCTGATTCCTTGCATGCAGATGTAATGTAGTAAAATTCACACATTTTTTGTTGTATCAGTCATTTAGTGATATTTTCAAGAGGTGAGATTATTTTATATTTAGATGTGGTGCGTTATATAGCCAAAGGAGCACATGCTATTAGTACGACAGACCAATATTGAACGGTACGATTGTTAATCAACTTATAGAAATATTCCAGCTCAATCAACAGCATTTGTGGCCTAATGTAGATTACCATGAATAAAACTCGCCTCTCGTTTACTTAAAAAAAAAAAAACAACAAAAAAACAACATTTGGGTGGAGAAGTGGAATAAATAATCCTCATAAACCATACAAATACAGGATTACAGTCTGTTTGTCCTTCAATGATCCAACAATCCTCCATCTTTGCAGAAACACCTCATGAAAGCCATGGGATAAAGAATTTATTACTTCCTCAAACAGTAATGGGCAATTGCCAGACCATGAGCGTGTTCTCACTGGAGTCATGGGAGTTAGAGGAGTTAGCAAGTCGTCGAAACCCTTTTCCACCGGATATAACAGCAGCTGAAGTCACTTTCTCCCTGCGTGCCGATTCCTTGGATGAGGGGACAGGCCCTCTGACCCAAACCTCAGGGTCATCGCTCAGCTCGTAGATGGAGCCGTCCTCTAGGGTGTGGGCCAGAGATTCCTGGGTCGAGTCGGATGATTCTTCAGGCCGGGCTGTCAGCAGTTTTCCAGGGAGCTGAGAGGTAGAACGGAGGTGGTACTGCAGCAGCACTCCTTTGGCTTTGGTCTCTCCCTGAGGAGAGCCGTCCGCCTGCTGGAGGGACACTTCAGAGGAATTTGTCGCATCCTTAATTTCACCTCCACTATTTGAATCCGCCCCCTCTGAGTCCCGCTTCAGGAAATCTTGGGATAAAATGCTGGAGGTGGCCAGCAAGAATTCAACAGGGCCGCTGTGAGCGTTGAGTGAGGTCATCCCTTTTCCTGATGGGAAAGAGGGACAGTTTAGCTACTTTTTCACCTTTCGGGCTGAGTGATTCCTGCTATATTTCCACTTGAGCCTTCCACATGGCACGACTACGAACCGTTCTCGACCTGAAACTGAGCTGGTAGAATGTGTGTTGTGACATCGCAACTCAGTATTGGTCACTTGTCTGTTGCCTGGCTACCAGTTTCTCTGTAGTTGGCCAAGCAAGCTATTAGAGTGATGTAAACACAAATTAATAATAAAATGAAATTAAAAAATCTGATCATCCTCCATAACATTGTTGCTATTTATATCTCAGATCATCTGTAAACTGTTGCTTTACCAAGGCAATGACTGATGCATTTCCATTACAATCCAACAAGCTCCGATATCAGCCCCGCAGTGGAAAATGAAATCATATCCGTACCAGCTGGGCTGGATTGTCACGGAATGGAACAATTAAGCAAAGAGAACGCTTTGGCCCGAAGGTGGAAAAGCATCTTTTGTGTTTGTTAAGAAAAAGAAGGCTTAGATGGAACACTTTTTTTTTGTGGCTCACCTGTTATTTTGGGAATGCCCTCCAGTCTGGGCACTGGCAGGGTGACAATAATGCCCTGAGCTGTGCCCACCCACAGCAGCCCCTGACAGATGAGCAGGCTGGTTACACATACAGCTTTTTGACCTATGAAAAAAGATAAATTGTCACTTTTAATTTTTTTTGTTTGTTTGTTTTTATCAATTTTTCATTTTTATTTATATTATATTATCTGATATTTTGTTTTATATTTTTTAAATTTCAAAAGTCCTGGTCAGTATTAAACATCTTCATTTTTTGACCAATGAAGAAAATATGATAAATTGTAACTAATAATTGTAAATTTATCTTTTATATATACATTTTTCATTATTAGACATTTTATTGTATATATGTTCTTCTTTGCTTTTTTAGTATTCAAATTTCCCTACCAACTCCTGGTTTTAAACATTTTAGTAAATCTTGACACCTGTCACTTATGCCCCATTTCAGGGCCTGTGTGCCAAAACATTATCCAACCGAATTATATCCTGCACCATAATCACATGTTGAACTTGCCAGGGCTCAAATATGCAGAGGGTGTTGAAATGTTGATCTCTTGGAGGTGTTCCAATGTTTCTGTGTGAAACAGACGCAGCGATGATCCCTCTGAAAACGCCATCCACACCCCTCCTCCAGCGCGCACCATGTGGGTCACACTAACCATAGGGTCTGGATGAACTTCAAAACTCTGGGAAGCATAAAATATACACAATAATGATGAAAATGCATAAAAACAAGAAAGAGCCAGAGGAACTGTAGATTTAGGGGGAAAGAGAGAGAAAAAAAACATCAAAGTTCAGGCCAACACTCTGGACTCAAAAATGGGTATAATTCACTGTTCGAGTATATACTGCATAATTAAAGTCTGTTTGGCCAGAATGCCAACTGTTAAGGAAAACTATATAAACTTAAATTAGTAAACAATACACAAAGAATGTATAGGAAATTGATTAAGTTAAAAGAGAACTACAGTCACAGTAATAAGACTAATAGGCAATAATAACATGAAAAACTGAGAATGTGATCATTTTTTAAAATACTAAATGCATATAAAAATAAAAAATAAAATTTACAAAAGGCTGTGTTTTTTTAATCAAATAAATGCATCAGGTTGGTGAGCATAAGAGACATTAAATTTTTCTTTTGTAACATTATACACAACCGTTCAAAACTTTGGGGCTAGTGAGAATTTTCTTTTCTTTCTTTTTTTTTTTTTTTTAAGAAGCTAAAGAAATTTAATGCAAGGATGCATTAAATTTATCAAAACTGACTGTGCTGTTCTTTTGAACTTTCTATTCATCAAAGAATTGATTGTTTTCAATATTGATGAGAAAAGTTTGTGCGGCAACTTGCGCAGTAAATCAAAATATTAGAATTATTTCTGAATGACCATGTGACACTGAAGACTGGAGTAATGACACTGAAAATTCAGCTTTGCTATCACAGGAAGAAATAGCATTTTAAAATATATTAAATCAGAAAATGGATTTTGGATCAAATAAATACAGCCTTGGTTAGTAGAAGAGACTTCTTTTAAAAACATTTTAAAAAATCATACCAATTTAAAACTTTTGAATGGTAGAATATATATATATATATATATATATATATATAAAATCCTAAATGTCAGATTGGGTCACATTTTTATTGTGGTTAGTTGTCACATTTTAACATTTTTTATATTTATACACTTTGTTTATAATAAATATTTATAAATATTATTAATATTAAACACTATTTGTAGGACAAAATAATGGTTTGATAATTTTATGCCCATAATAATATTCAACATGAACCATACGCCCTGCTGTTTATCTGGGTGTTTTTTTTTTTTTTTGGTAGCCATAATTGCAGTGTATGCCAGCACTTCCTGCACCTTGCCTCTGTTTTACAACAGATAAATTGTGACAGATCTCTATTGACTTCCAAATGATATGTCCATATGCGTACCAACATCTTATCTTCCGGTTGAACTGAACTTCCAACTTCCAAAGCTGAATTTAATCCTGATATTAAGCATCAGGAAGGCAGAGGGAGGGTGCACTCCTTGCGGCAAAATAGAGAGGTTGGCTCAGCTGTCAGAAGTGATCAAAGGCTAGCACCCTAACATGCTGTTGGGCTTCTACAGGGAGGATACCTTTTATGTGTGGCTTAAGATGCTCTCTCATAATGCATCTAGCATGGGAAGCCATCTTAATAGAGAAATGAAATGTAAAACTTTGAAATAAAAGAATCATTTCAAGCTTTCCTAAACCAACCTTTGTAGCAGAACAGATCTCAAGCTTTGATAGATGACATGACAGTTCACTCTTTTGACTCATATGATCTTATGAAAAGCACTGCGTGTTCATCGTGAAGGTGGTGGAATCACATTCAAAACATTTTCATTTCTCCAACACATTTCTCAGAGGAGAAAGATCAAATGTCTATCACATGTGAGTGTCTACCTGAGTCCTGAGAGAGGAGCCCTCAATCACAGAGACCTGGTTGGCACAGCTGGCCCACACATGCTCGTCTATTCGGAGGAGTTTGAGGATGGGCGCACATCCAATAACCACATGTCTGCAAGAATCTGGATCCCACAACCCCTCTGTAACCACAAAATGCATGCTGGATTTAGAGCTACTACGGGAAATGGCTAATATTTACACATCTATGACAATGTAGCAGTAGATTCAGAGAGTTTAAAATATTAAATCGTTAATTCACCCAAAAATGAAATGTGTCTTTAAGTCATTCCAAACCCGTGAGACCTTTGTTCATCACTGGAACACAAATTAAGATATTTTTGATGAAATCCAAGAGGTTTTTTAATCCCCCATAGAAAGCAACATAATTACCGTCATTCAAGGTCCAAAAAAGTAGTAAAGACATTGATAAAATAGTCCATGTGACTACAGTGGTTCAACCTTAATGTTACGAACGATAATGTAAGAAGGTCTTATGGGTTTGGAACGACATGAAGGTTAGTACTTAATGACAGGAAATTTCATTTTTAGGTGAATTAACCCTTTAAATATATTATTTACAGTTGCAGGAAAAAAAATATGTGAACCTTTCACCTGAAGTTCTAAACAAACTGGACTCCATTGACTTTCATTATATGGACAAAAAGACATTTTTCGAAGCATCTTCTTTTGTTTTCCACTGAAAAAAGAAACTCATACAAGTTTGGAATGACAAAATTTAAGTTGTTGGATGAACTATCCTTTTAACATTTTTATTTGTTAAATGAAGTCAGCTAAACCAACCCCAACTATATAATAACTATTTTACAAGGTGCAGATTTCGTACTTTGTGATTTGTACTGCATTGCATGAAGATTTGTCCCATGTGCAAATGAGAAGGTACAAATTAGCCACCAATTCGCCAAAATGTAAAATAGTTAAGAATTACCATGGCTAATCTGGCATCCCGATATTTAGTGCCTGGGCAAGGAGATATGAAAAAACGTTTTAAAAAAAAAAGAGCACCTGGATGTTTGGCCAGCCCTACTTGCAAAATATTCTGTGGACAGATGAAGCCAAAGGTGTTTGAAAGTAGTTAGAAGCACTTCCGAAAAGCTGGGATGACGGGACATCATGGGGCTTTGCAGCCTCAGGATCTGCACAGCTTACTATCATTGACAGAAAAATCACTTCCCAGGTTTATCAGGTCATTTTGCAGGAGGATGTAAGGTCATCTGTTTGCTAACTGGAACTCATATTCAATTCAACAGGACAACCATTTCAAGCACAGGACTAAATCAACAACAAAATCTGATGTGGCTCAGTCCTGACCTTAACCTGACTGAGATGCTTTGGCATGACCTCAAGTGAGTGATTCACACCAGACATCCCAAGAATATTGCTGAACTGAATTTTGTAAAGAGGAAGCACTTTTTTCCACCCAGCCCTGTGAATGTTTACATGGTGTGCCCAACAAAAACATGTTTAAGCGGTTTGCGTTTGTCTTTTGTTGAAGATTAAATGGACTCATAACAAATTTATGCAGAAATCCAAGAGTTCACATTTTGTTTTCTGTAACTATAAATCCAAAGTAAATGAAAATTATGAAATGCAATATTGTAGAATTAATTAATGGGATAGTTCACCAAAAAATGAAAATGATGTCATTATTTACTCCCACTCATGTCGTTTTAATCCTGTATGACTATTTCTTCTGTGGAAAGAAAGAAAGAATGAAAGAAGATATCTTCAAGAATGCTGGTAACCAAACAGTTTTGGTGACCATTCACTTCCATATCTCCTTTTATGTTCCTCAGAACAGAAAAAGAAAGTCATACAGTTTTGGAATGACATGAGAGTGAATTTCCCTTTAATTTCTATTGTCACTTCAAATTACACTAAGAAATTACTCTACCTTCACTCTTTCTGTTGTAAATGGCAACTTTTCCATTACTCAGTCCGGCGAAAAGAAAGTTGGCAGAGTGTTGTAGGCAAAGAACCGGGCAGCCCTCAGGGTTACTGAAAGTTAGCAGACACTGAGCAGCGGTGTCCACACTTCCATAAACCAGGATGCTTGAGAAAGAGACACACACACACACACACACACGCACGATATCAATAGCTTTTCCCAGGAAAAAAAAAAAAAAATCCTGACTTTCTGCAGAAAAATAGCAATGCAAAGACTCAAATTATCCTTGACAGGTACGTATTCAAAAAGACTCACTTGCCATCCAATAATCCCACACAGATGGTGTTGCCGATCTTGGAATGAACTTCAGAGGTCTGTGTCTCCAGTTCTTCATCGGTGCTGGGCTCTGGGATGTACTCCAGACAAAGCACCGGGGAACCTAGAGAGAAACTCTTAACGGAGCGTGGAGTGGGTCGGTTAAGGGAGAAAATCTCCACCTGCCCGTGGGAGTCACCCCCACTAGCCACCTGTGCAGTCGAAGAGACAACAAAAAGAAAACAAACATGAGAAGGAGGACATCCAGCGCCTGAACTCACTGACATGGCCCTCTGAGAGGCTGCAGGCAAAAAGATGGGAGAAAAAAAAAAATGTGGAAGCACAGCCACGAGATAAATGATTTATAGAATTCTTTTGAAGTGGAATACTTGATGTTTGTTTCTAGAGCTGCCTTTCGAGAAACTTTTAATCCTGCTTCCCCCTTTCTTTTAAATGTCGATCAAACTATTCTAACAGTGTTTTTGAGGAGCTCCTGCTACCATCACTTACTACAGGAGGAAAAGCTCTGTAAGTCGAAAGAAAAATATCACCGAAAAGTACATTTCCATGTACGAGCTGTGATTCAGTTAGATTTGAGAACTGGTTCATGGCCTCAAAACTTTAATATGGGAAATTATACAAGTTAGTTACAATCTTTCAAAAAAATTGGTCCAGCAGCACTGGAACTTTTCGCTGTTTGTCTCCATATTTAAGTGACTTCTGCTGCATGTTGCATTATGATGACGAATGAGTCGCTGAATCATTCATTCAACTGATTCGTTCAAACACACCAATTAATTCAGGAAAAAAAAAAAACAAGTGGACCTGTCCCAATACCCACACTTGTGGTATTTGCACTTGACCACTTACATATTTCCTGTATTTATGCTGTAAAAATACAAGTTACCTTACTTGCACGTTATTTACACATTTTATTTTCACTACTTTACACTTTAAAATAAACTTCTAAATGTGTGCTCAGTAGTGGCTATTTAACAGAAGACACAATTTAGTATTTAGTTTGTGGTGCTTCTAATTAAGTGACAAAAACCAGTTTCAAACATTTAACAAAATAAACATACTCATCTCTTACCAATAATATTCACAACACAAAATATATGTAATATCTAATTTATTTTAATTGAGTATTTAGAACAATGGCACTCTTCCTTGTGTGATATTTCGAAAACATAAACTAACTACTGTGCATTGCAGAGGCAGATTATGCTTAAAATGCTAAAGGTTCAAAGCCTGCAAGGAATGATCCATGTGCTATTCCTATTGTGCCTTTGAGCAAGTATACTGTAAGTGGATAAAAAAAAAAACAACATATGCTGAATGAATACTTTAGTTAAGTGTGATAAAACTGGAGGTCTGTAAAATTTGAATATTGTCAGTAAGTTTAAATGAGGAGCTTAGGATGATCTCTCTTGAGCCGTCCTGATGACAGCGCTGGTCAGAGGTAGTCTATCTAGATGTTTGTGGGTGATTTATTTCCCCTCATCCCCTGCAGCAGAAGAGAGATGAGGGAAGTGACCCATCCCTAGATGCATCATTGGAGAGATACAGAGATATTATGATATTCCAGCCCCACTGGGGATAAAGGAGAAAAGATGTTCTCATTATGAAAAAATGTACCTACCCAGAGGTATCCCTGAGGCAAGGATGTGCTGGCGGCAGAAAAACCGAGAAGAGCACAGTGGACGGGGTTATATACGGCAGCCTGCAACTGCAAAAACAAGATAAAGAGATCACTTTTGAAAATCAGCATTAAAACAGTTCAATATTAAAAAAATTGTGTCTTTAAATACATATATGTTCTACTACATGTGATAAACAACTTATGTGTGATTTTTTACAATATTTTTATTTATTGAAATTCATTTTAATTACATAGGCTACCATTACATTTAATTAAATACTAATATTATGTAGAATAGCCTGTAGAACGTGCAACAGCGCCGCCTTTGTGACATATTCACCAAGTCTCTGCAGTGCACGTAGGAATGTCAACGGAAGTAAACAGTACTGGCACACACAGAACGAACAGGTACAAAACTCGTAGGACGAGGGGAGATTTTCCACTGGTTATTCAATCGCGGATGGTTTCATTATCTCGGGCAGATAAAAAAATCTATATGCAACTCTAATGTCACTTTGTATGCCTAAGACTAATTTTGCTTCTGCAGTGGATAAGTACAGCGAACCATTCTGGTGCAACTGCACTTTTAATCTTCATATTAACAAGAGATCAGCAAAATTTTGTGCCGATCAACAAAATTATGACGGATATTATTCTGTTTACCCTCAAAGTAAGCGTCTTGAGGCTCGATTTCATGAGGGCAAGCATTAAGAGTAGGCTGCTTTTGACAACAGGAGTATTTGATATTAATCAAAATTGCATTCTGTCAATCACAGACCTTAAGCTTGTGCTCAAAGAGCTGTCAGTAACCCTGACAAATTGTTTTTTCCTCATTCAAGTAGCTGTACTTGCATGCCTGTTATTGACATAGCTGCTGGAGGATGGAACCAAGATGGCCGCCAAGTGAACTGAATTGCCTTGAAGGAACATTGTCATGTCAAGTCTTTTTTGAAAATATCCTTTTAACTGTGTTGAATGCACATTTTGTTCTAAAACATGATCATTAGAGTACTGCAACAGTGGGATCAAAGAAAGACTGTTTTTTTTTTTGTATGTTCAAAAAGCCAACTCAGAGCCAAAGGATTATCTAAACTAGAGGACAGAATTATACTTTTATTTATTTATTTTGAAGGCTTTAAATGGGGCATGATAAATATGATGCACATCTTTTGATTTTCCCCTTAGTTTCAGAAAGAGATATGAAAGGGATTCCAGATTCTTTCAATTCATTTCATTTTATTTTAGAGTAAGATAAGCAAGGTTGTTACACATGTTTTGGCTGCTGTGGCGACTCTGATGCGTGCTGAGTTACTGCATATCTAAAAGAGCTGGTGACCACATGCAGCCAGCACTTGGCTTGGAATCAGAAGTAAAACAAGTTAATTGGCTGCAGGGTGTTTTGGCTCAAATTAGACAGACATAAGGTTATTAAACACCCATTGTCATTCACATATAATTTATGCACAAGCCAGACAAGCTATTATTCCAGGTTTAATCATCAGTGGACCATATGTCTAGTGACAAACCCACTCCAGCTAACACTATTATTCTTATTTATGAGTACACAGTTTACCACAGCAAGACAACACATCAATCAGCACATAGTCTAGTAACTTATTTGATTATAATGGCCCCTAATTACAACTCATGAGAAGTATGCAACAAAAATTTTAAGGGTTTTGTTTCACAACCGCATGTCACAATGAATTTATGTCATGTCATATCAAAATCCTTCCAGTAAATTTCATGATCTATCCAATTAAGTGTAACATGACATAAAATACAGAAATATTGAACTTGTTTCTGGGTTGCTATTAAAGTAATATTACCTCATTTGTCAAAAAAATGAAATTGAGTCATTTGGACCATTTGCCTGGTACCTTCACGATGCTTTTTGAACCTTGAAAGCTCTAATAATTGATGGTGCTCGTAAGCACCTTGTAATTTTTTATTTTACTTCTCCCTTTTTAGCAGCTTGAATAGACCAAAATTACAGTCATTTGCTGTCAATTCCTTTCGCACACACTCATTTACAGGCATTTACTGTCATTGTGTTTCAAAATTTCCATTAGATAAAACGGATTTATCCTCAATGATGGCACTTTTATATCTGTATATATTTTATGAAGGTGTCCCTTTTTATTACTTGTAGGGTTAAACATTTTGAACGAACAAAAAAACAGGATATCATTCACTTCATTCGCATGATATCATTCAGCATTATATCATTCCACAGGTCCTGCAATATAGTTTCACTGAAGGACCAGCAAGCGACACAACAACATTTATCGAAATGGGGGACTGGGCAGCTTTTATCTGTAACGCAATGAGAACCCGTTCTGTTTTCATGACACATTAGCCTATAGCACATTTCCCCGGTAAGAGGATGACCTGTTTAGATGAAACAGTCCTTATTGTGTTTGAGGAGGATCTTGCGTGGGAATCGCAGGCTGCTGCTGTCCCTCTCCTGCTGTGAGCCTGATGCTCAGCACTCTGATGTGCAAAACTTGCTGCAAACTCACTCTTCCTGGATATGCACAGTGGGAATGGAGCCCCTTTTTATCTTAAGCAATCTACTGGGGCTAAGGCTTTTATTTTCCCCTCCATGGAAAAAACAGGCAGAATATTTAATATGTACATGAATTAGCCCACTGGAATTATTTATACAAGGTTCTGTGTCAGGCTTGTCATTTTCCTTCAGAATGAGCTAAAAATGTTGTGCTGCTGTATCTTACTGTAGAAAAACATCGCTTAAAACAGAAGATTTCTAATGACCCGATGACAGATTTTTATGGTCCTTGTTCCAGCTTTCTATCTCAGAGTTCTGATAATATGGGGGTGGATTGGGTTGTATGAGAAGACAGAGTAAAGACACAGCCACATTTGTCTCGTGGGTGTTCATCCTGAACACAGACTACACTTTACATCACATAAGCATCTGCTTGTCTATTCCTGCATCTTCTCTAGCAGCCACAGACCTGCCTTTAATCTTCAGTAACGAAGGTATTTCCCCCCCACTCCTTTTTACCATCAAACATTTCCCACAAAAAAAGTTTCCTACACAAGTTATAGAAGTAATATTTAAGAACTGCTTCAGATCTATTTTGTCACATACATTTGTATGTACAAAAATGTAAACACAGGTGTTTCCATTTATATTATACCTAGAAGCTTGTGATGAAGAAACAGAAAGCTAGAAGCTTGTGATGAAGACAAAGATATTTCCCTTTCACTCTGCTTTGGACTTTTCTTGGAAAATAAGGATGTTGTCCATTATTCAACAACAATTTAATTGGCTTGCTCAAAGCTTTTCTGCTCACTGGGAGAAAACTGCAAGCAAGGCGTCAGGGTTTGTTAGCATGGTCCAGTTAGATGTTGCATCTACCCAGTGGCCGGGGACCTATGGCTCACGAGCCATACCTGGTTCTTTAACAAAAATGATGTGGCTCGCCAGAGCTCTCACCCTTTACCAATAAATGATTGATAAAAAAAAAATTAGATATCACTAGAGGTCAGCTTTCTGCAGAAAAAGCAAGAAAGCAGCCAATTACAATCCCTACAGCCTACCAAAGTTAATGAAGCATGTAGAATTATAATATATTTCAAGTTGTACCGACCAAAGTGTGCGTTCAGTGCTGTTCGCGACTGTCAAAACAGCAATCAACGGTGAATCTGAGCGCAGGAGCTCTCGGTTACCATAGAAACGTCAGTTATGCGTAGCTTGTTTGTGGTAATGGCGAAAAGAAAGATTTTTAGAAGAGCAGCAAAACTTTAAAAGTATATATATATATATATATATATAGATATATATATAATTTTTTTTTAAATTGAAACTGGTGCTCTGCTTTGCCACACATGCTACACACTACAGACTACACACATGCATACTTTATAGAACATACTTTATTACCAGGTTGAGAAGTAAGTTCTTCGATAAAGTGAGCTTCAGACACCGCTAAAATGCACAAAAAGATGAACAAAGATGGCAGTATACACAGCACGTACTTCCAGGGCATCATAATGTGCCAGCCAAGCAATGCCATTGAAATTCAAGCAAGCATGAAACGAAAATTCACTATTTTCTAAATGCATGTTACAGATATAATTGTGAACAATTCATCTCTGCATTTTTTTTTTATTTTTTTTCCAATAATCTGTAGCTCTCTGATGTATGTAGCAATACTAAAGATCAGATCTGTCGCTACTTCATTTTCATTGCGACTTTAATGGGAATATTTCATTACTCCACTTCAAATCCAAGTATCATATTTAGGTATATAGAACATTATGGAAGCAAAACAAGGAATAAAATCAGCCACACAGAGCATGTGAGCTATGAAGACACTTCTTCTTGGGACTCATTTTGGGCATGGCTGGCACTGGAGTGTACTTCAAAAAGCATGATGACAGAATGCAGATAAAAGCAGATGCATGTTTCGAAGGTTAAGACGAGTGTTAGTTCAGTACCAAAGAGGGAAGATGTATACACGCTAGCTGAAACACAGGCTGACTGAATGCAAATGTAATCATACAAAAAGTGAAGCTTTAGCTTTTGGGAGAAAGTTTGATTTGATCACAGACCAAAATACTAGGGACTATATTTAGTCCTTAATCTAAACCCTCTGTCAGCACTGAACAATAGATCCTAAGGCTGCAACCGTATGACTTCAAAGTAGTACACATGCAAGGCAAAAAGAACATCTACCGTCAAAAGACATCAAAAACATCAGGATCAGGATCAGATGAGCATGTGAGATTTATAGCTGTAAGAGCGACACCAAAAACAGCCAAAAGACGCATCAGCCACACATCCAGACTTGATAGCGGTATGGAAAGCAATCGTTAAAGGATGATTGCATCACTTCTTGAGAATAGTAAAGCATACTCAGCGGCAGCAAATGAGCTGTGAAGCATTTGTTATATTGCTTCCTATGGAACACACTTGCTATGGGACATTAGGGATTTGGGTAGACATTTGAGGTACACAAAAAATCATTTCCTAGTTGTGAAGTACAGAGCTAATGAACCAAAACCATTTAAACACAAACCCATATATTGTGGACAATGAGAAGACGTGGCCATAAAATATACTGATGAGTGCTGGTAAAATATGTTGCGCTATATTACATTTGTGCCATTGCAGGTTATGTTGTCACAATATTTTTTTTTTTCCCTTTACAAAAAAATAAAGCTGGAAATGATTGTGTTGTAAATCCACACATTTATGACCGCACCTTTTCCTAGAAAATAATGGCATCCGTTGCAAAAAAAATTCCTGTTGGTTTGGAGCTTTCAACACATTCTTACTGATGCTTTTAATATTATCACAAGTCATTAATGCAATTTCGACAAAACCTCATCTGTTATCCAGCTAGATAACGGTATCTTAGTAACAAATGAGAAGAACTTGCAAAAACAGTGTTGAATACATTATAGAAATCAACAAGCCACTCATTGAGAATGAATATAAGGTAGTTCTATAACAAATCCTAACAGAACTACAAAAGCTCAAGGAACAGAATAATAAAAATAATCAAAAATAGACCAGCAGAAGGTCTTGTTAAAAATGTGAAGTCCTGTGGATCAAAAGTACCAAGCAGATGCTGGAGGTGTAGATGGCAACGGCATATAAAATAGAAGATCAAAGCTCTATGTAAATATAAGGCAACATGTGTTTGATTCAGACACCCTGATTGCAAATACTATGTTAGGAAGTCTGCCAAATCACCATGGTGTGCTGTACTGATATGACGGATAAAAGTTTAGGATGTTGGTCAAGAAATAAGCAGTCAATTACGGTCTACCACATGCATACTAATGAAAGTCTGAAAGTTAATCTGAGTACGCTCTGCCTTGTCTTAGATCAAATGCTGACTACCCAAAGGAAATGTTTTCCCAGCAGGTCCAGGAATAAAACATTGCTCGTGTGGTTGTTCTTTCAGGAGTTTGCAGTTAAGGGTTATTTCAGTATCAACTATTTCACATGTTTCTCTTAAAATGGTGCAGGAGAAATAAGCAGATCCAACTCTTGCTATACAGCACAAGAAGTACAGTTCTTATTCTTGAAATCTAAGGTCTCCATAAAATTCTAAGAAGATTTTATAATCTCATTGCTGTCCACGTTAGGGGTTTTCAAACTTCTCAAACCTTTTTGATGTCAAAGATCAAATATGACCCCCTGGAGAGGGACCCCCTTTCTAAATTAGAGAGACAGCTATATATTTTCATGTGCAAAGACCTATTACTAAGAAATTTGTTTTCTCTGTGAAAAAAGTCATTTAAATATTATATTAACATTATGATAAAGATGACAAAATAACAATCATAAACGTTTTCAAAATAAATGAGATGTTATCCCGTAGCCCAAAGCCAATTACTAAATATTACATGGAGAATCCTGTGTATGCTTCTATCCATTATTACAGCAATATTAAATATATAAACCCATAGGGAAACATTTTAAATATATTAAATATATTCATTTATATAGAACATAAAAACATAAAATAATAATAATTTATATTGAATTCATAATATATAATTATACATGACACACATATTTATAAATATATATTTTTCGTTCCATCCGTAAATAGTATTCCTAAGCATAGTGTTTAAAAATGGTGTGAAACCATTAATAAACATTAAATGTTCACAATGTCTAAGAGAAACAGGAGAGATCTCATTTGTGTTTTTTTCTTTCCTATAAGTCGAACAGCACAAGTCAGACTTACTTTTAAACACTTACGAGACATGATGGTGAGTAAATTATGACGGAACATGAATTTTTCAGGCAAAAAGCAACAAAATTACATAAAAAACAGCATAAAATGACTTCTGTGTGTAGCTGGATAGTTTGTTTCAACTCTGTGTTCTTTCGTAAGTATACACAAATGCAAATTGTTGGATGTCTCTCACTTACCTTCAGATCTTGCGATTTTGGGGTAAACACAGGGACCCGGCAGGCCAGTAACGGGCACCAGAACGGAGGCTTCGTTTTTTCATCATCCTCTACACACACCCAGCCAGGCAAGTTCTCCTCTCCTACACAAACAGTAATAAGCTTAGCTAGAGGCACAATACTGTCACTGAAACTGAAAGCTAAAACTAGCACATTTATACACAAGACTGAAGCCATGAAAATAATAAGTGAAAGATTCATGTCAACAGCCTGTAACTCATGTCTGAGAAGCCACACTTACTCAGGGCGATTTTGGCCAGATGCAGGCGATTGACCCAGGAGATTTTGCTAATTGGACTGGGCGTACTGAAGACCACTGTGAAACTGACAGGACGGCCCGATCTGTCAAGAGATACACACACACACACACACATGCAAACTGTGAAAATCCAAGAGGGATTTAACACAATCAAAATCCAAGTGAAACAAAGCCTCTTTCAGTTCCACGCATGACTAAAATTGTACAGCTCTATTTGTGCCAAGAGTCAAAAGAGTTTGTGTCTGCTAAAAGGGAAAAAAGTAAGGCAACAACAAAAGACAATTCAGCTTAAAGCAGGGGTCTTCAACAGCGGTACGGCAGGGGGTCCGGCAATTACTGTTTGATCTCAAAATAATATGCATTAAACAATATTGAGTTAATTTCACCCAAAGCTTTCATTGTGCTTCCCATGCTATTGTGAATAACAGTAATGTAATGATTATGCTGCATTTGCATGAATAATAAAAGTAAAAACAGTAATATAGTGAAATATTATAACAACTATTGTCTATTTTAATGTATTTTAAAATGTAATTGCTTAAATTGAGTATTTTTTGACGAACAGAATAATCAAAAGAACAGCATTTATTTGAAAGCAACATAAATATAATGCTGGACTATAATAATAGATATATAAAGGCTGTGTGAAACAGGGCGTCCCTGCTCTGTGCAATTATCCACAAAGGGGTCCTTTGCCTGAAATAGGTTGAAGACCCATGCCTTAAACCCTAATGGTCCATTAGAGTTTGTGACCAGCGGCCTTAAAAGCTCGTAGCTTTTAAACTTCCATTTGATCAACAAAGGCCTTTTGCCTGTGAGAAGTGATAGAGTAACTCTAAAGAGCAAATCCAAGAATTGTAAATCCTTCTGGTACAAGTGTGATGAAGTGGATGAATGCGTTACAGTCAGTATAACTGTCACATCCACCCACATTTGAGGGGAATTTAATGCACAGCTCTATTTTGTGTAACCTGTGCCCACTGGCATCAGTGGGTAGTCAGCACTCACTTGTCAGGCTTCCCAGGAACCATCAGCCGTAGACGGCACTTGTTGGCACACTGGATCTCGTCCTCTTTGATGCGGATGAGCCTCTGAAGAGCCATGCACCAGTCCTGCCCCACCGTAGTGTTGAGATTCTGTACACGCACACAGACACATTTACGGGAGACAGCTGTCAGATTGACTAAGCACCGGTTACCACACTTAGAACCCTGCTTTTGGACATTAGCAACATAATTAGCGCAGAGGGAAGTTAGAGAGTGAAAGAGCATCACAATAGGGACTAGGAATGGGTCAACTTTTCAATTAGCAAGGTCGACCATTTCAATATATTTAGCAGGTGTGCTTTAAAAGGGATGGATTTTCAGAAGAAACTTTGGTAATACTTTACTTAAAGCTTTCATGCATGATGCATTCTAAAAGTTTTTAAATGTATTAAAGGGATAGTTCACCCGAGAATGAAAAACGTGTCATTATTTCCTCAGCCTCATGTTGTTCCAAACCTGTATGAGTTTCTTTCATCACAAAAGAAGATATTTGAAAGGATGTTGGTAGCCATTGACTTCCATAGTATTTTTTTTCCTAATATGGAAGTCAATGGATTTGACTGTTTGATTACCAACATTCTTTAAAACTAGCTTTGTTTGTGATTACAAAAGTTTCACTTTGGGGTGAACTATCCCTTCAATTATGCCTTATAATCCACCTCTGTATGATCTCAGGAACAATCATAACCACAGGTTTTATATGTTAAAATACATTGTTGCAGTTTGACAAACAGCCAATTGAGTGCAAATATTATAATGCCTTTTAACTTTGCTAACAATTATTTATGAAATGATTTAATGCATTACAACGGACATTACGAATGCCTTTATAATGCATTATACATAAAGGCTTTAAGTAAAGTGTTACTGACACTTCTCATTGAGGATGTTAGCATTCTGAAAGCATGCTGTGCTTCGGCGTGCTGCTAGACTGTGTGCGCGGTAAACTCTCACAGAGAAGTTGCGCCTCTAAATTCATCTCCTTGACAGCACCGCCAAGCTTTTGTTACAAATTCACCGTCTTCAACAATACATTTCAAGACAATTACAGTCGGACTTCAAATCGCCTGCTGTGAGCAACGTTTCTGTTAGCGCGCATTATCCATTTTTTTGTGTGGGCTAGATTTGTGCAATAAAAGGTTGCAGTATATATTTCAAATAGCTTTGAGTAACATTTGGATCTTAGTCAGGGTAGATGTATATTTCATAATCATTTCATTTTTAAAAATTTAAATTTTCTTATACCACTAAAGCTAAAATAGTCAAACTAAAAATGTTCATAAATAAGGTCACAAAATGAATGTTTTACATATGAAACTTTGAAAATACAAACATTAAATTAATGACGTTATGAATTCAAATCCATAATAACTATACATAATTATTTGAGATATGTCATGAAAACGATGCTTAAAGCTGATCTCACGCTGCTTTTCTTTATAACTACGTCTCTATTTGAACACACCTTCAGCAACATTTGATCGGTGTCTGGTGGAGACATCTCTATAAGAAGCCTAAGGGCTCCCTTAAAGGGATAGTTCAAATAAAATGACTCATATACTCATATAGTAAACAAAAGTTCAGAAGTTCATCTGCATGATCTTCAGTAGAACACAACATCAAGTATTTTGAGGAACACTGGAGTCCAAGCAACATTGAAAATCTATTGCCAATAACAATACACTTCTTTCAAAAGCTTCTGTGTTCCACAGAATAAATAATGCACAACATGAGGGTGAATTTTCATTTTTAAAAGAACTATCCTTTCATGAAAGACTAGTCATTCAGGTAACTATGAAAACATGTTTTGCACATCCCTAATAGGAAGCGAATCATCTGCTGACAGTCAGAAAGCGATCAGGTGTGCGACACTGCGATGATTAAGAATTTTACCTGGTACGATCCCTGCAGGGTGCCCACCAACAACGTGACTTCCTCTACCACAGAAAGATCATGCTGCAACTCCTGCAGTTCCTGGTACAGCCGTGGTGGTCCCAGAAACAGCTTTCCTGAACAAATAACATTTCCATGATAATCAGTAATTATATTCACATTAAAGCTTTTGGGTCTGAAATCATACGCCTCCAGCAAATTCTTACGGAGGAACGGCTGCGCTCAACTAACATTGTAATTCTGAGCAGTATTCGTATCAGGCTGAAAGCTCAAACACAGCAGGAAAGATGTAGAGAAAAGGTTGAAATCTCTGATGCAAAAAAAGAAGAAAAAAAGAAGTCACCCAAGGACTTTTGGTTCATCTTATCCGGGAATTAGACTCTCTGTTGTGTCCTCTGACTGTGAGTGTATATTTCCCCGGCTGGAGAGTATGAGCTGGGTTTAAAATTGAGCTCTGAGAAAACCTAAGGTCTTCTGAATAAGATGAATGTAGCAGGAGGACTGATATCAGCTCTGGGAGAGTGATTTGTTAAAGGTAAACCTAGCATAACTGTGGGAAAATTGGAATTTATTTTTTCAGTGTCAGAGAACAGTCAAAATTGATACAATAATTTATAAGGAGATTGAATATTAATACTAGTTGACAGTGCTTCCTGCTCCACTATAATGCCACAAATACAAACAGTGCAACTAGCATACTCCAATTAATTCACATTTCCACTCCTTCACAATTCATTAACATATTACATTATTGGGGCAGTTATTTTAATGCAAAAAGCTTTTGATTTGAATCACTAACTCACTTACGACTGTAAGCCTCCAACTTGAACCATGAAAGCACCAGTGACAATACTGACTGGTTCTTTATTATTATTATTATTATTATTATTATTATTAATAAATAATATTTAAATAATGCAATACAATATTTAAAGTGTATTTTCGTAGAAATAAAAAGTCATTTAAAATATAATTTAATCAATAAAAATATTAACAGTTAAATCTTCAAAATATTAAAACTTATACACACAATAGTTGTTTTTGAAAGTAGTCTCTTATGCTCACCAAGGCTGCATTTATTTAATCAAAAATAGATAATTTTTACAAGCTAAAATAACGGTTTCCAGTTTTAAATGTAATTTATTCCTGTGATCAAAGCTGAATTTTCAGCATCATTACTCTACTCTTCAATGTCACGTGATCCATCAGAAATCATTCTAATATTCTGATTTGGTGCTCAAGAAACATTTCTTATTATTATCAATGTTGAAAACGGTTGTGCTGCAGGAAACCGTAGGAACCATGATACATTTTTTCAGGACTCTTTGATCAAATATAATGTTTTTTGTAACATTGTTTTGTTTAATTTAATGCATTCTTGCTGAATACAGATATTAATTTCTTAAAACAAACAACTAAAAAAAAAAACTTAACGACCCCAAACTTTTGACTAGTAGTGTATATATGCACATATAAATGTGTAGTAGGACCAATTATGTGTCTATACGATACAGGATACACTGCCATGAACAAGCTTTACTGACAACATCAAAAAACTACGTTTGTTATTTTTCCCATGCTCCTCTAACCACATAAAAAATGCACTCTTAAAAATACCAACCTTGAGAGTTGGTGGAGCTCAGGCGCTTGCTTCCACTCTGCTGGTAGACGCTGTCTTTGCGCTGGGGGGTCTCCTGGCCCACCTCCACCACTTGCACTTGCAGCAGGGGGGCACTCCACTTAACTGCGTATTTTGGACCGATGGGGACTAGGCTGCTGATATCTGGTGGGCCCCTGATTAAACACAAAAGAATTGTTTTAAGATCGCAAAACAAAGTCCAACTCGCAATTGCAAATAATACATGATCAGAGGACGTCTGAACGATGGTGACGGAGATCCAGGAATCAGACAGCCAATTAGAGCTTTGTGATCAGAAGGGTTCCCAGAGAGCCTAACACCCCCTACTGTGATTTCAGGAAATTATTATTCATGTATTCCTGTGTTATGCATGATCTGCATTGAGAAGAGTTGGATGCAATTCAGGAACGTAAGAGAACTTTGAAGCCAGTGTAAAATCATTCTGATCCGAAGTCTTTGAAAACAGCATGACCCAGTGGTCATTAATGAAAAAACCTGCCAGATGTGAGAATGTTACCTTGGCTCCTCAAAGATGCTATCAATGCCCGTTTCAATGTATCTGTGCGTCAGTTGAGAGGGAGTTAAAAAGAAGATGGCCTTAATTCATAAATTATGAGCATGTAACTGAATTCTATTCATTTATTCATTTATCTCCAATTAACCCAGAAATGAAAGACCTGTCATCATTTACTCACCCTCATGTCATTCCAAATGCTAGGCAGGATGTTCATGCTGCCCTTTTCCATATAATGAAAGTGAATGGTGACCTCCAAAAATGACATTAAAATACCATAAAAGTAGACCATATGACTCATGCACTATATAGCGTCTTTTGCTCTCAAGCTCTCAAGCTCTCAAATCTCATGTGCAAATGTGCATATATATGTATCATGAGAAGCATTAACATCAAACCTGCTGTGACACGTTTCGACACGCCAGATCATTAAATGAGAACATGAATGTGATTTGCAAGATGTGTCAGGAGAACATTATAAATGAAAAACCATTTAAATTTGTTTTTTTCCTATGCTTATAGCTTCAGATAACTTGGAATATAGCGTATGAGTCATATGGTTTCCTTTTAAAGTGCTTTTTTTCAGCTTGATGGGTGCAGCGTGAACATATTACTAAAGTTCTTTTTTTTTTTATTCCACAGAAGAAATCAAACTTTGAGGGTGAGTGAAAGATGACAGAATTTTCATTTTTGGGTGAACCATTTCTTTAATTATAATGCAACATAATTAAATGAACTTAAATTTCTCTCATGAAAGGACAGAGGTGTGATGTCCACATTGCAGAGTGCTTACTTTACATTGATGTTTGCGCAGACGAGCATGTCATTCAGGAGGAAGACTTTGCGCTCCTTAGACTTAAGGACTTGTCCCTTCTCGCCATAGACGGTCTCAATCAATGTCTCAGACAGAATCAGCTGCTTCTGATCAGAGTTCAGGTGCTGTTAAAAAGAAAAGTCATTTTAAAAAGTAAATGACTACATCCACACCATGACAGAACACTTGCATCACCTGCATGTCTGTGCGCTTCAATTTTAGACTCTTGACTTTGAAGTAATGTCTTTTGTTTGATTTTCATCATTTTAATTTCAATCATTCTTGCTATAACAACCTTGAATGCAACACTTGCACAGTTGAACAAATCTACAGAGGTAAGAAAAACTGCTTATATGCATATGAACATGAGATATACGTGTGCAATGCAGCAGCTGAGGGATGTGGGAACACTCCAGTGCTGTGGTTGACATGAACTAACCATGAGCAATACATTGTGAGCAATTTGTTACTGTATTTACTAATCTTCGTTAACGTTGGTTAATGAAAATACAGTTGTTCATTGTTTGTTCATGTTAGTTCGCAGTGCATTAACTAATGTTAACAAGATTTTAGTAAATGTTGAAATTAACTAACAAAGATAAATAAATGCTGTGCAAGTGATGTTTTAGTTCATGTTAAATAATATTGTTTAACTAAACTAAACTACTGAGCCTTATTGTAAAATGTTACCATATAAATATTATTATTAATATATTAAATCAGTCTATCTTAATTACAATGCTTTGCCATACAGATTAATTTTTTTCCTCCTCAATAAGAATACAAATCTTGAAACCTCTGGAATTAAGTTAATTTTAAAAGTGTACATCTGCTAAAAGTTAACTTAATCTGTGTTTGCAAACACCCAGTGGGATGCAGAAGGAGGGAAAAAAAAGTGTAAAAAAAAAATATATATATATATATTCTACTTTCTATTTAAATGTATATATGAATATATTTGAAATGTTTCTCTTCATGTTCATAATTTAACTTTACTCTATTAGTGGGTAGAAAGAAATATGCAAACAAATATGCAGTTAACTCAATACAAAGTAAATAATTTATGATAATATTTTAATAACTTCTTTTGGCCTTTGAACTCCCAACGCTTCCACAGTATACAGTAAATTACAGTATAAAACCCAATTAAATTTGCAAAAAATGTAAATAAAATCCAAATAAATTTGATTGAAAAGTGTTTGTCTGTAATAGTGTAAAACATTACTGTAATAGTGGGTAGAAAGAAGTACACAAAAAAAAAATGCAGTTAAGCATTAAGTATTTCCCTTTTTTTAATTTTGCAAAGAAAATGTTGCCTTTATCATTTCACACTTGCTATTTTTCACACATTTTAGAACATGGGCCTTCCTACATGAAAAATGTGGTTGTCTTTATATTTCAGGATATCATGGGGTCTTTATTTGAGGCCCCTAAAATTACTTTCATTGACAACTCACCATCCTGGCAAGGAAACGTCTTTGTCAAAGCTATTTCTAGAAAGAGGAAATGTGGAAATAGCCCTGAAAATCACACTGACAGCTCATGTCCTTCCACACTGCCGGCCAAACTATCTTGTAAAGCCAAATCATTGTGTTTTGGGGTTGGTAATACTTTGAAGTTCCCCGTGCATGTGTGTGTGTGTAGTGCCATGGTCTCTGACCTTACTAAGGTTACGGTCGCCGATGCTACGAGCAAGCTGCTGAATCTCGGTGAGCTGCTCGGCCAGCCGTTTCTGCTCATTCAACTTCTCGGCGAGAGTCTCAAGCTCAGTGAGGGCCAGCTGCAGTGGCAGCCTGTCCTGATGCCCCACAGGGGTGTTTTTCAGCATGTCCTGTGGAACACACACAGAAATGTCATCATATATTCAGTAATTACAACCTAATCTGTCATTTAGCCAATGCTTCAGTCCATTGCAAGCAAAGGATTCACCAAGACTCATGAATTGTGGAATATAAACCTACAACAATTCAGTTACCAGTCTAGACTTTTACTTTACTTCATTCAGTTAACGTTTACAGACATTAGTGCACATTAAAATGAAAAAAAAAAAAAAAACTGACCCTATTTACTTGATAAAATCAAGTCCCACAATCACTGGAAACATATCAGATTACGGACATATAATAAGCTGTAAATGCCATTTCATGGTAACCTTTCTGCTCCAGTTTAGCTCAATTTCGACAGTACACACATATAACACTCCGCACTTGCACTCAAATGTTCCTGAAAAACAGCCTGCAACATGCAAATGGTCATTGCATATAAGAATGATCTAATGACAAAAAATCCAGGCAGAACTTGGTAGTAGTAAAATCTTATCTTATTCAAGTAATAAGCATACAAGAGGGATTACAGCAGCATTTAAGTTTACAGATTTAAGCATTTGCTATGCAGTATCAGACCATGGTTTTGATAGAAAGCACATGTTATGTGTAAATTTAATGTCTTTCACTTCCCCATGAAGAACAGTCTGAGGAAATTCCACCATCATAAAATACTCCCTAAATAGTTAATCTTATTAGGGTCATTAACTGTGTGTGTGTGTGTGTGGGTGTTGGGAGGTTTCAGAGCACTAACCTGCAGGAGGAGTATGAACTGAGGAAAGCGTTGGATCGGTTTGACCATCAGGCCATAAAGAGTGATTCTATCTGTACTGGCAGCCTGCTTCTTCTACAACCCAGAACAATACAAAAACACACATACATATGCGTATGTCATTACTGGACATTTAATTGTGCATGTTCATTTTCCCTATTTTTAAATTTAGATGACTTTTGCTGTCATCTGACTCTCACTAATAAATAATACACTGTTCTATATAATCTTTAGCAAATATCTAACACGTTATAATGAAAAATCCCTTGAACTCTAAATATGAACAATAGTAGTGGTGCCTTAGCAAGCAGCACATATTAGGCATTGAGGAGGGACGATGAACAGTTAGGAGCAGGTTGAGTAGTTCACCTTGAGAAACTCCAGGAATGCTGGCTTGGACATACAGGCTTTCTTGATAAGAGCCATAGCATTGGTGAAGTTGTTGACATAGTCACTGTACACATCTAGCACCATTGACTTGGAAAACTGGAGAAGAATAAGACAACGATAAATTGGCAGACATAACAATCCACATCTCAGACATAATATTCATGTACTAATAATCTGTGATCGTGCAATCTGTACTGAGCTTGCATTTCTATTCTCAGTAGTTATGGTGGGACTATTTGTATGATTGTTTTGAATTTTACTGATCCAACTGTCTTCATGTGCTCAGCTGCTGGGCACAGCCTGGGTGATGCAGAGGAAATTAGCACACTTTAAATAGAACTGCTGACTATAGGATGTTCTGTTTTTCCATCTGCAAAGATCCCTCATCACAGATAACAATTCAAAGCGAGCCATGTTAGGGTCTAAATACAGACCATTACTCTGCCCATATTTACTTTAATAAGCAGATATGACAAAGATTTTTGCACGAATAAGCATTACCTTAATATGTGAAGTGGAATACAAAGGGTAGATGCTAGATCGATGCCATGCAATTGTGCAAAAACATGTATGACAAAATGAGAGGTAAAGCAATGAAATCTAAAACTTTTTGAAACCAGAGCAAAAAAAAACAAAACAAAAAAACACAAAAAAAATCAATGAACAAAGAATCAGAAGCTGTGAAAAACACCACAAATTGAATGTTTTAGAACAACAGGAGACATACTGAAGCAACAAAGAGGTCTCCGATTTTCTCAGTGTTTTCCCATTCTGCTACACGGGAGGCCAGAGCGATCTGAAACATGGAGTGACACTGCAGGATCTCCTTCAGCCTATAAAAAATGGGCTGGATCTTCTTCAAGCTCAGGATCCGGGGCTCCTCCTCCATCAAAGGCTTCTTATATTCCTAAAATACAATTAATTAATATTCTACTCCCAGCTTTAACAGCACAATAAGAAAGGGGTGCATGAATACATATTGTTTTTGTCTTTAAACTACTGGAAAAAAAAGCTTAAACCACCCTGCCTAAGAAGGTTAGGGAGGTCAGTTTTGATGGCTTTAGAGCGGTTTTGCGCACTTGTCAGCTGGACAGGCAGGTTGACCAGCTGGCTAACCAGCTTAAACTATCTAAGATCAGCCAACCACCTTAGGCAGTTTTAAGATTTTTTTTAACATGGTATATTTCCCACTATTTTTCAATATTACTCTTTTTGCCCTCCTTTACATTTCATAAAGAAAACTGAAGAATATTATATTCAGGTGTGGTGACAGGATTGTGTCACTGACCAGCAGGATCCTCTTCAGTGAGTCTAGGTAGCTTCTTTCACTCTGGATGATAGAGCCAAGAATATGACGCCGGATAATCTGTGACACAAAAAAAATGCAAAATGCAAATTTGAATTAAATTAGGTTAACTAACAACAAACCAGAAGCTTTACATTTAACATAAAGTATGTAAATATACCTATCATTGAAACGTTTGGGGTTGGTATGATTTTTTTATGCTTTTGAAAGTTTCACGTTCACCAAGGCAGCATTATTATTTTTTAATCAAACACAGTAGAAACAGTAATATTGTGAAATATTAATACAATTTAAAATACTTGTTTTCTAATAGTAATTTATTTCTGGGATGTCAAAGCTTAATTTTCAGCATTACTCCAATCTTCAGTATCACATGATCCTTCAGAAATCATTCGAATATGCTGATGTGGTGCTCAAGAAACAATTATTATTATAAATGTTAAAAATATTAATATCTACTTAATATTGTTGCTGAAACTCTAATATATATTTTTTCAGAATTCTAAGATGAATACAAAAGCTTTAGAATTATAGAACAGCATTTATTTGAAACAGATTGTTTCAAATTTATTTAAAAAAAAAATATTACTGACTTAAAACATTCATTGTAATGACAAACAGCAACTTACAGTAGCATCTCGAATACTGTCTGCATGAACGTTAAACGGGAGTCAAGCCTGTATTCTCTTACCAGTAACCATAGCAACAGTGACCACAGTAATATCAAAGATTGAGGTGTCCAGAAAACTGAAAATTCTTTTCACTTTTGATACGACAATCAATCGAGTCACATGTTCATCCGTCAAATCTTCAATCATATCAGTTTTACGGATGTTGCCACTTTTTATATTTCTTTGGTCACTGTCGCTTTTGGTTACTTATAAAAGAATACAGGCTTGACTCCCGTTGCATGTTCACACAGACAGTATGCGAGATGGTACTGTAAGTGAACGTGACATTTTGAGACTCCTGTAAGTAAATGAAGTGGTCAATCCCAAACATTTACAGTGTGAACATAGCCTAGTCGTGCAGTCCGGTTCTGTTCACACAGCTCGAGTTTTCAGAATGCGGTTGTGAGTCCTGAAAAATTACAGGTGTGAGTTCGGTTATAGAATGTAGATGTCACTCCCGTAAATAACTGAACTGTATGAACGCAACTGTATAAAAGACTCAAATACAGGACTGACAACTGTAATCTTTTGCTGTGTGAACGTCGCCATATCATAAATGAGCAGGGCTAGTATGATAGACAGATTCACACACAAGTACACACACAAACACGCACCTGTTGGCTATTGAGTCCTTCTGGCATTGGAGAAAGTTGAGGTGGTGGATGTTTGAGTTCAGATACAGTCACATCCAGATATCCAGAATCATCCTCTGTGTTATCTGCACATTGACAGTCGACAGCACAGTTAAAATTGTCATTTACACTGGCATCACAGATTATTCTGATTTCTGCCATAGTGGCTCACTCCTCCATGTGTAAACACTATTCTGTAGCTCTGTGATAATATATGACACTTGCTATCTCAGTATAACTCACACATTCAAAACATTCAAAGAGACATCTAGTTTCTAGTACCGTTTCTGTACCGAAAGCTACCAGGTGTCAGGAAAAAAAACCCACCAGAAATGAACAAGAGGAAATGAGAGTCAAAAAGTCAAACCTGTGCAGTCTTTTTTACTCAGGAAGGACACTTTGCGCATCATGGCTATTTTGGTCTTTTCCAGTCCATCTTTCGTGCCATTCCTAGCTGCTTTCATTAGCTGTTGAACCTACGGGAGGAAAGAGAGAGAAAGGCTGACTGCAAAAGAGGACGGCGAAGAACAAAATGAATCAGCAGAACTGAAAGAGAAGAGATAAATTCCTGTTTGTGGATCAGTGCGTTTAGCAGCAGGACAAACCCTCAAGGTCCCTCTCTAGTTGCAACACTGGGTGGATTTCACAGTTTCATTTTCATTGTACATAAAAAAACTAAAAAAACAAAAACACTGGGTCTCATTCACTAGGCATGCGTACGCACATGCAAAAGTGCGTAGGAACGATTTTAAGAACAAATCCCGATTCACCAAACATTTCGTACTAAAAATCATTCTAAATTCATTACAAAATACAGGAAGCACTCAAAAAAGCACTTACTCTAAAAGGCCTTATAATCGTGTTAATTATAGTCCTAACAAGACTATAATTACTATAGTTACATTAAGTGTATTATATAGTTCATATAAACAATTATATAATAAAATTCTTAAATAATTTCATCATATACAGTGATTATGTTCAACTGCAAAATTTCTCTGAATAATGAAGACATGCATGTATGTAGAGCTGGTTAATGAGAGGTCTGTATGAAAGGTGTTTGTTGTGAGAACTGGTGAGAATGGCACGCTTTGCTCGAGGATCAGGCGAGAGCGCGTCTTTAAACAGCAGCATATCTCACGTCAGTGACGTAAGCCTATCAGGAAAGTGTGCGCGGAAATCCCTTATATGGACATGGTTTGGGTGTATTTTATGCAAATGAGTAATCTTGTGCACTCGGTCGATCATTTAGAATACTCCAAATTCACTAAAATATGAACCAAGCTAAGAACAAATTAATGTGCATAAGCATATGTTGTGAATTAGGCAGAGATTTTTCGTGAGAAGTTCTCCTGTGTGTACAAATATGAAATAATCCACACAATTATTAGTGAATGAGACCCACTGTCCATTGAACAATTATGTATATACAAGCAGTACGTGAATTTCAGTGAATACTGTCTAAATTAATGTGCTAAGGAGCAATTTTTTTTTTTAATTTTCAGCAATGTTTCTGCTGCTTCATTGTGTTTTCACTGGTCAATCATTAACGGTCTCCTTCTGTTTTGGTTTTGTTTTCATTATGTTCCTTGTTCTGATTTTCTGAGTTTTGTTATGGTTTCTGATTGGCTTACATTCACCTGTTGTTCAATTAATCACCTTGTTATCTCGGTTCATTTAAATCCTGAGTTTTCTCTGTTCATTGTTGTTGTGTGTAATTCTCCTGGTTATCTCCTGAGTTGTTGGATTAATTAAGATGTTATTATAGAATTTTTTTTTCTCTATTCCTTTCGTTGTGTATACATATACATGTTGTGTCTATTCAACACACATGCAAATGTATTGATATTGATTGATACATATTGAATGACTGACAACGAAAAACACACATGCAAGAAGCAGAAACATTGCTTAAAATTAATAATAAAAAAATAAATTAGCTCTGTAGTACACACACACTTTTTTCTAAAAAGTCTCTTATGCTCACAAAGGCTGCATTTATTTGATCAAAAATACGATACAAATATACTATGATAATACGGTGAAATATTATTACCATTTTCAATGACTGTTCTCTATTTCTATATAATGTATTTTATTCCTGTGTCATTACTCCAGTCTTCAGTGTCACATGATCCTTCAGAAATCATTCTGATATGCAGATTTGGTACTCAAGAAATTTTTCTCATTATTATCAATGTTGAAAACAGTTGTGCTGCTTAATATTTTTGTAGAAACCGTGATGCATTTTTTTCCCGGTGTCTTTGATAAAAACTTTTGTAACTTTATAAAAATGTCTTCACTGTCAATTTTGATCAATTTAATGCATCCTTGCTAAATAAAATTATTAATTTCTAAGAAAGAGCAAAAACAATACAGTGGATTTACAAAATATTTCAACATATATTTTGAAAGTATAATATGCGAGAGCCATTTTGCTTGTCTGATGTTTCTAGCCACTAATAAAACGAACAAAAAATAAAGGAAATATAATAAAAATCCCAAACAATTTCTTTACAGAGTTGAAACATCATGGATATTACAGATAATATAAGCGCAGTCATTATCCAGTTGACATTTTGTCCCATGTCTCAAGAATCAGTGATAACAACACATCCACCACTGTATAAATGTACCTTAATGTCATAGTTTTGTTTGAGTTGGCCAACATCTCGAGCCCCTAACCGCATGGCTAGCTCACGCTTGGTCTGGATGCAGCGTTGCTTCAGACGCCGTACATCGGGGGAAATCTATATCCATTTACCGCAAAGCCATGTCCACAAGCGGTAAGGGGTGGGGTTGAATTATATCAGTGAATAGAGAAAGATGACAGATAAAGAAAAGAGGAGGAAAATAATAAGATTGAGGGGAGTGACAAACACAGGCAGACAGTGATAACGTCAAGACCAACAAGAGAGGGAACTGAAGACAGACATAACAGAGTAAACCAGACAGCAAGACCGGAGATTTAGACTCAGATAGTGTCTGTCTCAGTTTATGGTGCTAAATCTACAAACACTTAAACAGCTCTATTACTCACAAATTAGTCCCTAAACAGAAGTACCGAAGTTCAGACTGCATAAGGCCCAGTCTGGGCTCTCTGGTTAGTCTAGCTAAGGCTTTCTGTACCTGTTTTCAAGCATGATGTGGAACATCTGTGGATTAAGACCTGATCTTCTCTACATGCATCAAAAGACAATAAATAAGAACAGGAACCGGGTAAACCCGCCAAAAGAAGGAGAACTGAAACAACCAGGCGCCATAAAAAACTTTCCTCCTTCTTTTTTTAAAGCTGAAGTGTGTAATTTCTGCTCAACTAGCATCACCGAACAGAATTAGCTTTAAAAATAACTGATTTCCAGAACATGCCACCCATCTGCCACTGGTCAGACAAATCAATAGCCCCAGCCCCAAACACACACCACTGGCTGAGATAATACTCCAGAAAACCATATATAAAATTATATAATAAAATGATTAAAAAATACAATTTAATTTAATCTTAAATACATCATTTACAGTGAAAGAGTAAGAAAAGCTGTGTAATGTTCAGCAGTGAGGTTTCTCTGAATAATGCCGATACACACGTATGCACAGCTGGCTCGAGAGAGGTCGGTAATCTGGGTCTGTCTGAACGGTGTTTATTGTGAGAACGGCACACTTGGGATTGCTCAAGGATCGGGGGAGGGCGTGTATTTAAACAGCAGCATGTCTGACATCGGTGACGTAAGCCTGTTAGGAAAGTGTGCACGGAAAGCCCTCATATGGACATGGTTTGGGCATGTTTTAGGCAAATGACTAACCTCATGCATGCAGAATACTCCAAATTCACTAACATCAGAATGAGGTTAAGAATAAATTCATGTGTGTAGGCACGTGTTGTGAATTAGGTGGAGTTTTTCATGAGCGTACAAATACAAAATAATCCACGCAATTATTAGTGAATGAGAACCATTGTGTTTACAAGGATGAATAAACCAAAATGAAAGGCTTATAGTTGTCGGTGATATAATTTTAATTATATCTAATAATTTCAGAACCTTAATAATAATGTAACACTTTACCTTTCAAATACAAACTGTGTAACTATTCAAATATCATAGCTATAACTGTTAGAGACATCATAAGGACTTTGTGTGTCTTTGCCATGAGTGTCTTTGTACCTTATTGCGGGTGGGCTGCTTGGTCTCGCTGTCTGACTGCTCGTCGTAACTCTCAAACTCACTCACTGGAACCCCAGCCATTGTCTATCAGTGCGGGCTCGCCAGACCTCTGCACCTCTTCGTAGATCACATCATCCTCTGAACAATAACACAGAGAGAAGTATGTGAGGTGGGAAGAAGATCGAAGTCCTGAGTCATGTTACAGTAACAGCAAACATAAGATGCTTGATTTGTACAGGTTGGTAATTACAGAAGAAGAACAAGTCTTGGCTGGCTAAGCAAATTTATTGATTATAGAAGGATTGTTCAAGGACAAATTATATTACTCAGAGTTTGCACTTTATTAGCACCTTCTGCAAATTTCTGGGTCACATGGGCTCTTCATGACTCACAGATGCCCCTAGTGGGTTCAAGTAGTGAAATTCAGAGGCTCAGGCTGGCCACCAAGAAGATCTGTCCCTGTCCTTAGTGCATTCATGTATATTTTTGTGTCAGATGTTTCTCCTAAATATCTTTAATGTGGATATCAGATCATTTGACCTTGGAAAAATCAGATTTTTGTTTTACCAACATTAATATATTGGCAAATCTGTGCACAGTTTGCACATTTTTTGAGATCTCTTTCGAAAATCTACACTGTAAGAAAAAAAAAATAGGAATTAGAAAAAATAACATTAGTTTATCGACAATTCCTTCAACCCTTAAATACACACAATGCATAATCCAAATAGAGGTAAAACAACTGAAAAATCAATGCAGAAAATTGTTTCCTATTAACATGTTACATATTTTTGTAAGCATATTTTTACAAACTTTTTTTAGAGTGTGGAGTAGACATTTGAGATTACGGGTTTTTTTCAATTTGCTCTCCATTTCACTTCATTACTGTCTTTTTGACATTTGATATTTTAGAGAGCCGACGTGTGTGAATATTCCTATCGGTGATGAATTTGCTGACCTGGACAGTCAACAACAGATAACAGACACTGACCTGCATCTGGGGGCGAGTTGTTCTCACAAGGCACGTCATCGTAAATGACCTCTGAGCGAGCAGAAGGAGCTGAGTTCACCTTCAGTTGTTCTGGTGGTGAATCTCCAGCTGATTCAGAAACGGATTTCCCTAGAGGAGAAAAGAGACTTTGAGCGTCATTCATATATGTAAAAGAAAAACTTATAACCACAAACTCTATTAATTAAAGATGTTTAAGGATGGGATACTACTTTAAGCGACCAGGAGATTGGGTTTAGGATCTTATTTGAAGGACCAGTAACAGCAAACACCATTTGATAATCATTCATCAGAACTTCCGTGAGGTATTAAGCACAGGTCGAGCGCAAATGAAGTTCAGCCCTGATTACCACAGAAAAGCACATTAATAATCCTTTTTTGCAGAGATTTGAGCTTTCTGCGTATTCTGACAACAGTACTATTAAAATAACAAACATACTCCTCCGCACGAACGGCGGATTGACAACACATACTGTGACAGTGTGTACAGATTTGTTGACAGCCTCTTTTTACCTAATGAAGTCGCCTGCTGAGACTCCCCCACGGGAACTTAAAATACCTCAAAGTGAAATGTTCTTTAAACTGTTTAGGCCTCTGAATATCTGAAGGATATATCGAGACTACTGTGTCTGGGATGTCAGAGGGAGATCATTTAAAATTCGGAGAACACATTAATTAGGAGCAGGAGTATAATATAAACATCTATTCCAGGTTAAACACAAGTTAAGCAGCCGTGGCACGCTGTTGTTTACCACCGAAAATCATTTTTCTTCTCTCACTTTGTCAAAATGTGTGAAAAATGATGGTGAAATGGTTGCATTTCTGGTTTGCACTTGCATTTCTCTCAACGAGCGGCTAGAAATGATTTTCTGCTGTAATTGACATCATGTCACAGATATTATTGATATAGCTTTGCTTATTGAAACTGGGATGTTTTTTATGTAGCTTTGAAGATGACATTGATTGTCAGTGGGATGTTGCACATATGTGAAAGTTTATACACTGAGGACAAGACACAAAGATCTAAAAGGGTGCAGAAATGACAGCAGCAGGGAGTGGATATGGAAACCAGATTCATTATTCATTACCAGTCATGCCATCGCAAAAGCCTGTATTTACAGCATCAATACAGTGCACTACAACACGGTAGGTATATCTATAGCCTAAAACCTCAGTGCTACGATGCCAAAATACTCCAACAATCTGAATTAAAATACTTGACAGGGCTGACAATCATTTCTGAAGCTTAGTAAACAAATACAGCGAAGGGTTGACAGATCTAACTACGCTCTATATAAGGGATAATGTACAGTCAGCTGGTCATTAATCCAAAATAGACTGCTTATTATTACACGGCAACTGACCAAATAAATTAATACACTACTATTCAAAGGTTTGAGGTCAGTAAGATTTGTTGTTGACGGAAAATAATACTTTTATTCAGTTGGTATGCATTAAATAAATCAAAAGAGAAAGCACAGACATTTATAATGTTACAAAATATGTCTATTTCAATTAAATGCTGCTTTTGGAATTTTATATTCATGAGGTTTGAAGTGTGACAGTGAAGCCTGGAGAAATGGCTGCTGAAAATTCGGCTTTGGCAACACAGTAGTACATTTTATTTTAAAACATTTTAAAATATTAATCTAAATATTACTGTTTATATTGTATTTGTATAAAATAAATGCAGCCTTGTTGGCATAACAGACTTCTTTCGAAAACATTTTAAAATATCTTACCGACCCCTAACTTTTGAACGGTAGTGTATGTGGACATGTAATATTGATTTGAGTTGATTTTTTTTTTTTTATCTTAGTAATTCTGCAATTAAAAACAGCAGCAAGATGAATAATGCAACAATATTAAAATAATATCAATAACTGAGATGAAAGAAGGTGCTGCCATCAGTGATACAAGAGATATGAAAGTAGTGCCGGTTTAGGGTACCGGCATGAACGGCCTGATTATACAGCGTTGCCATGGATGGCGATTGACCAGCCGTGTAATAGAAAAAGGATATCTATGCATGTACGTTTACAGTCAAACACAGAGACGGCACAGCTATTCCAACTGTCCTGGGGAGTGGGGATTGTACCTTTATGCAGTCGCAGAGTGAGCTCTGAAACCACACTGAACCATTCCCGAGAGTGAACTGGGGCTGCACACACATAGCAAAGACTGTTTAACAGCCTAGGGACACAGATTTGAAGTCACTTCTACTATGACCGTTGAATTTGACGTTACCAAGATCTCAAGTGATGCCAAGTAATTTTTTTTGGAACATGCATAATCGTTTTCCAGTGCAGCTTTAACAATTTAGGAAAATGAATCATATTGTCAAGGGTATATTATAGTTATTGTGTGATTTTAGTTGCATTATCACTTGTTTGTTGCGTTATTTGATTGGATTGCAACATAATTCTCAAGAAAAATCTCCAAAGGATCTGAATTATAAGGCTGAACCATGTGTGGACATTTGGCATGGGTGTGTTGTTTTCTTTCCCGTGAGATTCCTGTGGGTCTGGATTGGATTAGTCATTGCTATTTTTCAGATCTCTGGTTTCTATGCTGATTTGTGGATTTTGCATTAGTGTGGATTTACAGGACGGCATGGCACAGCCCCTTCTCAGAGCCACCAACCTGTCTGAACATGTATGAGGGGAGACTTCTCTATAGGTGTGTAGAGGCCCTCTGGCCCAATATCTGAACCTGGAGATACATTTTCAAACAGATTTGTCAGATTTAAGCACTGAAATGCCTTCCCAGTTGGCATTTCAGTGTTTACTAAATCAATGTCATGGATCAAGGTGAATCATTGTTGAATTTTGTTTCAATTTGATACTACAACATTGTATTAAGTCATTCTTTTATCGTGTCTTCATAAATTTTCAGCATTGATTAATGAATATTTTGTTATCTTTTTACAACATCTAGCATTAAAAGTTGTTTCACAAGTTTACATTTTGTCAAAGCTGAAGCGACAACTAACATTATTTCAACATTGAAGTTCAGTCACTAGCTGGCTGTGCATTTGGACTTTTTTTGGGATGTCCAGCTAGTCCACCTAGACTGCTTTAATTAGATTCATCCCAAATCATTCATAACCACAAAAATATGCAGAAATATGCTCGTAATACCTTCGTAAATGTTATTTCTTTTCGAAATGCTCGCTTGTTCATCGTCTACTCGAGGCTCGGCTGAGACAGAGCTCCTAAAACAAAACAGGAATGCAGAAGAATTAAAATACTGTCCCATTATGTTTATTCTTATTAGTTGGTGTTTGTTAATACTCTCATTATCACTAGATTTCACTTTAGCCAGAGCTAGTTGTTGAATAACTAATATCATATAAGAGGTAAATAATCAACCCTAGGACTACACAGCGACAGCGAAGACAGAATGTATAATAAAGTCCTTTACAGGAAAAACACTTATAGAACAGCATATAAAGATTTGTAGTGTCTCTATGAATGGCATCCTGTAGGAATAATAAGGCTCAAAATATTCAAGTGAAAAACCTTCAAAGCATAACACATAAAATATAAGTCATAAGATCTGATATAATCTGAAATAAAATCAGATGTGTGTGAACACAAACATTCTTACCCATCAGGAGATTGTCTGGCTACCATATCTGCGGGGAGAATAGAAACTATGTTTCATTTTTAATTTTACAAAGTTACAAAAGTTTGATTTATCCAATGTCTGATTTCACATACAGAACATTATACACATAAATACAGTCATATTATGTGATTAACACATAATGCAGACTAACCTGGGTATGTTGTGTGAGGATGTGTAGGGATATTTTGGTCCTCCAGTCCAGCAGGAGTCTCTCCATTTACGGTTTGCTGATTATGGTGTGTAACACACTTCATAGCTTCACAATAAAGTGCATTTGTGGCAGTGCTTCCTTTAGTACTCTCTGAATACTCAGCTTCCACATTAGGAATTTTTGACTCTTTATTCTGAACAGAGTTCTCCACTGTATTCTGCTCGTCTTCGCTGTCATCAAACTCAAACTTCTCACCAGTTTCCTCATCTTCATCATCCTCCTCTTCCTCCTCCTGGGGCTTCTGAGTCACACCAGGGACCATGGACTCTGAAATAACACACAAAAACTCAATTTAACTGACAAAAATAAGACAAGAAACACATTTTTCCATTTCCTGAAAAAAATGCTATTTGAGCAATGTGAAAAAATGTGAACAGGCATGCTATGGGTGGTGGCCAGGGCATTACTATGCAGCTCCTATGGTGTTCTGAGTGTTGTTGTTTTTTTAGTGCTGAAATGTAGTTGCTCTAAAGGACCGTTTGAGAGTTGGTGTTCTGAGTGGTTTCTGAGCATTCCTACCGTTACTAAAGTGGTTGTTGATAGGGTGTTCTGAGTGATTGTTTAAGCATTGTTATGACATTGCTAAGATGTTCTGAGTGGCTGTTTGAATGTTGTCGTGGTCTTCTGAGTTGCTGTTTGAGTGTTGCTATGGCGTCCTGAGTGGCTGTTTGAGTGTTCGAGTGGTTGTTTGAGTGTTGCTATGGTGTTACAAGTGGCTTGGTGTTCCAAGTGTTGCTATGGTGTTCCGAGTGGCTGTTTGAGTGTTGCTATGCTGTTCCGAGTGGCTGTTTGAGCGTTGCTATGGTGTTCTGAGTGGCTGTTTGAGTGTTGCTATGGTGTCCTGAGTGGCTGTTTGAGTGTTCCGAGTGGTTGTTTGAGTGTTGCTATGGTGTTACAAGTGGCTTGGTGTTCCAAGTGTTGCTATGGTGTTCCGAGTGGCTGTTTGAGCGTTGCTATGGTGTTCCGAGTGGCTGTTTGAGTGTTGCTATGGTGTCCTGAGTGGCTGTTTGAGTGTTCCGAGTGGTTGTTTGAGTGTTGCTATGGTGTTACAAGTGGCTTGGTGTTCCAAGTGTTGCTATGGTGTTCCGAGTGGCTGTTTGAGTGTTGCTATGATATGTTGTTCTGAGTGGCTGTTTGAGTGTTGCTACGGTGTTCCGAGTGGCTGTTTGAGTGTTGCTATGGTGTTCCGAGTGGCTGTTTGAGTGTTGCTATGGTGTCCTGAGTGGCTGTTTGAGTGTTCGAGTGGTTGTTTGAGTGTTGCTATGGTGTTACAAGTGGCTTGGTGTTCCAAGTGTTGCTATGGTGTTCCGAGTGGCTGTTTGAGTGTTGCTATGCTGTTCCGAGTGGCTGTTTGAGCGTTGCTATGGTGTTCTGAGTGGCTGTTTGAGTGTTGCTATGGTGTCCTGAGTGGCTGTTTGAGTGTTCCGAGTGGTTGTTTGAGTGTTGCTATGGTGTTACAAGTGGCTTGGTGTTCCAAGTGTTGCTATGGTGTTCCGAGTGGCTGTTTGAGCGTTGCTATGGTGTTCCGAGTGGCTGTTTGAGTGTTGCTATGGTGTCCTGAGTGGCTGTTTGAGTGTTCCGAGTGGTTGTTTGAGTGTTGCTATGGTGTTACAAGTGGCTTGGTGTTCCAAGTGTTGCTATGGTGTTCCGAGTGGCTGTTTGAGTGTTGCTATGATATGTTGTTCTGAGTGGCTGTTTGAGTGTTGCTACGGTGTTCCGAGTGGCTGTTTGAGTGTTGCTATGGTGTTCCGAGTGGCTGTTTGAGTGTTGCTATGGTGTCCTGAGTGGCTGTTTGAGTGTTGCTATGGTGTTACAAGTGGCTTGGTGTTCCAAGTGTTGCTATGGTGTTCCGAGTGGCTGTTTGAGTGTTGCTATGCTGTTCCGAGTGGCTGTTTGAGCGTTGCTATGGTGTTCCGAGTGGCTGTTTGAGTGTTGCTATGGTGTCCTGAGTGGCTGTTTGAGTGTTCCGAGTGGTTGTTTGAGTGTTGCTATGGTGTTACAAGTGGCTTGGTGTTCCAAGTGTTGCTATGGTGTTCCGAGTGGCTGTTTGAGTGTTGCTATGATATGTTGTTCTGAGTGGCTGTTTGAGTGTTGCTATGGTGTTCCGAGTGGCTGTTTGAGTGTTGCTATGGTGTTCCGAGTGGCTGTTTGAGTGTTGCTATGGTGTCCTGAGTGGCTGTTTGAGTGTTGCTATGGTGTCCTGAGTGGCTGTTTGAGTGTTCCGAGTGGTTGTTTGAGTGTTGCTATGGTGTTACAAGTGGCTTGGTGTTCCAAGTGTTGCTATGGTGTTCCGAGTGGCTGTTTGAGTGTTGCTATGATATGTTGTTCTGAGTGGCTGTTTGAGTGTTGCTATGCTGTTCCGAGTGGCAGTTTGAGTGTTGCTATGCTGTTCCGAGTGGCAGTTTGAGTGTTGCTATGCTGTTCCGAGTGGCTGTTTGAGTGTTGCTATGGTGTTCAGAGTGGCTGTTTGAGTGTTGATATGATTTGTTGTTCCGAGTGGCTGTTTGAGTGTTGCTATGCTGTTCCGAGTGGCTGTTTGAGTGTTGCTATGGTGTTCCGAGTGGCTGTTTCAGTGTTGTGTCCATTTCAGTCCATTTCCTGAAAAAAATGCTATTTGAGCAATGTGAAAAAATGTGAACAGGCATGCTATGGGTGGTGGCCAGGGCATTACTATGCAGCTCCTATGGTGTTCTGAGTGTTGTTGTTTTTTTAGTGCTGAAATGTAGTTGCTCTAAAGGACCGTTTGAGAGTTGGTGTTCTGAGTGGTTTCTGAGCATTCCTACCGTTACTAAAGTGGTTGTTGATAGGGTGTTCTGAGTGATTGTTTAAGCATTGTTATGACATTGCTAAGATGTTCTGAGTGGCTGTTTGAATGTTGTCGTGGTCTTCTGAGTTGCTGTTTGAGTGTTGCTATGGCGTCCTGAGTGGCTGTTTGAGTGTTCGAGTGGTTGTTTGAGTGTTGCTATGGTGTTACAAGTGGCTTGGTGTTCCAAGTGTTGCTATGGTGTTCCGAGTGGCTGTTTGAGTGTTGCTATGCTGTTCCGAGTGGCTGTTTGAGCGTTGCTATGGTGTTCTGAGTGGCTGTTTGAGTGTTGCTATGGTGTCCTGAGTGGCTGTTTGAGTGTTCCGAGTGGTTGTTTGAGTGTTGCTATGGTGTTACAAGTGGCTTGGTGTTCCAAGTGTTGCTATGGTGTTCCGAGTGGCTGTTTGAGCGTTGCTATGGTGTTCCGAGTGGCTGTTTGAGTGTTGCTATGGTGTCCTGAGTGGCTGTTTGAGTGTTCCGAGTGGTTGTTTGAGTGTTGCTATGGTGTTACAAGTGGCTTGGTGTTCCAAGTGTTGCTATGGTGTTCCGAGTGGCTGTTTGAGTGTTGCTATGATATGTTGTTCTGAGTGGCTGTTTGAGTGTTGCTACGGTGTTCCGAGTGGCTGTTTGAGTGTTGCTATGGTGTTCCGAGTGGCTGTTTGAGTGTTGCTATGGTGTCCTGAGTGGCTGTTTGAGTGTTCGAGTGGTTGTTTGAGTGTTGCTATGGTGTTACAAGTGGCTTGGTGTTCCAAGTGTTGCTATGGTGTTCCGAGTGGCTGTTTGAGTGTTGCTATGCTGTTCCGAGTGGCTGTTTGAGCGTTGCTATGGTGTTCTGAGTGGCTGTTTGAGTGTTGCTATGGTGTCCTGAGTGGCTGTTTGAGTGTTCCGAGTGGTTGTTTGAGTGTTGCTATGGTGTTACAAGTGGCTTGGTGTTCCAAGTGTTGCTATGGTGTTCCGAGTGGCTGTTTGAGCGTTGCTATGGTGTTCCGAGTGGCTGTTTGAGTGTTGCTATGGTGTCCTGAGTGGCTGTTTGAGTGTTCCGAGTGGTTGTTTGAGTGTTGCTATGGTGTTACAAGTGGCTTGGTGTTCCAAGTGTTGCTATGGTGTTCCGAGTGGCTGTTTGAGTGTTGCTATGATATGTTGTTCTGAGTGGCTGTTTGAGTGTTGCTACGGTGTTCCGAGTGGCTGTTTGAGTGTTGCTATGGTGTTCCGAGTGGCTGTTTGAGTGTTGCTATGGTGTCCTGAGTGGCTGTTTGAGTGTTGCTATGGTGTTACAAGTGGCTTGGTGTTCCAAGTGTTGCTATGGTGTTCCGAGTGGCTGTTTGAGTGTTGCTATGCTGTTCCGAGTGGCTGTTTGAGCGTTGCTATGGTGTTCCGAGTGGCTGTTTGAGTGTTGCTATGGTGTCCTGAGTGGCTGTTTGAGTGTTCCGAGTGGTTGTTTGAGTGTTGCTATGGTGTTACAAGTGGCTTGGTGTTCCAAGTGTTGCTATGGTGTTCCGAGTGGCTGTTTGAGTGTTGCTATGATATGTTGTTCTGAGTGGCTGTTTGAGTGTTGCTATGGTGTTCCGAGTGGCTGTTTGAGTGTTGCTATGGTGTTCCGAGTGGCTGTTTGAGTGTTGCTATGGTGTCCTGAGTGGCTGTTTGAGTGTTGCTATGGTGTCCTGAGTGGCTGTTTGAGTGTTCCGAGTGGTTGTTTGAGTGTTGCTATGGTGTTACAAGTGGCTTGGTGTTCCAAGTGTTGCTATGGTGTTCCGAGTGGCTGTTTGAGTGTTGCTATGATATGTTGTTCTGAGTGGCTGTTTGAGTGTTGCTATGCTGTTCCGAGTGGCAGTTTGAGTGTTGCTATGCTGTTCCGAGTGGCAGTTTGAGTGTTGCTATGCTGTTCCGAGTGGCTGTTTGAGTGTTGCTATGGTGTTCAGAGTGGCTGTTTGAGTGTTGATATGATTTGTTGTTCCGAGTGGCTGTTTGAGTGTTGCTATGCTGTTCCGAGTGGCTGTTTGAGTGTTGCTATGGTGTTCCGAGTGGCTGTTTCAGTGTTGTGATCGTGTCCTGAGTGGCCCACCCCCAAGCCTCATTGTACATAATCACAAACATGGATTCAGCGATAATGTGGATTTTAAGAATAGATAACAACCCTGTATTTCTTCTTTTTTTTTTCATGAGCATTGTGTTTATCAGTGCAAACCACACTAAACGCAGTGTAAGCCACACTATAAGCTCTAGGACCTGCCTGCTACGGACTGATTGCAAAGTAACACTCTGACTTAGAATGCATAATGCAATTTCACACAAAAAGCATAAAGACACCAAACAAAACATTGCGTCTTTATAATTCAGTGCACACTCTGTAACTAAGCAGCTTCATAAGTATTCCATGATCCCAGATCGAGTCAAAAAGGAGGCTCAAAAATATGTTTTGACCATAACATTGGAGACAAAACCCTTGTGAGTCATCAGATTTGTTCAGAAAAACACCCAAAACTCACAAGCTTAAAGCCAAAACTCCCTCCCTCTGGTAACACATACTACAAACATTGAACAGATGGACAAACTAATACAGACCAAAGCAATCTGTTACATGTAACAAAGGTGTGAGTGTGTTGTGAGCTGAATCCAGTAGTGGCAGCATATATTTTTTGTTGTAAACTACAAAGTCAAATTAACCAACAAAAACATTACATCACTTTTTGGCATTTTCTGACCAGTTGTTGGAACATTACGCTTAGCAAAAGGAGCCAAAGCGCAGGAACAGAGATTACATACTCGGCACTGGACGGAGTAAAACAGATCATGTGATGAGCAGGATTACACATGTGACCATATGGTCTCTAAGGAGAATACTCAACTGAAAGTACTTCATACCAGTAAATGTTGTCACTTGCTCCCACTATGAAAGTGGGTTCTGCAAAAATGCACCGTATCAACCAATTACAGCAAAGAAGAAATGTCTATGCTCACATTTCTGTTTAAAATTTCTCTACTTTAACCCTCCAATTTTTTCCCGGTGCACATTTACCTTATAAAATAACATGAATCAGTTACTCAAGTCAATATAAGCCCACATGACTTGAAAATGGCTCTAAAGGTCAGTAATCATGCAGTATTCAGGTGCTCTATTACATACAACAATCAATAAACCAACGAAATTGTTTACCGTGCCTCTTGTCCACATCCCCCTCACTCCAGCAGAAGTATGAGAACCTCTTAGACCCGGCCAGGTGGATTTTGGGTGATACTAGAAATTTAAGCGATTGTCTCATGCAAGCAGTCTCCATGGCTGCAGGATGGATGTGTGTCAAGAGCAGGTGGCATATGGTGGAAGAATTGCTCTGCTGCAGCATATGGTCAGATACCTTGAGCGCTGCAGTTTCCCAAGCTCTCTGGAGATTAAGAGGGTAATTCTGTATTCCCTCAACTAAGTAACTGTGTTTCAGAGTTTTACACACTGTACTATTCTGTAATATACCAGAACAGGTGACATAGAGAGGTCATTTAATGGCTCTTAAACTGTAATTATGGTTTCTCTTTGTTTGACAAGAGCGCACCCAAATGTGTCATGCACAAATAGCCTTTGTTTGGGCATTGTTTGTACCAGAGAGTGCAATGAACAATGTGATGTCACATGACGCACCTCTTCAAACATCTTGGAAGGACTACCAAATCATGACTAAACACCATTGGGCTTGGAAGATTTGAATTTGAATCATAGTATATGGGTTAATGACGTATAAGAGTCTTCTAAAAATCTAGTTTAAAACATGTGCCAAGTACTTAAATCTTCTTTTTGCATTCATGGTATACTATTTTTAGGAAAAGTTTTATTTGGTGTAATCATTGAGTTTAAATAAATTTTCCTTTAATCTTGAATGCATGTGAGTGTATTTTAAATTTTACTTTAAAATTTAAGTTTATTATTTTAAAAAATACATCTTAAATTATGAATTCATAAATATCCTTCGTTTTTCGCACCACATGACATTTCACATCCAGAAATTGTCATAAAAAAGGTCAATTCATCTGATATTTTGAAAAACCTACAATTGAATGAAAATTAGAACTGTTGCTTTGGCAACTAACTGTTCAAGTACTAAAATGACAAATTGAAATAAAAATTAAAACTATATAGAAATATAAAAATAACAAAAGCACATTACAACATGGTTAAAAACTTAAACTAAAATTAAAACAAATCATAAAAGCTAAATTAAAATATTAAAGGGTTATTTCACTCAAAAATGAAAATTCTGTCATTAATTAATTACTCACCCTTATGTCGTTCTACACCCGTAAGACCTTCGTTCATCTTTGGAACATAAATTGAGATATTTCTGATGAAATCCGATAGCTCAGTGAACCCTCCATTGCCAGCAAGACAATAAACACTTTCAATGCCCAGAAAGCCACTAAAAACATATTTAAATCAGTGATTGTGAGCACACTAGTTTAATATTATGAAGTGACAAGAATACTTTTTGTGCACCAAAAAAACAAAATAACGTCTTTTCAACAATATCTACTAATGGCCAATTTAAAAACACTGTTTCGAAGCCTTACGGATCTTTTGTTTCGAATCAGTGGTTCGCATCGCGAATCAAACAGACAAATTCACGGGAACTATTGAAATTGCAAAACACTTATGATGTAACGAAGCCTCTTTTAATCACGTGAGTTTGGTGCTCCGAACCACTGATTCAAAACAAAAGATCTGTAAAGCTTTTTTAAATATGTTTTATATGATATATTATGTTTTATGTTTTTTTTTTTTTTTTAAATATGTTTTTAGTAGCTTTCTGAGCATTGGAAGAGTTTATTGTCTTGCTGGCAATGGAGGCCTTCATCCCGAAGATGAACGAAGGTCTTACGGGTGTAGAGCGACATGAGGGTGAGTAATTAATGACACATTTGTTCATTTTTGGGTGAAATCCCAATAATAACCCTTTAATAAATACTATTATAGTACTATTATTATACTAAAATAGCAGCATGATCCATGTACTAACCTTTTTTAGGAGGGTTAAGAGATTGTGGAGATGCCATGAAGTTAATAGGAAGTCATGTCTGCACTCCTGTAAAAGAGAAATATGTTAACATCACACCTCTAGATTTCAGTGAAATATGACTTTTGCTGTAATTAAAGTTGTTCAGGGACATTACAGGTTCGTAAAGGAGACAGGATGAAAATGTTAAATTCCTCAGCAGTGTGTGGCAGATCCAGGCTTGCCTTACCAGCTGAATCCTCGCACAACATCTCCTCCCACATTATTGGGAAAGACTCTCAGCATGTGTCAGAACAACACAACTCAACCGAGAGGAATGACCGGAAGGTGATACAAAGAAATATGCTGAAGAAACTTCAGGACAGGTTTAGTTGCGTCAATAACAGTATTATTAATAAAAATGAGACGGCAGTTTATTAACCACTTTATAACCCTTTCATCCCGGTAGTAATGCCAAGGCCATGATTCTGATTCCCAGGAAATGAATATTGACTTTGAATCCACTGTAATTTGCTTTAGATAAAAGTGACTGCCAAACTTCACAAAGTGCTTGTAAAGAGTTTCTGTCCACCTTGTTTGCTGATAGATAACTACAGCTGGAGGTCAGCGTGCATGAATTATTCACTAGAAAGAAGGGCAGGGGCAAGACCAGGCTGAAGCTAGTGAATAGACAAAGGAAAATAGCATCTTTCCCACTCCAAGAGCGCACAGCAAGGTTGAATGGTTGAGAGTAAAGCACACATAGTAAGAACTGCAAGCCCAATGAATGGCCCAGGAACTCCTTTCAAATAAACAGCACAGGAATCACCCTGGACACGGGCACAATGAGAGAGGCATCTGGACCGTCAAATATTAACTCCATGCCTGCTCTTTTCACAGACTTCACCCAATTTTACACTGATGTCCTTCTCCACTTCCTGAAGTTGCTATGTAAATGAGAAGTTAATCAATGCACTAGACCGCAGACCTGATAATGTAAAAGAAGACAGGCTTTTCCGACAAAACACTGCAGCCTTGAGGTTAAATATGTCTGATCCCACGTGAGTCAGCTGATATCAAACCACGGGTAGGTAAGGCTGAAGGACAGACCATGAATCTGCTCTCAGATTAGCTTTAGCACTGGAATGATATATAGATGTCAGATTAACTTTTTTATATCGCAAATATACCATAGTAAAACTCATCCACTATTACCATCAGGTGAAATATAACTCAACTGAGTTTGTCTACCAGGCTACTTAAATTTTCCTGTTTTTGTATCATTAGAGGCCAGCATTAGATTAATATTATTAATATCAAATAATGATCATAAAATCCATTTTCAAAGTGTACTTTATTATTAAATCAATAATGTCACTAAATGAATCTTTTTTTTTCATCTAGATGGTTTTTTACATTAATCTACAGTCTCACTCCCCCCTAGTGAGGCTATGTTGCATTGTTATATTTTCATATGTAAAACAACATACGCACTACATTTTTTGCTCTTATTCCAAAGAAAGACTTACTCACAAGCCTGGCTTTATGTCCCTTAAATGTCACCCCTCTGATATTGTCCTTATTGATCACAAGCTATCAATACAGATCCATTGTCATGTCTGCTCCCATCTTTGCGCAGTGCAGCCATCTCTGAATCTACAATTGATGACACCACTGTCACACCATCTTCATCAGAAAGCACAGCAATCGTAAAGAGCTGATTTCAATTGTTTTTCTTTTAGTGGAGGAACAAGTTCTGGCACTCCCAATGCATTAACTGACACGGCTGCTCCTACGAATATGAAAACTCTTCTCCCTCTTTCTTTTCCCTCAGTCCCTCCCTTTTTCCTTTCTTTGCACTCACTCCTCCTTCCCCCTGCCGTACATCAGGAGAGAGCAGCATGCAAATACTGAAAAGAACAACCAGCCAATAGCAGATCATGAGGCATGCAATCCCACCAATCACAGAAGAGATAGTTTTCCTTTCAGTAGTTCCATGCTGGGGGTAGACACAGACAGAAGTGGCATTAATAAGCTCATCTTGAGTTGCTTATCGTGTTGAGATAGATAGATAGATAGATAGATAGATAGATAGATAGATAGATAGATAGATAGATAGATAGATAGATAGATAGATAGATAGATAGATAGATAGATAGATAGATAGATAGATAGATAGATAGATGGATAGATATTTAGGAACAGAAGAAAAACAAAAATAAGATGTTTAAATAGAATATCAGTATGTTGGCTTGGGAAAGTAACTAATAACAAGAAGCTAAAGTTCATAGAACAAACTTTGATGTTGGCTTGGGAAACACTTGAAGGGAGGCCAGAGGCAAAAGTGCACATGCACATCTGTTCGCGTTGTGGAGCTGGCCCAAGCCAGAAATAAAGAAAGAAAGAAAAAATATATTTCTTGTATTTAGGGCTGTAACAAACATAGATAGATACATAGATAATCATATTAAAAACTATATAAAAAGGTCATTTTAAAAAATCTGCTTGATTATGTTCATATTAATTAAATATAAAGGTGTTTATATTCCTTTAACTTAGATATTTTTATAAAAAATATTAAATATATTTATCAAAATTATATTACTGGTAAAACACTGAACATTGCTATTGTCTCTGACTATTAGAATAAAACATGCTTTTGCCATAAAGATCTTGATTTAAATGCACCTTGGTGTGATCACCTCTTCACATGAGCTCAGATGCACCTTACTGTATTTCCCAACATGCAACATTTCAAAAGAGTAACAATAATAGGCTATATATTGGTAAAATTACTGCATACAAGCTTCGTATCTATGATGGAGCTTAATTTCCTTTCAGCAGTGGAGATATTTCACCTCATATCAGGATCACTTTAAATGTTGTGCACCAAACAAGAACAATGACTGCCTTGTTGGCCGATTTTAGACTGCATTAAAACAAATTTATATTAAATATTACATTCTATTCAATGTTTTTAACGTCATATGGGATTTGTTTTATGTGGGCCACAATCAATAATCAGACGCACACTTACCAGTCTACAGAATTCCCTTTTCTTTTCTTTCATTTAAACGGACACCGCTTTGCATATATAAGCATAAAAGAGGAAATAGTCTGAAGTAGGGATAGATACACACTTTCAGGCCGTAAAAACAACAATCTAAATAAAATTTGTCGGCATTCAAGTCCTCCATGGAGAAGATTGTTTCCTATTCGTATGTCATCCGACTCAGCAGAGGACGCTGTATAGTCTTATCAACGGACTCAAGTTTGTAGTTCGGTTGGCGCTGCATCCCATCCTCGTGTTTTTGTTTTGTGGACTACACGCTCACTGCCATGAAAGTTACATGAGCGTTTTAATTTTATATCTGAACCTAAATTAGCGTAGTGAAAATAGAGGGCAAAGACCTCTTGCGCTCAACGCTTTCATTCCCATCAACACAGGTTAACTTTTATTTTTAAAGTACGTGAAACTTTTCTGTGTACGTCTACCCGAATGCCTTTAAAATCATGTTAAATGTACAAATCTTTGAGGAATTATAGTGTCAATTCAGCGATATCTCCAGATGGATGTGTGAGAGATGAAGCCCCGAGCGTGCACTGCACCCACGTGGTTTGAACGCGAGGCTGCGAGTCTTTTGTTCCGAATCAATCAAAAAAACGAGGAAGACGGACAGACATAAGTAGAGCATCTGAATCAGGAAATCTACTTATATAATAATCGCATCTTCCAGCACAACAGACCAAGCCGCCGCCGCCGCTTAACTTAACGTCTATATTGCGCTAACTTAGATATTTGTGTTTAAAGTAGAGGGGGGAAAGTTTTACTCAGGTGAGTTATGATATTCTCGATGTTTATGATTGCGGCTTCGGATGCAAATGCAGTATAGCATGCTAACTTGGCTACGTGTGCATCATATACATCTGTAAACGTTGTGTTTTTCCAAATACACTTTCCATGGGGTACGAGTTGACTTTTTTACGGGACGGGGGCAGATATAACACGTGGGTTATGGAATAGTTTAGTTACTAGTCTGGTTGAAACAGCGGTGCTAGTTGGCTAACCGGCGGCTGCGTTATAAAACATAACAAAGAAACAAATGGAGACTGAGTGAGACAGACGCGCTGCTGCTGATTCTTTTGTTGCAGCGCTGCTAGTGCGTTAGCATAGCACTGGACCTCTGCCTCTTTTGACGCTTTACATTTATATTTCCATTTTTACGAAGAAATAATGCTTTGACGTTACTAATACGCGGAGCATGTGAGTGTTTTCTTAAGGATTCTTTCGCTGTGAGATAATTGGACCATTTGAATCATATTGACTGTTTTTTCAGTCGGATGTTTTTGGCTCGTTTGATTCTCTTTTCTGTCCTTTTATAGTCAGAATACTTCCTTACTACTTTTTGCTTGTTTTTTTTTTTATTGTAGGATTTTGTACTATGCCACGCAAGAAGCAGACTGATGTGTCTGGGAACGGTGGACTGAAGAGGAAAAGAGGTGGTGGAAAGAAAAAGGACAGGGAGTTTAGCAGTGATGATGAGTTTGATGACTTTGAGCAAGAAAACACAAAGAAACCTGGGAAACCAGCGACTAAAGCCGGTCTGCAACCGGTCACTGTGGCTGATGATGTGAAGGAGAAGATTGTAAGGACATGATTGCATACTTATTGCTTTTATCTATCTATCTATTATTATTTATATATATATACAATCGTGTATACACACACACACACTAGCATATGATAAAGTACAGGGTTTTTCAAACTCTTTGATGCTGAATATGACCAAATATGGTCTTGTGATGGAACCCCAGATAAAGTAGCTGTATGTCTAATTAAGTATGGAGTTTTATCTCAATGAAGTTTAGTAATACATTTTTGTTATCATTGTTCTAAAACCAATGCATTCATTAAATCATTGGAGAATGTTTACTTTGTTGCGATATTGGTGTCTTTTTTTCCCCCTTACTTTTAATGTTGGCTGTATAAACCTTTTAAAATAGTAATTAAAACGATAAGCTAACACATTGACTTTGATAGCTTCGAGAATTTAAATTTGTTTTTTGCCTGTTCCCCCATTCATGCTCTTGTGGGTCTTCAGAGCTCAGTTTGAAACCCGTATTAATGGATGGTTGCTGTATTTCTTGCTTTTTCTGTTGTGCAGAAACTTGAGGTTCCCAAAGTCAAAGGTCAGCTGCTAGTTTTTGGAGCCACTAACTGGGACCTGATTGGCAGAAAAGAAGTGCCAAAACAGCAAGGTATGATCACGCATAAGCCAGGGATATCTGGGTTACAGTATAGTTTCAGGAAAGTCTCGCCCATGTGAGTCATCTGTGCTAATCTGTTAATAGGTCATTGTGACACCAGATTTTATTTATTATTAAATAATCATTTAAAAATGTAATTTATTCCTGTGATGACAAATTTGAATGTTCAGCGTCATTGCACCAGTGTTCAGTGTCACATGATCCCTCTGAAATCATTCTAATATGCTGATTTCCTGCTCAAGAAGCACATCTTTTCATTATCCATGATGAAACCAGTTGTACTGCTTAATGTTTTTGTGGAAGCATGAGACATTTTTCTTTTCAGGATTCTTCAATAGAAAGCGCAAAAGAACTGCATTTATTTTACATGTTAAATATTTTTTAAACAGCCCTTACACTCAGAAACCCTGAGACAAGTCAGCCAGGTGTTGAAATTGACTTCACTCTAAAAATAAGAAAGGGGAAGTATGTGGGTTGTAGCCATTTATCGTCTTCAGCTTTGTTGGAGAGTATTCATGTCTGTATGCACTTTTCCAGCTGCTTATAGGAACCTTGGGCAGAATCTGTGGGGTCCCCACCGCTATGGATGTCTCAGTGATGTCCAGGTTAGCTGTGTGGTGTCTGGTCCCTGTGCTGCCCACAGTCTCATCATCACCACAGAGGGCAAACTCTGGAGCTGGGGTAAGTGTCCACACAACAGTAGTGTTTCCTGTTTTATTCAGGATTCTAACTTCAGCTCTATAAACTTGTCACATCGTGAATTGTTTACATATAGAATTGATAATTCATTGACACCAAATACACACCTTAACCTTAGTGAGCTTAAAGAGAATTGAAATCTTTATCTTAATCTTAAGATGTTTGCTTAATAATGGTTTAAAATTAAATATTGTTTTTTTTTTTTTTGTAACATTTGCATGCTAGTGGTGACCCTCTACCAAGAGTCTCACCAAGGCTGCATTTATTTGATCAAAAATACAATAAAACTAGTGCTGTCAAAATGAACATTAATTATGTGATGATTTTTTTCTGTTTAATATGTTAAAAATATTTTTCACACTTGAATGGACTAAAACACACACAATTGTCGATTCCTGTTTCGTCAAGTATCCTCATAAGCACAGCCTCAAATGAGAGTGCTAAATGAACGTAAACGGTTGTAAGAAAAAAGGATGTGTGTCAGCTCTTAAAGTGACCGCAGCCTAACAAACCTGCCACTGTCTGTGTCTTTAATGCGAATCTTTGAACAAAAGACAAAGTCACTCACTGCTGTTGACTGACTCGACATTATAATCCGCAATACGGTCTGCACTGGATGCGGAGTGCCACGGCAAATTCCCTACTGTAAACCAATGCCCCGTTCTATTTCTGAAGTACATCAAGCGCTTGTGCTAAATCTGACACAAAAAACAAATTGATTTTCAACAGTTGCTTTGACTGGCATGACAACTTTTGTGTCCTTAAATTCCCAACAGTCCGGTGTAGACATGGTGTAATAAAAATCCAGCAATCTATTTAAAAAAAAAAAGTACCTGTAAACAACTGAAAAAAATGAAATTCATGCATAAAAATATGTGGAAATCCTGTTCCTAATTTCTACTTCTGGTCCCTCTCAGGTCGTAATGATAAAGGGCAGTTGGGTCATGGAGACACTAAACGATTGGAGGCTCCAAAACTAGTTGAGGGCCTGGGGGAGGAAGTGATTGTAGCTGCTGCTTGTGGTAGAAACCACACCATGGCTTTAACAGGTAGGTACATGCTTTGCTACATGCAAAGTCTTTGTCATGCAATTGCAGTAATTATAATTTGTTGCATTATTATTATGATAATGTAACTCCATTGTGGTGTTCTTACGCTTTGTGTCACAGAAAATGGTACCGTCTACACCTTTGGAGAAAACAAACTGGGTCAGCTAGGTCAGGGCAATCAGACAGATGCTGTGCTCAGCCCTGCTACAGTAAGACTCTCCCTTCTATTAATTTACTTAATGGGGCTTTGATGGAACATGTTCATTGGGTTTTGAATGCTCTACAAAACGTCTACATTGATTTGCCTACAGATCCAGTACAACGGGCAGCCGATAGTCAAAGTGGCCTGTGGTGCAGAGTTCAGTATGATTGTGGACTGCAAGGGGAACCTTTATTCTTTTGGTTGCCCTGAATATGGCCAACTTGGTATGTAACACTGTAGTCCGATGGTGTTTGCTTACCTGAAAAACCGTTACCAAATGCATCTGTTTGGTTATTCAACTACTGTGTTCTATATCTTTAAGGGCATAATTCAGATGGAAAGTTCATCGCTCGTGCCCAGCGCATTGAGTTTGACTGCGAGCTGATCCCTAGACGGGTGGCCATTTTTATTGAGAAGACCAAGGATGGCCAAGTGCTTCCTGTGCCCAATGTCGTGGCTCGGGATGTAGCATGTGGTGCCAATCACACGGTGAGTTGCAAGTTTGTCGATTTTGATTCGTTCCTGAATAACTCAGACATAGATAAATTAAGTCTGAATTAAATTGTTGCTTTCACACAGCTGGTGTTGGATTCCCAAAAGCGTGTTTTCTCCTGGGGATTTGGGGGATATGGACGACTAGGCCATGCCGAACAGAAAGATGAAATGGTCCCACGATTAGTCAAGCTCTTTGACTTCCCAGGCCGTGGAGCAACTCAAATATATTGTGGCTACCAGTGTTCCTTTGCTGTGAATGAAACGGGTAAGCATGTAGTTCCTCCCTAGGAAAGGCACAGTTGAATACCCGTCATGTATTTGTGGTTAATACTTCTCTTTCTTCAGGTGGTCTCTTTTTCTGGGGAGTGACAAATACTTCCCGTGAGTCCACCATGTACCCTAAAGCTGTGCAGGACCTTTGCGGATGGAAGATTCGCAGTCTTGCTTGTGGGTACGTAAAGGCACAGTGGACACTGAAAATATGTTTATATAACATTTAGAAATGTTTACAGAATGTTGATTAGATGTTGTCTGTAACTCCTCTCAGGAAGAGCAGTATTATCATTGCAGCTGATGATAGCACCATTAGCTGGGGACCATCACCCACATTTGGAGAGTTGGTATGTTTGTCTGTCTTTTGTTTAAGGCTCTGACTTGTTTAAAAAAAAAACTACACAAAAGTTTGGGGTCAGTAAAATGTATACAGTATTTTAAATGAATACTTTATTCAGCAAGGATGCATTAAATTAATCAGAAGTGACAGTAAAGACATTCTATATTGTTGTTCATTGAAGACTGAATTAATGGTTGCTGAAAATTTGTACAGGAATAAATTATATTTTAAAATGTTAAAGTAGAAATAGTTTTTATTCACAATATATTACTGTATTTTTGATGAAATAAATGCAGCCTTAGGGAGCATAATGCAAAGGTTCGGACCGCACAATATTTTTATCTGTTACGATAGTCACCGTGTCAGATTATGCGATTTTGACCCCTAAATTCATGTCATGCACAAAAAAAACATGTCAGAATACACACTGCTTCCCGACCAATTATCGCTTGCCGTCTTTAACGGTGTGTGTGATGTCATCGAGAGGGCGGAACTATTGACTGACGGGTGTTGTGAGCGTAAACAAACAAGGGCTACTGAAGCTGCGTGTTTTGCACTGGATGTCTTGTCAGAAAAGCCCCAAAAAGCAAGAAAGAAACTGACAGTGGACACATTCCTAGATTGAATGAAGAGGACAGTATGGAATCCTCCAAAGAGAGCTTGAGGTAAAAATATCTTTTTTTTTTTTTTTTATATATTATTATTATTTTTAGCTAGTAGTAAATGTTCTCACCGGGTTGCTGAAGCACCTCCGCTCTAGCCTGTATTTCTTTTTTCACTCGTCATGGTAGTCCCTCAAGAAACGTCATAAAGGCCAGGAGTAGTCAGAGCTTTTTTTTTCCTCTTTCATTGCACCAAAACTATTGTCTCCCTTGGGATTCTGAATGTTTGAAAGCTGTGTACAGAAGAGCTTCTGTGCTCCTATTGGTCCATGTCACAGATGTGAAGGAACCTGCTGTGGAAGACCACAATTAAAAAATTAAACCTGCTAGTCTTTCTGTTGTGACGTCGTAAAGCAATCGCTGACGTGATGTCGGTTGTCCTCCACTTTGACATGCTGCACGAGATAAAACGTTCGATGATTGCATCCCAATTCCCATTGTCATTTACGAATTTCCATGACACTCTGTCGTACAGAATGTGCCATAATCAGGCTAAAATTGTGTAGTCTGAACTGGGCGTAAGAGACTTCTTTCAAAAGATTTAAGAAATCATACAACCCCAAACTTTTGAACTGTGGTGTGTGTATATCAGCAAGTTTTTCACATTTAAATTTTACATTTTTAGGGTTATGGTGACAATAAACCAAAGTCCTCCACCACTGCTCAAGAGGTCAAAACTCTGGATGGAGTGTATTCCGAACAGGTGAATTCTGCTGTCAGAAACATGACTCGTATCCTCCCAGAATTCTATTCTCTGTGATATTAAGCTATGGCTATGCAACTGAAAATTGTCATTTCAGGTGGTGATGGGCTATGCACACTCTCTGGTTATTGCCCGACAAGACACGGAGCAGGAGAAGGAGAAGCTCAAGAAGCTCCCCGAATACAATCCGCGGACACTCTGATTGGACGCCATTCTCATTTTCTCCAGGGGCTTTTTTTATTTTAATGGAATGCCTCTGCTCACTAGGTCACATGGGTAATCACAATTTGGTTGGGATGGGATTGTTTATTTTTCTTTGATTTTTGGACATCAAATGACATCTTTTGAAAGGCAAGCCACATGTCAGATTAAAGTATTTAAGAAGTTGCATTAACTGATCTGTGTAGGCTTGGGCGTTTCAGATTAGTAATTGAGGCGTCACACGCCGGTGTTAATTTCACAATAAAACCAGCAACTGCTCAGAGCACTCGGATTCCACTGGATCCATCCGCTTTACTTATACATTCCTAATGGAAGTTTATCAGAGATTTTGTTGTTTTCTTTTTCCATAACAATGACTGTGAGATCCATATCTGCTCTCTTCCAAAAACTGGTGCTAAATCATTCTAATGCAGACTATCAATGGACTAATGGTTAACTAAAAGACATGCTCACTCCATTCTTGTGCCTTTTTAAGTGAGATGATTCAGGCTGAGGAAGTTCAGTTAGTCCTATGACAAGTCGAGTGTTATGGGGCACTCCAACCTTTTAAACATCACTTTCATTACTTCCAGCTCCATGTTTTCATCACCATACATAAGAACATAATTTTCCTCAAATCAAGACCATGTCAGTAAGGGTTTTTTTTTTCCTGTCATTTTTAAGATACATAATCCTGTTAATCAGATCAGGGAAGTATTTTCAACTCCTGCAATGCAAATGAGACATCAGCTGTGAGATTTTTATTAAATTCATTTTTCCTTTTCTAGAAATTAGTGAAATGTTCATGCCCTTGGTAGTGATGTAAACTGCAGAAATGCTGTTCTCGTGTTGATGTTAGCATGTTTTGGAAATAATGAACTTGATGTTGAGAAGAATAGATTGTCCCATCATCAGGGACCACAAAGTCTTTACAGAGCTTTTTTTTTTTCATGCAATATGTTAAATACTGTGCCATTTTCTTTTTGTTCACCTGGGCTTAAACTGATCACATTGCTATCTTTCATAATCTGTATGCAAGTCCATACAAGAGTCCATCCAGTTTGTGGGTGAGCAACAAGCTTGTGTTTTATGTTCTATGAAAACAGTTTTAAATTGTGTATTTGCAAGAAATGTTCATTTGTTTAAGCAGTGTATGTCCAGGAACTGGAATTCCAACTCTTATTGAGTTCTAAAATGTTATTTTTTGTTTCTTAATATTAAATAAAGGTTCATGTAAGTTGGTATATGTTAGTGTTTTTTGTTGGTTTTTTTTACCCATGGATCTCATCTTTCTTTAAGAACAGTGTGCCTTAAAATTGGCTTGAAATGAAAATTCACTTTATAGATTACCTTAATTTTCTGAACAATTGGATCTCTCCACGTTCCCTTCCCTCCCTCCCTCAAAATGTTATAACTAGACCTTCCAGTGAAATAACAGACTCCTCTCTGGTGACACATGCAGCTTGCAGGACTTTTCCAATCATTTAGCCCATTTAAGCATTTCCCTGTTCATCTGGCTCCACTTTTGAGTGCAACGTCCACATCTCAACATCCAATGAACAACTGATGCATTCAACCGTGTCACAGCACTACACTTTCCCCCCCAACAATGTTACTTGACTGCATGTCACAATATAGGAGAAAAGATCTGTTGTTACATCAGTTTCATTGTACTTGTGGTGGATAAATAGATATCCATCTAGCACCAAAACACCAATGATAAAGAAGTGTATCTGAGTGGACTAAACGTAGCTGTATGAATTTATTTAAATGTACAAAAAAAAAACAGCAAGAATTTAATCCTCATCCTCCTCCTCTTCCTCATCCTGGTTGATTTGGAAGTAGCGAAGTTCATAGCTTTCTTTAGTGTTCGCCACGACACGCAGCCAGTCTCTGAGATTGTTCTTCTTTAAGTATTTCTTTGTGAGATACTTCAGGTACCTGCAAAATAGATAAGAACAGCGGAATATAAATGTAAGTTGCCGCTAAAAATGAAAATAATCGGTAAAACAAAGTCTAGACGTATCAAAACGGACACCTTTTGGAGAAGGGCACCTCAGAAGAAACTGTGATTTTGCTCTTGCTTCTTTCAATGGTGACAACTCCACCTCCCAGGTTTCCTGCTTTCCCGTTGACTTTGATCCGCTCCTGTAGGAACTGCTCCTGTAGACACATAACCAAATCAGACAGCTTGTAGTCTCCAGAGTAACAATGACGGTGTACACAAAAAGGCTTCATAAGGACTTCATCTACTCACAAAGTTGGCAGCATCCATGATGCCATCTTCAACGGGATGTGTGCAGTCCAGCGTGAACTTCAGGACCTGCTTCTTCTTCTTTCCACCTTTGGAGCTCTGCTGCTTCCTCTGCATCTAAATAGCCAAAATGTGCGCTTTAAGTCTTGTATTAACATCAGAATTAAAAAAAAAAAAAATAACTTTTAGTAGAAATGCTGCGATTGAATTCATTTCTCTGTGAATGACTTCACGGGATTCATGTCACAATATAGCAATTGTCTTACGTATTGGGTTAATACTTGAGAAATGTCAACGATAGAGTCTAATATACAATTCAGAATGATTTGTGTACATGAAAATGAACGGAAGCGTCTATTATTTTATTTACTAGGTCCGTGTGATCGAACTTACAACAGGCGCCATAGTGAGAAATTTCGTCGAAAGGAAGAATCACGACTGCGCAAGCGTGAAGTAGCAGCGTTGTTTCACTTAAAGGGACAGTTCACCCCAAAATAAAAATTTGTCATCCGTTCCTGTCCCAGTATTTTCCGATTAATTGTCTATTTACATGAGGTTTTACCTGTATTTGACCCCAATGTTTAAGGGGGCAGGAAGACCTGCTGACTTTTGTTTAATCAAATGGACACACTTACAAAATACATTGTAAAATACAAGTAAAGTATTTACAGATCTTAATTTACACATGTGAGTTTTAGAATGTTACACTTTAAAATAAACTTTTAAATATATGTTCAGTAGTCGCTATGTAACAGACAACACAATTTAGAAGTCGTGATGCTTTAAGACTATGTAACGAAAAGCAGTTGTCATTCATAAATCCTCTCCTGTGGCCTCATGGGATAGTAAAGTGTCCATGGGATGTGCAGTCTGATAGCCCTTTCCCCTCTGCTACATAATTAAAGCTGCGACAGTTGAGTAAAAATATTTTCCTCAGTTAATTTACTGCTATTAAGTGCACTTAATTTGAGTGTACTTTTACTTTTTGGAATTTTCAGTGTCACTTTATTTATACAAAAAAAAGGGCATAGAATAGTGCATGAGTATGCGAAACTTATGTATTCAGACGTACTCTGCAATATACTAGCTAAGTATAGGATTTCGGACGCATTTGTGTGTGTTATAAGGTCACTTAACTAGGACGGTCTTGTGTGCTTACGTCCTGTCAAGTACACTTGCTCCCAAGTGGCCAAGACCACAAGTGTGGGTACTGAAGCGGGCCGTAAATTCCCTTACCCTCGTGTCATTGCAAAACAGTATGACGTTCTTTTTACAATGGATCACAAAAGGAGACATTTGAGTGATATTCTGCACTGAAAATTTTTTGTGCTCCACAAAAGGAAGGATGTGATAATGATGTTCGAAATTTCGAAATTTTTGGTTGAACTATCCTTTTAAATAAAAATAAGCATTTAAATGTTGATATTTTAGATGACATGTAATATAACAAAGATAAGCAAGATATACTGTGTATTTATTTTTAGCTACCAGGACTCTACTTTTGACAGTCAATGACATCTGCTTTGCGTTGTGTAATCAGGGTCTGAGTGTTCTGGCCCCCACATATCACCCCCTCATACAGCAGAATCCACAGGAGTGTGAATTCATTGTTTGTTTTTGAAGCCATATCCAGCATCACAGAACCTTCACACGGCATTCGCTCCACCCGGCAGAAGCACTTGGACAGGACGAGGTATTTACCTATTCTTTGTAGGTGAATGGAATGAAATATGTTTATTTATTCATTTGGAATTTTTCAATATGTATTCATTCATTCATGTGACTATTTTGGAGGCTTGTTTCTGTTTTGGAGCCATCTACTAAGTCTAATAATAAGTATTGACCTTGCATCTCAACTTTTTCACCGCACATTCTGAATCAATGATTAGGTACAAAGATATTCAGAATATGTTTTATAGATAGGCCATAATGTAAATGTCCAATATATAAATGCACTCCTGTATATAGTATATCTGAAGGTCTTTATTATTTATATTTTCAGATGTCTGGAGAGATCTTTTCCCCTCTGGATAATCTCTATGACCTGGACAGTGCCAACTGCCATCCTCTGGTGTGCCACTTGTGCCAAGAACAGTATGAGCATCCATGTCTACTGGACTGCTATCACACGTTCTGTGCCAGCTGCCTGCGAGGAAGGGCCGTGGACAGCCGACTGACTTGCCCTCTCTGTGGGTAAGAATTTACTTAATTTAATCATTGATCACCTTATTCTGTGTCCACGTGTGTGTGTGTGTGTGTGTGTGTGGGTGGGTGTTGGGGGTATTTATAGATTTGAATGGTCAAGCAACATGTCTGGTCAACTCTATGGTGCCAGGGGCATCTGTAGGAGAGATTACCTTTCTAGAGGCCAACAGCTGCACATAAATCCTGCCTTTGTGTTGGACTTAATCGAAAGTCTCTGGGCACATTCTGCCAAGGCCACTGTGGCATCAAACAATAAACCTAACACTATCTGACACTTGACATTGGATACACAGGTCCTGGGCTGGCTACAGTTAGAGATGGCTGAAATGCCTGTGCGCTCACCCTTCTGCGGCCATATAGTAAGTCTAGCAGCAGCTTAATCGCACACCGTAGATGCTGCACTTATGGAGGGAATTTATAAAAAAATGGAAAAAGGTTGGTGGTCTTTATAAAGAAGCATGTTAGAGTAAGTATGAATTTGCTTTTAGCTGGTTATTTAAGGTTAAGTTACTGTAAATTTCTCAGTGTTTTGAGTGATACATTATGTCATTGTGATCGCATGCATTATGTGTTTGTCAACGTTATGCATCAGCAATGCAAAGGGCTGTGTTAATGTTATAATATAGGACAATACATTGTTGTTTTAAACTTTTTGCTACACTGTGAATGCTTCTCATAAAAGTGAATTGACAGGTAATCTTTGAACCATTAACCTTTGAAATGTTAAAGTAGGAGTATTATTTGTAGAATTTTTTGCGTCTCTTACTGTTTGTGTCTATTTTCGTCTCTATGGGGGTTTATCTATCGCTCACTGTTCTATCTCAGAATTCAGAAGAGAGCTATTTGTGTCGTTGTTGCTATGAAGGAGAGATAAAACACGTCAATGCCAGATGTATGACTTATCAGGCAATGGGTCAGAAGTTCTGCTCAGACACACAAAACTGTCTGTTTCTTTTGTAGACATCAGTCTGTTGTGAAAGGAATAAATGCACTCCCTCCAGAGGATCGACTCCTGAAGTTCTTGGTGGACAGTTCAGCAGACAGTGAGGAAACTGTGCAGTGTGCTAACTGTGATTTGGAGTGCAAGAAACAGGTCTCATTATCACAATACTGTAACATGCACTTAATGAAGAACTTAATGGTTCCTCTTCCTTAAAGTCATGGTGTAATGAAAATAGCGACAGATCTTTTTCTCTTTTTTTCCATATTGTGACGTACATCCAAGTAAAACTTGAGTGGACGCTTGGTTTTAGCCATCGGTTGTTCATTGGATGGAGGCAGATCACAAAACAAGCTTGAAGACGATTGTTAGAAAGTGGCGGGCTTTAAGCAGACTCAATTATTGGAGAAGTCTGACATAGAGAGAAGAAATAGGCGTTGGAGGTTATGCAAATTACCTAATTAGATTACTTTTTTCAAGTAATGCATTACTTTTAAAACAAAATATCTGAGTTACTTTTTAAAATAAGTAACCCAAATTACTCTGGTTTCCCAATTATTGACTGATACCTCTCCTGATCCCATGTTGAGAGAAATCGGGTGTAAGCGCAGAGGCCTTGTGTGTGCTGTGTAAACATGATGGTTATTCTAGACTAAATGTGAGCATACATTTACTCAGTTACTTCTCTTGTATCCTATTCTTCTGTACTCCAGAATGGCAGCACAGCTGAAACTGCACCCTCTACTGTACAATAGCATTTCCTTCAGCCTGAGGCTTATTTATTACACTTTTAGTGTAAAAGGGCCTTTGCATTAGCCAAAAAGAAAACTTTTTTGTTGTTATAAAACAACAACAACAAAAGAAAAAGCCCAGCCCAGATGAGAAAAGTAACTCAAAAGTAATGTAAGGCATTTCTTTCCATAAAAAAAGTAACCAATTAATGCAATTACTTACTTTTTTCAGGGAATAATGCAATATTGTAATGCATTACTTTAAAAAGTAACTTTCCCCAACACTGCATGGACGAAATATTAATAAGATGTACGGTGTTTAGAAAATAGGAATTTTTATTTTATGTTCTAATGTAGGGATGTCCAAACGCTCTCCTGCAGAGTTTAGCTCCAACTTGCTTCAACACATCTGCCTGGAAGTTTCTAGTAACCCTAGTAAGACGTTGATTATCTGGTTCAGGTGTGTTTAACTGGGGTTGGAGCTAAAGTCTGCAGGACTGCGGCCCACCAGGAGCTGGATTGGACACCCCTGGTCTAATGGTTCTTTTACTACTACTTTTATGGAATTAATATTTTAAGAAAATAAACGCAATTCAATTACCATAATGAGATATTTAAATTATAAATGAATTCATACGTTCTTGTAAGTTGTTTACACAGACATTTTAATGACTTTTAACAGGTGGCATAAATGCAATCCAGTGATTGGCCATAATTATATTTTAAACAACAAAACTAAACAAGTGAAAAATATTTTGTAAATGTATTTTTTTTTAAAATACTACTGACAAAACATAAGTCAGCAACTACACTTTAAGTATGAGTTTGATTTACTAAAAAAAAGTCATTAGAGTAATTTGTTGGAGAATCTGACTACAGCAGTTGCGCTGTATATTTTTGATTCACTAAAAAGAAGTTTGTCTCTCACATTGGGAGTTTGGCTCAACTGATCGAGCTGTTGATGCAACAGCAGTGTTTGCAGCATTAAAGTCAGTCATATATTTCAATATGATGTACATTAAAAAATAATATTTGTCTAAGTATTTAATTCTTCTGTCACAAACCCCAGGATGTGGATGCAATGTATTATTGCAACACTTGTTGCCAGCCACTGTGTGGAGACTGCAGGGAAACCACCCATAAAGCCAAAATGTTTTCCCGCCACGAGATTGTCTCCTTGGCAAAGCGCACCAAAGAAGTCCACAAAAAATGTGGTGCGTGTGAAACTCTGTTTTGAATTAGTTCAAACTACTATAAATGAATGAAATTCCTTTTGTCAAGAACAAGCCTTTCATGCTAAAGCTTTGGGATGCACTTTGTCTATTTGCAGCCCTCCATGAGGAACTCTTCATCATGTTTTCTACAGAGAAAAAGTCCATGCTCTGCATCAACTGCTTCAGAGACATGCAAGTGTGAGTTCTAAATTTAACTCTTCCTGTAATTAGCATATGGCCCAAATGATTCCAAAATAATCTGGGTTAGTCTTATTCCACAGGGAGAGCAGAGCGCACTGCATTGATATTGAGACAGCATATATACAAGGCTGTGAAAAACTGGACCAAGCCGTCTTAGTGAGTTCCTTTCCTCTGTGTCTGTATTGTGAGGAGCTCTGAAGCACCTATTGAAGTCATTTCGTTCTCCTCAGGCTGTTAAGGAGCTCCAGACGTCAGCTCGAGAAGCAATTATTCTGCTCAAAGCCATGATTGGAGAGGTCAGGGCCAACGTGGATGAAGAGGAGAGCGCCATCTGCGCTCTGTTCAATAATATGCAGGTGTCATTCAGCACAATGCTCAGTTAATCTGGCTACATTTATCGCAAAAAATGAACGGAGCATTTTATATTTGAGAGGTATAATTGACTTGGAATGATTAATGATAAAATTGCTTATTCACATATTTATTTATTGATCAGGAAAAACTAGCAGAGAGAAAAAAGATTCTACTCAAAACAGCACAAAGGTAAATGAAATATATTTTTTTTAAAAAACAAGTATATATAAAAACAAGACATAGTGTCCAAAAGTGATGTCCGGGCTAAGAAAATTTACATCTTCATCCTTCATTTTTCTATTTACTTTTTTTTTTTTTTTTTTTGCATAGTAAAATCAAATTTGCAGCAGTAGTTTGTCTTTTTTGCCAAATCATTTTGCTAGATAAATACCTTAGTGTTTTGTTCTTCCCTCAAATTGAAAATATTTAACAAATATACGTTACCCCCGGATTCAAGGCTTAAAATGTTAGTTCACCCAAAAATGAAAATTCTGTCATTAACTAGGCCTACTACTCACTACTCACCCTCATGTCGTTCTACAACCGTAAGATCTTCGTTCATCACACAAATGAAAATCTTTTTGATAAAATCCGATGGCTCAGAGAAGCCTCTATTGACATTTGACAGCAAGACAGTTAACACTTTCAAATGCAGAGAAAGGTAACTAAAGACATATTTAAAACAGTTCATGTTCAACTTTAATGTTATGAAGCGACGAGAATACTTTTTGTGCGCCCAAAAAACCAAAATAACGACTTTATTATTAACAATATCTAGTGAAGGGCGATTTCAAAACACTGTTTCCTGGGCATCAAAGCTTTACAAATCTTTTGCTTCGAATGTCAATCAAACTGCGAAAGTCACGTGATTTCAATAAACGAGGCTTCGTTATGTAATGTCTTGAAACGAAGTCATTATTATATTTTTTGTTTGTTTGGCTATTTTTGTGGCGCACAAAAAGTATTCTCGACGCTTCATAACATTAAGGTGGAACCACTGTAGTCACGTGAACTGTTTTAAATATGTCTTTAGTACATTTCTCGGCATTTGAAAGTGTTTATTATCTTGCTGTCAATGCAGGCCTCACTGAGCCATATCGGATTTGATCAAAAAGTTCTTCATTTGTGTTCCGAACGTCTTAGGGGTGTGGAACATGAGGGTGAGATTTAATGACAGGGCCATAAAATATTTTCCTCATATTTTGATGGTTTAATCAAACTTGTAGGGTTCATTAAAAACAAATCCCCTAACCTATCAATCCCGTCCGGACATCACTTGTGGCCTCTACTGTATATAATGCACCACTTACATGATATTAAAAGCACTTACCATTTTTTTTTTGTCATATTAAAATATGTCGAACACAAACATATTATAGTGCAGTGAAACGATATGTGTTTATTTTCTAGTCAGCATGAGGAGAAGGAGAGAGCCTTTAAAGAACAGTTATCTCATCTTGCAGCACTTCTTCCAACTCTTCAGGTTTGTGTGTTTTCTTCATATCTCAATTCATCTTAGCTTTTCAAATATTCCTGCTTGCTTTCAACATGATTCTTTTTACTTCTCTCCAGGTTCATCTTGTCACATGTTCTGCCTTTCTAAGCTCAGCAAATAAATTTGAGTTTTTGGACATGGGATATGTTAGTACAAACAAATATATTTTTTTCATTTAATAATAAAAAGGAAATTATTTCAAGGCATGCAACTGAGATTGATTGATTGATTGATTGATTGATTGATATTTGAACTCAAACAGCAATTAATGGAGAGACTAAAGAAGATTGTGAAACTACCACACAGGCTGAGACCAGCTCAAAGCAGTAAGGTTAGTTTGCTCAATTCAAGTATGTTAAATAAGTCAGTGCATAAGTTATATCTGCTATAATTTATTCGCACAGATAAACACAGAGTATCGCTCTGAGTTCGCACGTTGCCTGGAGCCGCTCTTGATGTTGGGGCAACGGCGTTCAATGTCCACGACAGGGAGTATGGCTTTAGGTCTGGGAAACACCAGTGGACTGTGAGTCTTGGTAGTAATTTACTACTAAAACTGCTTATTAAAAAATGAACATTCAAACATATAAAATTTATATATTTTTATTATCTTCCTGCAGGATGCAATCATCCCTGTCAGTGCAATGTCACTCTCCAGCCATGAGTGACATGTCACTGTGCTCCTCGGTGGTGCGCAGGCCGACCTCACACCGGTACATCAGCACCAAGGTTCTGCTGGCGGAGGGTGGAGAGACGCCCTTCATGAAGCACTGCTGCAACTACGAGAACAGCTACAGGGTGAGTGTTTCTCATGCGCTCATGAGGTCCGGGCCAGAGGAAATGACATTTATTGTGATGTTGCAAGAGAAAAACAAAATACTAATTATTTAAAATGAATGCCAACCATAAATCCCAATCCCTAAATGTATATTCACATAGAAAAAGTAAAAAAAAAAAAAAAAAAACATTGTACTGCAACTGACAAATTGTCCATATCTGTTCAACCAGACTTTACAGACAGAAATCCAGAAGCTCAAAGACCAAGTGCAGGAGATTCACAGAGACCTGACCAAGCACCATTCCCTCACCAAACCCGACACCATGAGTGAGATTTTGGAGCGGTCTGTGCAGGTGGACGGACAGATATCTATAGAGTACTCCTCAGTGGAGCACATGAGGGCCATTTTCGAGGAGGTGAGATGGTAATACTCTAAGACTGACAACAGGAGGTGGTGAAAAAGAGGAGGGCTCATTATATCATCGATTTTGTTCTTTGTAGATCTGGGAGGAGACATTACAGAGGGTGGCAAATGAACAGGAGATTTATGAAGGTAAGTACATGCATTAGATTTTCTTACTTAGGCTGTTGAGTTTTTAGTGATTCTTGTTGGTGTTTATTTTTATTTCATATATATCAAACAACATATACATATCAAAATAACAGTTTTTCTTGTTCGTGGTATCATTTTTTTTTTTTTTAGCACAACTTCATGACCTGCTTCAGTTAAAACAGGAGAACTCTTATTTGACAACCATCTCCAGACAAATAGGCCCCTACATTCGCTCCATAGCGAAAGTGAAAGAGCGTCTTGAACCCAGGTACTAGAGAGCTTGATGTATTGTTCACATGGCTTATAGATTAATATAAATAAATCATGTTTTATTAAAGTTCGGGGAAGCATGTTCAGATAATCAACCCAATCAGCGTGAGAGGAAGCTTTCTGTGCATAAAGCCATCCTACCACTGTTCCATGCCTTCCATCCTCCATCCCAACTCTTAATTATGCCTATTGGTGGGGTGCTCTGGATTCACATCAAATTTCGAGCTCGAAGCCCTCTCCTCAGACGGCATACCAAATATTCATATTTTATACTACATCTAATTATATGCAAGTGTGAACTCCTTAATATACACATTACTGTTCAAAAGTTTGGGATCATTAGTTGTTGTTTGTTTTTTTTAGTCTCAGCTCAACTCATTTGTTTAATCAAAACTACGGTACAAACAGATGTACTGTAAAAATATTGAATTATTATTCAAATAGTTTTCTGTTTGAAAAATTCGGTAACGCTTCACAATAAGATTCATTAATTAACAACATTAGTTAACATGAACTAATAATGAACTTATCTTATACAACATTTCTTAATCTTTGTTAATATTAATTTCAACATTTACTAATACATTATTAAAATCTGTACAAATATGAACAACTGTATTTTTATTAACGTTACAAAGATGAACAAATACAGTAACAAATGTATAGCTCATGGTTAGTTAATACATTAACTAATGAACCTTATTGTAAAGTGTTACCATAATCCCTTTAGGGTGATTTTCAGTCTAATTTGATCTTCAACAGGCTGAAGGAGCCTAAAGAGCTGAAAGATGATCGCACAGAGATCATGCTGAAGCTCTATGAGGACAGCACCTCTGCTGCGGACACACGGCCCAGGTGAGCTCCCTTCAGTTTCTCAGAAGAATATTATGTAGGCGTACTCTCATTGGCAATTAAAGAAAAAGCAGTTAATTAATGACTATTCCATGCTTCGCCGATACAGTAATGAGCTATCCTGTAACACTGAGGACAACTGGACTCTAAACAGCCTATCAGAAGAGACCAATCCCAAAAACAAGGATTACCACAGGCCAAACAAACAGAAGAACACCACTGATACAGCCAATCGCAAAGAGATACCAATGTGAAACGGCTGTCGGCTTAAATATCTGTTAAACCGAACAATAAGCAATGCATTAATGTAAATCTGATATATCGAATAAAAACTGTTCACAGTGCTTGCATTTTAGAGAATCATGTTAATGTCAAATGAAGCGTTCACTTGTTTCAGTGTTTATTTTAAAGGTTTGTTACATTTTGCTGAAGATGTTAATAATGTACAGTTATCATTCAAGAGGTAGGGTGGTCCTCTCCCATCAGCTCTTTGCACGAGCGTAGTGCAAAAAAACCTATTGCATTTGTTCAAATGTCCATTACCTGTACGTACGCATATATTATAGTGCTCGTCATTGGTTGAGTGTGCAAGAAATTACTATTCTTTACCCAATGTCTATACAAGCTACATCATGCCAGGAGGACAGCAAAGCCTTCCTCCCAGAACTGTAAAATCAGAAAGATTAAGACTTTGGATACAGCATTCCCCCCCCCCGGCGTTCGGCCCTCTGAATCCCACCTTTGTAGAAACAGATTTTTCTTGTTGAATTATCATGCAAGTGTGAAGGAAAGTGAAAAGACATGGGTATGGTTATGAGTGAGTGTGGGAGTGAAGACGAAAGAGACTAACGCATTTGACAAGTTAGATGAGAGGACATATGCATTGAGAAATACTCCATAACAGGACCGATGGAAAATAAATATTCATAAGGAAATGTAATTCATAGCTTGTAATTTATCAGATACATTTATTTCTCTAATCATAATATTAAAATTGTCCAACAGTGTTGACAAATGACAAACATTTAGAGATTGTCGGAAATCAGTAGGGCTGGATCTTAAAAAAAAAAAAAAAAAGCCGCCTTTGAGACATTATAAACTCTTTTTTACACAAAATGGACAAGGTCTAAATGGCCACTGCAGTAAATACATCTTAGGTCCAATTTAAAGCTTATTTGAATAAAATTTTACCTCAAGGCATTTAAAAATCTACTGAAATCTCTGGATTAATTAGTAACAAACCAATATCCTGAATCGCACTCCTAAGGTTTCTAAGCACAAAACCAGGGGATTTATGAAAGAGAGAAAAAAAAAAAAAAAAAAGCGAGCAGCGTATGAAATTACATGATGCAAATAGGAGGATAAAGGACATAAAGTGCATCCGGAAAGTATTCACAGCACTTCCCTTTTTCCTCATTTTGTTATGTTAGAGCCTTATTCCAAATTGGATTAAATAAATGATGTCTCTCAAAATTCTACAAACCCCAAATTGACAATGTGAATTGTTTGCAACCTTTGGAAATTTATTAAAAATAAACGAAAAAACACGTAATCGCTGGCATTGCCATCACACTCAATTGAGCTCAGGTGCATCCCGCTTCCACCGATCATCCTTGAGATTTTTCTGCAACTTGATTGGAGTCCACCTGTGATAAATTTAGTTGATTGGACATGATTTGGAAAGGCACACACCTGTCTGATCAGTGGAAGCAGGATGCACCTGATCTAAATTAAGTGGCATGGCAAAGGCTGTGAATACTTGCGTACATGTGATTTTATTTTTTGATATTTTTAATAAATTTGCAAAGTTTTCAAACCAACTGAACACTTTCCGCATGCACTCTATGACTGGTATGTAAACAAGTAGGAGTTAGAACAGAAATATGATGAAGTGTAGGAAAAAAAGACAGATGCTGAGGAATGTGGTGTTTGTGTACAAGTATCTCTGATGGTGTTGAGGGTAGAAGCTCCACCCTGCTCAGGGCAGACCAGTGTCTCAGAGCAGATCAGCGGGTCAGTTTTACTGTGCTGCCACCTCATTTATCTGTGCCGCCCCCCAGGGGCCGCGCCATGATGCCACCAGGCAACTAGCTCACTCAGAGTGCCAGTCAGAGGTGTCCAGGTGTGCACTTTCAGGCTATTTCCTCCCTTCAATGCAGCACAGCCTTAAGAGTTAACCCTGATTCCTGAGATGAAGGGCAATCCAGTGAAGACCTTCTTCTTGTACTCAATGTATTCCTCTCCAAAGAAATGAATGAGAGAGATCTCCTCTTCCTCAATACGTTCTCGAAAGAACCGCCAGCTGGCGATCGTATATCCGAGTATACATATCGGGTTGCACAGCATTATCTGGGAAAATGACAAGCAAGAGTACAAGTTTAAAACAAAACACATGAAGGCAAAACATCTTTTATACTAACAACTAAATTTAAAAAAAAAAAAAAAAAATTTATATAAAAATGTATATGTTAATATATTAACTAGAAAGTTAATATATGCTGTAAGAAGGCTCTTAATTCAGGTTAGTTTGACTGTAAAGTGTTACCATCATATATTTATTAAATATATAAAAGTAATATTTGTAAAGCTGCTTTGGAACTGTGTTCAGTAAAAAGTGCTAACCTATGGCACAGCATGCTTCGGTTGACTAGCGCAGGTTAAAATCTCACACTTTAATAGTATTTATTGCTCCTAACAGGGTGTGACTATGAGGAATGATTACCTCAACATGTACATTCATATGCACGTACAAGGGACTTTATTTAAATGAAATACATACACATCTTTCTCTATTGTTACATGCCAGGTTGCCGTTCCCTGCGCTATACAAGTACATTACATTAAAATAATGGTTAAACTAAAGTACCTGAGTGCCAATGCTCCAGTAAAACCAGCCCACATAGGAAGGATGTCTGAAGAAAGCGTAAACTCCAGTGGTGACCAGCACGTGGCTCTGAGCCTTCTCATTCTGCACTATATGGTTGAAGTTGGACCCTGCCGTCAACATGGCAGCTTTGCGCAGACTGTCCCCACAGAGAACCATCACCAGACCCACCAAGCAGAGCCAGTTCATCTGCTTTATATCTGTCGAAAAATAAAATGAAATTCAACTCATTTTGAAAATGTAAGGAAGCATTTCAACATTTCCTAAATAAATAAATAAAATTAAATAATGTTTTGTATAACATTTTATATTTAATAAGCATATAAAAACTGACAACTTACATTATTTTGTGTCCTAAATACGCCTGTCATAATCATGAAATTTGAGCTCATGATAATTTGTTATACAAATAACTGCAATTTTATTTTTTTATATATATATATATATATATATATATATATACACGCACGCACGCACACACATTATTATACTATGTTATCATTTATATATTTATGATAGAGATAGAAAAATTCAGTATTATATTCAAATAAAAAACTGATGTATATATGCAGTCTGAGTAAACACACCAATCTTCATTTCGTATAAAGGAAGACCTTTGAGTATCTTTATCCACCTGTGTGTACTATTGTGGTTCTCTCAAGTTATTTTGATTATATCAAATAACCGCAGTCAAGGAGTTCATCTATACTTGTTAAAGGCCTACTTAAAGTAACTGAATGTGCCAAGTCATTAATTAAAAAGAGTGACATTTATTCTTTAACTATTCTAATATTTTATTATAAAACCAATAATGCTGTTAATGCTGTAAAAAAAGCTAAATCAATTTTGATCAATTGGGAATCACTGCGCTAGATCGTAACAAACCTGGAATAAGGAGCTTTTCCACAGTGAACTCAATCCAGGAGGAAACAGCTGCTACGGTGTACTCAACACTATGATTGAGCAGGAAGGAGTCTAGAGACAGACTGCGAGGGTTGATCATGGCAGTAACCAGGTACTCGGAGTAGTGGAAAAAATGACAGAGAACACATATACCTAGTGGAACAAAACAGGAGTTATTCCGAAATCTATCCAATCCATGTGACGTCTAAAACCATCCTTGTTTTCAGTTGTTATTTTTATTAAATGAGTGTATTAACCTCAAAAAGTCCTAACTCATTTCTCAAAAGTTGAATTACCAGCCAAAGTGCGTCCATGCTGTATCTGCCAAACTTAAAATGAGACCACATCCAAAGGCAAATCCAAGAAAGCAGGCTCGAACAGCTACCTGATGAAGCAAAAAGGCAGTAAAGTGTTAGGCAGAGCCTGATGAGCTGTCTTCTTGGAGAGCTTATTCATATTGACAGAGAAACCCTTACGAGATCCCATTAGAGCACTAATGTAATAGGATTATACCTGTACACCAGACATTACCAATAGTTCCCTTTGCAACAACAGACCTATATATAGCTTATCTTTATTCATTTAAAACATATATATGGATATGACAGGGGTTCCAGCTACGCAATAATTGCTCTTTTGGTATAACACACATCCTTCAGACTGTCTCTCTGAGTCTTACCTTGTATAAAGGTCCCTTGTATATGATTAGCAGGAAGCCATTGACAACTGTGATATACGCCGCAATGGCTATCTTCCCGTTCACATCCGTGAGGTAATCGAATATCCAGTCAATGTGAGAGCCGAATTTTACAAGTAAAGGTATTATAATGACGCCCAGTCCTGAGATAAAGCTAATAATACTTATCCTCCCCTCTAGCACCAACTTGCTGCCTGCCATGTTGAAAACAGCAAGATCTCGCCCAGTAATCTCGCGTGGCTTCAGAGTTCACGCTGACTTTCTTACTAATTGGTTTGACAGCGTTTGAGAGCTCGTTGAACTGTGGCTGTGTATTAATTTATACTGACGTGCGACTGTATTTTTTTTTTTTTTTTAATGATTAACTTATTCAGTTGCTATTATTGTTACATAAATAATGCATTTTTTTAAACAGTAGTCTTTATAAAGCTATCAATGGCTCTATTGTACAAATAAAGGAGGAATTGGTCTCTATTTTATAATTTAAAATTGCACTGACTATCCAACTGGTTTGCACTACCATCTGCCATTCCTCTATAAGTCACTTTATTTATTTATTTTTTGTTGTCGTTATTGTTAATGTTACCTGTATGCATGAGAGTAACCGAATTTCAATTCTCCCTATGTAGGTGCTGTATATATGGCAGAATTGACAATAAAGCTGACGTTGACTTTGATAAAGCAATGAAATCCATGTTGTTTTGCTCAAGGTTTGGAATAATGGTTCTATTCTTTATCAGCCCATTTGATAAAATAAAGTATTAAATCTTAATAAACAGCTGTAATATGTGGAATTTGGCGGTGATGATGGTGGCAAATACTACACAACACACTTCCAGTGTCAGATCAGCAAAGCACTGAACTAAGATGAAGCAGCACAATATCTCTCGTGTAATAATGAACGCATGAGTATGATGAGAAGCATTATTTCAGTCTAGCACAAAGTGGTTGTAGAGGAATTCAGATTTGAGCCAAAAGGAAGATTTAATGGTTTAATAATGTGAGATGAAGATCTCCCTTGTGTCCTTCTTTGTGTGTCCGTTCCAAAAGCTGCTCGTCTGATCGGAAGCTGGGGACCTGGCAGGCGTTGTAGTCGCAACATTAAAAGGGCTGTCTTTGCATGCTCAAGTCCATCTATTCACTACTGTTCCCTTGTGATGACAACAATAAATCGATGCAACTCAACGCTCAACCACATGAACACAAAATACAAATTACTTATGTCTACATGCAATCATTTTCAATACATTAGTTACAAATACAAAAATTCCACAATGACACATCACTCAATCGTCATATCGCACATATCATAAAAGAGAAAGTCAGTTTTCATTCATTTGAATGAACTGATCTTGTAGGTACTGTATACACAAACTGTTTGGTAAAACTCGTGCAAATCAGTCTTATGCATTCCCAAAGTATTGCTGTCAATGTTTTACAATTTTTGGAAACAAATAAATCCAGGAAAGCAACCAAATGATACAGATAAACATGTATAAGGATGAAAAATTTCCAACACAGTGGAAAATTTAATTGCATGCATTTGGAAAGGAAAACATGACAAATTCTTCTGCTCCATTTAAACAATAATGAACATGCCACGGTTTAAGCTTATACCCTCAGGGTCAACACATTGTCCCTTTTTGCGTGTGATGCGGTAATGCCTGTGCATTTTAGCATAGCAACGAAGCCCTGTGAAGACGTAAGAAACATTTTAAAAGATGATTTCCATTTTGTCAGCATGAGTACTAATCAGTTCAAAATCAGTTTGCTCACCTTCCTCACACATGCAGCTGTCATAGCACTTGTTGTTGAGGCCGCGGTTGTGAAGCTCACATACGTGTTTTCTGAGATTGCAGCAGGACCCTGAAATAGTTCATAAAAGAGTAAACATTTATTTGACTTAAATGACCTTGAATTAAAATCAAAAGCCCCTTATGCTTAGTAAGGCTTCATTTATTTGATCAAAATTACAGTGAAACAGTAATATTGTGAAATATTATTACAATTACAATTATAATATATTTTAGAATGCAATTTATTCCTGTGATGACAGCTGAATTTTCAGCATCATTACTCCAGTCTTCAGTGTCACACCATCCTTCAGAAATCATTCTAATGCTGATTTGCTGCTCAAGAAACATTTCTTTTGATCAATGATGAAAACAGTTGTGCTGCTTAATGTTTTTGTAGAAACCATGATCATTTTTTTCAGGATTCTTTGATGAATAGAAAGTTCAAAATAATAACATTCATTTCAAATAGAAAGCTTTCATAATAATAATAATATAATTTAAATAATAATCATTTAAATTTATAAAAGTCTCTAATTAATGTGTCCTTTCTGAATAAATGTATTAATTTCTTTAAAAATAATCTTACTGCCCCAATCATTTAAATGAAAGTATATTATATTATATATTTAATTACTCCATTTGCTCTAGTGCACTACAGAATAGATATAGTGTAAGCGGTTCATTGTATTGATGCAAAAGGTGAAAAAGTCACCTGGCAGACAGTCCAGGTGATGTTTGCAGCTCTCATCTGATGTAAGAGTAACAAGTCCAGTGCCGGGGCTTTTTGTGGCCTGTTTGTCTGGTGCTGGATGGAAATAGAGCGATGGTCAAGTGTTATTAACAAAAATTGTAATTCACCAACACCTACAACAGACATCTGCATTTAAAACATCTTAACTGAATTTGCTGCATTTAATTTTCGCATGTTTGGGCACTTGGTGTTTTCCATACACAGGCTGGTGAGGAATGGGAAAACTTGGAAGAATTTGCCTAAAAGTCTTAAATAGTTCATTCTTGTGGTCCAAATATAAAGCAATACATATTATCCTGGTAAACGATTTAGCATGCATGTATTGCAAAGCATGGACAAATTATCTCAGGTCAACATTTCGAAACAAGCATACTTGAAAATGACAACTTCTAACTTTAAAACTCCCAAACAAAAAAGCAGAAACAATGTGTCTGTATTTGTAAGTAAAACATTGGTCTACCTTGCTTCTTAGAATACTGCTTTTTGTCCGCAGGCCTCATATATTCATAATCAGTCCAGTCAAAGAATGCCATGTTGAAAGTGGGTGTCACATCCCCACCTGAATAATTTCTGACCTGAGGTACAAAACATATTCAGTATTCATGTCACTCCACGAAGTATTGTAATTTCACTTTTTCATATGAACGTAAATCACTTTGGCCAATTGTTAATCCTTTGATGTTCAATAGAACAAATTATGGTGTTCTATTGTATATCTTTTGAGACAATAAACAAGAAATTGTTTCATGTGTGGATTAAAGTGATGGCACGAACCTATTATCCCTCATAATGTAGGTCATTGGGATTCAATTTTATTAAGCCTGTTTCTAGACACTGATAGATGAGAAGCTGAGATATTTTTAATCAGTGTGATTGAAAAGACAGAACAGCTAGATGATGGTTACCTGTGGTTTGCTGGAGGGGGTTGGCTTTGTGGAAGACTCCCCACCGACTGCCGCAGTTATGGGTAATATGAAGGAGCCGACGGTAGTTGCGGGGAACACTGGCTCTGTGGGAATCCCAAAGGAGTTTTTATTGAGCCTTTGATCAAAAGAAGCCCTCCGTTTCTTCCCTGATGCCAAAGACTCTATGCAAAGAAAAGTAGATAATTACAAAATGGCAAGACCATTATAAGAGAGTTTTACTTTGGAAAGTTTGAGGATTTCTTTTTACCTTCATCGTGAACAGCCCTAATGATATGCCCCCCAAACACTTTGTGACCAGTGGGATGTCTTATTGCCTTCTCTGGAGTCCGAGCACCAGGAGAGATATTCATTTGCTCTGGAATTAAGGAACCAAACCCCTTGAAGGTCCTCTTTCTCGCGGTCATTACTCGTCTTTTATCTCCTGGCTCCATCTCCAAGCGGACGGGACTGAGGCCCTCAAGGTCTGGCCCTTCATTTTGGGTGTGGAACACAGTAATACGGGGCCTCTCTCTGAGCCGGCCTGCTGTCATCCTCTCCTTGCGACCTCTGTGCTTCCTGTGATGCCTGTTTTGATGTATGGACGCCTCTGAGCTGGGCGGGATAATTACATTGTCGCTGAAGATTTCCATGGCTGAATTGTGGCCCATTTCCGTGCTCGACGTCATGGTCACCAAGTCAACGAGGAGAAATGACCCAAAATACCACCATAAAGCCACCATTCTAAAGAGCAAGATTAAACAAATCAAACAGTAATAAATAATCACAAGTCACTTTTTCTTTTTTACACACACGCACACACACACACACACACACACACACACACATAATAATAGGATATATATAATATTTCTGGAATTATTTTTACTCAGGAACAATGCATTATTGATCAGAAGTGACAGTGAAGACATTAATATGACAAGATTTCTATTTCAAATAAATGTTTTTTTTTTACTTTCTATTCATGACAGAATCCTGAAAAAAATGTATCTGGGTGGCCTCAACAATATTAAGCAGCAAAACTGTTTTCAACAGTGATAATAATTAGAAAAGTTTATTGAGCAAATCGTACTATGATGCTAGTCTCCATAAATGCCATTGTGCAGAACCTGATTTCATCAAGTACAACATGTTCCTGGATCAAACTTTGTTGATCCTGGAACACCATTCCAATCAACCAGGTTCAACCAGGGTTAGGTACTTCTCCCTATGAATTTAGAGATAACATATAGGTAAGGGGTGGGAATTCACTTGGGATAACATTTTTTGGACAGGAATGTTGTTCCAATGTCAAAACAAATATGTTGACCCATGCAAGAACGCATCTAATTTGGCAAAATCAGGACGTGCAATCTATGAGACAGCTAAATGTAGATGGGCACAAAAATCCCTCCATTTACAACAGATCAAGAAACCATCTGGTCTCACCACAAGCTTGTAGGACTCAACGCACACGGTAAATGAAAAATAATGTTTTGAAATAAGCCAAAGCAAAGCAGCCAGACAGATCATTTGATGTTATGTTGCTCTTCTTTTTGTGAACATTTGAAATGCTTTGGGAGTCGCTCCAGGCTCTGCATCGGGTCTTTGATCTTGACACAACTGGACGGCATTGAGTATATGTTGGGCAAAGACTCTGCATGAGCAGTGGTGTCTGGGCAACTTTAGAAACGTTATATTCCCTATCTGACTTATTACAATATAAAATTCAGACAGACATGTAAGCGCATTCGCTCTAACTGTAATTTTTGTAAGCATCTTAGAGATGAGGATGAAGAGAACTGATCCAAGCCCAGGGATTTTTATCCTCGGAAAATGGATTACACACACTGAGCAGATGAGTGTGACTAATTAAACAAGCGAATTTAGCTTTCATGTACTGACAGACTAGAGTTGTGACAAATCCAACATTTCCCAACCGCGGCTGAATTTACATATATGAACTACAAAACTTGGAGATTTAACCGAGAGCTTGTGATTTGGATGCTACAGATAAAGCCTGAGGATGTTGAAAGACTTACTGGAATATTATTGAGTTTAGCTAAACTTTTTCAGATGTTGGTGTAAAACCCTTAAGCTCTTCTATGGCAGCATGCCATGCAAATAAGTTTAAGGGATTGATGCATTTTTATGACAATATTACAAATGACAGGATGCACTAAAACACAGATAAAGTATATTTAAAACATTACATTTGCCATTTACATAACCAACATACCATAAAAAGAAAATGCAATCATTTGAAAGTTCTTGCAATAACAAATTTCTCTTTGAAGCACAGCATAATGGTAATTTTCCAGAAAAAAAATTAAGCAAATAATAAGTGTCTCTCTGTTTCATATGCACTTAATTATTCAAATTCTGCATTTGCAGCTGATCCTGTGTTCATATTATTTTCATTCATTTCAATATCCCATGCTGTGTACGCCAACGTGGCTCAGGAGCCTAAAAATATCAAAGCTTCACCCCTTTCTCTCATTAGTCTGTGTAAACAGTGACATGATTAATTCAATGGGGAATCTGGGCTTGTTCTTCCTCATACGGAGACTCCACTTTTCCTACTTACGAGCAGCCTCTCGCAAAACTAATCACTTTAAAAGCAACTGTAATCATGCCATATAATTATCTGTCAATAAATACGTCCTTACCGATTGCTGCAGGAATACCGTTAATATAATAAAACACCGAAAGCATCCATATAGACTACTACAACCACGAATTAACATATTCTGATCTTTAATAGTTTAAAAAATGTTCAGCCATGCTTGACAAAACAGCTCAAGAACTACCAAAGAACATTAAAAACATTCAAGAGAAAAGAATGAAGAAGTGATCATCACCTGTTCTCCGGTGTGTGACACGTTATTTCTTGTTGCGGTCCACAATGAGCGCGTGTGTGAGTTGTAGAAGAGAGAGCGCGCGCGCACGCGATCGTGAGAAGCGCAGTCTCGAGCGCTCACTGAAGATTTCGAGTCACGGGCGTCGCCTAACCTAAATAAATACCTGAACAAAAGAAGTGCTCTCATCTTATCATGCTGACTAGGTGGGACAGTTTTTAATGGTGTAGGTTTCAGGAAATGTTTTGGAGAATGTTTAATATTGTTACCCGGTGAAAAAAATGATAACATATTCATGTTATTAAAGAACTATGTGTAATTTTATAAAATAATTTGGGTTAGCCTATAAGTACTTACACAATACAAACCTTTGAACCTAATTATGATAGTTTAGGCTAACGGATTTCGTTTAAAATTTGTAGTCCTGCAACAGATATAATAGCCTACAACCGCTTGTCATTGTCGTAAAATAACTCACCAATACATGGATAGGGAATATTTATTTGAGATGAATATTTTATATTATATATCATTAGGCTATATTTCACTTCTACATTAATATAAAACTTCTGCTAAGAGACAATATAGAAAAAATAGCAAAAACCAACGTATTAAAATATTAATTTAGCTAATATATTATTCTTATTATTAATTCCGAGTAAGTTCATTTTTATATGGACTCAAGATCTTCAATCTGTTCATCAGCTCTTTGCGTCTGTTGTTTCTTGCGATGTCTCATTCTTCATTTCGTTTCGTGTTTACATCCATGTACTGAAATGAATACGATCCTGCCATCAAAAATTAATTAATTTGAGTCGCGAGATGGCGCTGTTCTGACTTTCAATTAGGCTGTTTGAGAAGAATGAGATGCAAGTATTGCTCCGATGAACAACGTCGATATATTTCATTTATCTGACATAATGAAAATATATTAGATTGATCAGTCACAATCAAGTATTACAGAAAGCAGTGTGATAATTAATAGTAAATACTATAGAAATTAAATTAACACGAAAAGTGTGAAGCCTGGATACGTCTAATAACATCTGAATTATAGGCTATGTCTGTATCCCTGATCTGTGAAATTTAAAGCATTGTTTTATGTTCTGCACGAGTTAATCATACCTGAGACACTGACAAATATATTTCTGAACCACACATGGCTGTTCTGTTCATTGCTTTCTTGTAAGTGTGATTAAACTGGGAGGGGTTGATTCAGTACATTTCCCAGGGGCTTGATCATGTAAAGAAACCAGGCCAGAAGCCCAGAGAGTGATTGGTGGATGACAGTAGTAATGTGGAGCTGGAGGTTTTGGGGTCCAGGGGAACAGCAGTGGAATTAGTTGCACACATCTCCAGGGGAACACGTGGGGTCTGCCCCTCAGCAGGAGGCAATAAATCACTGCTCCTGTTTTTTAATGTAAGTGAAACACACCGCTGAGATGTACCAATTTAGGCTCGACATGCACACTCTGAAACACTGAGATCTGTTGAGATTATTTTCTATGTGTGTTATAGCTTAGTTTATAGGCTACACGCATGTGCATGTATTCTCAATTATCTTTAATGCAACTGTGTTAAACTCAAAATATTTCAGTTATAAAAAACCCCCAAATGACTGATGTACAATTATTCATTTAATAGGCTATTATAATTATTATTTTTTTAATCAAGTGTAAGAAATTAGGTTCAGTTGGCTTTATTATGCATTGCATTGTATTTATTTTTTACGCATTGTATAGTAAGCTATTTGGGTGAGCTATTTTAAACTAATACTGTACCAATCAAGCTAACAGACAGTTTGGGGAGACCCGATTTCGAGAGAGGACCCGGTCTCGGGTCCAGCTCGTCAATGTCAAAATGATCGAGATGGCCAATCAAATCAAAGAAGGCAGGACGTACTTTTCACAGAACGACTGAATTCCAGCCCAACGCGACGCTTTAGTTTTAACAGTGCTAGAGCACGTGCTGCGATGCAAGTAGCTAAACAATATTTGACAACTGTTAGAAATGATCAGTGACTGACAGTAATATCTAGTAATGAAAGCTAGGCTCAATGTTTTTATGAAATATCCCCATTTTGAATTGAAAATATAGGCCTGCTATTATTTGCATGATCCATAATGGAATGTGGCAAGAAACGTTTAGGCTATTAGACAGGAATAAGAGTGAATGTGGTCATATTTTAAAAGAAAATATTATTTGCAAATAGTTTAAACTGATTAGGCTTCTTCATGACTTGGAACTTTTTCTTAATTGCCTTAAATCCATTTTAATCCTATAATTACCACACACACACACACATGTTCGTTTTTCTATCAAAGTGAGGACACGTAATGTTTTTTATTCTGTACAAACTGTACCCCCCCCCCCCCCCCCCCAAAAAAAAACAAAAAAACGTAACCCTCACAGAAAATGTTCTGCATTTTTACATTTTTAATTAAACCTTGTTTACACACTCACACTCACACACACACACACAACCCCCTCAATGCCTTGATATAGCCTAACTGATATAATATGCTCTGGTCCCCGAACTTTAAGCTCAATAGAATGTCATTGTAGTGACTCTTGGGTACCTGAAGATGGCAGTAAAGAACAGCTTCTTCTGAAGGGCTGTATAGATTTGACACAATGTGGTGGGAGTGACTATACAACTAAATATGGCAAGTAAAAACTAAACACACTTTACTTAAGAAGTTGTCCCTGTGGATTGTGTCCCTCAAAAATATATTATGTGATAAAATAATATTCTAAAAAAATATTTATAAGCATTTATTAACCTTTGTTAATGTAAAAAGTTAACTACAGTTAGTTAAAAATGTTAATGTTAAAAGATACAGTTCTTGGTCTTAAAAATATAGTAAATGCTGAGATTAACATTAGATTAATGAATGCTTTAGAAGTATTTTTAGAAATAGAGTATATTAACAAATGAAACCATATTGTGTTACCATAATAGTGTAGAAGCTGAAAAAGATGCAAGTAATGCACATGAAATGGATTTATAGAGAAATATTTTTTTTATTAAACACTTTTTAAAATTTGATTACCCTGTAGTAATCAAGACTAACATAATCTCTTGCATAAACAGCATACAAGATATTCCTTTTTATTAAGGAGTATAGTTTCACGGTTATCATTCAACATTCATGTTGAATTCTGAATATATATATTTTTTTCTCTGTATATTGCATCAAAGCAATTAATTACAATTGTTGATATTACAACAAATCTCAACATAAGATCCATTTATGGACCAATAATAAAAAAACAAAAACCCTCAGGGCAGCATTCATTTTGATTTCAATTTTGTCTTTACAAAAGACTTCTGAATTATGCTGCTGGGGAAAAAATAAAATAAGATAAGATATGAGAATAATGCTTCCATTTCAAGTAGACAGGGTGCGTTCAGTTCAGCTCTTCTGGCAGACACTTCCATCTCCTCCATTACACTGGTTGTTGTCACTGCTGAATACACAGAGGAGCCACATCTTCTGCTGAGTCTGGGAATAAGCGAAGTGTCTCCCTCGAATACTTGGAGTATCCATTGTGGAAGAGCAAGGTCTTCTTTGGAGTGAAGAAAGAGACAGTTTTTTCCCATAGGTCAGTGGGAGAGACAGGGTTGTGCAGCCGCTGCTCCAGAACAGCCATCATCTGCTCTACACTATCTGAACATTTCCTCTCCAAGCTCATCATTTTACAACTAAAAGACAAGGGAACATTCAGTTACATTCAGTAAGACATTTATTAATAATGACTCATGACTGTTAACTTACGTTTTCTGCAGATCTCTCATGATGAAGGCCTGGCTCGGTCCTCAGTGTTCACAGTCAAGAAGTGATACGCACTGACTTTTCTCTTCCCACTGGCTTGAATTTATACACAGCCTGGCTGAATTTAATGAGATGTAAGTTCTCACACATTTTAACCAATCAGGAAACTGCTGTATGACAATAGTGCAAGGGCGAATTGTTTAAATAAATAATGCCAAGGCCCTGAGAACCAAATGCGCAGGTGGGAGGGAGCTCTCGTTTTATTTTGTCTGTCATTCAAGGATTGAGACATTGCTAAAAGAGCAGCATTGAGCATGTGAATTAGCATTGACCTCATTCATGTTGTCAGCCAATAATATGTGGTGGGAATGTGCACTTAAACATCTGTCCATAAAGCAAAACTTAGCATAAAAGTTGATAGACAAGAGATTAATGTTTAGATATTTAACATAAACTTATTTATTTATTGTACAACTTATGTATTTGTTTGTTTAAACTTTATTTATATTAATATTACATATTATTATTAATTTAATATAAATATTAAATTATATTAATACTAAATATATATATATATATATATATATATATATATATATATATATATATATATATATATATATATATATATATATATATATATCGCCTATTAAACACATTAAACATTTTTTTCCTTTATTCATTTATTATTTATTTAATGATTTATTATTTATTTTATGAAATATTCAATGATGGATTATTTTGCTCATAGATCTAAAACAAGCATAAAAGTTGATAAAAAGATGAATGTGTAGATATTTAACATCTAATTATTGATTTATTGTACACAGGGAACATAGATTTATTTCTCATTTATTTATTAATATTCATATTTATTAAATATAAAATGACAGATTTTTTTGTTCATAGGTCTAAAACAAGTAAAACTCCACTTAAAAGTTTACAGCAAAGTCATTAATGTTTTTATTTACATCAATTTATCACTCTTATTTATTTATATACATTTTTAGTTTTTTAAATACAAATTAAACATCAATTTATTCTTATTTATTTATTATTTAATATTCATATTTATTAATATATTTATTAAATATTAAATTATGGTTTTTTTCTAAATAAGCAAAACATCTTAAAAGTTAATACCAAAGAGATTAATGTTCAGACATTTAACATATTTATTTATTTACATTTTTTATTCATTAAATGCACATTAAACAACAATTTATTCCTATTTTATTTATTCATTCATATACATATTTATTTGTATGAATATTTATCAAATATAATGGATTATTTTGCCCATAGCACTAAAACAACCAAAACTCAACAGGAGACAAGAGATTAATATGTAGAAATCTAAAATCTATTTATTTAGTTATTTATTTATTAAGTTTATATATATATATATATATATATATATATATATATATATATATATATGTATATATTTATATATATATATATATATATATATATATATATATATATATATTAAATTTAGAATCACAGTAAACGTGAATTTCTTTTTAATATTTGCAATGATGATTTATTTTGCTCACACAAAAGTTAATGAATGCTAATAAAAGCATGGAAGCGTTATAAATATCATTGCATACGTGATTCATTTCTACAATATGACACGATTTCGTCAATGTTATCTGACACGGCCTATGTAGTACACACTAGAGCTGGGACGCTGTTGTTTAAGGCTGGTAATTGAATGATGACTCCAGATGGCGAGCCTGGCCGCCTGGGAGGTGCTGTGAGAATAGGGAGCGCTGGAAAGTGGGAGGCAGGGTCACTCTGACATTGTGTAATGAGCCACGCTTTCTTTTATCAGTCGGATCAGCGTCATTATTGAATAAGTGTGGGAAGCCATGCCGCACCAGCGCTCCCAGGTTCTCGCTGCTGAGAGTGGAGTGTGTGACCGAGAGCAGACAGCAGGCCAGACAGCTGTAATGTCTTAAGTATGTGTGAGGAGAGTGTGCCAAGACAGAAGTGTGCTGCTCAGACCTCATAGAGCTGAGAGGGAAAATGTACACACGTTATATAGATTTGCTCTTTACTGCATAATATATTACAAAAACCTTATCTGAAAGCAGATCTATCTATCTATCTATCTATCTATCTATCTATCTATCTATCTATCTATCTATCTATCTATCTATCTATCTATCTATCTATCTATCTATCTATCTATCTATCTATCTATCTATCTATCTATCTATCTATCTTCATTGTTTAGATTATTTGTTGTTTTTATACACACTATGTAATGAAAAATTTAAATACTGTATATGTGGCACAAATATATCATTTTCCTTTGAATAATTTGGAAAACATGATGTATGAACCATGTGGCTCAAGTCTAACTCTCAAGAGACAACAGAACAATTTTAGACATTGCATGAAGGACACAATAAACTGTTTTAAAGACCGAAGCAACTTGCAGTCACTTAGATCACTTTACGAGGTCACAAATTTCCCACATTCACAGGACACTAGCTGAATCAGTTTTCATCCCTCTGAAAACACCCCTCCACCTGCTCCCCAGAGATGCGCTCATTGTGTTGGAGCAATAAGGGCTTCAGCCGCCATGTGTCAGCCTGAACGCTCCCATTGGCTGCAGACTGTGAGAACCTCCAGCAAACTCCAGACTCACACATTCATATGGAGATTTGGGAGTATAAATAGAGGAGCGAGGAGAGAGAGAGAGTTCAGCACAGCTCAGATCCGATCCTAATGGAGAACCGAACCGACACAGAGCCATGACACCTACAATCTCTGGATCGATCATCAGAGAACAACTTCCTCTCACAAACAAGGTAAACATTCAACATTTCACACCTGACTCTACTAAATCATTATGAAATGTCATCTGTATGATTGATGGATGAGTGTGTCTAAATGCATGTTCCTAATGTTTCCTCAGCTGAGAAAGCCAATAGTGGAGAAGATCCGCAGAGAACGGATCAACAGCAGCATTGAGAAGCTCAAGTCTCTTCTGGGTCAGGAGTTCCTAAAGCAACAGCCCGACTCCAGACAGGAGAAGGCCGATATCCTGGAGATGACGCTCCACTTCTTGAGACGCTCCCAGAATCCCTCGGGCCGCTCGACCGCAGGTGACGACGGACGCTCCAGATGTGTGCAGGAGGCCGTCAACTTCCTGTCTCGGTGTCCAGTGCAGACTCAGTCCCACAAAAGACTGCTGAAGCACTTCCTGCACATGCAGCCGTCCACAGAGAGCAACACACGTGTGCTGCTGCCTGACCAGCTCCATTCACCGGACGCAAAGAGCAGCAGCAAAGAGCAAACTCTGGCGCTCTGGAGACCCTGGTAGAGCCACCAGGACCGTATGATTTATCAGACAGAATTCATAATGCCAGTCTGAGATTGGCATGGACTGTAATTCTCACGTAGGAATTGATTTCCGCCTCTGCAGCTTCTGCAGGATCTTTAATCTGCTTTCAGAGAAAGTTGCTGTTTTATTGAAACTGTGACCAGTAATATTTGATCAGAATGTACAGAATCATTTGCTGTGTAAAATGATTATTACATTCGTGAAAAGTAAGATTCAAAGAATTTGGACACAGAAATGTTAAAGTCTGATTCAGATGTTTGAACTCTTGTAGGTCTTTCACCCATATTGGGTTTATTCTCTCTGCATCTTAAGGATGAAGACACTGCTTTCATTTTCTGAAAGCTTTTGATTTATAATTTTATTGATTGAAATACAGCCAGTGCTCCTCTTGTTATATGAGAAATATTTCTTCATTTGGAAGATTTTATTGTGTGTTATAAGCACAAATGATTGTTTTTAATGTTTTCATGTGTTTACATGAATGAGATATTTCCCTGTAAAGGGCAGTTGAATATTGTCACTGTTAGTGATTTGACTTCTATTTTTACAGTCATGATCTTACCTTGTCTGAAGGTGTCTTTCATTTCACTTTGCTGACTTAGTGAATTTTAAATGTCTGTGATATTTCTTACCTTGTCTGAAGGTGTCTGAAGATGCATTACTTCATATTGAAGTACAACTCGAAAATAAATTTGAAGAAAATAATCTGTACAATGTTTGTGAATGCTTTCTTCATCAATCAAATTAATTAAATAAATCACAGCACATTTGCACACTATGAAGATGTTTTAATTGCTGTTAAATCAATCTGCACATCATAATTATTGATTTGCCATCTATAATAATGATGATATTTAAACTTATACTTTCATTGAGTTCTTCATCAGTCAAGGTCAAGTCAAATAAAATCATAGCACTCAGTTAGTTTGAATTTGTTTGTTTCCCCCATCCTTTTTACATTTATATATGTGCATACAGTGCTCCTTGAAAGTTTGTAAAACCCCTTGCAGAATCTGCAAAATGTTATTTTAACAAAATAAGAGAGTTAATATATATATATATATACATATATATATATATATATATATATATATATATATACATATATATATATATATATATATATATATATATATATTAAAAATACACACACACTTACATATTATAAATAAAACAGATTATTTAAGTACGTTTTCAAAGTAAACGCATTTTTATTACTTCTATGCAAAAATTCATGTATAATTCAAGGCGTTTTTTAAATTATTTGTGAAATTAACTTTGCTAAATTTCTGTGAAATTAAATTTCTAAAATTCAACACCATTTTTTTTAATAGTTGCATGAATTGAATGAATTGCAAACCAGACCTGTAGAGACGCTATAAACTTTCTTATGAATCTAAACTGAAAACCTGGATCATCTATAAGTATATTTATAGGTATAGGTATATGTGCACAACATGAAGTACAAACTTACTAAACAACTGTTTGAATAACTTTTAAAGTGTGCAAATGTGCTGTGATTTATGTTGTGTGTTAATTGTATAGACGAGGAATTCAGTGACAACAACATTTTATAGGCAGAAAATATATTCAAATTTATTTTCAAGTTGTACTTCAATATGAAGTAATGCACAGAAGACACCTTCAGACAAGGTAAGATCATGACTGTAAGAATAGAAGTCAAATCACTAACAGTGACAATATTCAACTGCCCTTTACAGGGAAATATCTCATTCATGTAAACACATGAAAACATTAAAAACAACTATTTGTGCTTATAACACAAAATAAAATCTTCCAAATGAAGAAATATTTCTCATATAACAAGAGGAGCATTGGCTGTATTTCAATCAATAGAAATATAAATCAAAAGCTTTCAGAAAATGAAAGCAGTGTCTTCATCCTTAAGATGCAGAGAGAATAAACCCAATATGGGTGAAAGACCTACAAGAGTTCAAACATCTGAATCAGACTTTAACATTTCTGTGACCAAATTCTTTGAATCTTACTTTTCATGAATGTAATAATCATTGTACACAGCAAATGATTCTGTACATTCTGATCAAATATTACTGGTCACAGTTTCAATAAAACAGCAACTTTCTCTGAAAGCAGATTAAAGATCCTGCAGAAGCTGCAGAGGCGGAAATCAATTCCTACGTGAGAATTACAGTCCATGCCAATCTCAGACTGGCATTATGAATTCTGTCTGATAAATCATACGGTCCTGGTGGCTCTACCAGGGTCTCCAGAGCGCCAGAGTTTGCTCTTTGCTGCTGCTCTTTGCGTCCGGTGAATGGAGCTGGTCAGGCAGCAGCACACATGTGTTGTTCTCTGTGGATGGCTGCATGTGCAGGAAGTGCTTCAGCAGTCTTCTGTGGGACTGAGTCTGCACTGGACACTGAGACAGGAAGTTGACGGCCTCCTGCACACATCTGGAGCGTCCGTCGTCACCTGCGGTCGAGGGATTCTGGGAGCGTCTCAAGAAGTGGAGCGTCATCTCCAGGATATCGGCCTTCTCCTGTCTGGAGTCGGGCTGTTGCTTTAGGAACTCGTGACCCAGAAGAGACTTGAGCTTCTCAATGCTGCTGTTGATCCGTTCTCTGCGGATCTTCTCCACTATTGGCTTTCTCAGCTGAGGAAACATTAGGAACATGCATTTAGACACACTCATCCATCAATCATACAGATGACATTTCATAATGATTTAGTAGAGTCAGGTGTGAAATGTTGAATGTTTACCTTGTTTGTGAGAGGAAGTTGTTCTCTGATGATCGATCCAGAGATTGCAGGTGTCATGGCTCTGTGTCTTGTGTTCGGTTCTCCGTTAGGATCGGATCTGAGCTGTGCTGAACTCTCTCTCTCCTCGCTCCTCTATTTATACTCCCAAATCTCCATATGAATGTGTGAGTCTGGAGTTTGCTAGAGGTTCTCACAGTCTGCAGCCAATGGGAGCGTTCGAAAGACTCAATGGAGCAGAAGAACGCCACATGCTAAATGACATGCTTATTGCTCAGGAAACAATGAGCACATCTCTGGGGAGCAGGTGGAGGGGTGGGTGTTGAGGATGAAGAGTGTGTGAGAAAGTGGAGACCCCTCATTTAAAGCTTTGTTTGTTGTCTGACACTGGGGTCATTTATTGACAAAGCACGTGCCATTGTGCCACGAGTATCTTTTTAGTGTAGTTCAGATGTCCTTTTTCAATATAAACCAGAGATTCTCATAAACTTGGCGTGTGTCGATACCCAGGGGCATTTGAAAAGATTTGTTTTTGTTTTGTTAAATCTATAATATGCTAATATAACATAATTAATAATCTCTCTCTTTCTCTCTCTCTCTCTCTCTCTCTCTCTCTCTCTATATATATATATATATATATACATAAATTTTACTTTAATTTTATTAGTCTTTTATATTAGGAACACATTTCTAGATTGTGCAGATAAAGTGCAGGTGCTTCAGCCTTACTGATGGGTTTTGAGGGTCCATTACCATTAGAATTACCATTAGAAAGTTTGTGGTCAGTAAGAGCTTTTTTTTTTTTTCAAAAAGAATTAATACTCTTATTCAGAAAGTATGCAATAAATTGGTCAAAAGTGACAGTAAAGACATTTATAATGTTAAAAAACATTTCATTAAAAAGGTATTCTTTTGAACTTTCTATTCATCAAAGAATCCTAATAAAGGACCACATTTTCCACAAAAATATCAAGAAGCTCAACTGTTTTCAACATTGATAATAAAAAGAAATGTTTCTTGAGCAGCAAATCAGAATTAGAATGATTTCTGAAGGATCATGTGACACTGAAGACTGGAGTAATGATGCTGAAAAATTCATATTTGCTATCACAGAAATAAACAACATTTTAAAATAGAATAGTTAATTTAAATTGGAATAATGTTTCGCAATATTACTTTTTTTTTATACTATATATATATATATATATATATATATATATATATATATATATATTTTTTTTTTTTTTTTTTTTTAAATGCAGTGAACATAAGAGACTTCTTTCAAAAACATTAAAAAATCTTAGACCCCAAATTTTTGAAAGTAAACATTAGGATTAACAACTTTTGTAGTGTTGTGCTTTTTATGGGGTAAATAACAAGAACTGCAAAGTGTTTCTCATTAGTCTTGACCCTGAAATTTACATAGGATAACCATAATTTGAAATGCATAAGTTTTAATATAACAAAACATTATCTAGTTTAGTCTTTATATAACAATGCCTTAAACTCTTAAAGAGTTATTAAAGCGACTGCTAAAGATTCAGTAGAATCTCTCCTGAGGAGGTCTTTGTTGAAGTTCTTTTTGCCATGTGCTGAATTGTTCTTAATGAAATACTTTTGTTGAGTTCTATGAATGGGTAAAGTGTGAGAAAACTCCAGGGAATGAAGTTTCAGTTCAGCTTCATCCCATCAGTCACAGAGACACTTCTCTACTGTCTCCTTATTACTGTATATTGATATGAGATGGATTTTGGGTTATTAATCACACAAAAAATAAAGTTTTGAATGAGAGTATATGAGCTGTATCTGCATGAGACAAAGTATGAGGAAAAGTAGCTATTGTAAATATGCATATTTTGTTAGGGCTAGAAAGTTATATCAAGTCAAGTTTACCAATTAGACTCAATTCATGAAATGTAAAAGATACCAACATCACATTAATATTTCTCAGATTAGGATAATATTTTAAGCTAGCACATCTTATTCCACATCCAAAATGTTGATTTCAGGTCAAACCTTGGTTAAGGGGTGCAGTTTAGGGTTGTAAATTTATGTAAAAACTGCTAACTGTGAAATACTGATCAATAATCTTTCAGGAAATTTGATACAAAATATAAAACAATGCAATATTTTGAGTTTTTGAATAGACTATGCATAGATAATTAACTCTATTAAAACATAGGCTATGTATGATGCATAGAATTAAATAAAACAGAACACTGAACAAGAACGTTGATTGTACAATTTATTTGTCATAAGCAATATGATTGCCGTTCTTCACATGAGCCTATCTGACAAGTAATAAAGCAGTAGCATATTATGTCTTTTCACAATCGTGACAAACTCATGGTATAATGTTTGTACTTTCCTTGAACTAGGAAGAAATTAAAAATATCACAGACATTTAAAATTCACTAAGTAAGCAAAGTGAAATGAAAGACACCTTCAGACAAGGTAAGATCATGACTGTAAAAATAGAAGTCAAATCACTAACAGTGACAATTTTCAACTGCCCTTTACAGGGAAATATCTCATTCATGTAAACACATGAAAACATTAAAAACAACTATTTGTGCTGAGAACACACAATAAAATCTTCCAAATGAAGAAATATTTCTCATATAACAAGAGAAGCACTGGCTGTATTTCAATCAATAGAAATATAAATCAAAAGCTTTCAGAAAATGAAAGCAGTGTCTTCATCCTTAAGATGCAGAGAGAATAAACCCAATATGGGTGAAAGACCTACAAGAGTTCAAACATCTGAATCAGACTTTAACATTTCTGTGACCAAATTCTTTGAATCTTACTTTTCACGAATGTAATAATCATTTTACACAGCAAATGATTCTGTACATTCTGATCAAATATTACTGGTCACAGTTTCAATAAAACAGCAACTTTCTCTGAAAGCAGATTAAAGATCCTGCAGAAGCTGCAGAGGCGGAAATCAATTCCTACGTGAGAATTACAGTCCATGCCAATCTCAGACTGGCATTATGAATTCTGTCTGATAAATCATACGGTCCTGGTGGCTCTACCAGGGTCTCCAGAGCGCCAGAGTTTGCTCTTTGCTGCTGCTCTTTGCGTCCGGTGAATGGAGCTGGTCAGGCAGCAGCACACGTGTGTTGCTCTCTGTGGACGGCTGCATGTGCAGGAAGTGCTTCAGCAGTCTTTTGTGGGACTGAGTCTGCACTGGACACCGAGACAGGAAGTTGACGGCCTCCTGCACACATCTGGAGCGTCCGTCGTCACCTGCGGTCGAGCGGCCCGAGGGATTCTGGGAGCGTCTCAAGAAGTGGAGCGTCATCTCCAGGATATCGGCCTTCTCCTGTCTGGAGTCGGGCTGTTGCTTTAGGAACTCCTGACCCAGAAGAGACTTGAGCTTCTCAATGCTGCTGTTGATCCGTTCTCTGCGGATCTTCTCCACTATTGGCTTTCTCAGCTGAGGAAACATTAGGAACATGCATTTAGACACACTCATCCATCAATCATACAGATGACATTTCATAATGATTTAGTAGAGTCAGGTGTGAAATGTTGAATGTTTACCTTGTTTGTGAGAGGAAGTTGTTCTCTGATGATCGATCCAGAGATTGTAGGTGTCATGGCTCTGTGTCGGTTCGGTTCTCCATTAGGATCGGATCTGAGCTGTGCTGAACTCTCTCTCTCTCCTCGCTCCTCTATTTATACTCCCAAATCTCCATATGAATGTGTGAGTCTGGAGTTTGCTGGAGGTTCTCACAGTCTGCAGCCAATGGGAGCGTTCAGGCTGACACATGGCGGCTGAAGCCCTTATTGCTCCAACACAATGAGCGCATCTCTGGGGAGCAGGTGGAGGGTGGGACAGTGTGTGAGAAAGTGCAGCCCTGATGCTCACCATTAGGATCAATTGCTCACAAAAGCACGTGCTGGTTATATTAAAAACCTACGTTGAAAATGTGCTCAAAGCAATCTCACACTAGGAATACACTTCTCCATTATTTTTAGAATAATATATTAAACCTAACTCATAAAAGAGATTCCCAATATAAAGGATAAGAAACAGACATTTTTAAATTCATACTCCAGCCAATAAATAATCAACTATTACTCATCAATAAAATCATGTTTTCATTAATTATACTATGGCAAAATTATTTGGAAAATTATAGTTTTTCACTTTATTCTTTAGTGGGACAAACAAGCAAAACAAATGCTTATCTCAGTTAGGGACAGTGTCATAAACACCCCTGTGAGGTTTCTAAAGAGTCCCTTGACGACATGCCTAATTGCCTGCAGTAAGGCACACTTCTATTCATCTCTGATGAATGGACAGACTGTGGGAAAGTTGTGGAGAGTGCAGTCCCAGTCCTGCACTACATCACCCTCAAGACTTCATTGTGATAGAGGACATCGGAACTGCCAGCCTGTGGCACCTTATCAAATTGCTGATCTGTTTTTAGCTTTTATATTTTAAAGACTGATTAAAGGGATAGTTCAATCAGAAATTAATTTGGAAGAATGTTTGTAACCAAGCTGATCTCACCCCCATTGACTGCCATAGTAGTATAAAAAAAATACTATGGTAGTCAACGGGGGTGGGTGGATCAGCTTGGTTACAAACATTCTTCCAAATATCTTCCTTTTTTGTACAGCAGAAAAAAACATTAATGCAGGTTTGAAACAACTTGAGGGGGAGTAAATGATGACAGATTTTTTATTAACTGTCATGTTAGAAAATTTTAAAATGATTGATTAAACCAGAAGGTAATCAGCAAAACATTCTATATTTTGAATTCTTGAACTTCATCAGGTATTATAGGAGAATTATGGCATCTGAAACCATACAATCGGATCTCTTTGATATTTTTCAATTATACTTGCAAATAAACTAAACATTTTAGGATATTTTTAAAACAAACTTTTACAACAATTAATAAAACATTACTTTAACCAATGTTAAAGCAATGTCTGAGCAATGTATGAAACTTGTATTGTGAGCACTTCCCGTGTTATTTGCCAATTCATGAAGAATCGCTTGTTTATTTTCCTCACTTGTAAGTTGCTTTGGATAAAAGCATCTGCTAAATGACTAAATGTAACCAGGAGAGTTAAATAAAATAAGAAATAAAATATTGATTCTGCACTATTAATATGTCACAAATCAAGTAAACAAATTGCCTGATGACATTACTCAATCAAATAACAAACAAAATATCTCATTTGGAGTTAATAAAAGTCTTATTTAAATAAAAGCAAAACTAGTGGTCTCAGACTTATGTTTATAAAAAATGGCGCATGCTCTTTTACAGGTTTCTTAACATCAGAATGACTTGAAACTGGGTTTCCACTTTCTCACAAACTTCCTCCCTGTAATACATCCCTCTCCACCTGCCTGTCAGAGAAGCTCATTGTTTCCTGAGCAATAAATGCCTCACTGAGCATGTGGCGTTCTTCTGCTCCATTGAGTCTTTCGAACGCTCCCATTGGCTGCAGACTGTGAGAACCTCCAGCAAACTCCAGACTCACACATTCATATGGAGATTTGGGAGTATAAATAGAGGAGCGAGGAGAGAGAGAGTTCAGCACAGCTCAGATCCGATCCTAACGGAGAACCGAACACAAGACACAGAGCCATGACACCTACAATCTCTGGATCGATCATCAGAGAACAACTTCCACTCACAAACAAGGTAAACATTCAACATTTCACACCTGACTCTACTAAATCATTATGAAATGTCATCTGTATGATTGATGGATGAGTGTCTAAATGCATGTTCCTAATGTTTCCTCAGCTGAGAAAGCCAATAGTGGAGAAGATCCGCAGAGAACGGATCAACAGCAGCATTGAGAAGCTCAAGTCTCTTCTGGGTCAAGAGTTCCTAAAGCAACAGCCTGACTCCAGACAGGAGAAGGCCGATATCCTGGAGATGACGCTTCACTTCTTGAGACACTCCCAGAATCCCTCGGGCCGCTCGACCGCAGGTGACGACGGACGCTCCAGATGTGTGCAGGAGGCCGTCAACTTCCTGTCTCGGTGTCCAGTGCAGACTCAGTCCCACAGAAGACTGCTGAAGCACTTCCTGCACATGCAGCCGTCCACAGAGAACAACACACGTGTGCTGCTGCCTGACCAGCTCCATTCACCGGACGCAAAGAGCAGCAGCAAAGAGCAAACTCTGGCGCTCTGGAGACCCTGGTAGAAGGCGTACTTATGTCTTTAAAAGACAACAACAATGCGAACTACCACGATTAACTCTGTTATAAGAGAACATGTTATTATAGGTCTACCTCTTTACATGAGAGGATAATTGCTTGTATTCCTACGTGTGGAATTCACTGTATTTTTGCCATTGGCAAATCAAGCTTCAAGCTACTTAAATCTGCTAAGTTAGCAACTATATATCTCACACTGAGGTGCAATATTTGTATTCTATGAATGTCCCATGTTTCTGAATAGATGCAATCAATCTTATATGATTTTTATTAACTTTTTGTTCTGTTTTTGAACATTGTATTGTTGGTGTTGTAGATTTTATATAATCAACTATGACTGACAAATTCTTTTATAAAGATTATTTTGGTAATTGATTGTTTTAAACAAGAGAGTTGTCTAACAATCAAGCATGAAGATGCTGTACAATCTACAAATGTTTTAGAAAAATAATAAAAATCTATTTTACATCAAATGTTCTGTGACAATGTGCTCATTAAAACAATTTGTAACTATTTCATGCCCCTTGCACACCTTACATGTATTTACTAGTAATAACAGTCAGTAAATTATGGACTATTCCATGCAACTAACCCTTAAACAAACCCTGACTGTTATTACATAGTAATTACATATTACATATATTACTGAACAGTATATTTAATTTTATTTAGTAATTATTTGTACAATTACACTTTAACAAGGATACCTTAAGATTACGAGTCACCAAAAAAAAATCAGATAATTTCCAAGTTCAAACAACGTGTAATGCATTCCACTATCTTTTTAATTGCATCAGTTTTTTTCAATTACATATTTGATAATTATGTAATTACAAACAAACATCTATTATTTGCTTTGTTATCCACTCAAGTAACTCAGTAAAATCAGTTAGATAGGTGGTATCCCTGTCACCAGAATGTGATGTTGAACGCAAAATTTGCTCCAAAGGTGAGGATCTGCAAATCTGCACCCATTCTGTAGAAATTCACAAATTCAACTGCATGCGAGTTAAAAAGGGAAACTGAACAGATAATTCATAATCAATCTTTAAGAAACATTACACTTCGCAGATGCTTCTCACTGAACAAAGACAGTTAAAGATCATTTGATTTTAAAATTATTTCAATGACGAGAGTGATCGGAGCATGTTGACTGCCTCAACCAATAACACACTGTCCTACCCGCCAAACTAAAGTAAAATATTTCAATTGGTTTGTGTGTTCTAGGGTTAAAAATGTATGCTTACATTATTTATGAATTTAAGTAAATAAACAAGCAGAAATCTAAGCACTCTAAGTTTTTTCAAAGTTTGAATTCTGAATCCTGGGAACGTCCTAAAAGTGTTTGAACAGTGTCTGAAGTCCAGATGGTCTTTCTACGTCTTAGGTCCCCCCTCTAATAAAGAGAGTTCAAACACCGTAACTAATGTTATGTGTAACAAGACACACTTCTTTTGTTCCCTTGCAGTGGGCAGTCAATGAACAGACTGTGGGAAAGGAAGACAGGCCTCTCACATTCAACTCATGGGAACCTCAGTGAAAGACCGGCGCCTTCTGTCATCAGGCATGCTGCTACAGGTGGTTTAGAACAGAGGAATCCCAGGAACAAAATCACTTCTAATTCAACAGGCTTCATATCTGCCATAGTAGATTATGCTTTTTCAAAATAAAAAAATGAGTGCTAAAATGTCTGAAAAATGCCATACGGTGTGCACAGTAAGACCGTTCTCCTCACTATTGCTCAGCCACAAGTTTGATTTCCAAAGTTTGTTTGGGACACTAAAAGATTGTTTGTTTTACAACAAATATGCAATTAACATTTTCAATGGAGCAATTGGTGAATTGTTTGCACTCATCAGATTAGAGCACCCAGGATGGGAATGTCCTCAAACACAAACTCACACTATTTCAATAGCATATGTGAAAAATACATGACAAACAGAACACATACACTTTCCATCACAATACAAATAGAGGCGTTACTAGGGTTAGTATTGTTAACTAAAACTACAAATACTCATTTTCATCATTTGAAAAAAAAAAAAAAAAATGTTACCAGAAATAAATAATAAAATACAAAAACGGATTCAATTTCAGCTAGTTGCCAATGCCGGCAACATTTCTTATTATTGTTTAGTTATTTAACTGTAACAACAAACTAAAACTAATGATAGTTAATAAAAACTAAATAGACATACCTAAAATTAAATACATTTAAAATATAATTCAAAATATTAACAAAAACTATAATAGAATATCAGTTTTCACTTGATATCAGAGAATGACTAGAATGTAGGCTACCACCAAAACTATACAAGTTCAGATAAATAAATAAATAAAACTGCAGGAAACTGTATTAAAGTTATATATAGTCCAGCATTCATATTTAAGACGGAGACAAAACATCTATATTTTATGTCTCATGAAGAAAATGTGAATGCTGTCAAATTCACGAGGGACTTGGAGTTTGTTTGTATGTTTGTTTGAATAGAAGGCACCTTTAATAATACACATATATTCACCTGCACCTCGTTGCCACAGTGAAAACACATTACGTACGTGCTTGCCTGATGTCTGTGACTGTGTGTTTCCCACAGTTGTGACAATAGTAGGCGAATTCTGACCCTTTTTGGCGTCTGCTGGTCGTGTGTTCGTGTGGTGAAGCAGCAGGAACCGCAGGCCGCGCAATGAACTTCACTGATCCCAGCAGGAGATCCAGGAGAAGTCCCGGAGAAGTCACGTAGACAGAAAATGAGCTGAAGCGAAACAAGTGAACTTTTTAATCACGTTACAAAACGAACTAGCATTATTTAGCCTCACACAAATAGCAGGTGAGAACTGAATGTTATTAGGAAGATGTTTTTCTCACAGCGACGTGAAGACTTCCGTAATCTGGCACGTGGACGCGCCTGTTTTGTCACCTAACTTTAGTGGAAGCTGACAGTCTTGTTGTTAACTGTTATCAAAGGAATAATCCTGGGAACATGCTCAGATCTGTGTTTCCAGCTGTGCTTCTCGTGCCTTTGATGTTATGTCTCAGACAGTTTTAACCACGTGCCACTGGAGCAAGTAGGTGTTGGTCACGCTCCTGGAAAACTTGCATAAGAGAGCCTATCCTACAAAAACAGTAGCCTATAATAATAATACTTAAGTATCCTTTTTTTTTTTTTTTTTTAATAAATGGTTTGTACAAGATATTTAGGTTAGAAAAATAACTTCTCAAATCATTTTATCAAGATTTCTTTGTTTTCCTTAGATTAATTAGATGATATCAAATCAGTGTTGTCATAGTTTATGAAGTATACTTTATTGCATTAAAATGTATGTGCATGCACATATTCTTTTTCATGACTAAAAAGGGTTTTCCTTGCAATGTATTTTGCTTACACAAAGTATGGTTCATCAAATATATTTTATTTGGGTTTTTAGTTTTCTACCAAATGTGTTTTTGTAAAAACAAAGTGCATTTTAAAAACCTAAATTCATAATTTTTTCAATTCAGTTTTTCTAATTGGCTGAAGGGCCAAATTCCTTCACTGAACCTTCAAGAATGGCATCCCTGATACCTTGGGAAACATTCCTCCAGTGGAAGGCGAGCAGCCATTTAACCATAAAATTAATGTCCTCTATTGTTGTGATGAGCCGCCCCTCTGGTCTCAGAGTGTGGGAACAGTAACACAGCACAGGCCACATGGCTTTGTGATGGTAATGCTGCTGTATAAATACAAGGGGCTGCTCCTCAAAGAGGCTCACAAATCTTTTCGCCTCAGAAGGAAAGCAAGCTGTTTCAGCACGGACATGGCACCACATTCAGCTACACTCTCCTCTTTTGACCATCTTCGCTTTAGTGATAAGGAGAAAATAAAGGTATGTTTCTTTTAAATCCAGTTCTTCTTCCAAAGCATGTCACTGTAAATTTTAATCTGTGTGCAATTTGAAGAATATTAAGCGTTCCAATTTCCTTCAGCTGAGAAAGCCAGTTGTTGAAAAGATGCGCAGGGACCGCATCAACAGCTGCATCGACCAGCTCAAAAGTCTCCTGGAGAAGGAGTTCCATAGCCACGACCCCAGCACCAAACTGGAGAAGGCCGACATCCTGGAAATGACTGTTAGCTTTCTCAAACAGCAGTGGCAGCAGCAGCAGCAGCAGCAGATCCCTCAGAGGGACTATAATGAAGGCTACTCTCACTGCTGGAGGGAGTCTGTCAACTTCCTCACTCTTCATTCTACCAGAGGAGGATCTGGCCAGGAGCTCCAGCACCTCCACAACGCCCAGAGAGCGAGCTGTGCTCCTGGCTCCGCTCCAGCAGCAGCAGCCTCTTCCAAACTGAGCTCGGCCGGTTTGCAGCAGCCTGACAGCAGGAGAGATGGAGTCTGGAGACCCTGGTAGAGATGCTGTGAACTGTAAACCCTGAGCGACAGTCGTATTAACGTCTCTCATAAAAGTAGGAGATATGCATTTCCAAAGTGTATGTTTGTGTTGTCATCATATTGATTGACAAAAACTTTAGACAAACATGTGTTTGTCAGTGGAATGAGGTGAATTATTTATGTACAATCTTTTTCTGTATTAATAGCTCTTAGTGTTTTTTTTTTGTTTTTTTTTACCACGTTATTAACTTTTTTTTTTGGTATGCATATTTAATTGAGGTTGACTCCAGTGGAGTTTTATGTATCAGACCTTTGAACTGATTTTGTACTTGGAGTATATTTCTGTTTGCACTGAGAATTCTGCATTGTTGTTTAGGTAAGGCATGCATGTTGTACCTTTGATAAAGGATCCAGTTCATTGTCTTGACCAGTGATGTTTGTTTTTGTTTTATTCTTTGCAAATGAGCTCTTACATCAAATATTTTCTGTTAATAGAATTCTACATGATCAATTAATGGTTTTGGGAGAAGATTTAATCAATGTTTGTATGTTACAGACCTTTGATGTGTTCAAAGTCTGTTCTGATTTGCTTGTTTTTTTTTGCTTAAGCAACTGGAACAATATGTTTAATCAATTGCTTAAAAATCATCTGCTATGAAAAGTTGAGACTATAAAGTAAGTTCATAATGTTAACAAGTTTCGGAATTACAAAAAGAAACTTGTTGCAATGGAATAACTGTATGTAAACTGAGTTGAATATCTCTCAACCTGAATGAACCATTGATTTTACTTCTGTAAAAATATCTGTAGTTCTCTCAAATAAGGTGTTTAGAATTATATATAATAAAATGTAAAATCACAGACTAAAACTTCCAAAATGGCTTCATGTGAGATTGTTTGATTGGAGTTCCAATTTTACCTTTGTGTGTGTGTGTGTGTTTGTGTGTGAGGCAGACAGAGAAATTCTTTTTTTTTTTTTTTATTACTTGTATTATTATTTTGCTGGAATAGAGTCAAATCTCATATGATATGCATTAATAATTCATCATGCATATGCATTATTTTAAACTCTCAAATAACTCTAGGTTTCTACCAGCACAGATGGGTAATGTCAAGTAAGTACAATTACGCAGCCTCCCTCTACAGGCACACGTCTATTGTCCTCTCCTCCTGAGAATATCACACTCACAATGGAAAAGTAGTGTGGGAAACACTTCCGTGCTCCCAACTCACACGTTCCGGAGTCAATGGAGATGACCTCCCTAACAACAGCAAGCCTTTCATCCTATCTTTTCCCAGGGGCTGATGCAAGTGTGTGTGTGTGTGTCATTGAACATTAGTGAAAATTTAGGAGAGGAGTCCAAAGGTCTACATGGAAAATCTGGGATTGAACAGAAAGATTTAAGATTTTGAAAATATAAAACAAAGAAACATTATGATTAAAAAAAGAAACATTTAATATTCTGTACTATTTATAATTCATTAATCAAAGTAAAATTGTTCATGTGGCTCTTTGGATCATCTGAAATCATACTGGAAAAATGTATCATCAGATTTAACAAACTTTTGGAGTTTATGCATCTCGAGTGCGGTTGTCATTAAAGCAAAAGAGGGACAAACCAAATACTAATACATTTAAATTTTTTCATTCATTTATTTTTCAATTCAATTATACTCAAAACGTTTATTCTGATTATATAATTTGTAATGATAAAAAAAAAAAAAAACAGTTAAATTAATATGCTGTCAGACTTTTGGACCTCATGCTCACAGTACACACACACTGACAACTGAGTTTTCCGGTAACTTTACAGTAAGGTTCTGATGGGGAAAGTGGAAGTGTCTGGGAGGGAATTATACAGAACCACTTTGACGACAGACTTGGCTCAGGCATTACAGAATGACCATAAAAAATGCTGTGCAACGAGATTGGTCCACTGGTTGGTCCAGTTATGCTGTCACATTGCAAAGTCACATGATTTGATGCACATCAAGGAATTTACTCTGTAAAAGTGTTTTTATGCACATCTTGGCGTCTCCATCCAGCGTTTTTTTTTTTAAATGTGATATCCCAAAATGCACATTCACGAGTTCACACTTACAAACAATCAGATAGAGTAATTAGTATGCATATTTGGCGTGCTGTCCGAGGAGAGGGCTCCGAGCTCGGTATTTGGCCCAGAGTACTCCCCCTGTATTCTGGTTTAGGAAGTAACCAGGCAAGTGTGAGGAGCCAAAAAACATAGGTGAGTAGACTGCGTTAATATATATATATAGGTCTTCGCTCATGCTGATTGGGCAGACATGTTGATTGCTGAATAATGACTGCTGGTTGGAGTGATGTGATGATTAGTTAGATCATTTGAATGTGTTCCTCCCAAACTTTGTTAATAAAACATCATTAAAAATAGGTGGATAAAAACATAACTAATGTGCTGCACTCAAAGTAACTTCCCCTTCCACTTACAATGTCATATTTACTGGCATTAGGGCGGGATAAATTGTAACTCACATGAGATCACAGCATTAGCAAACCATAATAATCCAATCAATTCCCAAATGGACAAAATCAAGTCCCACCCCACATTTTTTTCCAGTTCGAGAAGCTGTCTCAATCAGATATGTAAAGACGATTTCAAATTCTGTTTCATGCTGACTTTAATAATATTTACTGGACCCAAGATAACATGAATTAACAATAAACAGTGGCATTTTTACAAACTAACTTTAACAAAAATTAATAGATACTCTAACAAAAGTATTGATCATTGACTAATGATGGAACCTTATTGTAAAGTGTTACCAGTTTTCCCATATTTATCCTAAATCTTTGACTATCTTTACTGATAACTCTGGGCATTATGATTTACTAAAGACATACAGGACAAGTGACGCCATCTGTCCTCGTATCTGCAAAATTAGCTGCCCAATTAAATCTTTTCTCAGAACTGTTTCGAGTGAAACTGAGCACCCATGAGAGCGGAGCACATGACAGATGTTCACGCGGGGCAGCCGAACCGGTTGCTCTGCCCTTTTGGTAGCCAACACAATTAGGCTTTCTCTGACGATCTGCCCACTGGCTACGCACTTGCCAAGCAGTCACAGTCCAAAGATAATCAGAGTATCGGCTGCTTCTAAAAGGCTGAAACTGGGATTATGTTGCTCTGTATTGTTAGAAGGCACTATTGGATTATCCTAATGTTGAGAGACAGTAGATAGTCTTATTCGCTTTCACTGCTTGGACATGGTGTACATTTGAATGCAATTTTGGAAGTGAGCTGTGGTATTCATTTGGGGTTTTATCAAGATTATGTACACCTTCGGCAAAAAGTAGCCGCCGAGTATCCCTAGCACACTAAAGAGGATGGCGCCTACATTTAGGGCCATGGCGAAGCTCCCTCTGGAAATGCAGTAAGCTGTAAAGAAAGTGATCCAAGAAATCATATATATCATGAGACTAAATGTAATGCATTTAGCCTCATTGTAATTGGCAGGCAGATCTTTTCCCATGTAGCTGAGGCAGAAACAAATTAAACTCAACACACACACAAAAATGAGCTCGGCGAAGGCCCCGAGAGACAGAGTCTTACTGCACTCCAGAATAATGCTGTCATGGTAGAAGTCATAGTCCTGAGATGGAAAGGGAGGGTCGAGGAGCATGCGAAGAAGAGAGATGAAGACCTCCACCACTGTCATGATGAGGATGAACATCTCAGGGCCTCGCTTCCTGGCCCAGGTCTCATAGAATCTTGGCAGCTTGGAGGACCATTTAAATATACAAACCACCTTCGAAGAGAGACATTCATGTTGTATTATGAACACTGACAAGTAGGAAAGTTATTTATTATATGAATGTGGCGATTTCATATCGGTTTTTGGTGAACATTGGATATTTAATTGTTCATGCTCATTTCCCCTATTTTTACATTTACCATTCATTAATTTAATAATAATTTACTAAATCTGTTTGGTAACACTTTCAATAAGCTATCATTTGTTAACATTAGCCAACTGCATTAGTTAACTACAAAAGTTTTAATTATTAATTTTGGTAAATGCACAGTGAACAGTATTTTTATGCACTGACATTAACATAGATTAATGAAAGTTGAAATAATATATTGCTCAGTTAGTTCACGTTAGTTTGTCACAATCACCAGATGGAGAGCCTTTGATAGCCATCAGAGGGCACTCCACATCAGAGGATTGTCATTCCCTCACAAACTACATTTCCCATAATTCTCTGCCCGGACTCATTACTGATGACTTCCATCTGTTGCTCGTTACCCTTGTTAACCCTGTCTATATAAACCTGGTTCACGCAATCACTCCTTGCCAAGTCCCGCTTAGTGTCATACTGCATTTCTGACAGCTCTTTGGTTTTCATGTCTCTTATAGATTTCACTGTTGCCTTTGTTCCTGTGACCTGTTTTTGTTTGGACTGTTTACCCTGTGTTTATGACCTTTTGACTATTGCGGATTTCCCTTTTAATAAACAACTGTGTTTGGATCCTCAACCCAAAGTCTTGGAGCAGTTCATGAAAGAAAACTTTGCCATACATGGATTCAGCAGAGAAGTATGGGAAATGTAGTTTTTGAGGGAATCGTCAGGAATAGTTTGATGTAGAGTGCCCTCTAGTGGCTATCAAGAGCACTCCAGCTGGTGATCATGACAGTTTGTGCGTTAAAAATTAGACCTTATTGTAGTGTTCCTGCTCAAAACAAATATTAATGTTTCAAACTATATTATAATGTTGTGATGCTTTAATTCATTATATATATATATATATATATATATATATATATATATATATATATATAAAAACATAAATAATTTACCCAAAATACAAAGTATTGAATTTCAATATCTGGCATTTGTGTTTTACTTGGAAAATATTATTGTATAAACCAGAATTTTAATATTGTGCATCCCTAATATTTAAGAGTAGTAGATGCATTAGACCAGTATATCAACTGTTTCACCCAGTACTGTTAATAATTTGATTTAGCATTTATTTTATTTTCAGTTTTAATAATTTTGTTAGGTGCTTTTGTCATTTTTATCAGTTTCTTTTTATGTCTATTAACTTTAATTCATTTTTATTTCAGTTTTACAGTTTTACTAATTTTAGTACTCTAACTTCAGCTTATTTTATTTCAGTTAGATGTCAAGAGCGCATTTATAATTTTCAAATAATTTTTATCCTTTTCGTTTTAGTTAACATAAAACTGCTTTCACCATTTAAAACATAACACGTTTCTTTTTGCAAAATGTTTTGCTTGTGTTCTCTTTCATTAATATATATATATATGTTATTTAATGCATTTACATTCATTTTTTTTTTATATATATATATATATAACTTAAGTGTCCAAATACTTTTTGGGCCCACCAGACAAAAATAAAATGGTGAAAGGTAAATCATCTATTAGAGTAAGGGCAAATAAGCCATTAACCTCTTTACTACCTCAACAACATGGCCAAATATACCTGAAAAGAGCGCACAGTCACACACGCCAGGCATACGGTGAAGCTGATGATGAAGAGAGGCTGTTTGAGGAGGCAGCCGATGCGGGACGGTCTGCTGAAGTGGCACAGTGTGCTGCAGGAGGCCACGGTCAGAGACGCCAACATCAGCAGACAGGTCTTGCCTCCGGCCGACTTCACCACAGGGGTACTGAGGTTAAACAGGAAGATGAGAGCTGTGCCCAGGGTGAGAAACAGGGTCACGCCCAGGTATATAAGCAGGGCTGTAGTGAGCAGAGAGCCCCACGACAGGTACAGCTCTGCCCTCTTCTCACATGTCTCACTCTCTGCTTCAGACCAGAAATCTTTGGCACACGCTTGGCAGCTAGTGTAACCTATGAGGACATGTGAGGTTAAGTTAGCATAAGAAGCTTTCAAAATGTTTCATAACAAGGCTACACGACAGAATTTAAAGCTGCACTGTGAAATTTTAACGTTTCAAAGCAAATAGTTCACCCAAAAATGAAAATTATAAAAGCCTAAACTGTTCATCACATAAAGCAATCGAGTCTCTTCAGAAAATTTGGACTAAACCGCTCAATTCATATGAATTAGTTTTATGATTTATGAACTTTTTTAAGCACTAAAGTGGTAGTCGTGTAGTTGTCTATGCAGGGACAGAAAGCTCTCAGATTTCATCAAAAAGACCTTCATTTGTGTTCTGAAGATGAACGAAGGTCTTACAGGTTTGGAACTACATGAGGCTGAGCAATTAATGATAGAAATTTTATTTTTGGGTGAACTAAAACTTTTAAACGAATGACAAATGGAATTCTAATACTTGTCTATGCAAAAGCTGGGATTTGAGAATGTATTTTAGATTTAAGAGGATTAAAAGCAAACATGGGAGTCATAATTGAAGAAAATGTGCCATCTGCTGGATTTACTGTGAATAACATCCTATGTGTGGTCATTCTGCTCTTGTTTCCTCCGTTAGCTACTGTGCTGTATGTACTTGTGCTTGATAATTCTATGATATTTAGGGTGTTTTTGAACCAGATTTGTTGAGGAAGGTGGCAGCAGGGCATGCCATGCAGTCAAAGCAACACTTATGCTGTCCAGTCATGAGCTTTCTGTGTCCGTAGGGACACTCTGGAGAACACAGTGACTCGGGAACCTGGACAGGACAAAAATATTAATTAGAAATATTTATAGTAATTATTATTATTATTATTATCATATCTGGTACCTTATTTTAATTATATTTTTTATCATCATCATTATTTATTTTACATTTTATTTATTCCTGTGATCAAAGCTGAATTTTCAGCATCATTACTACAGTCTTCAGTGTCACATGATCCTTCAGAGATCATTCAAATATGCTGATTAGCATATTTCTCATTATGATCAGTGTTTAAAACAGTTAATATTTTTGCGATACCATGAAACATTTTTATAGGATTTCTCAGGATGAATAACGAGTTCAAATAAACAGCATTTATTTGAAATAGAAGACCTTGGTAACATTATAAATGTCTTTAACGTCACCAGTGACAAATTCACGCATCCTTGCTGATTAAAAGTATAAATTTGTTTCTTTCAAACAGAAAAAAAACAAACTGACCTCAAACTTTTGAACAGTTGTATAAATCGTATGCTGTGCGTGGTCAAGAAATGGCATAAGGCATATAAGCAAATATACAGACTTACTTTGGTAACAGGAGACACCTGGCCAGTCCATTGAATCAGAGAGGCGTCTAACTGAAGATCAGTCGGACCTGGACTGTAGCTTCCCACCACTTTCAATGACCACTGACCATCCGTCCATTGCCATGTCACAATATCGTAACCTGTAGGAGGGTCTCCGTTCTCATCAAAATAAAATGATGTGTTTCGAACTGAAAACTGAACTCGTTTCAGCTGGTGAAATACCTGTGGGTTTTAAAGAAAGTCATGATGTTCATCACAATTCACAACACACACTGGATGTGTGCTGATATACTATTTCAGTGATTTGATTCTAAAAGCATTCACCTCCCAAGGCTGCACCTTATATTTCTGACACACTCCAGAGTCACAATGCAGGATGTTGTGCAGCGCATGAGCCACTGCGTACACGGCCTTATACACATTAAAGGAGGAAACAATGTCATACTGCGACAAAGGAAAGCCTTTAATCGCTATTTCATAAAGGTCTGTATTTTGCATACAAGTGACGCTGAGGTTGAATGGACTGTTTAGACCAATGTCTTTAAGTCCAGGCACAGAAAGCCTTTCAAAATCTTCATACCCACTGAATTCAGCATATTTGACTGCGACACCCAGGACAGTCCCTATGGTACTGATCCCGGGGATACTACTCACTGTTGACGCCACCGACCAGTCCTCTGTCCCAATCCACACTTTACCTGTCACGTTTTGGTCAATGACAAAAGGAAAGAAGCCTGCGGCCCGCCTCTTATTGGCAAAGACAACTATAGTGTTGACCTGGGTTTTGATGATGTTTTTGACCATGTCTTGCATGTAATGTTTCGTCTTGTCAGTCACAGCGGGTATCAGGGCTTGGTATGCAATACATAAATTGTGAAGTGAAGCTTGTTGGGAAAGACCTTGCATTCCTTGTATACCGTATGAGTTGTCACTACCGAGAAGGGCGATCCAAGTCCAGTTAAATCTGACCAGAATTTGTATCATTGCACTGACTTGGTTCTTGTCACTGGGAATGGTGCGGAAGAAAGCTGGATAGAGAATTTTGTTGCTCAGTAATTCATTAGTGGCCTCATAGGAGATCTACAAATAAAATACCAAAGGAAAAAAAATGTATATGAGTGAATGTATAAATCTTTTTTCATTTATATAGCATTTATTATCCATTGGTATATATATATATATATATATATATATTAGTGTCAAATGATTAAAAAGTTAATGACAATGATTTTTCAGTAATTAATCACGATTAATTCCACACCTAACATGAAAGTTTTTAGCATATTTTTATATTTTAATATTTTCACATTGAATATACAAAATAATGAACAACAACAAGAAGAGGGTACATTTTAAAAATTTGTTTATACCATATTTTTATTGATATGAATGAAGGCTAATATCATACTGATACTAATGTCTCTATTAAATGGATTTTTAGCCCCTCAATTTTAGGCATTAGTTATAGCCATTCAACATAATTGAAAGTGAACTTTAAATAATCTTCACATAAGCTCATTGTAATAAATGTCACTGTGACCTGTAATATATCAGAGCTCAACACTTTCTTCCCAGTTGGGCCAGTTCAGAATTTTACCTCCCCTGCTAAAATGCACAAAAAAGTTATTGTTTCTGTCGTTTTTGATCCATGCAACATTGTAAACAGGTAGGTCTAAATATACAGAAATTGAATAATCAAACACTGTGCAGTCTTGACCGTATAAATTATAAATTGAATATAGATTAATCCTTCTTAAAGCCTCAAAAGTTATTCAGTCAAGAGCAGTGAGTGATTTTCTCTTTGTCTTTTGCTTTTGATTAACGTTAATGACAGACTGCAGCAAGTTTATTAGGCTGCTGTCACTTTAAGACGTGACATCCTATTTCCTCACAACTCTTTACATTCAAGTGTGAAAGAGAACTCAATGGGACACGGTGTGCTGTCTGAAGCGGAATTCTGTGCGCGCGTTTTGGGTGTTTGTTCTCAGAGAGCCACTTCACAGATAGCATGCCAGAACAGATTTGAATTCTTTTTTTTTTTACTTATCGCATTGAATGGCTTAATAGTAGACTTCTTGAATGAATGATAGCGTGATGATATACAGTAGTGTACAGCCAAGGATGACAGAAAAAAAGCGGATGCTGCATTAATTGCGTGAAATATTTTTAACCTGTTGAACTGAAAAAAAAAATCCCAAAATTAATTTTTGACAGCCCGAATATATTAAAATCCTGATAGAGTGACCCTGTACCTGAGGCACCAAGAATGCACCAAGAGCAGCGGCTGGTGTGAAAGAGTAGGAACTACTGTCAGGACCGATGATGGCCACGGACCGGCTGTTCACAACTTCACTGTGGAGCTGCTGGGTCAGCAGATCCAGGGTGGCCAGATTGCTGGCTGGGAGGGAGCAGAAGTCATATGTCCTGTAGCCCAGCGTGACCCCTGGAAGAAGTTGCTTACCCTGGGTGCCGTTGTTAATTTCGTCCACAGCATATCTGAAGGCCTGCACCAGGTGATAGCCATGCTTGTTGGTCAAGCCTCTAGAAATAAAATTGTAGACAAGAGTTGTTTACATTCTGCACAGTGTGGTACAATTTCTGAGAACACCATTTTACTAATTTAATACCATTTTTAAACATTATATTATCGGGACAACAATTAAGTGAAAGTTGAATTGAATACATAAATAAATAAAGTTAATTTTATAAATACAAATAAATGAATCCTAAAACTGTTTTATGTTGTTTATTTTATTCTATATATTGTACTTTTTTGGAACCTTGCACCCACCCACCCCCCAGGAAGACCGCACACATTTTTTCACATATCAAAAGAGAATAAAATACATGGCTGTAGAAAACAGTGACAATATCTTAGACAAATGGAATATGCAAAGTACAATAAAAAGGCATTATGTCAGATTTTTTTATACTCATTCTTACTTTGTGCAGTCAGTCAGGTAAGGTGTCGATGGGATGGTGGACTCTGAATTATGGAGAGGGAACCAGCCAGAGATGATATAATCTCCTTGTAGGTGAAGCCCTCCACTGTCACTAAAGCTCAAGAGAGAGAGAAACACAAACCAGACCAACATCTTGCTACCTCTGATATGAGCTCTTCAGACACATATGAGCTTATAAACACACTTTTCACACCAGCCCACTGTTTCTCTGTACTCTGATGGTGGCAAGGATTTGCATGCTCCATGTAATTACCACAGAGAGATGCATTTGCCTGGGGAAATTTGTAACCAAGTGTATAAATGTTTGCACTGTGATTGTAAATAAAAGCGCAGATAGGCAAAGGTGATGCTGGAGATTGTAACAAATTTTTCAGTCTTCATTAGATATTTGCTCCCGCAACGAAAATAACTGCAAATGAAATAGCAGCAGCAGAACAGTTTTAGTTCCTGAATCTGCTGTTAAAGGGGACCTATTACGCCCCTTTTAACAAGATGTAATATAAGTCTTTTGGTGTCCCCAGAATGTGCCTGGGAAGTTTCAGTACAAAATATCCCAGTGATAATTTATTATAGCTTGCCAAATTTGACCCTATTTGGGTGTGAGCAAAAACACACCGTTTTAGTGTGTCCCTTTAAATGCAAATGAGCTGCTGCTCCCGGCCCGCTTTCCAGAAGAGGGCGGAGCTTTAACCACTCGCATCGGTTGCTCAACAACAACAAAGCTGGAGAATCTGAAGCAGCCAAAATGACGACGGTGTTCAGCTTTACATTGTTCAAACCGGAGTCGGACACTGATGGAGAGTCTCAGGAAGAAGTAAAAACTTTTAGAATGCAACTGGACGTTTCTGAATGGTGAGTGGATACATTTATGTAGTTGTTGTGGAGTTGATTCAACTCACCGACTAGCATCTGCCGTTATGTTGATCTTTGTGCAAATCCAGAGTTGAATGACCCTCATTTGTGAAGCAGTCCAGCGTAAAATGACATATTAGTAGTCTAAGCAGTCATAAGTAACACCAATACATTTCTGTCAAACAACTTCTGTTTGTGCTAGCTTAAAGTAATAGAGGGTATGGAGGCTAAGGGAAAGCACACGGAAAGTGGGGCTGCCTGAATCGAAGAAACACACTGCATTACTCAATAATACTTACATCTGCAGCTTTGCCTCGCTAGTGAAAACGAAATGGGTGGAGTGTAGATTAAGGGCCGATAATGAGAATGAAAAAAAAGACTTAGCTAAACAAGGTTACTGGGTTGTCCTTTCTCATATTTTCTGGGTTGCAAGCGTGACTTGTGTATCACCAACTGACCCAGTTGGAATGGATTTGCCTGTCTCGGTATCTTTTTCCCAGAACTCTGACCTATAAAATAGACCACAGTGTTCATTTCACTTCTAGATATATGTTAAAACATAACCTCGACACCCATGCAAGAGGCAAATTCATGTAAAATATGTGAGAATTGCTCAATCATGCAAAAGCAAGATTTCCATGTGAAATCTGTTGGGATGGCCAAACAATATTCATTGTCACTAATAATGACAAAATAAACATTGCATGCTGCAAAGCTGAATCTAAAGTTTAAATAGTAGATTTTGGATGAAAAATAGTGTCATGAAAGACTGATAAGGCAAACGGTTTATTTTTTTTATTTAAAACCAGCATAAAATCAGAGTACACAAACAAGAACAAGACTTGCATAGTCCTCCAGATTTCCAAAAACAAACTCTCATTTCTAGACATTCCCAGACATGCTGTTTTCAACTCAAGATCAGTCAGCTAATTTCTTTAGTATACAGCACAAACTAATACATTTTATTAGAATGGCCCACATTTAAGGCAGGAAATATTAAATCATAAATTGTATCAACTTATAACATCTAAATGACCACATTGAGGATAGTATAAAATATGGAATGATTCATTTTCCATTAATTAAAAAAGGCAATAATAGCAAATCTTAACCTCCATCACCCAGATACAGTTTTTCAGCAATCGACCATTAATTTATGTAATAAAACAAAAGTAACTAACAAACATAATAAAAGTAATACAAGTAAAATGCTAACATGAACATTATTTTAGTTTAAAAACCTGTACGTTATACAATAAAAGAAATAAATAATGAATAATAATTTGTATTTTATAATCTTATAATAAGCCAAAAACATATTTCGAGGGGTGGGGAGGGGCATATTGTGTGGGTCATTCTTAGGAAGTGATGTCATGAGTGTGCCTCCCCGTGACTTAATACTGATATTGAACTAAGTCACATTAAACTATCAATTTGACTGTTTGTAATGCAAATAGATTTTTATTTTTAATGTTGGTTTGAAATTTACAGGTCCCCATTTATCACTATTATACTGTAAAAAAAAGACCTTTATTTTATTGAAATGTAATTATGCTTTCACCATGTTGTTCGTCTTCTAAAAGGCTTCATTCATTTTATGATAAATGTAGAATTTGTCTCTGCACACTTTGTTAAACCCATTGTTTTTCTGACAAAACATTATTATTAGTAGTATATTTCAAGTCACAATGGCACCAAGTTATACTAAATATAAAAATCTACTCAGTTCTCTATTATAAGTACATCAGTTTGCTGTAATGTGGTTGAAATAATGTAGAGCTTTAGAGTTAACATATGTACTTTGATACTTGGTATTTTAAAGTCAATTTTTTTTTTCACATTTTCCTGAGCATGACCCACATACTGAACTAAAAGTAATAGCAAAACGTTCAATATCTATTTTCTATCTTGACCAAACCTTTCAACACCTGAGGACAGATATGTATGGCTTCTGAATCTTGAGATCATCCAAAACCTCATATCACACCATTTAACATCTTAGACATAAATTATATGCCATCATCTGTACTAAAGATATGTTTCAGGATTTAATGGTCTATTACAGAGCAAATCATGTACGGTACTTAAAATATTCAGAGAAAAATATAAGGCAACTAAGACACTGTATACAGCATATTTGTAGGCACATGAGTTTGGGTTTTACTGCTACTCTCCAACACCAAAAGAGCCAACACAAAGAAACGAGAAGAAAACTGCACTTATGGAGAATCAACTCACACATACTGAATCTGCTTCCAGCAAAGAGAACGACAAAATGTAACGTCAGTCCAGTCCAGATTATTGCATAGATCTTAGTGCATGGTGGTTTAGTTGAGCAACAGTTTTACATGGTGAAAACATCTGAACTGATGAGATATTTCATGATAATTGATCACATATTTTTGTGAAGCATACTGCATGGCTGATCTACTGACTATTGTGACGTTAAAAGCCCGAATGTATTCCAGAGCTGGATGTAGAAGAATACTTTCCTGTTTTAATCTGTCTGTTATTTAAACTGATGGATGTGTAACCTGCCTATTTTAGATTTGTGTAAACAAATGAGCAAGATAGCAGAAACGATGTATTTAATAAATAATATTTATATTTAATATATTATCATAATACCATAATATTTATACTATAGGTGACACTTTACACTATCTTATGATCTAATTTGTTAACATTAGTTAAAGCATGAATAACAATGAGCAATATATATATATATATATATATATATATTACAGCATTTATTAATATAACTTTGCTAATGTTAATGTTAATGATAGTTCACAGTGCATTAACTAGGTTAACATTAACTAAGATTAATAAACATTGTTCATTGTTTTATTTGTTTACTAATGTTAACAAATAAACCTTATTGTAGGGTGTTACCATATTATGTGATAATATATTATTATAATATTATTTATTATAATATGCATTATTATATATGGTATTCATCACACTATAAAGAGTGTGACTTCAGTTAAAGCTAGTGAGGAAGACTATGGAGCCATGCCTTGGCAGTGCTGATGAAGAGGGCACAGCTAGTCCTGCTTTAAGACAGCATATAAAGCACCAATACTTGCTGTTTGGAATCTGAAATTCCACACTCATCCATTCTGTGTAAGAAAAGGTGACCAGAGACTTAAAAGAGTGACTGGTTCACAAAGAATCTGAGAAACCACAATGATGAAGGGCTGATCATCATCTGACTTCTCCATTCATCTCTACTGCCGCTTCTTTATCTCCATCTTTCACTCCATCAGGCTCCAGCTCATCCTGGATGTCATCGGTGTTTCCTGAATCGCTGCTCGCCACAGAACTGAAGGAGGGCGATTGTCTGCAGTGGAAAACAGAGGACATGAACATAAATCAAAATTCTTATTATAAGAATATATTCTTATTATTTTTTTGATGGAATATAATAGGATTAAACCAACCTGCCGGTGGTGGCTGTGCTTTGTATGAGCCTCCGGCAGGTCTCCATCTGTACGTCCAGCCCTCTCTTCATACTGCACATCTCCATGTACTCATGCAGGTGTCTGTTCATGTCATTCTTCGCCGTGGCCAGTTCCAGCTGCGAGAGGAAGATACTGGTTAATTCCGTAAATATCAGCTGAAACGTGTCATTCACAAACATTCTCTCACCTCAATCTGCCCGATGGTGTCCTGGTACTCCTGCTCTCTGGTCTTAAAGAGGGATTCGGTTTCATTTATGAGGCTACCTAGACTTCGATCCTGGTGGCATAAAGCATTACGGATCATTAATATTCTCAGGAGTCAACATGCATTTTAAATTTTACAGTCAGTAATAGTTAATATTAGCAAGACTGCATGTTTAGCCATGAGAAACATCCAAAAAATAACTAGACAGCATTTTTTGGGAAATATACTACCACTCAAAAGTTGATTCAGTTAATATTTAAACAAATTTTTTCAAAATAAGGCTCTTTTGTTTGATCAAAAATACAGTAATAACAGTAATATTGTGAAATATCATTATAATTTAAAATAACTGTTTTCTCTATTTATATTAAAATGTAATTAATTAAAAAATATATTTTAAAATGTAATTTATTCCTGGGATGGAAAGCAGAGTTGTCAGCATCATTACTCCAGTAATATTCTGATTTGATGGTCAAGAAACATTTGTTATTATATTATCAATATTGAAAACAGTTGTGTCGTTTAATATTTTTATGGAAACTCTGCCAATTTTTTTCATGGTTCTTTCCCGAATAGAAAGTAAAAAAAAAAAAACTGCATTCATTTGAAATAGAAAGCTTTTGTTACATTCTAAATGTCTTTACTCTCAAATTGATGTCCGTACATCTTTTTTACTGACCTCAAACTTTTGAACTGTAGTGTACCTCACATTGCACATGTATCTTTCACAGACAAGACAATCGTGCATTGTGATGAAATTTTTTATCCAGGATCAAATGGACCAACAGTACTTTAAATACTAAAATAAATATAAAATTAAGTTTATATTAAATTTATATTTAAGATACATTTTACATGCATTCATAATTAACAAAAAAACATTAAAAATGTCACATAGAAATTGGTTTTCTATTGCTAAAAGCTAATTAACGGTTGTATTTTAGCCAGTATGTATGTGATGTTTTAATGCTTGTGAGTAAGTATTAACAGAGTTAGGGTTAGGCTTCCTGTAGTTGCTTGTTACATTTACATTACATTTTATTTCCCAAACACGTTTGCTAACAGAGCGTGGCGACTTGCGACCCACCTGCTCTTGGGTCTCTCCGTGAGAATCAGATGCGCAGGAAACTGTGGTGACTGTACCAGCAGCGGCGGTGGTGGTGGTGAGGTTCAGACTGTTGTAGTTACTGAAATCCTCCCAGAGCAAAAGAGTCTCCTCCGTCTCCTCCCACGCCAGACTATCACAGTCATCGTCAAACTCGAACGTTTCCCGCCTGCCAACAAACCAATTAGCTGAGCAACCTCTGTGCACAAGACAGGCAGCAGACAGAGGCATGGAAGAGAAAAGAGAAGGAAAAGAGGAGACACATGGAGAAGAGGAAAAGGAAAATCAACAGATCCAAATTCTAAAGGCTTACAAACAAAAGACTATGGCCAGATTTCACAGACAGGGCTGAGATTAAGCCAGAAGTAGGCTTCATTTAAATTAGGACATTTGAGTAGGTTTTATAAACATGCCTTGTACATACTATCTACTTTAATAATTGCAATAACTAGGTAATAACCCTGACCTTCCCCTAAACCTAACCTTAACCGATGTAGTTACCTTATATTACCCATTCCAGTAACACTTTATTTTACAGTGTCATTGTTACACATGTTACATGTAGTTACTGCCGTTATAACTATACATGATGCATAATTACAAGCAATTAACCCTAAAACAAACCCTCATCCCTCAACCTAACCCTAAAGTAAGAACATGTAGTTCATTATTATTACTCAGTACTTAAATGTATAATTGCACTGTAACACTGACACCTTAAAATAAAGTAACCCCCATTCCTTTCCTTTGTAACTACATGAAAGAGCACATACTGTAAAATAAAGTGCAACTAATATTACTAATGTGCTTCTTGAGGCAAAACAATGGCAATGACATATTTTAAGATATGTCCCTGCAAGTTGCTATCAATTAAGTCAAACATGCATTTAAGTCTGGGACTTGGTTTAAAGCTTGGCAAATAAAGGAGAAAATGTGAACATAAGAAAAACAAGCTAATATCTAGATTTTAATTAAAGCAATTAATGAGACTAAAACAAATGATTAAAGGCAAGGCCTTAACGTAAGAATAGTCATTTAATAAACAATTGGATAAAAGATCTCTCTCAAAAAGGAAAATACACAGCACATAAAATGAGCATGTTCACCAAATGAACACTAGATGGCAGTAAGTGATCATACTAAAGCAAAGACAATCAGTTGAAGAATCCATATTCTATTCTTTTGCAGAATTTTGTTTTCCATGTTAGAAACCCTTAATGATCTTACAAACAACAAATAGGGGGAAAAAAAAATCTCACAAAAAACCATCAGAAGGAGTCCTCTAATGCAGTGGTTTTCTACTGGCTTTTCTGGGTCCCATGGTCATTAGGCTTTCATTTTTTTTGTTTTAGAAATTTCACCTAATTCCTAATACATACGTATGTATATCACGTGTCATTATGTGTAGTGAGTTGGCTGACGTTATTTATGTTTCACGGTGCATTATGGGACTTTTTTGCGATTGAGACAGCCCATAAAATGTCCGACCTCCCTGCCAGTGCCCTGACTACTGAACTAGGGAGCTGATCGAGACACACCCAACATCTCATCTGACCGCCGATAATAAATCAGAACAATGCATTTTTCTCAGGCACTCTTTACTTCAACTGAATCAGACAGAAGTCAGCAGCTTTTTACACACATCTTTCAAAATAAAAGTCTCGATTCAGAAAGAAACACTGCTCTAAAGGCTATGGAGACTCACAGCTGGTTGAGCATCCTCTTCATCTCATCTGTGATATTGAGAGAACCAGGCATGTCCTCACAGTGAGCAGAATCAACATCAGTCTCCACTCTCTGCTCCTCTGACTCACCCTTACACTCCTTCCTCCTACACACCGTCATCCCCTACAACACACACACACACACACATTCTCTGATTGCTGAAAGATTCAAATTGCATGATAAGCTGTTATATAAACTCCATGTACTGCAAATCAAATCTGAGCTCCAAATTTGCACACTGGCCCAGTAGACGGGAAGCTATCATCAGAATCTATTGTGAGTGTGAGCTTCCGTACCCCTTTCTGGTCAGGAAGAGCTCTGGATGGGCTGCCATGCAATATCTTGCTCATGTCTTCAGAGTTCCTCTGCTGAGCCACGTCACACAGCTTGGCTGTGATGTCGATGCGTCTGCAGATGTCCATATCAACCTTCATGGCTTTCTCCTGGATTTTAGTGTCCAAGTCAGACACATCCTATACAAAAATCCATGATAATGAGACATTTCGAATTTAATCCGTCATGCATTGATTCAATTGAAAACTGGAACTGGAAAACATACTTCCAACATACTTAAGCAATATTATATAGTAATATCATGCAAACAGCCCTGTGGAACGAAAAATAATTTTTAAAGTACAAATGCGAATATATTGTACACCAGGGGTAGGCAACCTTTTTGTCTTGAAGTGCCATTTTTAAGTTTCTGAGTTAATCACTGTGCCTCAAAATTATCATTTATGGCTTCAACAACCAGATGCATTTTGTCCAGTTTCATCTAGAATGCGGAAAAAAAATAATTCACAATTGAATAACAATCCGATCAGAGAAAAAGTGACTCAAAGGATGGGAGCATCACAGTCATTTTGATGAGTGAGGAATGTTTAATAAGACTCAAAATACTTGTTTGAATATTTCCAAAAATGTTTAACATTGACTATGTACAGCGGATCAAGCTGTAAGCCGACAGTAACTCGCGTGCGCGTGATGCACAGTGGCCGCGCTAATGATTTGTCATTTGCTGCGCGCTTTAATTGACTTGCGTAGTACAATTCTCACTTAATAAAACAAGCTGTGTTACTATGAGGAATGATTACCTCAAAATGTAGTTCTGCACGTAGGTACGAGGTACTTTATCCAAATGAAATATACACCTCTCTCGCTTTTGCTCACGTGCCAGCGATTACCCCTCTGCGTTCCAGTATTGGCATGTATGCCATAGGATGCCGACCCCTGTTCTACAGTCTCAGTTAATATTAGATAATAAAAACTGCATGAATAACAATAATATGTTAAAATGTTCAAATAAAATGTTAAGCAGCACAACTGTTTTCAGCACTGATAATAATAATAATAATAAGAAATGTTACCTGAGCACCAAATCAGCACATTAGAATGCTTTCTGAAGGATCATGTGACACTGAAGACTGGAGTAATGATGCTGAAAATTCAGCTTTGATCACAGGAATAAATTACATTTTAAAATATATTAAAATAGAAAACAGTTATTTTAATTTATAATAATATTTTGCAATATTACTGCATTTTTTTTAAAGTGAATTCTTTCAAAAACATTAAAAAATAGTTATGTTTTCAAACTTTTGAGAAGTACTTTATTAAATAATTATATATTATATTATTATAGAAACTTTTGGGGGGTTAGTAAGCATTACAAAAACCTCAAAGGCAGACAAGCTGCTCTAAACTCATTTGGCTGCAACAGATGGTTGAGTTTCTTTTGAAATGCTTTGCAACAGTGTGCATTCACATCGAGGAACATATTATCCAGGGAGGCGGCAGTCAGCTGTGCTTTATTACTGGAACTCACAACATCTACTCAACACGGAAGAACAATATGCATCTGTTCCAGGGCCAGAAGCGTGACTGCTTTATTGCTTATTTGTCCGCACAAATCTATGGCTATCTATTCAGTTTAATTCTACAGCAATTTACCAATGGGTTCATCTTCATTTCCCTGAGAGTCAATCTTGTAATCTTTATTAATCTCTCACAGGTGCAGTCAAATGATACCCTTTTAAATGAGGTACTGTTGTAAATGGATTTGCATGTCATCAGTTGTGTGCAGAAGTTGATACCAGATAAAGCAGGACACTTACATCATGAGGCATGAGGCTCTTGAAGACCACCAGCTCCGTTCGAAGACGTTCCATCTTCTCACTCAGTTCTCCTTGCACAGCTTCAGACGACTGAACACTCTGTAACCAGAACATTTAGAACGTTTTACTGTGCACTGTAAAAAAAAAAATGAGTGGGTGAAAATGAAGGGAATAATTTGCATGGCTTTTTTTAGTCGAATACCTTTACTTCATTATTTTAATGAAATGTTTTGACTGAACTTAATGTCAAGTTTCCATTCTACAAAACAACAGTAATCAAGCAACTCTGGATGTTTTTTCCGCATTATTTACTTGGTCTCAGAATATATTTTTACAGAGTGGGTGGGGAATTTTCTTCCATGCAATAGAAGGAAAGCTATAGACATGCATCAGTGCAGATGTATGGATGTCAAACATCAACACGGTCACAATACAATAGGTTTGAGAGCTCACCTCCTGCAAGGTCTCCACCAAAGACTCCATCTGCTGACGTTTGGACACCTCCTCCTCCCATCTGGAATACAAACACAACAACAGCTCAAATGGGCACAGATTGTACTTGGAATGAATGTACAGTTTGTCACAGTGAGAAAATCAAGTTCAATTAATTACAATCCCACTGAGTGGCTCAAAAGAGGATTAAAAGTAAATTCACCACTCGTTTGAAACTTTTAATACATTTCTATGAGAACTCATATGTATGTAAAGCATTACCGCACAAATATCAAAGGTACTGTTTGTTCAGTAACATGTACTCAAAAGAGACTTGAGAAAAACACTTTAGTATCCTCCCACTGCCATTGACCATTGAGAATCTTCCTCTGACCCTTAACTCCCAGAAAACACTAGCAAGCTCCCTTTAAATCACTATGGAAACTCTAGTGCATAGCAGAATATCCAAATAAAAGCTTAACTTTTGGAGGATAAATTGTGGTAAATTATTGTGCCGGTTTCTTTGCTCTTGTTCCAGAAGCAGTGTTTTAATGGTGTCCGATTAAAATAAAGTCTATTCGGGATTACCCACACTGCTTTTCAGTCTCCAGGAATCTATGGCAACAATGTCTAAAGATTTTATAATTACCTGAGTTGTAACTGTGAGTTCAGCACCTGTATTGTATGTGATCCACTAAAATGACAGTTAAAAACATTTTATAATGAGTCCTCGTGTAATGCATATAAACAACCATACTGATTCAAGAACAGATGATTCTTATGGACCAGTTACTTTCAGTGAATCAAATGCGTATAGCGCAAACAGCGATTCCTGAACAAACGAGCCAAAAATACCAGACAAATCCTTCACTGAACTGAATCTATCAGAGTGGTCAATGAATTTACATTTGGCTCACTTACTGAGCAGCATTTTATATTATTTTCTTTGACTGTATCGAAATTAAGAAGTTAATTACAGAATGATTGTTCATATGACAATGTTTAATGTGAATATATTTTATTTTCTATTCTGCTCAGACTATAATACCTCCTAAATGAAATAGCCAATTTATAAACAAAAGCATTTTTAAAGGTATTTATGATTGAATAATTCATGCATCTTAGGTTTAAATAACCACCCGTCTACTGCAAAGTGTTAACATGCTGCGGGATTCCCCCTGTCTGATTCTGTGCTCAGTTATGCAGTGAGATTCCTCATCGGCTGGATTAAAGGATGACAGCTTCTCTTGTTTTATAATCTCTTATCCTTTCATTTCTAACATGCTCAAGGGATTATAGACTCCATTTGTCTTGCACTTGCATTGGGAGACAGTCTGACTGGGTCCAGACATCAAGACACCCTGCCAAGAGGGGGCAAGTGCTGACTCAACATGACAAGATCCAGAAGGGATCATGTGTTTAGTACAAAGAGTTATACTTATGTTAAGCTGACCTGTTGGCCAGGAATGTAAAGCATGTGGAAGCTGTGGATCTTAAGAGAAAACAAGAGGAGTAGAGAAAGTTCTCAGGGTATAAGAGTGAAAGTGCAATGCCGATTAACAAATAATCTCACACATATACGACCGTTCAAAGGTTTGCGGTCGTTAAGATTTTTGTCATGCTTTTGAAAGAAGTTTTTTAAGTTCACCAAGGCTGCGTTCATTTGATCAAAATAAACAGTTGTGCTGCTTAAAGGATTAGTTCATTTCAGAATTAGAATTTCCTGATAGTTTACTTATCCTCATGTCATCCAAGATGTTTATATTTTTAATTATGGTTTTTGAGGAAAACATTCCAGGATTTTTCTCCATATAGTGGACTAGAACAGTTACCCACAGGTCCAAATTGCAGTTTCAGTGCAGCTTCAAAGGGCTCTACACAATCTCAGAAGAGGAACATGGGTCTTATCTAGCGAAACGATTGGCAATTTTCTGAAAAAAAAAAAAAATTTAAATGATATACTTTTTAACCACAAATGCTCATCTTGCACTAGCTCTGCGATGCGCAACGCATTACGTTATCACGTTGGAAAGGCCACGTGACGTAAGTGAAAGTACAGATTTAGTGTCTACAAAGCGAATGTGCAAAGACTAAGCCAAACCCCCTTGACAAAAAATAAATAAATGGTAAAACAATGATGTCAGACGATTTTTAGGTTTGAGAAGAAAATGTTTTTCACCCTACCGCGATACTTCCACCTTTCCAATGTGATTATGTAATGCTCATTGCAGAGCGGTGCAAGACGAGCATTTGTTTTTAAAAAGTACATAAATTTGAGTTTTTTTAAGAAAATCGATTGTTTCGCCAGACAAGACCCTTATTCCTCGGCTGCGATTGTGTAGAGCCCTTTGAAGCTGCAATTTGAAGCTTCAACCCGTTGAACCCCAGTGAAGTCCACTAAATGGAGAAAAATCCTGGAATGTTTTCCTCAAAAAAATTTGGATGACATGGGGGTGAGTAAATTATGAGGAAATTTGAATTCTGAAGTGAACTAATCCTTTAATTTTTTTTTTTTTTTGATGAATAGAAAGTTCAAAAGAACATTTATTTGAAACAAAAATATTTTTAGAGTCACCTATGCTTTTTGAGAAAGACTTTTATTGAAGAAATCAGAAATCTAGATCATACAGGGTAGATACACGCGTGTGGAGAAGTCATGGATCTGGCTGTTCAGACAGTGCAGGGTCAGTGTGAATCTCTGTGAATGTCACTGGGATCCAGTGGAGCTGACTAGACAACAGCCCAAGGTCATGAGAGAAGCAGACTCCTCTCATTTCCTCTGCTGCAGCATACACTGAACTCATTTAATCCAAAAGACACTGAACACAATATAAACAGAAACTCTCTCCAAAATAAGGCATTGTGAACAATGCCGTGAGGAAATGTAGATGGATACCGCATACCAAAAGCTTTTGAATGCCCACCTGGCCAAGAACCTTTTAATGAACTGCTATTTAGGAAAAGAAAGATGAGACGCACCACAAAATGAAGAGGAGCTTTCTTTGTTCTTCACTACATGCCATCCTTGTACACACTGCTGTGTCTTCTCCCATTGTGTGAGATCAGGTCAGTCAATTTAAATGCATATTGTTCAGTTTATGGGAGAGTTCAAATGACTTCTGCCAATGTTTCAAAGAGCTATTATGGGCGAGGAAAGAGAAGGACAGAGGCAAATCTGTCACAGGTCAAAAGTTCTGTGTGCCCCATTGTAATCTTAAACTGCTTCAAAAGTGTACAAATGAATAGGAGAGATAATGTGAGGTGACCATGAGGGGGCTCATCATGGCACCTGTGAAGACCTTCAAAGCATTATGTCTTACATAAAGACACACCTATTTTCTCATTTGTCCTCCACCTCTGAAATGCATGTATTGCAAAGAGACTTAAATACGAGGTGTATCGAAACAGGAGCTCAGGGTGAGATGTTCCCAAAGAGCATCAAAGAGCTGAATCTAGAGAAGACCAAACTGATCTAAAGTGACATTTATAATGTCACTATTTTTTTTAAAAGTTCTATTCAACAAAGAATCCTGGAAAAAAGTACCACGGTTTCAACTAAAATATGAAGGAGCTCAACGGATTTCAACTTTGATAAATAAATAATAAAACACTTCTTGAGCAGCAAATCAGAATATTAGAATGCTTTCTGAAGGATCATGTGACCCTGAAGACTGGAGTAATGATGCTGAAAATTCAGTTTTGACCAGAGGAATAAATTACATTTTAAAATATACTCAAATAGAAAACAGTCATTTTAATTTGTAATAATATTTCCAATGTTTTTACTGCATTTCTGATCAAATAAATGCAGACCTGGTTGACCTTTTTCAAAAATATTAAAACATCTTACGAACACCAAACTTTGGAACGGTTAATGAACATGAGGGCTGAACAATAGAGGCTCCTGTTGCTTTCAGGAGATGGGAAAGAAAGTAACCTAGAAGTCAGAGGAAGTTATCAACATATGACACACCATTGCCTCCTTAACATATTTTGCAGACAGAAATTGTGGGAAAATGCAGGGAAAGTTACACAGGTTATAACATAGTCACGAGTTGGTATGTTAGGTATGTAAATGACCTAATTCTACACTAATCTCAAAATGGGACACCAGCTATTCTTTTACATGCTTTGTGCCATTTTTTAAATAATAGGTAGCTGTCAAAACAAAAACAAAAGAGCTATCTTTTATTTATTCCATAAATGAGTTATCTAAGATTTTCAGGTTAAAATATATATATATTTTTATCTATAAAGGTAAAGTTTTATAGTCACCTTGTTTATTTTAAGAGTACAAATATTCCATTTAGTTTTTCAATTAAAATGTGGTCAAACAAATAGCATGCAATAATTATTAAAAGAATTAAATAGTTTATGAGATGAAGTGTATCATATCAACAACAATAAAAGACGCTTTTTCTGATGTTGATGAAACTCCCTTTCCAGCAGGTTTTTTTTCACTGTCTGATTTTGTGATCCAATAGGCTCCCAGCCATTTGAAGTTAAAAAGTGTAGATTTAGAGTTGACTAGCGTTTCTTGAAAATCATGAGTCCAGTGGTATGTTAGGCATGTAAATGATCACCCTTGCTTTCTATATTTGTCTGTTCTTTGACCACTTGTGTTGAGGAATGTACCATATTCTGTTCTTGCACATTTGCAGCACATTAAATGTCAAACAAAAAAGAAGTATATTTCTGCTTAATTTCTGAAGATACAGAATGGGATGATTACTTCTGTGATAATGTTTCTTACACTTTCACTTGAGACACTGATCTCTGAACTCTGCTTTGATTTTTTGATTTTTTTGGATAAGATTCAGTAAAAGTGTTCAAGTGACATGATCAAAGAGGTTTATTAGCCATTTTAAAACAATGGACTTCACTGGAATTGCCACTGGTCAATAAATCCTTAAATTGACTCAAAGTCAAAACGAGGTTGGGGGATGGTAAAAGTGAAATTACTCGTACAATTGAATGCTGAAAAATAAATGAAATGCTTAAAAACAATCTGTCTTCTCTGATTTTCATTTTAAAATAAATTTGAAAATATGCCTTTTTATATAAAAGGAAGGTCTCATGCCAGGTCTATTTAACGTCTTTGGTCTTTCCAAAGAACTTTCCTCCACAAGATATATGGCGGGCTCATTAATTCCTGTACATTATACTGTATATCCTGCCTGCTGCTGGATAATGATTAATGAAGACTCACATGCATTGCCTCTTACAAAAAAAAGGAAATCCTACAATGTCTGTACACAATAAATACACAAAATACTGCAGTAAATAAGCAATATTTGTGGCTTAACACAAATAAAATGCTACCAGGCCATTTACTCCACTTCATTTCAGTGATGGATCATTAGTCTGTTTCCTGTGCCAAAAATCAGCTCTTGGCAACGTTCTTCTGTCCTAAACCCTCTGACCATGAGATGACTTCTGAGACTATGACTATCTATATCTCATTCACACACACATATATATATAAATATCCCAACTAAAACATCTTAGCAATTGCATAGCAACCACCCGCACCACTCTAGACTGATCACATCATGACTGAGTTTTAGAACAGATTTGAATCAGTTATAAACAAAATTTTAAAAGAGTGACTGCTAAATGAAAATCCTCACATTATGTGCAAAGTTGACCTACATAACGGTCCGTCTCCAGACAGCCCCAGGGGTCTTCAGTAGTGCACATCTGTGTCCACACCAGGACACCACAGGAAGAGCGAGCTGCATTTCAGATCAATACTCACAGCCACTCAAGAATCACAGACACAAACACACAGATATTAACCCCTCCCTTCTGCGGCACAGAGGGTCTACATACACATAAATCAGGAAAAAAGGAACTCGTGTGAAAAGAAGTGTGGATAGTTATATTTAATGTACACTTGTGGTGTATTTTTTTAAAAACTGTGATCACAGATAATATTAATGAAACAAAAGGTTACTTAAAGAGAGCATACTTTCATGACTGTTTCTTAAGACTTTTAAAAGGTGCGCTCTGTAATAAATGTCGAAAGTGACTTTAAAGTAGTAAATTTTAAATAGTTATGTTTTAAGCACTTTAAAGTTAATCTCACTGCATTTAATATAAATGTAAACTATAATACAGTTTAATTTAATTGCAGTTAAGCATTAAGTAGTTTTTTTTTTTTAACTGATTACCATTTATCTATCATCCATCCAGAGAGATTGAGAGAGAGACCTATAAATATAATTACTGTAGTAATTGTTATATTGGAATTACTCTGTAGTAGTTATTTTTTTATTATTGTACTTGAAGTGTGCACTCTGGAAATAAAAGTATTGAATCTGGACTATATCGTCAGATATTCAATGACTCGGATCAGATCAGGGCCACAAATACACAAATAACTTGATCAGGACATCTCTAGTTTGGAAGTATGCAGTTCACACTTAATTGTGTTCTTTTAAAGCACATTCTTTTCATAATAACTTTTTTAAAAAGTATGTTAAAGTGTACTTCTTTTTCACAAGGGAACTGTCAATATCCCAACCAGCAAGATAGGACAGTCAGGCTTTTATTAAGCATTTGCGTCACCAGAGCTTTTGAGGTTCAGTTTTTGAATGCATAATGTCTTGGTTGTCTGCGTCTACTGCTCCGTCCATCTGTACACTAGCTGGACATTTACAAACCCGCACAATAAACATAGTCACTCAGAATTCTATTTGACAGAAACCGCATTTGACAGCAATCTGGCAGAAATAAAATCTTTTGAAAGTCAATCATGTGCATCATCATGAAATAACTTGCTAGCTCGGGAGAAAAGGCAGAAAATCATCTTACAGGAAAATTGGCAAGCCTGAATAATTTGTTAGCATCATAAGCCCATTGATTTACATCGCTATGGTAAAGACTGGATAGATCATCAGCTTTCCGCTATGAATGTCATCATGGCGTGAAAGAACATACTAAACTGTCCTGACAACATGACAACAATGTCTATTCTGTATAATATTCTGGAAATAGTATTTGATTGTAGATAAAAACAATCATGAAAGAAAACACTCAGTTTATTGCATGTATTTGATTTTTGTAACAAATATCACAGAATCACATACAGTCCAATTGACCCTTTGAAAAACCCACCCCCGTTGCTATGCCCGACAACCCATGCTGCTCACACGCAGTGAAAAATACATCGCGGAGCAAAGAGGACACTGACAACGGATGAAACTGTTTCATATTTAAAATATTGTAATTTTTAAAGTAAGTTTAAACAAAAAATACCATATAGTGGCTCTTAAATGTGACGTGACAGATCCTTCAATCAGCTTGTGAACAAACCACCTCTTCATACTAGTTCATTTATAGTATCAAATAAACATGAATGAACATCAGAAAAAATGTTGTTTCAACTGCAGAAAGACATGAGTACACACAATTTTTCAAGTTCAAACTCACCAACGTTAATCTACTAACTCCTCTGACTGCTTTGCAAAATGGCGGATTTGGGGTTATGATTGGTCAGTTTGAGTCGAACCTTTCACAGATATTTTGTCAAACTCAGTTGCAATTATGCAATACCTCATAAATAATAACAATCCTCTCGGGCGAGAGTCATGAGGGAATGGCTTGAGGCCGGTGACGCTCATTATCAATCACGTCACTGCTGCCCTGCTCGTCACACATACATTTCTGAATTCCTCATTAGTTTCATTTTTTTTCTTTTGTCATACCAGTTCATAGCCATTTCTTGGAAGTGTAAAAATGTTTTGAATGTTCTAGTTCCCATAATTTTGGACTCCCAGCATGGGTGGGGGGTGAAATTGATTTCCCGCCCAGTGAGGCAGCACTACTAAAACATTCCCTAGAGAGATGACCTCACTATTTCTGCAGGCTTACCTCCTGTTCACACTCACATCAATGATCCCTCAAACAAAACAGATACTGCCAACGCCGCTGACCAGAACTGGACAGACGTCTACGGCCATGGCTTTACAGCCCGACTCACACGGGTCAGTGGAGAGCGTCTGCTGGGGCTATAAAACGCCTTCTGAAAATGTGTGATCCTCAAAGTCTTCATTTGCAGGATGCATGGCTTTTGTGCTAGGAAAGGTTTATAACTTGAGTTTAGAGCTTAGAAATGACTCCCAGCACAACATTCCTGATATATGGACTGATAAATATGATTTAAAATCTTATTTTTTAGAGTAGTATTCATTATAAATTATTTATCCGTGCACATTCTAATTTTTTTAAATCCATATGCCATCGTAATCTTTAATCAAAATAACTTTCCCTCCGTCTTGGAGCAACATCTCTTCTCTGATGACGCGTTTACTGGCATGAAGGCGGGACAACCTGTCATTCACATCGCATGAGCAAATCACTATGATCCAACGATGCAATAAATTCTTGATGGAATTGAGCACTATATTTTTTCTTATTCAAGAAGCCATTTCACTCAGACATACAGCACAACAGTTAAGAAAAGACTATCAGAACTTCGGCTTCATGGCGACTTTAAAACTCTAGTTCTCTGTCACAGCCACAATCAATCCAAACTGATGCCACATAAATGGAATGAATCTAGAAACATGACACCAATTAAAATATTACGCAAAACCAAAAGAGACCTCTAGCGTTCTCGATTTACTTGGTGTTAGTTTCTTAACTATACAAGAGAAGCACATTCATCTTCCAGAGAGATCCAGGACAATTGAATTAACCTGAATTTCTATCAAAGCCATGGAATTCCCACCAAGGATTAATCAGACAAAGCATTCCAATGGAACCGGAGGGTGAGGAACTCGCACAACACTCCAAGGGGTGGGGCAGAATGACTCCATTCCTTAGATATGTTAAGCTCCCTAAAATATTCAGTCAGTATAAGGATGATTTGTCTGTTTTATGCTGTTTTGAGAGACATGATAAATAACTGGGTCGAGCGTCCTTTTTCCCTTTCAACAATAATGGTTTTTGGCATGTTATACTCAAAATTCTTGACTTTAGCAATGGAATTTTGACCTCAGAATCTCATAACTCTGACAATATCCAGATAGATACGATTAAAATCAGCAAACGCAAACACATTAACAGATTGCAATTTCTTTAATTTGGCTCCAAGTTGCTTTGTACTTTGAAGAACACTAGTCAAAAGATTCAGCCTGTTGCCACACGCATGCTTAATTTATAAACCGGTTTTATTTTGTTTAAACAATTTCCTAGGAAACAGTCATTGCATATGAGCTTGATGCCACGCTTCCCACCTGTTTCGGATCGCATTTAATATAACAGACCACCAACATCCACCCGAACCCACCGGCTGCTACTGTGACACTCTATCTGAGGGCTAAAACAAACATGGAGATGACAGCAATGCAAAAAATAGTTCATTTTGTGTTGGGCACTTGAAGAAAGACAGGTCCAGCATATGACCATTTACTCAAACATTTATTTAAGTGATAGCCCTTTCCTAACAGCATTGTAAGCACTGAATAATGTCAGGATGCAGACAATCTTTATAAAGTGGGGTTTCCAAGACCTGGAAATGAATCATTGTGTGGCTCATTTGTCCACTTCTTCTCACAGACAGCCCACTTCTGTTCAGGCAGATGAGAAAACCCTCTATGGAAAAAAAAAGACCTTCTATAGCCAGACTATTATATTACTATTTCAACAGAGCTACTGACACAAACTATGATAACAACACAGCCACACAGCCAAGAGAAACAGTCTGGGCAAACACAGAAGGACTTCAGGGTTACTGTAGATATTGTGAGTTTTTCTCAAAAGAAAAAAAAAAAAAGGTCTGGGGCTTCGATATGACCGGAAATGCCTTAAAGTTACAGTAACTTCTGTGTGTTGAGCAATGAATGAGTCTCCACACTAGTGCTGGACAGTAACAAGGAATTTGGCACAAATGTTTTGTTCATCACTTTCCCAGCAGTAGACAGCTAAATCAAGCATTCTTTAGCAACAACAACAGGAAATGTATCTTCTAAATCAACGCACACTGATTCATTCCCACCGTTGATGACAAAAATGAATGGTTGAATCAGCCAGTGAATTGCACTCATCAAAACATCAAACAGGGAATATAATCAGGGGGATATTCCCAACGTATGAACCAAACCCACACAAAATGAGTGGAAGGATATTATGCCGAATAATGGTCCCAAAAAGGTAAAAAGAGCAATTGTAAAGAGATTCTACTGAAGTTCTAGGGCAGTTCCCAAAAACTCATATTGAATGGGAAGGTTTTGCAGAGATCCCCATTCAGAGGAGAGAAAAAGATAATGGTTTCTGTCAGATAAAATGTCGCCCCTGCTTTCTCAGGTTTCATATCCAAACTGGACACTTTGTAATGCGATACTAGAGAACATACAGGGGTTACTGATAGAGCCTTACAGTTAAGACACTATGAAAAACCCATACCCCAGGACAGCCGCATGAAACAGAAAGGAAGCACAGTCTTGTTTAGTATGAACACACAGGGGGCAGAGTTCTTGTTTTTGAAGGAGAAGGATTATTATTGTTGAACATTTTTTTTATAATCAACCCAACTAACAAAAATATGTTCTAAAAGCATGTTGCTGTTCCCATTAAGATATGAAATGTTATTGATTATTCAAAATGGACAGTTTTTTCTTGATTACATGATAGTTAGATAAAACATTACGATTCTATCATTTTGCAAATATTATGAGAACATTACTTTTAAATGTTCTCTGAAAGTTATGAAACAAATATGCAGTAATGTTTGAACAACGGTAGACCAATATCCAACTAAAATGTTACAGTAAAACCATGTATGCTTTTGTGAAGACATTGAGAAAGTTATTATCAGTGTTGGGGAAAGTTTCTTTTAAACGTAATCCGTTAGAATTTTGCATTACTCGCTAAAATAGTAACTAATTGCATTACTTAGTTACTTTTTATGGAAAGTAATCTGATGCATTAAGTCACTTTTCTCCATCTCTCACCTGGGTTTGGTATACTTGTGTTTTTTTAATAACAAAAGTTCTATTTTTGGCAAATGTAAAGGCCCTTTCAAACCAAAAGTGATGAATAAGCCTCAGGCTGAAGGAAATGCAAATTCCCGCCTGTACAGTAGAGGTTGCAGCACAAACAAACCTTTCAGCTGTGCTGCCATTAAGGATTTCAGAAGAACAGGACACAGGAGAAAGTTCAGCATTCATGCTTTAGCAATAAAAAAAAAAAATGAAACGTAAATGTGATGTTTGACTTAAGTTTGTTTTGGTGCTTATTCATATGGTTCAAAGGTCAGCAGTAAAGACACTGGTTAAAAAAAAAGATTAAATACATAAAGTATATTGTGTAATTTAACATATTTAACTATTGCAGGTTTATGTAATATTGCATTTCACAGCCCTCATGCATTAATTCTGCTTTGATGAGATTATGGTTAATGCATTCTCCCATTTGGTCTAGAACTACAGTCGTGTAACTATCATCATGTTCTCTCAACATGGGGACAGGAGGGGTATCCGTCAATGAATCTGAAAAAGTAACTTGCGTTACATGTTTGAAAAAGTAACTAAAGTTATTTGTTATAAATTTAAAAGTAATGAATCACTTTACTAATTACTTATTTGAGATTACATTACTTGTAATGCGTTACCCCAACACTGATTATTACTGTATTATTGAATGTTATTAAAGTTCTGTTAATGTGAATGTTTGTTCTTTGAGAGTTTTGCAAGAATGTTAGCCTGAAAAAGTTTCTTGATATGCAGATCTGATTTTTAATTACTGCTTTATTGCTGTTATTTTACACAATTAAAAATAATATTTATGTCATTATATTAATGTAAAGCTGTTTTGAGATCAAAGTTTTTGGGTGGTTCTCTTTTTTCTTTTTAGATCAGGGGCAGATATAAATGGCTGAATAATTGATGTTGACACGTTACCTTGACATTTATCAGTAGAAAGGTAATGGCGATAATAATTAGATAAATGTGAATATTAGTGAAAAAAGAGAGTGGTCAAATCCTCTATATCTAATGGTAGTTTTGGCCAAAGTACCATATAAAGTGCACGTTTTTAAAATGTCAATTTATTATAAATTAATATGGGATCTCCAATTAGTGTATCAAGCTTTCACTTCTTTATATGACAGTGGTAACTAATATCAAGTGAGCAGAATGTTGTTGTAGTAACAAATACTGCAGTAAAAAAAAAGAAAAAGAAATGAGCTTCCCCAGATTTTGCAGGCAAAACGCTTGATATAAGCTCGAGCTGGACTTACTTTCTTCTGTACTCGTCTCTGTCACGCTTGACTTTGGCCAAAACATTGTACAAGGCCCTGAGTTCAGGTGTGATGGTGTCAGTCTGAACCCCGACACCGTCTGGCTGAGTCCAGGACACTCCCGGCCCCTGAGGAGTCTCGAACCCTCCTCCGTATCGGGCGGTGTGCGAGAAACTCCAGATTTTACCCGGGAGTCTCGATTGACACAGTGTGTTTGAATAAGGCAGCTCGAGGTTCGTCTGGACCGCTTTCTCCCGGGAAAACAGCAGTCGGTACCGGGATTGCTCCTGGGCGTGCTGCAGCTGGATCTCCAATAACTTATTTCGGCGCTCTAGCTCGTGGACTTTGGAAAGGAAGCAGCGGAAGCGGAGATTCAGTGTTTTTAACACATGAATGTTGGAGCCCAAATCGTTTCTCAACGCGCTGGTTGCCATGGCGCCGGACCCGCTCCCAATCTCACACGCTTCATTCATACCGAGATGTGCAGCGGATTCCTGGAACAGTATCGGGTCTGGAAAACGACGAGGTAAATCCATCTTTATCCGCGAGCAGTGTTTCTACGCATCACACTGCAGATGCTGTGAAGCAGCATACGTCACCTCCATGCTCTCGGACGCAAGGTGCACTCCCTTCATCTAATGTCACACAAATAATACGCCATACTCGCGCTTCTAGCGGCCGGATAAAGCGCAGTGACCGGTACACATTTTATGAACTCGCAGCTGCCCTCCTACCATCCGCTGGTGGTGAAATGGGCTGGTTATTGGTCTCAACTTGCCGTAGAGACTCAGGTTTCAGTCCAGTCAGAACACAGCAGCACTCCAACTGAAAGAAAACGGGAGGAGAAGAAGACATCTCTGACCCGCCCTCCAGTAACAGTCGCATTGGATACCTTGTCTTTAAGACACGCCCTTTTAATTTACATATTACATCACGGGAGTGGTTATATATACACCCACCCCTGTAACAGGAGCGCTGTACCTTTAAAAGTATTTACATATTAAACATTTGGCGTCCGTATATAGAGTTCCTGTGATGAAAGAGAACTTTGTTTGTTTCTGATCTTGATAAATGTGATACAGGGGTCATTATTTACAATAAGTAATTTAAGCAAATATTTCTATAAAATGCTATGATCATGCTTCAACCATTTTTTTTTATAACTTTATAACATGAATATAAATGAGTATAATTAATACTCAAGAGAATCCACTGCAAATAGTTACTTATATTTTTGTACTTTTCCTTTCCCACATTGACGTCACTTCCCAGAGGAAAGCTTTTATTAGTTAAAGGGATATAACAGGATGGAAAGTGATATTGTCATACATCGAGTTGATGACCAGTGTAAACTAATTTTGAACATAAAAACATGTTTGGTTTTGATTAATGGAAAGAAACTATGAAAGAAAACCTCCTTAAAAAAAGTTGACATATATGAATAAATGACAACATCCACTCGAACTTATTTAAACTTCATCCACTATGTTTACTTAATGTAGGGAATAGACAATATCTAAAAAAAAATAATTAATAACTAGCTGCTAATTAAAATAAATCTTAAACAATGTAATTAGATTACTCTCTGAAAAGTGTTGGATTACTTATAACTAATTACTTTATGAATCCCATTTCAACCTCAACCAGCTGCCCAATACATGGATAGACGCGAAACTGCACTTTTAATTCTTTTAAATAAACAATATACAATTGCATAAATTATCCTTGAACTGACCAAAGTGAGAAGGAAGGTTATGAAATATTAAATTTTGATGTTAAATCCACTATTGTTTTACACAGAATTGTAGAGCATGTACTACATTTAATGCAGTTACATCAGAAGTTACTGTAATTAAGAGTAATCCCTTACTTTACCTTTTCAAGGGAAACGTAATTAAATTTCTTAATGAAATGAAATTATTAATTGCGCTTCAGATCCCCTTCGGCGGGCAGAAGTCAGTGGCGGGAAGGACAACATGTCTGCTCACCCCTGGACAGGGATGGGAGATGCGTGTTGACCCGGGCACACAGCTTATCTTCCCAACAGAGATCATCCAAACAACATTAAGGCCAGATGCTGTGCTGTGGACCACAGGGGCCAAGAAGGTCCTCATTGTTGAGCTGACTGTCCCATAGGAAGGGGTAATAACCAGCAGTGTACGAGTTCAAGTGGCTCAAGTACTCTGATCTGGAGGCGGAGTGCAGAGAAGGGGGATGGACCACGACCATCCATCCCGTAGAAGTCCACAATCCAGCTTCTCCGAGCTGCTGGGACAACTGGGGTAAGCCTGAGGAGAACCATCAAGGAGCTGGAGGAGGCAGAGAAGGCAAGCTACTGGTTGTGGCTACGGAGGAGGGACAGGAATTGGGGCCCGGCACCCCAGTGAGGGCAGCTGCAGGGGGTGGCGGGGGGACGTAATTCGTAATTAATTACACCCAACACTAGGAACACATGATTTAACTAAAACAATTTCCATCTTTATGCATTGTATTTTGTCATGTAGGCCTACATGTGATTGGAACATGAAAGTATAATAATCCAGAAGGAAACTTTCTGTTGTTATTAGCAAACTGAATCCATTAAAACCCATTTTTGGTAATTAAAAAAATAAAATGTAATACATGAAATTTAGAAATGTTGCTTTGGCAACTAACTAAAATAAGTTGAACTAAAATTAAAACTGAAATAAAAATAAATCTAAATAGCATTATAGTCATTTTGTGACAAAAGCACAAAAAGAAAAAACAAATTAAAATATTGAATGCAATACTAGCATATAAATGACTCAAATAACATTGCTTATTTGACACATTGAGTCAGATATGGTATTCTTACACCTTTATTAAGTTGAGCTAATTCAAAAAGCAGACATTCAGCAACAGTTGAACATTGTAGCAGCGGGAATAGGCGAATAAACACTAAGTGGGTTTTTCTTGTTTTCTTATTTTAAACAAACTTCACACCATGCATTCAGCTCAAGAACACCCCATCGCAGGTGTGTGTTTATACTGTAAGAATAAACTTAAAATCACCGAGACTCTTCTCAGTGGCACCTTGCTTACCAGAGGCACAACTTGCTCTGGGGAAAAAGTTTAATCTGCGGAATATTATTGAGTGAATTACGCTCACATGGAAGACAAAATGAGAAAGAAATTTAGTAGCGTGACTTTGACCAAAACACAAAAACAACCAGAAAAACAAAGTGGAAAAAGGCTTCCAAAATAAATATGCAGGCCCTTTTTTATTCTCTTTATCTTTGTGTTTCATTGTTGATGCAGGTAAACCCTTTACAAATCAGAAAGTATTTCCATTTCATGGGAATAACACATTAAACAAGCTTTCATCTCACTCTTTAACCATTTACACATGGAAAACAATCATCACACATTTGCATCGCATCACAGAACCAGTGTCAGGCCTAGCCTTTCTTACAAACTGCAAACAATTCAAAGAACACCACTGCAAAAAAAAAAAGGTCCAAAAACAAAAAGATAATGAGAGATTAGTTCACATTTGAGTGAATCTGTAACTCAGCCAATTTAGATCGAGTCAAAAAAACCAAACAAAATCACGAAGGGAAAATTAAATGCCATCAAGTTTGTTTATGAAATAATTCCCAACCAGACTACCTGCAACATTTCAGATCAGAACAGAATGTGTTTATGTGTATTAGGTGTTATAAAACCATTGTAGAATAAATGCGCATTAACTCGTCAGGCTACTCGTCACTTGTTTAGGAGAGAGTTATAACTGAATGAACCCACGCAGAGATCAGGAGCAGAAGTGCAGGTGAATGAGTGTGTATGCGAGCTGATAGAAGTTTTGGGAGCCTGGGCCCCGATTGAAAGGTGTCCCTTTGGAGTTGCGAATAGCTGGGTCCAGGTAGCGGACAGACTCCATGTTTAAGGAACACCTGCACTGGACAGAGCGGTCACGAGTCCATAAAGTGAGGTGCATAATTGTGTGCCATCAGGGCACAGAGTTCAACAGGTCCTGCAGGAAGGCGTCAGGGTCTGGGATTTCTGACAGAAGCCCTGGGAAGAGAGTCAGTACAAGAGATTAATATTCTGTCTGAACAGCCGCATTATTTAGACTTAGTTAGAGCGCTTTGTGTTCAGCACACGGCAGAGAAGTGTTAAAAATGTCTGACCTACGACATCCAGGAACTCTGAGAAGGATTCAGCAGGCATGAGTTCATCCTGGAAAGACCTCAACACCCTTTCTGAAGCCTCATAGATAGGCATGTCATTGTGCCTTATGTACTCTGCGAGCGAGAAGGACCAGCCTCCTTCTGTGTTGCTGGTGGGCACTTTCTGTTGTAGGAACATAGCAAATAACATTAGCGTTCATGGAAACATGCACTTTTTAGACATTATGCTAACAGGAGTCAGAAGGAGGGGAAAAAATATTCTCATACCCTGAACATATCATAGATAAGATCCACCAGACCCCAGAAGAGAAGCGGTGAGCGGTAAACGGCATACTCCTTCACTGCTTTGTCAGTGAGCCTGAAATGATTAAAATGCAAATATGTATCAATTAAAATGCAATTAGAGGAACAGCCATTAAAAAGAATAAATATATAAATAAAAATGACAAAATATATCAAATTTATGTATACATTTTTAATACATGTACATAAATTTTATAATTCATAGAAATATTTATAAAATGTTTATAATTATATAATAGCAACAATAATGCTAAAAATAAAAATCTTTAATTCAGCAGATCAATATGACCAAAATTAAAAAAAAAAAAAACATTTAAAAACATTACAAAAGTTATTTTATCTTTGTCTTTTGTTTTGTTAATGATAGACAGAAGCAGGTTTATTCGGCGGCTGTGAGTTTAAGACGTACATGACGCGGATCTGACACGCATTCGATGTCTCAACTCTTTACAGTCATTTAATACTTTTTAACTCCAAGACTGTGCTTATGAGGATAGTTGCCACTAATGGGCATTTAAACAATTTTGTGTATTTCTGTCTGTTCAAGCATGAAAGAATTTCCGTACCGGTGCGCTGTCTGGAGCAGAGGTTGTGTTAGACTTTTTTGACGAACAGGGTTGTAAAAATAATGTCATAATAATTTTCACATTTTAATGATAAGACATTTAATAGCTTTTGTTCTCATTCACATATTATATAATATATCATTAATAATCTATATCATTATAATACATGTTTTTTAAATAATAATAATAATAATAATAATAATGTTTAGATTTAATAAAAGTGCAATATTTTACAGACAATAACACATAGGCCTAAAACAATGACACACCCAGTCCGAGCCATGCCTGATATAATCTTGCATCAGTCCTAGGCATACCAACGTCTTGTTTTAAGTCAACATAAGCAGTTTGAGTAAGCACATAACACTTGCCAAATCCAAAAATAGACACCTAAGCATGTAAAGCACAGCGCACGCTTGTACAAGCTCTTAAATGTTCAAGCTCTGACATGTGCAGAGTCATCCTTCGTTCCCTTACTTGTTAGCACCCCCTGGTGAGACCTTGCGGGCATGAGAGGCGACCAGCAGCCTACGGAGAAAGTCAACACGTGTAGTCCTCCAGCGCTCGGGTGGGAGGATGTGCATGGCCAATATAGTGAAGTAATGCGGGCCGTCCACCTCGTACGAAGTCTCCACCCACTTCTCACAAGGCTGCTCCAAGAAGCTCTGTAGATTCTTCTCCTCTCGTGATGTGGCCCTTGTTCTATGGAGGAAGTCAGAACAAAATAAACTTAAAAACTCAAAATGCATAGGAATTCTAATCTCATCTTTTATAAACGCACGTGTTGAGGACGTAAAGAACTGTGTGAATGATGTAAGGGATGAGGTGGATGTTGCTCTCGCGGCCTCCTCCTCCTGTGTCCACGCTAAAGGATTGCTCCATTGCAAAGCGCAGGAACAGCAGCTTGGTATCATGAATGTTGAGCTGGTATGTGGGTTCCCTTTGCCCTGTGCACTCTTGCAGATATGTGTTGTGCCTGTAGCACAATACAAAATACGGTTATATTCTTGTAGCTATTCAGGAGTACATCTTAGTACTAATTGGATGCAAATATGATGTACCTTGCCAGGCAGGTGGCAAAGGCAGATTCGGGTACGTGTGGCCCCCATACTGGTAGGAGCCCATTGCACTTTGTGTTGGCATTCTGTAGTGCCGCACTTTCCCATTCCTCACGCCCTCTGGCAAGCCTGATTCAGACATAGAGAGAAAATTATAAAACAAACAAGAACACAAAAAACATCCTTGATCAAATACATTGTTTTCACAGCAATTTCACGCACCTGACAGCAGCAAGGTGACAGTCATAGTGGACTATGTTAAAGTGTGAGACAGTGCTATAACCCTGCTGTTTGCGGGGTTTGTTCTCAAACTCCTCAAGGGCCACACGCTTCGTAAATGTGTAGATGCCTAGAACTTTGGTAGGCTGTGGAGAACAAAATATGAAGAGCCTGAACATTAAACAACACGTCAACCTACAGTGAAATGGAACGTAATTGGTAGTGAAATGGACCTGGAATTTGTAGCCCTCTCTACAAATACAGCAAGTCAACCCAGGCTCTTCTATGAGCTCCTCCATCTGTTTAAGCAGGGATGTCTTAGTCACCACCTGACCCTTCTCATTGGTCTGAAACAAAAGGAAAAAACGGAAATATTTTATTCAAAGACTATTTTTTTTTTTCTGTTTTAAACATCAAGATTCTATCTTTATATGAAACTGACTGTCATTCCAAGCGTGCCGAGAGCTTTCTGCCTCATCGCCATGGCCATGCGTTTCTTCTCCGCACGAGTCTCCCTTCGAGCAGCGTCGATCTTCAGGTTAACTTCGGCGTGCTCCCTTAGAGCCTCCAGAAGATTCTCTGCTAAAGTGCCGATACCCTCGTCACTGGACACCTGCTCCAGCTTGTGCAAATTGGTTATTGAATCTGTTCCGATAAGCATCTAGAAGAAGAGGAGATGGTTTAGTTCATTTTTGTTGTGTGTAAAGGGATAGTGTATGAAATAAATCTCTCAAACTAGTGGTAAATGTATTACCTGAGTAGGGGGGTGTTGGGTGGCCAGACCACGCAGCAGTCTAAGGATGAATGGAAGGGCTGGTCGAGCAAGGAATTTCTTCCACACGTCTGCATCCAGGCTACAAAATAATATGCTTAGTCAGGATAATCAGTCGGTAAACGGTAATGTTTTTATATATGGGTAGATAAATATTATATGTTTTGTTTTATATTTTTTAGTATTTCAAAAATAGTAAGATTATATTATATTATCATCATCATCATATAAAATGAATAAAATATAAATAAGTAATTATTCTAAAATATATATACACATAATAAATTAGTTATATATAAATTTTTCCCCGTATTTAATGCACCACATAGGGGATGCGTTAAAAACGTTAATAATCTGAATGTGATATTTGTTCCATATTTTATCGCACCAAATGAACGTGTTAAATCCACAGCAATAATGTATATACATATGGGTAAAAGATAATGTATTATATAAATGCATATATCACTACTATAAATATCAATATACCATTTTGTATTTATTATATTCTAAATAACATCATAATTAATTTATTATTAGGTCATAAATTAATATATTAAAAATATATTATAAATATATAAATAAATATTATTAACATATTATATAGACATTTCATACTTCTTAGCACAGGGGATATGTTTCTTCATATAGTCCAGAGCACTCTGGGTGATGCCCTTCTGTAAGATGAGGTCTTTCAGTTGATGACCATTACTATTGTTCTTGATTCCTGCAGCTATTTTACAGAAGCAGTCCAGGAACACCTTGTCATCTGCACTGTGCTCCTCATCATACCTGAATGCGAAAACAAATGGTGTTAAAAGCAGCAAACACTCTCCACTGCTTCGAGGAGAAGTCAGAATTCTAGGTTATAGAAATGGACAAACTCCATACTTGTCGAAGTTGCAGCAGGGTTTAAAGCGCTCGACCAGGATGTGCATCTTCTCCAGTTCACCAAAGGACAGGTAAGGGATGATGCGGAGCAGCCCCTGTAGGACACTGGGATTTGAACGGACAAACAACGTGTTGATCTGGTCCAGCAGCATCACCAGCTGGTCCTTATCACCCGTCAGCAGCAGGTTACCCTAGAGGAAAAACATAATGGAGAAGAGATCTGAACAAAACGGTCACTATATTTTGTTGTAATATTCATTGCATGAATCAAAATGTCTTGCTGACCTTGTCTTCAGATACAGTCTCAGCATTTGCCTCATCCAGGATGATTTCCATAATACTAAGAACCTGCTCTGCTATGGATGCTCCACCACTGTCCTTGCTCTCCTGCTCTGCCACCAATGCCTGAAACATAACATCCGATTACAAACATCCTCTTAAATATTACATTTTATCTCATAAGCTCATGAGTGATGATTCCTTTGGTATGTTGCTTACCAGATTCAGTGTGCCCAACATTACATTCAGTGTGTTCATCTCTGGTTTCACCAGCTGCTGTCTGTTGATTTTCACTTTCACACAGTAACTAAATAACTTGAGAAGAACCTGTAAAGTAAAACACAATTGTCTCTGAGGTTTCTGAGGAATCTGTAGAAAGTGGTGACTTAGAGAGGTGAACTTCATACTCACGGTGAGAAGGTGCCTGCCCTGTTTGAAATCTTTGATTCCAGAGAGCCTGTTCAACATGCACTCTAGACCTCCACACTGCGCCATCACTCCAGCCATCTTGTATACCTCCTCATCATCCTCCTCTTCATCTGCAAAGAGAGAAAACACCATTTACATATAAGAAATACAAGTTAAACTACAGGGAAAAAAACTGCAGTAATGTTAAGAAAACATCCTACAACATAACACTTACCTGTAGTTGAGTCCAAAGACTCAATGAACTCCTCTGTTGCATCTCCCAGAAGCCCCCTCATTCTGTAGATGATTCTCATTGGCTCACCCTTTATTGAAAGAAACAATTTTTAAACCATGTTCGATAAATAAAAAATAACTCCTTTTACTCCTCTTTAGCTCACCTCATTAGTGGGGCACCAAACCCTCTTATAGACCTCAGCAACAGACAGATCCAGACTAATAATCTTGTTATTGACAAGAAGCTGCAAAGAAAGAAAAAAAGTCATGTTTAAAAATGTATGTGGATAAACGGTCAAATAAAAATCTTTATCTAGCCTTTACCTTAAAATCTTGTTTTCGTTCCCGCATGATTCTGGTTGCACCACTTAGATGGGCAAGCCATATTTTTCAGAATTTTTTTTTTAATTTAACAATACTCCATATAAAAACAGGGGTGATAAGATTTTTTAAAAAGTTTTTGAAGGACAGTAAAAACTGGAATGTAATATAAATTTTATGCAGGATTCTTTGATGAATGGAAAGTTCAAATGAACGACATTTATTTGAAACTCTAATTTTTATAACATTGCGTTTTACTATCACTTTTGATCAATTTAATTCCTCCTTGATGAATAAAAGTATTCTACAAATTATTTGAAATAAAGCCCCCAGACAAATGACTGCTGTAGATTATGTACCTCCATGCCACTGTCGTCTTCCAGTAGTGCAACAAGATCGCAATCCTGGCAGATTTTGTTCTTGATATCCCTCATGAGCGGGCCAATGCCTGGTTCATTACTGCTATATGGGTTTCCTGGCATTCGGCCCTGCAGGAAGTCCTCCTGCTGTGGGTCCTTCTCCAGCGTAACAAAGAACTCTGTCACCTCATTCTCCTCCTTTATAGACCCAGATGGGAGACATAAGTTGGTGTTTTGCCAAGATCAATGATTTCAACGAGCTGAAGTCTACTCACCGGATAAATGATGCTACACAACCTCTCGAAGATGAAGACAGGGGTGCGATAATCATCCAGATTGTACCGCTTCGCAGTTTCGATGCACACAGCCATGAACGCTTTGGTCTCCGACTCCGTTCCTACAAAAGAAAAAGCATTGAACTGATTTTGTCTATAATAATGCAGTAACATCAGAGAAGACCTGAAGGTGAAGGCTGGAACCTGTAGTCATATCTTCCAACATCTCCAGCAGCATGTCCTGGGTCTCATCAATCAGTTTAGTTCTCTGGACTACCAGCTTTCTCAAGCATAAGTAGCCGTTCAGGACTGTTCCGACCAACCGACTCTTAAAGTGACGCTTAATGGACTCCACCTCCACAAATGAGGACAGCAGGCCTGTATGAAAGCAGAAACTGTTAAAAAAGCCACAAGCTCTCAAGAAGTTTCAGATTAATGAGTTTAACTTTATTGATCCTGATCAAATAGTACACAAACTAGAATTCACCTGTTAAGCTCTTGAGAGCATATCCCTGCTGTAAGTCTGTGCTCAGTGTGGCCTCTTCAAGGGCGAGAAGATGAGCAATTTCCTGAAGAACACCCCACAAGTTCACGTTAACGGTAATGATGCATCCTCACTATATAACCCTGTATAGAATTTAGAGTTTCTGATGATACCTTAGTGATGAGGTTGCCAATGTATGGGAGGACACCACGGGCAGCCAGGTAAACCTTCCAGTGAGCAGGTTTGATGAGTTTCTGGTACAAAGCCAGGTATTCTGCAGCACACTCTCCAGCGATGCTTAGCTCATCCAGATAACTGAAAAACAATCAACAAAATCCAGTAAAAATGCCTCCTATATCTGACTCGCTTCAGTCTATTAATAAAATATTATCTTATTCATCCATGTGATTTGTACCTTGTTAGAAGGTCCAGAACCTGCTGCTTGCGGCTTGGGATCGTTGTTAGAGCTTCGACTATGATGCAAGCAGCCTGTCTCGCAGCCTGGGTGGCTGGGGTGAAGAGTACCTAACGAGAGGGGTCAGATTACATTAGAGCAAAAAGGAGAATAGAATCAGACACTCTAGAGACCTTTGAGGGAGCATTTACTTGTCTCAGCCAGTTGTTATGGCCCAGTTTGAGCAGGCGAGGGAACAGGCCTTCCGATCTGGACCTCATGAACTGCTTCCACTTCCACACGTACTTCTCCATCAAGTACTGCCTCCTGATCTCAGTCTTATTCAAGGATTTAGAGACAGTTTCCTGGCCTGAGAAAGACGAGAGATCACAATCAAGTAAAAAATTTCACGCAAATAGCCCACAGCATTGCTTATGCAGAATTTGGATATTTACATCTAGCAGGAAGGCACTTTTTCCAGGCTTCATAAGATGCCTTTGGGTCTTTTTTGAGCCAGAGCTGGGCCTGTGCGTGGATCTCGTTGTTATATGGCTTGACTGTAGTTAGGGATTCGACGGCAGTATCCTGTTAAAGAGTACAAGTCAAGAAAGTGCAGTGGAACATATCGATCAATACATCATCAGTACTATAAGTCTGTTGTACCTTGTTTTTCTTGCTGGTGGGGGCAGGAGGTTTGATGAGTTTTTGTAGGATCCTCAGGCACATCAGTGTAATGTTTTCCACCACAACAGGGGTCTTTATATTCACCGCCATCAAGAATAGACTCAGGGCTGACAATGAACGGAGTGGCATGAGAGTAGGGAAGAATCACTATAAACATTTCGGCTAACACAGATAAGCTCATAACTAACTTAATGTATATAAATATATATATATTTAAAAAAACATTGAGATTATATTTCTGTGGAGCAACTACAGCTTAAGGATATATACAGGCTCAGACATTTATCTCCGAAAATCCACCACAGGACTCACCACAGCGAAGTCTGAGCTCCCAGCATCCTCCCTCCTTAGCAATGGAGTCTGTAAGAAGCAGCATTTCATACTGCAAACTACTGACCTAAATGAGAGGAAATTACAACTGTAAGAACTAAATAGTCAAGTAAGTACTAAAGATCTGCCACATGCATCAAAACAAGTACTTTTCAATAGCTAGATGTGATCTTAAAATTTACTATGTTACAAAGACGAATAAATACCAGATCAGGGTTGGCCCAGTGTCCTTTAAGGGCAGCTGACACCTTAGCAATAATAAGGTCATTCATCTGTTGCGTGGCCTCTGGGTGATCTCTGCAAAATACATTGATTTAAAAGTAGTTAACTTGTAAAACAAACACTATTAGCTATTCTCTTCAAAGATTTGCATATATGTGTGTGTATATACCTGGTGAGCAAGCAGACGAGCTGGCGGACCTCCTCCCTCATGGCTCCGGTGCCACGGCGCAGGTTGTACTCAAACAGCTCTCGGATGAGACCCTGCAGTACCAGGATCTGCCTGATGGCAGTGTTGGTCGCCAGTGCACGTAGCAGAGTGATGCAGTGGCCTGTAACTGCGGACGCACAGCCATAACACTTGGTGGAGGATGTGTGTCCACAGCCTAGCACAGACAGGGCTCGGTACTGGCTGGCAGTGAAGGTGGGTTGGGTGGAGGTGCGGGATGATTTGGTTGCTGCTTCCCGCTGCTGCAGGTCATACTCCAGCAGCTCCTTACGTGACGCAAGCACTTTCTGAATGAATAATAAAAACAGAGAGTCTACATCAACCACTTTTTAATAATAATAAATTATTAGCACTATTAAGGCAATAATCCTAAAAAATTTAAAAATTATTATGTGTAAGAATTTTTGTTATTTTATAATGAACTATTTACATAAAATTTAATTTTAATAGCATATTAGGTGCTACTGAAAATTGCTATGGTGTGAACATTGATATTAGTACCACAAAATTTCTCTGGTACTGTTCTTACCTACCCTTATGGCGTGTATTTCCCAAAGCCAACTATGCTAACAAGTTAAAGACAATTAAACAGAACTTGCATCCATAGATGGATGATGGTGCTTTTGTGAAACCAACACCGAAACAGTAACAGCTCTATTTATCTCTAACCTGGATGATTTTGGAGAGCTCATCAAATGAAGTCTTGCAGTCGCCACTGTATTCCTGTGCCAGCTGCTGAATGTACCGGTTGACACTGGCAGTGGACGTGCCCAGACCAGCACCTGCTCCTGTATCATCCTGAGAAGAATCATGAAAACATGAATGACACACCAAAAACTGTTGTGTAATTCAAAAGAGAAAAGTCATTGATTTGTCTGAAACTGATCAATGCTGACAGACTGACCTGTGGCTTCTCAGGTGCAGCCTCATTCACTTTGGATAGCAGACTCTCCAGCTGTGGCCGGTGGCCCATAAGCTGGTGGTAAACACGGTCAGCCTTGTCGAGTAGAGTGTTGATGTTGGTCACGGCCTGGACATGATACACCAGTAATAAATGTCTTAGAATGAGGACTTACAATACGTAGTGTAAACATATATTTGTTTATTTTGACTATTCCTAACTTAACCCATGCTGTTTGTATGTCTCGTTTTCTGTTGGTCCTGTTTTACATTACACAATCTATATAAATGGAGATATGGATTTATAAATGGATTTATGCCTGCTGTACCTTTTTCCTATCTTCTTCATTTTCTATAGGATCCACAGCACAGCAGGGTTTTGCATACAGCATGAAGTCAAAGCGTGCATATTTACAGAAACCACAGGCATTGCACAGGAATGGGTCCTTTTCGTCATAATTAATGGACCTGGAAAATTCAAAACAGACAATTACAACCTCAATATCAGTGCAATTATGTCCGTTTCTTGGGTTTTTGTACAATATTCATTCTAAAGCACATCTCAACATCTAACCCCTCTGTACCTGCACTTATGACACTGATACACATTCTCTCCACAGTTGCCACAAACTCCAGGGTTGGCAGGGACAGAGGCGCTGCAGCGGGGACACTGCAGGGTTTCTGAAGATGCCTGGTAATTCTCATAGAAATCAGAGAATTCGATCATCAGGTTGGAGGCCACAATGGGGAGAGGGAGGTCAATCTTCACTTCAGTTTGGCCTGGGGTCAACTGCACCTTCTTAGCTTTGTGCCAGCGAGCAGGTCTGTGTATACATATTTCAAATTATTGTATTGCATCATCAACCATCTACAAATATTGTCAGAATTTTTTTTTTATTTTTAACTTCAGAGTCTGATTAGCATGCTCACTTGTTCTTCAGCTCTACGATTGCTTGCACGGTCCTGTTGTTGTAGTAGAGGTTGATTGTGCGAACCATCTTGGTTCTCTTGAGATCGCCAATCTTTACGGTGACTTTGCTGATAGTGTGGCTGCCAATCAACTTCACCACTTGCTGAGTGGTAGTGTAACGGGTGTCCACTTTGATAGATGAGAGTTTGATGTTCTAATAGCACAGGGAATAAAGCAGGCCAACATTCAGACCTATAGCAACTAAAACAAGCATTTAAATGTGATATGTCATGAACATCACTCACAGAGAAGGGCACTTCAGGATTGTTGCACACCAAGCAGGGATCACTCTCCAGGTAAAATCCATCAAATTCCACAAGCCCAGACAGGGTGCTGAGAAAATAAGTGTGAAGAGAAATTCAGGGATGTTCTCACATACGTGACCCAAAATATCTTCCAATGACAGCATGCTTGGAACACTTACTTGTATATGTTTGAATTGGGATGATTGGTCAGGATGTGGTTTTGTGCTCTTAAAATTTCGACAGCCTTTTGCGAGTATTCCTTTAGCTAGAAAACGCAGAAGCAAAACATTAGGTGCAATGCAAAATAATTACAACATTTTAAATCTGGTTATTAACTAACCTAATACAAACTATACAACTGTTGAAAAGTTCAAAAAGTATAATCAAATTCTACCGTCATCTTAAAAAACGATCACGATATTTGAGTATGATTACCTTCTTTTCCGTCTGAGGTGTTTTGAGTGAGAAATATCCGAGCAGGTCGACAAACTGAGCTGCTTTACGTCCATAAGCCGGTAGTTCTGGCCAAATGGCCCACATCAGATCGAGCAGCAACTCCTGCTGGGATTTGTTTGAGTTCCTGAAAGTTAAAATGTTCAGTTTGATTTAATATCAATCTTGCTACTGGGGTACCTCAGGGCTCAGTACTTGGACCACTTCTCTTATCTGTCTACATGTCATCTCTAGGATCTATCATTCAGGAACATAGTTTTTCCTATCACTGCTATGCTGATGACACGACCTCTCTACCTCTACCTCTCTATCTCACTACCAACTGTAGCTCTCATTCCAACCAGATGAACTGACGGTTGCTGCTCGCATCGCAGTCTGTCTGACAGCCAGGCCTTGCAAAGATGGAACTGCTTGTGGTGGGTGCCAACCCAACACTTAATCACAACCTCTCCATTCAACTAGGTTCATTAACCTTAATTCCTTTCAGGACAGTTGTATTGGATGATTCGTTTAAGCTTAACAGATCATATTGCTACAACGGCCCCTCCCTGCAGTTTTGCCTTATGCAACATAAGGAAGATTAGACCCTTCCTATTGTATCACTCCACACAAATTCTCTTCCAATCTTTTGTTCTATCCAGACTGGACTTTTGTAATGCATTCTTGGAAGGCCTTCCAGCATGCACCGTCAAGCCTCTGCAACTGATCCAGAATGTGGCAGCAAAAGTGGTCTTTAAGCCAAAGAGAGTGCACGTCACACCTCGCATATATCAGTTTTCACTGGCTACCAATAGCTGCTCACATCAAATTCAAGGCTCTGATGTTTGCCTACAAGACAACCACTGGCTCTGCACTATTATACCTAAACTCACTACTTAAAGACTTGTGTACCCTCCAGAAGCTTGTGCTCTGCAAGTGAACGGCACCTTTTGGTGCCATGCCAAAGAAGTACAAAAACACTCACAGACCTTTTCCTTGCCTGTTCCCTGCTATTGGAATGAACTGCCAAGCTAAATCTGAGCAGCTGAGACTTAAGCCATTTTCACAAAACATCTAAAGACACTTTTTTTGCCAACACTTGACCCAGTAATACTAGCACTTTTTCTATTCTCTCTCTCTATTTATTTACTTAAACTATGTGCACTTTGCTGGAATAACTGGGACTTGACACAGCACTTGCATACAGTTGCACTCATATTGATTTGATTGCTTCTATTGTTCTCATTACTAAGTTGCTTTGGCTAAAAGCGTCTTCTAACTGATTAAATGTAAATGTAACATGATGGTTCAAGCTCAAAGCACTGGACACAAAGATGAGCATTTAGCGAACGTTCTTGCTTCTACGTACCTGTAGATATGCAGCGTAAGGCAGTGAGCTTGCCAGCGCACAGATGAAGAGTTGGACTCAAGCAGGAAGCAACGCAGGAACTGAATGAGAGTCTCCTTATCCGCAAATTTGTTGAGCTGACTAACCAGAGCCGTACACAACTGATCTTCCTGACTGCCAGCTCCATCTCCTGGAAGAAACAAAGTGTCATGGAATTAGTTTTCTGATGATTAATCCTAAATGAAAGAGTTTCAACGAACAAAAATCCTGCAAGTTCATTGAAAAAACATCAAACCTTCTTTGTCCTTTTCCTTGTCCTCTTTCTTGCTCTTCTTGCTTGAGGATTTGCCCTGAGAGGGCTGAGATGTTCCTGAACCTCCACCTGAAGATCCTGCTGAGGCCGCCAGGACTTTACTGCCACATAAGGCGCAAGAGAGCAGCTGCAGCAGGACCGGAGAAACACCCTCATCCACTAGGAAACTCACTTGCAGTAGGAAGTACAACACCGCTACACAAAGATAGAGAGAAATCGATCAGTACCATAAGTGACTTTACAACTAGGAAAACTATAACAACTAAGCCGTCCTGTATTGTACACTTACAGTCATCTTTCATGCAGAACTTCTGCCAGTTAATTGTTCTCTGAGTGGCAATTTCAGCACATGCTTTAAGGTGCTCCATCTGTGAAAAAGGGAAAAAAAGTTCACACAAATCCAATCTGAAAGAAGAGTAAGAAATCGTAGGGCATCACATATGCCTGTTACTCACCAGATTAATGAGTGTGTCGTACTGTAGAGCGGAGCCAGATGTCGCTGTGACGATTCCACCCCTCAGGAAGATGCCCTGCTCCTCCAGAAGCTTCTTGATGCCACGCATGTGGGAGTCAAGCGTGTGGAGGTCTCGGAGTTGGCGGTACTTCTCTTTGGAGCCACAGATGAACAGCAGAAGCTTCCTCACCTGTCGCCTCACAAATGGTGTCTGCTGGATCATCAGATACTGGAAGATAAATCAAAGGAGGTTGGTGCATGCTGAATTAGTCATTGATTACTCTTCAGCACAGGTCAATAGCGAATTTTGTGCATTACCTCTGACAGGAAATAAAACCAGGAGTGATCAAAGATCGGCGGTGGGATGCGCGGGTTGGCGTCTGCGATTTTCTTGATCTGGTACGGCAGTCGGAGGACCATCTCGGTGAGGAGCTGAGAGTATGCTTCAAACACATCAGCAGCATGGCCCTAAGAAATACCCACAATTTAAAGATCCTGATATTTCTTTATCTAATATATATAATGCTTTGGTAAGAGGAAGCTTTTTAAGAACTGGTCTGTACCTTGACATATTGGCGCAGAAAGAAGGGGCTCATGTCTGGGGGTGAGGAGGAAGTGTGGGGTTTAAGAAGCTGACTGGTGGCCGCTGGCTCCTCCTCACCCTGCTGGGTCTTCCAGAACTCAAGCAGGGATTTGAGCACATGCAGACAGTAGTCTATTGCTCCCATGCTGAGCAGAGCAGTAGCTGTTGCATTGGAGATGAGAGAAGACGACTGGCGAGAAAACCGAGATGAAACTGAATTATTTAAAGGTTTTTACACTCACTGCTCTGCAACACAAAAATGGTTGTAGCATGTAAACAATTTCAGAGATAAACTAGATTTACACTTGCCGAAGCAAAATATAGTGCCACTTTGCTCTTGTAATGATACTTTTCTTTTGGTTGAATCAATACTCATTTAGGAAACTCATTCGCATCATTATAGGAAAAATAAAAAATACGTAACGTATAAGGGGCCATTCGCACATGGTCATGTCTTCTGTGCTGCTTTGTGGAAACTATAGCTGGTTAAATAGATGCTTAAAGGCATGAAGACCAATCAGAATGCAGTGTACAAATATATGTAATCCAATGCCTGCCAATCAAATTAATAAAACTAACTTTTATCTCAAAAAAAGTTGTATATTGTAAGTTTACACACAATTAAGATTTTTTTTAAATAGATTTTTATTCAGTGTGGAAAACAAGCTTCCATTAAATGTAGCCTTGGTGATAACAAGAGACTACTCTCAAAAGCATGAACAAATCTTACCAACCTGAAACTTTAGAGGAGTTTTGTATTTTAATGTAGTCTTTAAGAAGTTTAATTCTCAGAATTAGTGGTTCAAAATAAATCTTTTAAACGTCAGAACAAAGCTTTGTGAGCACAATACTACCACAGTGAAGTTGAGTTACCTCAGAGGAGGATTTTGAGCCAGACTTGGTGCGGGACATGAAGACACTGAGGAGCCTCATGATGACCAGGTGCACCTCGTTAATGGAGCTGCGCTCATTCTTCTTTGAAACATCCTGGAAACCATATATGACAATCAATTTACTCTACCTACATCTATCTATATATTTATATCTGTAATAGAACCTAAATATTCCAATCTAGAACAATGCAATTAAGTGAAGTTCTTGCTTAATGTAGACTCACCTTCTTGTGCATGCCGAGCTCGGCGATGAGCTGGGCCAGAAGATCGTCCAGTGCTCCCTTGTCTTTCTCGTCCTCTCCGTCTAGATCTGTGGTCAGCATGAGGATGACCTGCATGTAGGGGATGGCCTGAACCCCACCAACAGTGTGAAGCTGGGACAGGTGCTGCAGGAGACGCTCCAAGAGCATCAAACGCACCATGTGCAACCTATTAAGGAGGAGTGAGACAGGCAAATAGTTATAAAACAGAAACTTATTTTAATCTAGTTTATAATAGGAGATAAGTGCTCCATCATGTAGACAGACCTGTTGCTTGTGTGGATGTCGCCCTCTGTCTCTCCTTCTCCTTCTGATCCATCACCTTCATGCTGGGCCGTAGTGGTGCTGATGGCTCCTGTGCTGGAGCTCACGCTGCCTGGTCCAGGAGGGTGTCCTTCAACAGTTGTGTCCCCATAAGCACTGCTGCGGCCAGACACTGAAACACACATATTGTCTACAATGGATTAAACTCTCCAAAACGAGCCACTTTAAAATCATTTAAGTTCAGACATCAGACAAACAGTAACAATCAAGTCTTACCATTGTGTTCACCTGCAACCGAGTCGACGGCACTGCCTCCACTCTCTGAGCCCACACTGCCCCCGTGCTCGGCGGGAGAGGTGCGCAGCGTGGAGCCGTCTGTGGCCGCTGTGCTCCCCTCATCATCCGAGGCTGGGGCTGAAAGCATAACCAGAGCTGTTACAGGAAAAAAACAGCAGGCTTTGCTAAGGGGGGGGTTTCTAAAGGTGCACACGAACATATACATAGAAAAACAGCCATATGTTTGAAAATGATTGGAAATTGGAAGAAACAATGACATGAAGGGATGACAGAAGGAATGCTAGGTGAGCATGCAATAAGTATTGCAGAAAGAATTTTGTGGAGAGATGGGTGCAGTTACCTGATGCGGTAGTGTCTGAAAGGGTTCCTGCGTCCAAAGATGAGGAGCTGGGGGCTTGACCGGATAGACCCAGACTCTGTAGACCAAGAGCACTGCTGCTGCTGCCTGCAGACACACAACATTCACTCCACATTAGACAACTGATGGCCATATAACTAGCTGAAACAATGTATGTCGGGCAGAAAAGTGGAAACAGTGACCTTGCTGGTCTTGTTGCAGACTGAGAGCTATAGCCAGCTCCACCATGGTCTCGTCATCGGCATCTGGGGGGATGTCCAGCATGGGTGGGAAGCCCTCCGCACCTGCCAGCAGCGCTTCCAGAGGAGAGGGGTTCCCATTGTTCACATTCTCTGCAGTCTCCAGGACCATCGACTCAGACTGCAGATCAAACAGAGAGGGAGAAGAGAATTACATAACAACCGCCTTCTTGAAAAACAGTAGCTTGGACAAAGACTTAAAGCAACTATCTCCACTGCAAATGTTTCATTACAGTGTAATATATGTTTTACCAATGGCTGTTTTATGGGGGGACTAGCTTTTAAAAGCATGAGCTGGACTTTTGATGTTCTCAGTTTACGTGAAGTAAATTCAGCTCCTGAGTTCATACTGGTGCATCATTTTTCACAATTGTGTGCACCCAAAGTTAGTTGATCGTTGTTTCTTCCCCAACAGCAATTTATTGTGCGCATAAGCACAAGATAAGCTTTAATTATTCGAGATAAGCTTTAATGCACCCTGACTAACGATGATAATTTGTTCATTAATATATAGTTATTTATATAACTTGCATGATTTAAATGATAAACATATCACTGCCTAAAGTTAAATTGTTTCTAATACAACTGTTTTCTAATAGCAATCATAGCTAATAGTAAGAAATGCTTCTTGAGCACCAAATCAGCATATTAGAATGATTTCTAAAGAATCATGTGACACATCAAAAGTAATGATGCTGAAACAGCACAGTAGTGAATATATGCATCACAAATCAATCCAAAATAATCAGATCAGATCAAATCAAACCGAGTCCCATATTTAGTGTGACTTTCGCAATACCAAAATGAAAAAAGTCATAATCTAATCACTGTCAGACATATTATTAACACTCTTAGGGTCCAATAGGTGGACTCGTAGTGGCTGCAAAACTCACCACCATCTCAAAGTCGCCGTGGTCCACCTCACTTTGCTCTTGACTCTCCTGCCTGCCGCCTTCCCCTCCCGTCATGTTGGAGGGCTTCTCATCAGCATCATCATCGTCATCGTCATCTTTATCACCTAGCACAGCAATGCATTGTTTGAAGTTGATTTATTGAGATATGCGAGTATGATTTAAGTCACAAATCTGAAAGGCACGGCTCATACCCATGGGTGTGTTTGAGCGCGGGGGTGAAGGCAAGGTCACATGTCTGCGCTTGTTTCTGGGTCTCAAAACTCTAATCAGTGCCTGTTTGCAAGCAAAGCTCACAGAGGTGTCCTGTGGACCAAAAAGATTAGATTTCAATATTAACTTCTTAAAAGATATGGATTATAACAGAGAGGAATGACAACGGGATACGTACAGGGCAGAGCAACATCTGCATGTAGATTCTGGATGCCACATTGATGTAATCCAGCTCACAGGTGCAGTAGCCATGAATGATATCAACCAGAGCATTCACTGTGGCTTCAATGTGAGTTAGACCTTAGAGAAAATCATAAAATTACGTCAGTTTATTAGAACAATACATCCATGAACTCCTAGAGTGACTCAAATCAATGTGACCATGTACCAGGCAAACAGGCTGGAGCCAAAAAGGCGTTCTTGGGTTTGAGGGCATGAAGTTTCCAGAAGTTAGTGACCAGCTGCATGATGAAGCTACAGCTCTCAGTATCATATTTCAGGCCATCCTTCCCATCATCACCTACATCTGAAAAGAAAAAAACACAGCCATTTTTAGGAGGCACATAAAATGACAACTAGATGAACGTATAAGAGGTTCAATGAGCGTACCAGTGTCTGACTGAGGAAGTCTGGACTCGGTAAAGTGCACAAGGTTATTGGGTCTCATGATGGCGATGGAGCGGGCTGTGATCACCAGCCTCTGGAACACATCAGGGTCCAGCTCCTTCCCTTCTTTACTGCAGGTATTCAGACACTGTACTGCATTGCCCAGCAGAGACTGATCCTAAACACAGATTCAGCACCAGTTATAAAGCGAAGCTTGAAGATATGGTGATTCATGTTTCACTGGTTCAATTTCTAATCAGCAGTGACCATGTGTACCTTGTGGTTGTGGTAGGCCGTGCGGCTGGTGTGCAGGCTGGCCAGAAGGCCTTTGGTCTGCTGCTGTACTCCAGCAGGAGTGGGGATGGACAGGAGGAGAGTGGCCAACTCTAGAGCTGCAACTTTATTTTTCTCCTATAGATTTTATAAATAGAAAAATGTCACACAAAAATGGAAATTTCATTCAAAACAAACCCCCCAAAAAACAAACACTCGAAACAAGAAACAGTGTTGCTATTTTTAACTATTAAAATGTTTTTCTTCATTTAAACTGTTAAAATAAATCATAAATATTAGATGAAAAACTTAAACTAAAATTAGAAATGTTACTTTGACAACTGACAGAAATAAGTTTAAGTTGAAGCACTAAAATGTCAATCTAAAAAAAGAAAAGAAAAGACAAAAACAGCAAAATAAAAAGATTTTAAATTCAAATAAAAACTAAAAAACTAAAAAAAATAAAAGGTAATATTTGAAATATTTACTTGAAATAAATACAGTAAAAGCATATAAATAATGCTAAAATAACACTGGCAATAAGTAGGGTTATCACAACACCAAAATTTCAATAAAATAGGCAAATTTACTAATCCTATAGACAAAGTACTACCTATATCTTATGATTTTTTTTCTTTTCAATTTTTGGATCAACTTAGTAGCAAAGCAGCAGGACTTTCGACATCCTAAACCAGATAGAGAAAATAGAATAACGCTTCCTTACCTTTTCAACAGGGGAGCCCACAGCAAAGCAGCTCTCTAGAGCTTCCAGTGAGCTGACCACCAACCTAGAGATCAGACAACAGTTAGATAGGGAAAGGAATGCATTATATTAAAATTACAGCAGTCCATACAAACATATTCAAATTCTACACCATTCTTCAAAGCATTGTCATTATCAAACCATAACACATCATCAAACATTAAAAGTGTTAAATAACTCCTGTGTGATTACTAATGTTTTTATAAATGCTGTAATTGTCCTGCATGATCTACACCAGAGCAAGTTCAGTTTGACTGCTCTCTCACACATACACGCACACACGAGCAAACCACCATGCACACAAGCAGAGAAAGGGCGGTTACTAACCGGTCCAAGGCTGATAAGGACTCAGTTTCACAACTTTTTTTATTGTTTTAGGGAGCAAAGAAAAAGAAAAATGTGTGAGGATCACAGAAAAGAAATACGTAAAAATGATTTGTATGTCAAACACAGGAAACGACTGCATGCGAGCACGAGGTCATTATGATGGCAGCCATGCACTGGACACGTCACGCGCACATCCCTCCCCCCATCCCTCCTCTATCCTCTGCTCTTCGTTTCAGTGTTAATTGACATAAATTACGACCACTCTTGAGACAATAATATATATTAAATGCAGTTTAAGTGAAATGAAGACAAAGATAGAATAATATTATTATTAATATTTTTTAACAGAAAATTAAATCAAGAAATAGGTTGAAATCATAGCACACAGGTTAAAGTTGACAGGTGTACCTCTCCAGTACAGTGCCGCTAGTTGCGATGGGGCTGGTGACGTCAGTGTCTCCGGTGCCGTTGCCCTGGTTGAGGTTCGGGCTGCACACATTGTTGACTGCAGCTGAAGGAAAGTCCTCCGGTGGCTCGTCTGGCCAACCAAACTGCTCTTTGGTTTTGCCATAAATCTTAATGGAGTCCAGCATGGTGACACCTGCTGGGTCGACTGAAGCCCCAACTGAAAAAGAAAAAAACAAAAAACACATGGCAATTGTCAAAATACGTGGGAAAAGCAAATCTGCAATATTTACTTTTTTAAAATAAATTTTAAATATAAATTATATTTATAAATATAAATATCTGAATTTAAAAAAAAACAAAACAATTTTACAGTAACATTGTTACACGAACTTACTATAGGGTTTGGATTTAGGTTGCATAAGTTGCATATAATTGTGTAATTAACTGTTATTACGTACAAGTACATTGTACTTAAAGGGTTAGTTCACCCAAAAATGAAAAAATTCTGTCAACATTTACTTGCCAAACCCATAAGACGCTCATCTTCAGAACACAAGTGAAGATGTTTTTAATGCAATGAGCGATTTCTATCCCTCCATTGACAGCTACACAACTGACACTTGGACTCTTCAAAAAGTTCATAAAGACATTGGATCCATATGTACTGAGTAGTTTAGTCAATTTCCTGAAGAGACACAATCACTTTTTATAATGAACAAATTTAATTTTCTTTTATTCATATATAAACATTCATTAACTCACATTTCAGTTGTGGCAAATGGGAGCTCAAGCATGATACTTGACATGACAGAACCAATGGGGTTCATTCTCGTGTGACATGCAGCACATTTGAACTTGTGCAAGAGGTTTGTTCTCACGTGTCTTTTATGAATAAAAGCCCAAATTCATTATGTTCATTATATAAAGTGATCTAGTCTCTTCAGAATATGGATTAGCGTTACAATCTCTTATGAACTTCTTAAAACGTCAAAATGGTAGCTGCATAGCAGTCAACGGAGGGACAGAAACCGCTCAGATGTCTTCGATCGTGTTCCGAATGTGAACGAATGTCTTACAAGGCTTTTTTCTTTTAAAATCATTTTTTGATTCACATCATACAAGTTTTATAGGAGAATATTATAAATATATGAATTATTATTTATGTAATCATAATAAGAAATGTCCATTAGGTGTCTAAAATTTTCACTGGTAGTGTACATGGAAGTAGCTCTGATATCTGTAGCGCTCTTACTGAAAATGGAGAGTTTCTTGTCTGCCTGAAGGGCTTCCTCACGAGTAAAAGGGAAATCAAACCAGCGGGAGCGTGTCAGGTTCAACTGCATGGTACGTCCAAAGATTTCAATGTAGGAGGGAGCTCGCTCAATAGCCTGAGTGCCCACCTGCACCCTCATTCCAGTCATCACCATTGAGTTGTTATTGTTCACTACTTCCACTGTGAAACCTCCAGGCTGTTGGCAAGAACCAACATAAATGACTCAAAGTTAAAAAAAATGAAGGTAAAATGTCTTAGCAACCCACTGATGATCATTTCTAAATAATGTTGTAGCTAGAATCATTTTTGATACCTTCGTGTTGGCCACATACATCCCTGTAGAGTTCAGGCGGTGTTTGATCTGTTGGCCATTGTAGACCTGCAGCAGGTCATTGCCACCAAACTCCACCTCCGTCAGCTGCTGATTGTGCTCAAAAAAGTCTACAGGAAAAGTGACTTGGCTGGATGTGCGTGTGGCTGATGAGGGAAAAAAAAAGGCACATAAATATCTCTAAAGAACAAGTGATGAATCTGACAGAATGTGGCGTAACTCACTGGCTGTGGCTGTCTTGCGTTTGCGGACAGGTTTCATGATGCTGATCACACTGCTAGGCTGAAGGGAGGGCTGGAGCCAATAGGACGTGTTCTCCACATTGGCCATGTATATACGGAGACTGCCATCTTCGCACAGCAGAATCATGGTGGTGCGCTGCTGCTCGTTGCTCGCTGTATGACGGATCGCTACCATGTCCTGAATCTGAAGGGAACAGAAAGACTTGTTTACTTGACTTGGCAAAGGAGTAGGATTTATTGAAACCAACATGTTGCCCATTGTAGCCTCTGGTACCCCGGTATTGGTAGAAAATTGGATGAAATTGAATTATTAAGCAGTCAATCTGCTTGTAATGTCAATTTCTGGCATTTAATAATTGTCAAAATACACCAGTAATGCAAACACCAAACAATGCAAATCTTTACAATATCTTCACAATATTTTTTTAAAAATACTTAAATCTAAATTCCAGGAAACTTATTTTTTTATTTATTTATCATACATTTTATAATATTTGCAAGGCTATGAATCAATTTTTAAAAAGTCAAATGCACAGTTCTCTGCGATTAATCACACCTAACATTATTAATTGCGATTAATTAGTGTGAGCATATGCTAGCCACATGAAATTAGCAAAAACATTAGCGCAGCCTCAGAAGCGGGATTGAGGCAAAAAAACAACAACAACAAAACAACAGATGCTGCACTAATCAGCCCACACAATTAACAGAAAACAATGCATTTTACAACAGAATATTAAAACTTTCATAATATACATTTGATACTTCTCCGACTAGGAAAATCTAGAAACTGACCTTAGCTTTTGCAGGTAGGGTTTTGATTTCCTGGATGAGGAACGTGTCTGGTTTTACCATGATGACCAGAGGGATTCCTGTGGTCTGCTGCACGCAGCACAGCAACCCTGGGTGGTTCATCACTTCTGACCACTGACAGAGCGCTGGAGAAGTCTTACTACCTCCATTAGAACTGCATGTGCAAGAGAATGAACATTAGAGAAATACAAATCACACAAGTGAAAGTGTTACATAAGAATAGCCTTATGTAGAAATCCTACCCTTTGACATTGATGGTGAAGAGTCTTTGTGTTTCCATGTTGCTGCGGCTCACTGTGGCAGCGAATGACTTGCCCTGACTGTAGCTGAAGAAGAGCATTTGCAGGACGTGGGAGTAATACACAGAGACTCCTCCTCCAGCCACCTGGCCATTACTATCCTGTGAAGCAAACACACATGTGGTGATGATCCATCCATTTTGATATCCATCTGGTTAAATTCTTGCAGTCTAACTGACTATATAGCAAAAGATAGCGTTGTATGAACCTTCAGATCCTCGTGGTTGATCTCCAGAACGTTGGTGACGTAGAAAGGGCCGTGCTGGGCACTGCTGGACTCATCCATCACCTGAGTGTACATGTAGCCAGCTGAGGACATGATCACAATGATGTTTTTGCCCTCCTCGTTGAAAAGGAATGTGGCATCTCTGATCTTTGAACTTGGTAGCAGGAAGTAGTACATGGGGCTCAGGGCATCCACAGATAAGTCGTAAATCTGCAAGGAATTCGAGTCATTTGAGGCACGTTACTTTTGGTCACTGACTACATATGGAAATTTGTCTCACATATGAGGACAAATGTATTTTTAATGTAAATACAGCAAGAACTAGCATTATACATGCACTACAGTTCAAAAGTTTGGGATCAGTACGATTTTTTTATGAAGAAATAAATACTTTTGTGCAGCAAGGATTTAAAAAAAGTTATTTTAAATTGAACAATATTACTGTACTTTTAACCAAATTAATACAGCCTTGGTGAGCAATAAGAGGCTTATTTCAAAAGCAAATAATTTACTGAGCCCAAACAAACATTTTTAAAAAAATATATATTTGACAATTATCCATTGCATTATCGATTGTTTGCACAAAGTTCTAAATGGAAGTTTATATGTACATGGACAGATTTCGACTAATAACAAAGCTGTTCCACGACAAGTACAATAATTCACCTTGACAAAATCAGCAGTGATGATGGCCAATTCAGTCTGTGACCCAGGAAGCCATATGGCCTTGATGATGAAGTTTCCAGTTGCAAGTTGGGGATGCAGGACTAAATGATCTGACACAGAGCCCGTGCTGCTGAATGTCAGAACGTGACAGTCCTGTAGACGATAGGCACAGAGAAATGAGACTAAAATCATTGGAGAAAAAATCCTTTCATAGTTTTGACTGCATTTGCTACCTTGAGCCCACACACTGCGAGATAGTCCTCATTGCATGGGTTTCCAGTGAGGCTGAGCACAGTGAAGGGAACTGGAGCGGAGGCAAGACGAGTCAAAGTCAGTTTTCTCTTACTGGAATCAGCCTGCTTCAACAGCGCAGACAACTGCAGGACGGTGATCTGCAAAAACAACCAAAAAAAAACCCCTCCATGTAGTCTCAATAAGACATGAAATAGTGAAGATACAAACTTGTGATGATGTTTTCTGGATTACCTTGCCCTTCTCATGACTAACAGCGAGGTGTTGTCTGCGTCCGTGGGGGGACGACAGCACACACATGGCCACCCGACGCAGCACATGTGCGCTGATGAGCTGGCGGATGGTCTGTCCTTGATCTCCACTGTAGTTCATCCTGACATTCTCAAAAGCACCCTCTTGTGAGCCCAGTGTGGGAACCTGGAAGATAAAACATGATTAGAGTCAGCAGTTTTGATTTGAAATATCAATATGAGCATTAAGTATTAGTCTTTAGGTATTTGGTCCATACCATGAGCTGGTCGGTCATCTCAACAGTCTTGTCTTGAGTGTGTAATTCGTTGAGTGCATGCTGAGCCCGGCTGCTGCTGCCCACCGCCGATGCCTGCTGGAAGTTGGTCTGAATGGCATCCATTAGAAAAATGAGCAACTCTAACACCAGGGCTGCTGTGGAGGAGCTTGCCTGCAAAAAAAAGAACGACTGCAGTGAGACAGGTCCTGTCTGGTTTTAAAGTCAAAACATCAACGATTGAAAGAACGAAGATATTCTCGCACCACTTGGACGAGCAGGTCCTCTCTGCAGCCCTCGATGTTTTTACACACGCTGCTCTTCTTGGGCTTGTCATCGTCACTGCTTTTGCCATCACAGATGGTGACTTTTCCTTTGTCTGCGGGTGAGGCGCTCTGGTGACGGATGGCGCTCTCTGGCATGCGCAGCTCGCTCTGAAAGGCCGAGGACTCCTTCATGGTGGAGCTCATTCCACTGCTGGGACTTCTTTTTACTAAAGCCTGTAAAACAAGGGTACAGACCCAGGATCAGGGATACGGGATGCACTGCATTGGCTAAATTACAAAGATGTTTATGCCTGGGGAGGGGAGGGAACACCACAGGGAAGAGGGAATCAAATTTGATTACATGCTTTGTGTTTCCATCAAGGAGACATGCATGAGTGGATATGGCTTAAATGTTGAAATGTTTATCTGAAAGCTTTAAGATTAGAAAATGAAGTGGAAATCTTATGGGTATACAACTACTTTAATGAAGATTAAAGGAACAGTTCACCCAAATATTACGATTTCTACATTTCATACAGAGTACTAAACAGGGTCTGAAACGTAATATTTTAACCCAACATTTTATATAAGTGTTTTTTTCTGTTATGTAGTTTCTAAGAGGGTTTGCAATTTTTGCAACAGATACCAAAATTTGGGTCAATCTTCATACATTTGGAACCTGGATAGTGCAATTTAGCAATTTCCTTGAAATTAAATTTTTTTTTTATCAAAATCAGGGTAACAGGGTTGAATTATTTATTTTCACAGAAAACACTGAATCATGAGCTGTTTTGGAATCCAGGAATCCAGTGCCATGTTTCAATTCTGAAGCCAGTAATTGGCTGCTGTTTCAATGCAACACCGTTTTATATATAGACCAATGCTAAGTGTCTTACAGTGTCTTCAGTGCAGTCAGAAACTATGGTATCTATGCATGAGATATATATATTTTACATTTATTAGAAAATGAAGTAAATTGTTTTCCTTGTATTTAGACAATTCATTCTTCTGGGGCGTGATATAATCCAAGGCTTCTGAATCCATTCAGTAATTCAATGGACTACTTTTATGTTGATTTTTTGTCCTTTTTGGGTGCTTTAGAGCAGTAGTTACTATGGAATGTACTGTGTAACAAACTTTTATGTTCTATCAAAAGGGAAAAAAATCATAAGGGTTTGAAACAAAATGAGTAAATGTTTATTATAGTGGTGAACAATTCCTTTAACAATATAAACAAATTTAGCTGAAGTAATATACTAATCAAACAAAAGAGGACAAACTTGCTTTATTACCAAACAGGGAAAGATGAAATGTTGCAAACCCTGATGAATTGAGGGAGATCTGAAATGAACTAATGGCAGTCAATAATAAATGATTTGCAAGCCAAAGTTACCGCTGTTGCTCTTTTCCCATGATGACCTGAAGTATTCGGTCTCACCTGGCAGCTGCCATCCTCCTTGGCACCGCAGTCACAGAAGAAAGAGCCGTATTTGGCATAGGAGATCTCATGGTCTTTGTGACAGACCTTGGCACACACTGTGCACACACCTACCCCATCCACCATCTTACAGGTGTGACAGTGATACCTGTACGGGGAAGAGCAGGGGATTAAAGGCCGACAGCACAGCTTCTGAACGCTTCTGTTTCATAGCAAACGAAGGCCGAGTGGATCTATTACCAGTGCTGGTTCATGAACTCCTTTTGTGTGATGGTGAAGGTGCATAGCTTATTGCAGAGTGAATCCTCATCCTATAACACAAGAAACTCAGATATGATTGGAAAAAAAAAAAAAAATCTCAAAAAATCTACAGTGGGCAGACCGTATACTGACCGAATCTTCAGCTTGTGAGTCTTCCTCTTCTACAGCTAGCTCCTCCACCCAGTCAGAGTCAACTTCAATGGCCTTCTCCTCTCCCTCCATCAGGAGCTGGGACGAGCCCTGGCCACTGCTCTGCCTCAAAGCGTTCATCACATCCGCCAAGTAGGAAATGATGTGGCAGGCACACTCCAGCATGCTGGCATGCTGCAAACAACAGTGTTTCCACTCATGGTCAGACACAATCAAATCCAAGACGTATGAATTGTTACCGTCAAATTGCACCTACCTTGCCTTGCGACACATTAGCGCTAACTTTTTCCACAACGTTCTTCTGATACAAGTATTTTTTACTGAAAGAAAAACAGGAACGTTTCACATTTAGGAGGTAAATAGAAATCAGAATTGTGGTTTTGTGGCTTCAGTCTGTGTGTGGCAGTTTCTAAGTCAAACCTTTTTAGCTGACACAAACAAATCAGTCCTTTATTCTCTTATTGGAAAAAACAGCAAAGCATAATGGTGTATTTTAACAATTTTTCCAATAAAATGCTGTGAAAAATCAACATTTTTAGTTTGACTTAAATATTTATTTTTTAAATAAAGCTTAATTTTTTTTAAATAAATTTCTTATAATTTGATAGTATAATACATTACATACTATAATACTTATTTTAATAGTTACATACATTAGTAAACATGAACTACAAATGAAAAAATTCTAAAGCATGTATTAACCCTAGTAAATTTTGACATTTACTAAAACATTCAAATTTGTATCTGTAAATGTTTTATCTGTTAATATTATTTAATGGACATGAGCTAACATGAACTCACATTGAACATGTGTATTTGTACTAACATTAATATATATCAATAAATACTGTAACAAATGGATTGCTCATTGTGAGTTCATGTCAGTTAAATGCATTGTCTAAAGTTAACTAATGGGACCTTATTGTAAAGTGTTACTTGTATATGTTTTTAAATATATAACTCCCTTCAGATACCAGTCACTCACCATCTTGTGAGCCAGTCAATGGCAGCTCTGTGTAGCTGTAGATGTCCTGCTCCTTGTCCTGCACTGGCTAGAGTGGCCATGATGACCATGAGCTCAGGGAAGCCCGTGCCATCCCCACTGGCCAACATCTCCGTTGCCATGGGTATGAGAGTGCTCAGAAGCACCGTGCAAACGCCCTCGCCCACCTGACTGTTATCACGGACAATGTAGGAGGTGAGGAGTTGCAGGAGCTGCCTGTTCTCTTGCACTGTGTCCAGCTGGTCTGAATCTTTAGGAGGGGAGGCCGTCATGCGCCTCAGCCAGGCCTGGAGCCTCATGGGCTCCACACAAGCCAGCTGGGCCAATGAGCCGCACAGGCACAGAAGGCTGGGATTGGGGCTCTTTTCCGCTGAGGGATGAACACATATGAGACGTGTAAGAGGGGAAGAGCAAATGGCATAAATTTGAGAGACATAGCATGGCTACATACTGAGCTGAAACAGTTTAGTGAAGAATTTCAGAACTCGGTTGCAGAACTTTGCCGATAGATTCTCGTTGGCAGTGGCCATCATGATCTGCACCAATTCTCCACTACAAAACAAGGAGGAGGGGGGGAACGTGATGCATTAAACTGATGCAAAGGGTTCCAAGCAAATCCTAAGGAGAGTTTATTCAGTCAGGATGTACCTGAATGAGAAGAATTCCTCCATTGCTTTGCGGACCTGACTGCTTTCCAGCTGTTTCTCCAGGTACTGTAGACACTCTTCAAGAACGGACTCATCCAAACCACTAATTGGAAAAAGAACCATGTTAAAGGGATAGTTCTCCCAAAAATTCAGTCATTTACTCATCCTCATGCCATTACAAACCCAAACTCAAATTAAGATCATTTTAATTAAACCAGTTTTCAGTTCCTCCATCCAAAGTCTAGGTAGCCAAAATTTAAAAGATCAAAAAAAAAAAAGCCATAAAATGAATCCATACAAATTTAATCCAAGTCTTGTGAAAAGACACAATCACTTTATACGATGAAGAGATTTAATTTAGGCTTTTATTTACATCTAAATGATGATCAACACAAACATAGAGCACATCACATATGGTAAACATGGAAGCTTATGTGTGTGTCACACGCTAGAACAAACCTCATTGGTTTTCATGCAGAATGCACTCACAAACGAGAACCAATGAGGTTTGTTCTAGCATGACACACACACAAACACAAGCTGTCGGGCTCAATATTTGTGATGCACTCTAAATCAGTGTTTATATGTGAATAAAAGCCAAAATTAAAGCTGTTCATCATATAGTGATCGTATCTCTTTACAAGACTTCAATTTAAGGTGAACTAACCCTTCAATCTAGTTTCCAGACACAATCTTAAGTTTGGAAGTCTGCTTAAAAATCATATGGTCATCTGGCGTCTCACCTGTTGGGGTCAGAGTGATTGGCGATGATGTTGTAGCAGCCTGTGATGAGACGCTCATAGACGAGAGCCAGGAAAGCATCTGATTCGGCAGGGCCCAGGATCCTTTCCAGCGAGGTGCTGCAGATCTCAGCAACGCTCTCTGTGCTGCTCTCCAGTAGGAGGGGCAGCAGCGTGCGGATCACCTGTGGACTGTTCAGCTCCTCTGTGCTATAGCCAAACACAAATAGCCTTTATCATCTATCAATGCGTTTATATGATGCATCTGTATCAACCGTCACTCAAGACTTACACAATGAGATCCCCAGTAAGGCGCACTAATGAGAGCAGAATGTGTTTAAGAGAGGAGGCTAAGGACAGCGATTGGTTGCTGAGGGTCCCCAGGTGGGCCGCTTGAATCGCGCTGATGTAACTTTCTGATGGGATGGTGTCATTGGCAAAGGCGTTCCGCTGTGGACAAAGAAACCGATCAGGGTAAAGTTAATTAAGAGTATTTTTATCCAAAGAGCTAAAGGAAAAGCATGCATACCCATGAGCCAATGTTGGGAAATTCATTAGTGTGAATGTTGTTCCATGTTTCACACAGTGTCTGAACGGCTGATGGCAGATTCTGCATCACAGTCTGACCTGAAAGAGCAAAAACCACAGGCATTAACAACAAAAAAAAAAACACCATGTACTGCACAAAAAATTGGATTAGACATGCCAATATAGGTAAAAGAAGCCATTGCGTCAATAACATCTTGATATCCAGAATTCCTACCAAGCAAGTTGGCTTTGCAGCGTGTGGATCCGATGGACAACACAGCAGCATAACCCTGCAGTTTAGCTTCAGTAGGTTTGTTTTCTCCTTCCTCTGGCAAGCTCATCAGCAGATATGACCTGAGCAAACATATGACAAGCAAACCAATCAGGAAAGGGCTTCGGGACAGTTCCATTCAAGAATTTGGTTGCGTTAAGTTTATTTGAGGTCTTTAAAGGGATAGTTCACCCAAAAACAAAAGCTATGTCTTCATTTACTCATGTTATTTTAAGGTTGAATACTGCTATTTGCTCCTTGGAACACAAAAGGAAATTTCAAAGAACCTTCATTACTCAATTTCCAAAAATCCCCAGTTCAAGCTCCATAAAGGACAAAAAAGTGCCCCAAAAGGTATTAAAATGATGTGCACTATATTGATAGTGTTCAGAAGCCATTCAGGGAAAATACTGAAATATAAGACATTATTTGCTGACGTTCATAGTACCCTCAGTTAACTCAAGAACAACTGCAACAGGACAGAGCTGTTGAGCTGAATTCAAGAACTGGATCAGTCTGATCGATGAACAAATTGTTCTTTTGAGCCAGTTCTTTGCGATGACCAACTGATCCATTTCACAAATGGCACTGCACAATTTGTTCAAGAAAAGAACCAATCTGGTTCTTGAGTTTAACTCAATGATTCTCAACGACGAAGATTAAGAGTGAACAACAACCCCTTAAATTTCAGTCGATTTCTCACACAAAGCTATCAAACAGAAGCCTTTAATATTTTGCATGCTGAGACACTTGCACAACCTTTATGGTGGTTTTATGGTGGTTTGAATAAATGAAGGCAAAATTCTACTCGTTGGGTGAACTATCCCTTAAAATCTGTAATAAACAGAGTATGTGTTGTAATCAGAACCTGGTGAAGGCTGTATAGACGTCAATGAGCTGCAGTGTGGCGGGCAGCAGGTTTTTGGTGATCTCAGAGGATTTGTGGGGGTCTGTCTCCGCAGCTACTTTGGAGAAATGCTCATCTAAAGACACTTGCACTTTGGAAATCACAGCATCCAATGTGTAGATGGTTTGTAGAGAGGGTACTTGGTGAAGAGGTAGGATGCTGTTGGGGTCCACGCAGCAAAACGACGAAATCTATGGAGGAAATATTTTATAAGGTCATATATTGAGACAAGAGACAAATCTATATCAGCCTTTAATGGCTTCTCTGAGTGTGTACCTGTCTGGCGATGTATTCCTCTGCAAGATCCACATCATATTTCACTGCACTGCATTTGGCCGAGGCCACTTCGATCAGAGATGTGGCATGGTCAGCTTTCATTCCCTGTTTCACTAGGTGTTCCTGATAAAAAGAGTTAACAGATGAATCTGAAGCTTAGATGGACTTTAAAAACTTCAGGACACATCGATCATTTGGTTAATTTTCTTAATGTTACTATTATGAAACTGACCTTGATCCAGTTGACAAAAGTGCTGACTCGCAACCTTGATGACCACCTCAGGGTGTGTAGGATGTCACACTCGCTGGGGTCACTGTTGCCATTCTTAAGCTGCTCAACATAGGCCTTTGAGGGTGGCAGCACTCCCAGAATCTTCCACAGCACCAAGAAGTAGTACTGCAAGGAACATGCTTCCTATAACAGAGATTGACAGCAACGTTTAGACGTCAACCAACACAAACACAAAGTGATTATGAAAATTGCAGAATGTGTCTAACTCACTACTGGGGTGATGGGTTTATTTTCCTGCCGTCTCGCTGTATCAAAGCGGGAGCCTGCAGCCAACAGGGAGATCAACGAGGAGTACAAGTCGTCATACTTCACCGCACCACTGAATAGCACTTGAAAGACCTGTAACGGTTGACAAATAACATGCACATTAACTTAAAATGAACATTTATATATAAACAGGGGTAAAGTGAATATTTTAGTACTATAACTTCTCACCATTTTTAAAATAACCTTGTAAATGTTTTAGCGATTTTCTTAAATAGTGTATTTGTGTGACATTTATAAACATTTTAAAAGTACAAATATTTGAGGTTGCCTCTCAAATAAATTCAATTAGAAACAGCATGTATTATAGTGAAAATAATAATTATATATATTATAATAAATATTATTAATAGTAAAAATATTTAAATCCAAACTGTTTAAAATGGTTTTAGAGGACTTATAGCAGTGCACTCTAAAGGCCCCGATTTATTTAAAATCGAAGAACAAACTGGTGTGACATCACTTCGAACAAAATCAGGCCAAAACAGTTTGTTTTGTGTTCATTTCATGAGTTCGAAACAGCTTGCCAAAGCGAACTTTCTAAAAAAGTTTGTTCTGAGTGGTAAACAGTTGCTTGCTTCTAAACGATCCATTGTATAAAGTGCTAAACAAATAAATGTCAAGTGACTTGCCTGGAGACCTGAACTCATCCACATCGCTATGACCAGACGCTTTTTTAACTGCTGTTTTCTCACCACTGTCATTTTTGTTTTGTGTTTTTTTTGTTGTTGAAAGGAAAGCACGCAGCACATATTTACATATTCTCTCTATTCCACTCTCAGCAGTGTGGGCGGAGTCAGGATGTTGGCTAACAGTATACTGCTGGTCACGGATTACAAACTACTTTTTACCCCTAAGTGATGAATGAAAAAGAACTTCGCTGTGATAATATCGGGGCCTTAAGACACTGCAATCTTTCCAACAAAACAGACACTTGCACAGACACTTCCATGGCACTAATACTTGTGTAGACTTGTGATGTATAGCCTCACCTTGCTGTCAAGTCGACTCCTGTCATCCTCTGAGGCTTCAGGGGATAGAACGCAGTAGAATTTCGGCTGCACTGTGGAATCTAGATGAGAGCGACAACAGACATCAATAACAATAAAAACAGCTCTTGCGCTAGATTAGCGAAGCTTTCAACTGTTGTTTACTGAGTACTACTGTATATGTGACACAGATCCCCAAGAGCATATTGGAGAGAAATATAAGAGGTCTGACTTACTCCTACCTGCCGAGCAGTGCTTGGCCCAGTTCTCCTCAACTTCTTTGAAACCATAATAAAGTGGGACGGCACCTCTCTTTCCACCATCCTGTCCTGAACTGGCTCCAGATGCCAATGGTGTCAGAAGATTGTACTGGACCTGAAAATGCAAATACAATCTAATTGTTAAAAACTAGCAACAAAACAGTGACATGTTTCCAGTGAAAGTTCAGCTACATCCGTACCTGCTCAAACAAGTACATTGGAGTTTTTGAGTACTGGTGCAGCAGGTAGTCGAACACAAGCAAGATGCGCGCCAGGTTGAGGGGTACAGCCTGAAGCTGAGAATCCACATGGGCCGCGATTTCAGCGATAGCCTGCATGCAGAGGGTTAGGACGTTGCGGCGGCCCTTTTCAGAGAAGTTGTGGAAGATGAGCAATAGCAGCTGGAGGTGTTCAACGTTGAGGTCCTCATCAGCAGGCACCGCTCCCTGTAGCGTGTGCTGTTTAAGAGTGCCCACAAACCTGAGGAAAATATATTCCAGGTGTGAATATATTATACGATGAACTTGACGTTTAAACACAATATACACATTACTGAGAATCTTGTGAAGAATCCAAAGCTACATTTGAGAAAATAAAAGGAATTCTTTAAGACTGCGTGACGTCTCACCTCTCCCAGACCTTCATGCACTCGGGTACATCAGGCTCCCCCTGCTGGCTGGCTTTATGCTGCCAGATCAGCAGTAACCTGGAGAGCACTGAGAGAGATTGAGGATGGATGTACATGGGCCAGGGACCCTCTGAAAATGGGGCAACACCCAACTGCTGCAGAAGTGTGTTCTGAAGAAAAGTTACAGAAAACAAGGAATCAGATACCTGATGTCTGTCACATAATTTCTTAAATTATTATTGAGATGCAGCGAAGGCATTTTTAAGCTTTTCTTTATAAATTTACCTGTAGGGATGGAGATGGCAGGTCTGATGTTACCAGAGAGTGATTAAAGTGATACAGGGCTGAGGCGAATTCGTCATCAGAGGAACCTGGATGGCAACAAAGTTGCATGTTAGGAAAAGCCTAAATAGAAGCCTAAATCTAAGATACAGATAAGAGCAGGGGGCTTAAATAACCTTTGACATCTTTGTCGACATCCTTGATGATGCTGGCGAGGGTGGCCATGTGCTGCTCTGTGAGGGACACGCTCAGGTAGTTGCGAATGAAATTATTTCTGGACTTCAGCATGGAGGTGGTGATGAAGTTCAGTATGCTTGAGGCCAAACTCAAAAACTGGAATGAGAAACATGTCAAGTCAACATGAAAAGGCTTTTGCAATCCATTTCTTTGCTTAGACAAGTTTGATTTGTTTATCAGCTTGCCATATAGCAAATGTATTTGTCACATCTGCACTACACATTGTGGCCTTACCAACTCCGGGTCCTTGCGACTAGCCAGGATGTTGCCGTTCTCTGCTGTGTTCAGCTTGCTGGGGCTCTTGAGTCTCGGGGACGTTTCCAGAGGAGGGGGAGGAGGGGGAGGTGGCGGTGCCACCTTCTCTTTACTGGGAGAAATTGTCTCTTCAAACCACAGTCCCAGAATGGGCTCACTATCATCATCTGAAAACACGGCAAGAGTCACATTCAGAACAGAATTCAATGAAGTCACTGTACTGTATGCAAACAGTGATGCTGTTTCCATTTAGCCATGGAAATAAATCTACTTAAGATCTTTTTACTGTTTATTGCACAATTAATAGAAGCATAATGAGACACTACGAGTCTGACCTAAAACAGAGATATGCTGACCTGAGAAACAAGCTGCTCTTGTCCTCTCCTGTCTTCTCTCTGCTGAAATAATGAATACTGTCACTAGCTGTGATGGCTGCCAGGTCGGCACAGTCAGCAGAGCATGCTTAGCTTAGCGTGCCACAGTGTTCAGGAGCAGGAAGTAACTGACCTGACTCTGAGCTCTGGGGAGGCCTGACTGCTGTCCTTCTACTACAGCATGCAGCGCTCAGGAACTGCCTGAGAATGTCCCTGAGATTCCTCAGCCCTGACACTAGCTCAGTAAACCACAAGCAAACCCTGTACTCAGCTGCATAAAAAATAACTCATTCTAATAAAATGAAATAAGACAGCTGGGGTAACCTCGCAAAAAAAACAATAAAGCACAGGTCATGTTGACATGTTCGTTATCATAATTAAGCGCACTTTAATCCTTCCTTCTCAACTGTTAGCAGACTAATGTAAAGCAAAAAGAGAGAATAAAAAAAGCATTACCGTAATGCTTATTATAAAATTCATTTAAAAAGTTTACTTATTTGGGGGTCAAAAAAACCAAAACAAAGGAAACAGCGAGCATTTAATAAAGTAAAAAATAAAAGAATTAAATGGAACCAAATCTAGCAAAGATTTTATTATTATATATTATTTATTAAATCTTGTCAAGAAATGCACAGGTCATATTTCAAAGCAAAATAGGAAAAAATGTCAATTTAGCATAAAGAATATTAAGGCTATTTTTGAGAAGATCAGCTTTTCAAAAATAAGAGCATTTAAATGCATCCTTTCAAATTGTAGCAGCAATAAAAAACACATTACAGTAAACAATACAGTATATCATAATTACAGTAGTAATAATAGTAGTTACTTATTTAGGAGTAATGTATGCAGACATGAGCATTTTCATTATAATTCCATTCATTAATATTACAGCACTTGGAATGAGATTTATCTTCATTATGAAATCTGCTTACATGCCAAGAGACAAAAGTCCAAAAATGTGTTAAATTTTCAGCAAAACAATATTTCCTTTGGATTTTGAAATATAACCTGGAGATTATTTTGTGAGATTCACCCAGCCAGACATCAATCTAATGGGGAGATTTACTGGTAGAAGCAACTACTCTGCATTTGCACTGAATGTCTTTCTTAATTACAAGATCAACCACAATGTCTGACCTCACTGTGGCCTTCATTTAGAAGATAAAAAAAAAAAAAAAATGAAAGCCTAAAACACAATGCGGACCACAGTTCATATCTGAACTGTGTTTTTCGGAGCACGTGTGTCTCAAGTGTTTATGGACATATTTCACATACTCTCCTGCTCCAAACATAAACCAGCACATGAGAGCATATTTCGTCATGTTTTTTCTAGTGATATAAACAAGTGCAAATTAGAACACTGAAACAGAGGTATGTCTGACCATATTAAATATCATTAGACCTTTATTATATTTCTAAGGATAATTTAACAAAAAGTATTTGATTTGGTCATGACAGTTGTTAGTTGTCTCCAATGACAAGATTTTTGTGAGTTTGTGGTCATAGTGTTTAAAATACATCAAGGTGCCTGCAAATCTGTTAATGTTGTTGTTGTTTTGAACTCTGCTAACATTAAAATATTAATTTTGTCTGTATAATGAGTGTGTTGCAGATTTTATTGGTTGTTGTCTCCCTTCTTCCCATGATCTCCCACTTTTCCAAAGCTTTACAGGCTCATTTTTTGTGTGAACACGAAGAGCTAAAACGGTGGTGGTGGTGGGGGGGTTTCATGACACTTTAAATGGTAAGAAATTTGCCGCGTTCGCTACCTTGACTGCTGTCCTCTTCTGTGCTGCTGAAGTCATCTTCATAGTAAGTGTTGGAGTCAGTGGAGGCACTGGCGTCACTGCTGACTGAACCCTTCCTCTGCCGCTGCAGCACACATGCCTGAATCAAGCAGAACCAGAGCCACCACATTCATCAAACACAACAGAAAACTTCCTCATAGCAACCATGAATGTGTCTTGTGGTCACATACCTTTTTATAGGAGGTGGAGAGCAGCGTAAAGAGCAAGTTGGTGAGAGGGACCGAATCAATAAGTCTCTGCACTCTCTGGATGGATGTGCTCTGGGCCATGATGTTCAGCTCTGCTGGAGGCCCGTCACTGGCCCAACCCTTAGAGACAGAAAACAGCTTCACTCATATTTAGAATATAAAAATGCACAGTATTTTCAAAAGAAGCAGTTGTGTTTGGCCTTACTCTGTGAAGAGCCTCCACTTGTAAGTCCTGGAAAAGCGATGTGAGCAGCTTGATTGAATGATTGGCCAGAATGACAGACAGAACCCCAAAACCTTGGTGCCTGACGGGGGAGAAAAACGTCACACTTATTTTTTGTTGTATTCAAAATCACCCTAAAAATCCGATTCATACATACAATAATATAATACATTTCCTCGATTATGAGCTTGTTTTTAATAAACTTTCTTTTTTTTTTTAAGAAAACTGCTTTATAATTTTTTTAAATGTATTAAATTTTATGGTACAAGCAAATTATCATAATGGTAAAGAGGACCCCTGCAGATCATCATGAAAGTTTAACAAGGTCAATAAATTTCTTAAAATATTAGATCATCTGACTTTGTCAAGGTAAGGTTTGTGCAAGTTGTAAAATGTGGTGCAAATCGCCAAAAACAAAACAAAAAAATTAATCATGACATTTGAAAAAAATGTTTTATATATATATATATTAGTTTTATTTATTAGCTAATCACTTGACGCACAAAACACAAAGGCACTTACCCTTTCCCTGGGCCAAGTTTAGGAGATCCTGCTCCATCCTTGGTTCGGGTGGCAATGTCTCGGACCCGTAATGCTGCCAGGGGATCTTTCTCCTTCCCTTTATCAGCCAGGGCTGTGGGGCTCAGGTTCAGTATCAAATACAGGCTGTTCAACAGGCACCAGGCGCCCAAGAGCTGAAAGTTCTGATAATGCTGTTGAAACACGAAACCAGATCTCAGATGTGGGCCATTCTCGCTTATGTTGTATACTCCGTGGCAAATAGTTCACCTACCTCCCCTCCAGCTCTGCGAGAGTTACTGATGGCCTGTCCAATCATCTCATAGATTTCCAGCTGTTGAAAAAAAGGAAAAACAGAAGATCAACAGTGTACAAAAGAAAATAAAACTATCAAAAGTCATCTGCCACCTTCACTAATGACACCTACGCATTTCTGAACAATGGTAGCAGCGTCATTTTCATAGTCTTCCTCCTTGGAGCCAGTGGAGGCTGCACGAAGCTGCAAGCCACTGCCCACCTGCAGTATGGCCATGCAAGTTGCCACGCTCACACCTGAGAAAAAAAAAAAAAACACACACACCTGAAGTTCTCTGCGTACATCTGAACTCTACAAGAGAAGAGTTTTCAATGAACCCACCTGCATAGAGGCAGCTTAGTGCTAACACAGTCACATCAAGTAGTCTCCCAGGGGTCAAAGGCTCCAGTACAGGCAAGGAAAGCGTGTCCAAGGCCATGGTCACGTCAATCACCAGGGAGTGAAAACTGAAATGGGGATGGAAGTCAGCGTACTCGCTCTCAACAGATTTAACAAACAGCAGTGGGCTGAGAGTGTCTTTGATTTACCCATTTCGGACAGCAGTAGCATCTGCCACGGTGGCCGGCATGATGAAGAAAGAGTTGGCGGATACGGCATCCTGGAAGCGGTTGATATACCGTAAGAAGTAGGGAAGGTTGAGGCACACACGCAGCAACTTCTCCGAACCCCCTGTAATGTGTGGTATAAGAATAAGGACTTGAAGTTGAACTCATTTTGCTCGACTGTACATTTCAACAGGTATCGTTTTGATTTATCAATGTTTTATTTTTAATTTCTTATATATTATCTATATCTAAATGTTTGGGGTCTGTATGATTTTTTCATGCTTTTGAAAGAAGTCTTATGCTTCTTTAACATATTTCAAAATATATAATTTATTCCTGTGATAGCAAAGCTGAATTTTCAGAATCTTTACTCCAGTCTTCAGTGTCACATGACTCCTGAGAAATCATTCTGCTGCTGATTTACTGCTCAAGAAACATTTCTTCTTATCATCAACATTGGAAAAAAAGTTGTGCAGCTTAATATTTTTGTGAAAATCTTGTTACATTTTCAGAACGGTTTGATGAATAAAAAAAAAAACAGTATTTATTTTAAATATAAACTTTATGTAACACTGACGTGTAACATAATCCCAATGACCCCCAAACAATTGAACAGTTGTGTATTTTTTTTAATCTGCAATTTGTGTGTAGATGTTATTTATGTATGAGGACTGCAAACTGTATTTTTACACATGCAATTGTAATCCTTCTAAAATGTGTCTTATTTGTGCTCTGATAGGGAAATAGATAGGGAAATATAAATATTGATACTAATCAAAATGGCATTGTATGGTGTTAACAGTGCTTAATACTCTTAAAAGGGATTTCAATTTGCTCAATGCCGTAGAAAAAAAAAAAAAAAAACAGAATATTTTGACTAGGAGCTACTTGAATCTGGTACTTGGTCCGATTTGATCATGTGGTAATTGGGTTGAAAATTTTGAGCTTACCTAATTCTTGTAAACTGGAAACATTTTGAGAGACGAAGGCATTCTTCATTTTGGCCTGCGTTGCCTGATCTGCTGTTGTCTGGTCATCACACTCATTCTCACCCTGTAAAAAACATGACATCACAGTTTTGTCCTAAAACATCTTTGCTTGCTCATAACAGAAGAGCAGTAATCCCAGGAGTGATCACATCATTAGCCATGTATACATTTACCCTAATAATCCATCTATATTTGGACTAGTAGCACAGAATAAAAATAAAAAAAAGTCACAAGTAACCACGTCAATCGTAATGAAGGGGCTTTTTTTACAGCTTGATAAATATAATCAGCAGGGCACAATGCTTCATGTGCTCTCGTCTCCCTTAAATAGATATATTTTAAGTCTGCTTTTTAAAACAAAGAAAAGAAAGAATAGTAGGAAGACTGTTAAGAAGCGCCAATAGCAGTATATTCATGCAGTGTGATCAAATCCGATATCAAGATTGTGATACACAAACACATAAATCTGATCACTTTATTTAGCATTCATGTCAACACTATGTTCAGATTTATCAAACAAATAAAAGGTGTAGATGTAAACAGCTATTATGAACCCAAATGAAAGAGTAATCTCATTCACTGACCGGCATGTGAACAGATGGAGAGGCCAGCCCGGTAATGTCAGGGTTAAACACTGACGTCAGCTGATTGAAAAAGTTCATTTGGACTTCTTTATGTCGGAGTTCGGGGTTAACAGGGGAGGGAAGCTCCTTCTGGTCCTCCACTGGAAAACAAAAGCAAGAAAGATGATTGCAGAATGTCAGCAGACAGAATGTCATCTTTGAGTTAACTATTCTGGATGATCTCAAATCCTCTCTGACAGGTAAGAAAACAAAGCTTCCTTTCTACCAGTCTGGCACACGAGGAAAAAAAGTTTAATACACTCAGAGCAGACCACGTTTTGCCGGACTGAACAACTGTGCCACGAAAAAAAAAACATTACTTCCGTGATGCATTTTTTAATCAATCAAATTATTTGCAAACAATCATATACAAATATTTCATGAGAAAAGCCCTCAAATGGGCATAATTTACTGTAGGAAAATTCCATATTATTGGATATACATAAAGGTCAGGGGGCACGTTCCTTTAAAAAACTAAAAATGGCACTAAATTAACATGCTAAAAAAGCATTACCAATTTGTAATATTAAAGAATGCAATTACTTAACAGAACAGCTCTCTTCTGACTTGATCTAAATTGAGTCAAACTCACAAGAGAGCTTATAATTAGCCACAATAATTAAATGAGCAGTAAAACAGACACACAAGAAAATGATGCTTCATCAATTCTCATGTATAGTAGATGACAGGCTGCAAAGGGAACAAATATAGTTATGACACATCTGGATACTTCCAGCGCTGCATCAGCATTGTGAGACATGAATGAACTGCATCTGTCCACATGGAATCTGTCCCAGCAGAATTATTGAGACTTCCATAAAAACCAACAATCCGACAGATCCTCTGCCCCTTTGCCTGTATGTTTATTAAATATTTTAGCTATATTGATAATTTACAAAAACGTGAATACCAATTTCTTTTTGCTCCTTTTAGCACGTTGCCAAATACGTTACCATAGAAAAGTTTAGGCCAACAAAAATTATTTTGGGAAGGAATTAATCATTTTATTCAGCGAGGATGCATTACTTAATCAAAAAACGGACAGTAAAGACATTTATAATGTTACAATCTATTTTTATTTCAAATAAATGCTGCTCTTTTGAACTTCCTATTCATCAAATAATCATGAAAAAAAAAAAATCAATAAAAGAAATGTTACTTGATTATTAGAAAGATTTCTTGCATTTTAGCAAAGTCTCTTTCACGTAAGTCATTTCACTCAGCAGCAATCTTTGAAACTGCTCAGGCAGCTCCTCTTGGAGTCGCTTCAACCCATGGACGTGAAAAACTGGCAACACTGGCTTTTTTTATTTATCTCTTTGGTTGATGAAACATCAAATTCTCCAAAGCTGTTCACTAAATTTCATATTTGAAATCACCAATGAAATCTGACAAACTCTGTATCATAAATCAAATCGCATTAAAAAAGAAGCTTATTTTTCAGGCAGGAGGAGCTAATGCGCAGTCCTAAGCGTGCATCTCAGAACACTGTTTCTATAGCAACCGGAGCTTCTATCAGCAGCTGCGATTACTTAACCAATTGACGATTTGCTCATTTATTTAAAAGGCAGGACTTATTCCGCCATATTGCGTGCTGCACTGTCTCCCAATCACAGTAATACGAGTGCAGCGTCTTTCTATATATAAAGTCTTTGATATTCGAATGATTTTTAAAGGATCATGTGACATTGATTGAAGTAATGGCTGCTGAAAACTTGTATGTAAAACTTGCATTTTACATTTTAAATTATATAAAAATAGAAAGCAGTTATTTTAAGTTGTAACAATATTTGACAATATCACTGTTTTTACTGCATTTAAAAAAATATAACAAAAGAGAATTCTTTCAACGGGATGAAACAACCTTACCGACCCCAAACTTGAACACTGTGTATAAATTATTCTGCAGAATTTCTCTCAAAATCAGCACAACTAGGCTGATTATCTGAGCCAATCTACACCAGATATTATGTCCCAAGGAAAAGGCAAACCAAACATGAAAACCCTACAAATAAAAATGTTCCACCTCAAATTGTTTACTTCTGAACAGCTGTGTTGAAATTAAAAGCAAGAGGCTTATCATTTAACACACCAAAATACTGCTGCTGCATATTCCCATCCTACAACACTGGATCTATCTAAACCACAGAGATTACATCCATAATAACAGGTCATTGCACCAAGACAGACATTTCATATGCCTTAGGGGTTATTTCAGACTGGTAGTTTAGCTCGAAAAATAAAGTTTTCATGAAAACATTGGTAATACGAAAGCTGTCATACGGCCCCGAGATCACACAGGGGTACCGAACCTAAGAGTGCCTGAAGGAGGTAGTCCGACTTTGGTTGCACAGGAAATGTGGAGCGATTCACGTGAATCTGAAAACAACTCGGGTGCGCACTTGTTCAGGAAGTAAAATAACCTGTGCACGGATTGTAGCCAATGACAATGTCCTTAGTTCAGTAAAGCACACGTAAGGGATAACAGTGGAAACACATGTAAGGGATCACAGTGGTGATGATTTAGCTTGGATACGAGGGACAGCGAGTGTGCATTGCAAGCGTGACGTACACACATCAAACCCAAGTGTCGTTCACCCTGCTGTGCATAATTTCACCAGAGTCCTGGGGGCACCAGGAACAATCGTGCTAGGACTCTGAGCAAATGTACTCAGTACAAAACAGGGCTATGACAATTTAAAACAGCTCTTTACCATCAGAAAGTGTCTTGACAGTTTGGGGAAGTTTGGCTGACTTCATCATCGCAGTAAAGGTGATGATCTCTGTCCGATCCAATCGACTGCAGCCAGTACAAAGGCCTTTTATTAAGAGGATCAGGTGCTTCTATGGAGCAGAAAGAGAAAGGAAGTTAGTTTATAAGAGAATGCTACGCTTATTCAAACAGACAAGATGTACACCATGTTCTGATCAAAAGGTGCATATCTGACCTGAGAGACTGCACATGCTTCATCAGGATTCTCCAGACGCAGCAATGAGAATTCAATCAATACTTTACATGCCGCAGCTACTGACAGCAGCTGATTTCTGGGACTAAAACGTGACAGAAAAACTTATTGAAATAATAGTAAAGAGGAAATGACAAAGCTAATCAAAATTGGAACATATGATGTATTTTAGCTAGAAATTAAGGAAATAAAACATTGAAATTTGACATACTTTGCCCACAAACTGTGGTGATGTAATGTGCAGACAGTGCCACAAAAGACGAGTAGAATGGCTCATACTGTTTGTCATGGTGAAGAATCTCAGATTCACTATAATCAAAAGGAGAGAAAAACAGTTACAGTAAATTTGAGATGCAGTTTGCAACTCATCTTTCAACCAGGTAAGTAATAAGATAAAATGTAGGGCGGGACTGGATTATCCAATATGAATTGACTGAATTATGTAAGTTACTGTAACATATCAGAATGCAGCCAGACTGAGGGTGTGCTAAACCAATGTCTAAACCGCTATTTGCCTATTGGTTAGTAATATTATCCAATAGTTTGTATGATCTAAGTGACATCAGTGGAAAAGCAAAATCAATTCAGATAGAGCAAAAGTAATTATATTCTGAATCTGATGAATGATTATGAAGACAAACAAGGTTTTCAGTTGGAAGAACCAAATGAATTGTTCACAATAAGAACAGAAACATCCATTGTGAAAGCAATCAGAGCTAAAATAACTAAAGAACTCAAAAATGCTGTTTGAGTAATCTGCATGATTTTCGCAGAGAAAACTTATGAAACTGTCCCACAGTAAGCATGTAACAACTAGCTAACAATAAAAGGTTTTTTTCAAAGCTCAAAAATTTCCTTGGAGTAGGAATGCATGACCTTATCTGACAGACTGAACGCTTGACAAACTGAAAGCAATAACAAAGTTCCTCCTTTTTGTATAAGAATGTGTCAAATGATTCCTAAAATCTCTTTTAATAATTGCCCAGTCAGCGTTTTTCTTTATTTTTTCATTTTTTATATTCATCTAGAGAATTGCATTGGGAATAAACTTTATTTTTGAACAAATACACTCATATCAGCAAACAATATACATACTTATATTAACTGATCCCGACAGATGAACACAGACATATGGGACGGTAACACAAATTACCGCAGTCTGAATTTTAAAACACAATTTTGGCTCAATCATTATTAAACTACCATCATAAACAGGTGTAGTCCAGTATAGGTTGGAAGCTCAATAGGGGTGTAACAATAGGCTTGGAGTTGGTAACTCAAAGGACAACGGTGGCACCAGAATAAAAATATTCATGATTCTGAAACTGAAAATACAGAATTATTTTAGACTAATATGTTTGCACTCGGTCACTGACTAGATATATTTAAAATAAGGTTTTTATTTGAACCCTTTTTACTGGTAACATAAGACATTTGGCATTATCAACCACAAATATTCCCCAATAGCATTATTATATTCAACTTTGGGTGCTCTAAACTAATATATATATATATATATATAGTCACAATCCACGATACCTATTGTTGCATTTCTGTATTGCGATATATTGTGACGCGATATATTGTGACACCCCTACTGCTCAATCGTGCTACTTTCACTTTTGACAGGTTAAGTTGCCGACAAAACAAACAAACAACAACAAAAAAAAAAAACTGTTTTTGAATCATAAGTTCAATTCAGTGTATTTACTGTTTATTTTTCAAAGCTCAGACAGCGGTATGGCTCGTTGTCAGATCAGTGTTTATCAAACATTAAATGACACGCACGGTCATGTGTTTACGTGCGCACACATAACACTCTTTCTGTAAAAACGAAACTTTGACGACAGCACACACACATTTACAACGAGACTAATACGCAGTTGAAATAGACACCTAAACCTACAACAAACTAAAACGCAGAATTTCGACGTTTGTTCATTACCAAAAGAGGCTAACTCACAATTAGCGAACCATCAGCAACACTAGCACCAGCTGCTAAGTCATAGCTGGCCAGTTAGCAGGCACACCCCCATATGCATTAAATTGAACCGATTACAATTAAAACTGAGTTAATGGGACTAATATGGGTTCCCCAGATTGACAGAGGAAGATTTATTTGGTTGACACGGTTTACGGGAAGCTCTTGACAGTGGCTAGCAGGCTAAGTAGCGTTGTTTGGGGTTAATCGAGGGAGGCTAACAAGCTCATTCGGTATCAATTAATTCACTTCGGACAAATATAAAATGAGTTTATTTATGGTTGGATGTCGCGGGATCCAGTACGTTCATTATAAGTAAGCGGCAATGTTAAAATATCATTCGTGCCGGTTATATGAACGTAAAATAATGGATCTCCGGCCTGATGATGAAGCAGAATCTGATGTATCTGCTACTGTAAATGCACAGTGACACTCCAGCTGTGTCGCAAAACCCAACAAGCTGGCTGTATCGAAAGCGCTTTTAGGCATCATGTGAATGTTCAAAATTCTTTTTGGCTTTGGCAAGTATTTTAGACAGTATTTTGTGCTATCGTGTGCGCATTGGGAGCGGCCCAAGCCCTCTTATGGTGCCCCGAAATGCTGTCAAGGTAGTCAGCTGACTAGGTTTTGAGACACAGCCTGGGTGCTGCCATAGCATCACAGCTAATGCAGAGTCATTCAACAGTTTATTTCAGCCCTGCACGGGCCAACTCAACAAACAAGCCCTCGCCTGACCTGTTTATGATGGATCCTATAAGCTGAGGTAGCTCTTTCGTTTCGAAAGCCGTGTAGGACGCTGATAAAAGTGGCCGTACGGCTGCGGTCCACTCAGGTTCTCCATCTCCTCCACTCGACGCCATCTTGAGATACTCTATTAGAATCCAAGAGCGGAAATGAGGTTAATCATCAGACGCCAAATAACAGGAAGTGTCGTCAGAGATAAACATGAAAAGTCTTATGTCATGATGTGAGCACGTAGTAACCTTCTGAGATAATAACAGGACTGTGATGGACGGGTTTTACTCATAAGCTTAACATCGTATATTTTATTCATTTACAGTTGTGGCCAAACAGCTCAGGAAACCTTTATTTAAAGGGACAGTTCACCCCATAAATCCCAAACCTGAATTACTTACTTTTTCTCTAAACCAAAAAGGAAATGTTGTGCAGAATGAGCCTCGGTTGCTACTCAGTTTAATTATAAGGGGGAAAATACATGTAGTGTAAATGAATAGTGACTGATGCTGTCATTCTAGCCAGCATCTCCTCTTCGTCAACAACATGATGGCGAGTATCAGATTTTTTTTTTTTTTTTTTACTTTTAAATGAGTATTCCTTTAAAATCATCCTAAATCAGACGAGTTTTACATGTCATATTTTTTGTCCATGTAATGGAAGTCAATGGGATCCAAAATGGTTTGTGCTTCAAAAGGTCTTCTATGGACCGTTTAATATAGTGAGTCATACAGGTTTGTAACGACATGAGGGTGAGTAAACGATTATTTACATTTTTGTGTGACTATCCCTTTAAAAAAAAATTCTTCCAACATTCTTCCAAATATTTGGTTTCGTGTTCCACAGGAGGAAAGTCATACAGATTTGTAGCAACACTCACAAGGGTGAGTAAACGATAATAGAATAAAATTTTTTGGCTGAACTACCCATTTGATGAGGAAACCAGACAGTATTTCAAAAGTCACTGCCCAGACTAACCACAATTGTAGCAGTTCTAACTTCAATAAAATGCATACAAAACTCAACAATTAGGAAGGGCAGATCTTTTATTTCTGATTGGGGAAAAGAACAAATAATTTACGCATGTTTTTAAAAAAAAGCATTAGGTTTGTTACCAACTTAACGGATTATCTATCCTTTTGTTATAAATATTATTATTAAATTCATTTATGACATCATTAATTTGCAGCAGAAGGGATGCTTTCAAAATTATGTATATAAACAGGCTTATTTATGAAAATCAAAAGAGTAGAAACATTCTGAACAATAGTAAAACCACAAGGATTTGCATGTGTATGAGTCAAAATCAAAGTATGATACGGCATAATAGGATTTTGCCCATAAATATATCAAGTAAGAACATGGCTCCAAACCATCCAGTGCATTTGACAGACCATTAAATAACTCCAAAAACTCCAAACTCCTCCAATGCAGAACCTTCTATCATTAAATGTACAGGAGAAAATAATCCAAATGTCTTGACTCTTTAAATTTCACAGTTCTCATGTACACTAGTATTTGCCCATTCGAATCCTGTACATCAAATGAGGCAATATATTCTTTAACAGCTCATCAGATCATAATACTACTACTTTAATTCACTTTTCATTATTTAATTAAAAATGGCAGTCCCTTTGCAATAATCCTTCCTCAATATTACAAAGGCAAACTCAGACTAACTGAATGAAATCTAGAATGGGTGGGAAAAAAAAAAAAAAAGTTATTTTGTATACCGAGCAAGTCTACCTTTAAATCACATATTTGTACCCCGAAAGGCACAATAAATTAACATTAGACAGTGAATTGTTCAATGCTGAGGGAAAAAAAAAGAAAAGAAAAAAGACTTACATCATTATGTCTCTCTGAAAAGGAAAAAACTAACATGGCCATCTATGCACTTACACTCAAGACACCACAAGATCCCCAAGACAGCTGGTTGCAAAAATACACCAAACTTATCAAGTGATCTTGCAGTTTTGACACGGTCACCAGCTAGTCTCCTGCCATCAATGTGTCAACCACATTGCAGTGAGGGCGAGAGTGAAGTCAACAGGCCATTAGGATGAGTCTTATCGCCATGCCCTGTTCAGTAGTTTCACTTCTGCAAGACGTTTGCTGATCATGGTGGCAAAGAAAAGGCCAAAGAGTACACTGCTGATTAATACATAGTCATAGTCATCCTTGAGGACATCAAATTGCTTGGAGGGGAACACTCTGGTCTGGTAGATGTCAAGACCATACGCAACAACCTATTGGGTAAAGAAATGAAATGGAAATTATTCAGCGTGACTACGTATAATGTAATATTGACATAGATGTCCAGAGCTTAAATGAATACTAATATAAACAAAAATGTATTTAATACTGTGAAATGAAAAATGGACTACTAAAAATGATCACTCTTACCAAACAGGTAGACTCCAAGCCAGAGGGGGCAGTGTAAATGCCTCTTACTCTCGACACAGTTTGGTTGTAGTTTATAAACCAATCTGTACGAATGGGCATTTCTGGAGCATATGGTATGAGGTTTTCTTCCCTAAATTGTGAGATAATCATTGTTCAACTTGGTTACTCAGCAAGCAATTTGTCAATCACAAAGACTAAATCATGTGTGCGGCATTTAACATGGTAAATATTAGTGGAGAACCCACCGACTCTGTTCTGATACCATCTCTGGTCTCCTCGGGTCCAGAAACATCTTTGGTAAGGATAATATGTTGCCTGATGGCAGCCCCACTTAGAAAGAAAAAAGTAACACCCAGAATTTACTAAGAGAATGCTGATATTTGCCTTAAGACTTTTATCTTTAGGAGAATCAGACTAATATACCTACTGCCAAATTATGAGATATTAATATTTTTATGGCAGTTTTTCCCCATGGTATCAATGACAAAATAGTAAAATTAAACTTGCTGAGTTAGCTAGTATTATTCTCTCTCCTTCCTCCCTTACCAAATCTACCTTTTTCAACCCCAAAATATTTCTTATGTCCATTTAGCTTTGCTCGTTTAAATATCAACGACGCGGAGACCCTAGTCCATGCTTTCATTACTTCTCGGCTAGACTACAGCATAATTCATTCTTCTTTGGATTACTTGCAACATCAATAAATAAGCTCTAATATATTCAGAACAGAAATCATTCCACATTACTCCTGTTTTATGCAGACTACATTGGGTACCCGTTCACTTCCGTATTCAATACCAGGTACATATCACATTCAAAGCCCACCATGGTCTTGCTCCCTGTATATTTATGACCTCATTCATACCTGGTACACTTGGGTCCTCTGAATCTAGTCTATTGATGGTCCCGTAGCACAAACTAGCATCATTTGGCATGAAAATAGTTGTCAATATCTGAACATTCCTAACTGCGTGACATGCATAATACCAACCAAGAAGGTGTCGGCTGGTGATGCCTTTTTCTGTAAGTGTGGCCTCCAAAGTGCTTATAGGAGCAGGAAAGATGTATGACTGCTGCAGCACCTGAGGTGGATATGGTCTGTCCAGGGAGCTGAACACTGTACTGTTATAAAGCTCTGCTCCCTCAAAGAGCTCCAACACAGAAAACTCATTTCTACGAAACTTGGAGTTCCAGTACACATACTATGAGGAAGAAAAGACAAAAAGTAGTGTTAAATTCTGCCTCAGAAAAATGTCTATTACAATCATTAAAAAGCAATGATTTTTTTGGAAAAATTTGTACTTACCACCACCCAGTTTTCAGAGTGCACAAAGTGAACGGGTCCTCTGGCCTTCCGCTGCACCGCTTCATGAACAATACGGCCAGTAACACCATCAATCAGGAAGATTCCAACAAAGCTGCGCTCCTGATGAGTGTCTGTGCTTTCCGTTATCACAGCCAAGAGATTAGGGTTCAGATACTGCAGAGCAACAACAGATGGGACAAACATCAGACAGGAAGTGTGATTAGAAAAGGGATCTTATTTGGTCAATAAGAGCAGACATCAAGGTCAGCAGTACCTTGTAGAGCACGCTACGATCCCCCATCACTCTGCCCTGGGAATGCACATGCTCATTTCCACGCTTTCCTTTGACAGCCACTATCTTCTGCACCTCAGTAGGGATGACCACCTCCCAGATCAGTTCTGTAGACAAATCCTGAAGAGAAAAAAAAAAAATCACTAATAAACACCAGCACCAAAAGTAATTTCTATCAGTATGCTTCCTGAATGAATGCCAACCATGCGCAGACGAAAACCAGACAGCTTTCCCTGACTGGAGTCCACTAAGTAGAAGAATATGGAGGATGCTGTGTCTTGAAGTTGCTGTAGAACATTCTTAGTAGATGGGAATGCTGTGACCTGAAAGTGAAAAAAGAAATGGATTCACATTCTGCAAGGAACAGAGAAGATTTGTCAGAAGAACAGATACATACCTTGTACTGATCGTCAATAAGTAGAAGGACTTTAGCATAGTCCTGGTCGATGACAGGTAGGAGCAGGGTTTGAAGCACAGGTCGGGGTAAAGCAGGGACACTAATATGACTCTTCTTGCCGAAGATAGGATTGAAGACATATAGGCTTCCAAGACCCGTGTCCTGTAAATAAAGTCCATTTTTAAATTTAGCACAAAAAGGCAATAAAATTAAATATTGAACATTACACAAAAGTGTCCTAAAATAAACAAAAACTATCTTGTCAAGGTTAAAAGCAGTCTTGCAATATTGCCATGACGGAGTGCGAGTGTGAAATTACAAGGATAGAATATGTCACCAATGGCATTTACATTATGCCTCCACTGTCGTTTTTCTTTTTAAATAAATAAAAACCATTGAATTAGGTTGGATACAGTCGCTTCAGTCCCAACCCAGCTCATCCAACACAAGCTGCAGAGTTGTACATTATGCAGCAGGAATCAGTTTACTGATTATGTGACGAGACGACTGACAAGACCATGGCAGAGGATTCGTTTCAGAACAGAGCCTAAGCGTCTGACAAGTCTTATCTTGTAGAATGCACGCTCAGCTCCACAGCTTCCTATTCACAGAGTGCACGCGATCACGAAAGCGAAAAGCAACCATGCATTCATCCGATTTTCAATACCCCTCTTTTTTCGGCTCCCTGGCGCATACAAATATCACCCAATATGAAAACTGTCTTAGGCTGGGCTGTGTAGCTATAACCATCTCTTAGCTCTGTATCATGCTTGAAGAAAAATTTGGTCTATTTGCACTTTGAATATTGAGAGAGTACTTTGATTATGGTTGCACTTAGAGAAAACTGTTGTTCATTTTTATTTATACTGTTTTTATCTCTATGATCAATTGGTGGAAAGGAGTTCATTTAAGTCAAAAGTTGTAGAAGCTTATAAATAATATACAGTAAGGTCTGAAGAGAATCATGAAATCCTACAATTTGTGGCGAACGTTTTACAGTGCTTGAGTACCATCTTTTACAGCATGTGATAATTCATACACAAAATAGAACTGAAATGACATTCAATACATGATGATTAGTTAAAACATTTCAAATGCACCTGCAGACTATATTTCAAGCCATGCATTTCATAACTGAGGATTTCTTAAAATTACTGTGTAAAAATCTTGTCTCGTTCTTGTGAACTTCATCTCATGTCTTGTCACATCCCTAGACCACACAAAAGCAAACTTCAAAATCTTACCTTGTCTTTAATAAGAAGTGTGCACTGTGGAGGATGTGGAAAATGGGCAGTGGTCCTTTGCACTATGAGCTTGAAAATGGAGTTGGGCTGAATGTCTTCTAAATACTGTTTCCACAAAACGGTTCCTGATTTACTGTCGATGCCAAAGAGCTGTGTAGAAAAAAAATGACAGATGAGTTTAATGACAGGACAGCTAATAGGACAAAACATCTGTGTTTTCTGAACATACCTTTCCAGAGGCAGTCACCATCACCATCATCTTCTGCAGGTTAAACTCATCCCGAGAAAGTGTGTCTATGGTGACTTCATTTTTCACACTGCTGCGAGGTTTCCGGGCATCATAGAAGAGTTTCCAGAGGTGGGCCATCCAGGCCTGCAGCAGGATAAACTGGGAAGAGAGGCGCTTGAGAACCATGGGTAACAGCCCATCTGCAGGCAACAAGAGATCAGTGATAAGTGTCAGAGATAACTCAATTTTTCATCACTGAAGAAAAAAGAAAATCAGCTTTAACATTACTTTAATAACATCCTTAAGCCAATGCATCATCTAAGAGTTAGAGACACTGACAAAGACCTTGCAATACACAGGATTAGGAAGAGAAGCAAAATTAGAGGAAGCTCTCTACTTTACCTTGAATGGCTGGATCCGAGTGCAGCGAGAGCAAAAGAAAACACAGAAAGAAATAAATACAAAAAGAAATGGCAAGCCATGGAAAAAAGGACAGATGTGTAAGACAGAAGGTTTTTTTGGCTTAGCAAGCGAAGCAGCAACATCACAACACACATGACATGCATTACAAACACACAAAACAGGCTTACATGACACTTATATTTAGCGAATGTTAATAGGGTTTAATCTGAGCAAATTTTAGACTTTAAAGTCTACATGAAATCAAAATTGATCTATATTACTTTATACTACATGTTTTAGGTTCTAACAATGCATTGGCGCATGCATTTCAAGAGGCAAACATGACTTCATGATCCAATAAATTCCTTATGGATACAATAAAGTCTTGCTCTACTTTTTTTATTGAATATCTTAAGTAAAATCTGAAATACAATGGCTTTTAAATGACACTTCATGCTGACTTTAAGATGTGTACATTCATATTGTGAACCAACTCTTCTTAAACCGATTGCTCCAAAATGACAAAATGGAAGATTAAGACCATAAACAATAGGTTATAAGCAAAAAATGACATGGTGTCCATTTATGTTGCACTTTACCAGCTTTCTTTCCAAACTCTCCCTCCAGCTCTGCCTGTGTTCCAGTGAGAGGCAGATCAACCATCTCCATGGTGACCACATCTGCCAAGGCCTCCTCCCTCATCCAGACTACCCTGCCTAAAGTAGAACACACACACACACACACACACAAAATCAATCCCTTGCCTTTTGTTGTTTATATTAAGTCTTTCCCCGCCATTGACAGAATTTTCCATCATTTATGAGGCAACGCGTCCCTGCCATTGACTGAATGGCACTACTACACATTTTCTAGAGAATCTCTGGATCAAAACACAGGAAAAAAGGAGCAGAACCAAGCAACGGAAGTATTGCTTAGGCACAGAACCATGCAATGGAAGTATTGCTTAGGCACGTTGTAGTATTAAAAAAAAAAAAAAAAAAAAAAAAAAACCACTATTTTCTCTGTTTTGCTCAAAATGTTGCTTTTTTTAAAATGAAACTTACATTCAAGTGCTGCTAAAAAAAAATGCATGAATCTAGAATAATTTATTATTTTTTAGAGGCTTTGTTCTCTCTTTTGATATATTGCACGTTCAAGTATTCATACAGTAAAATATTCTGGGAGCCATGAAAGTTGTGAGAAAATTATCAAATTCTGGCGGTGGCTATTATTATTATTACATTATCAATAACATCATATTTCTCTGTAAAAATATAGTTAATTGAATTTTACATTAGTATACCATAGTATGGAGGTCCAAAAGAACCATCAAGCCAAATCAATGATCAACTTTAATTTAAATAAATTAAATAAAAAAAATAAAAAAAACTAATTTAACTAAATTGGACTAATTTAAAGACGTTTATTTAGTTTAAATAAACTTGGTTAAAATGTAACAATCATTTGAACATCAAATACAACATTTTAAAATGTAACATTGCATTTTTGAAGCATTTAAAAATAGCTTTTCTATATTAATTTGCCAGATGCCTATTTATTTTTAAATAGTTATTTATTTGCAATTTATTCACATTTCTACTTTGTTATTAATAAACTGATAAATAACTGTCACTCCTAGTCCTCCATAATGTAGTTCATACCAGGTTGCTGTAGAAATGTGAGTGTAAGGTCTTCCGTCTGCACCATGACTCTGTAGCCCACAGAGTCATCTTTCTTCAGAAAGGCGTGGACATATAACTAAAGAACAGATAAACCAAATTTACCTACAACACAAATGACTGGCCTATAATTGTTTAAGCTTATACGCTTTAGTATCAGTCCTCACTCTGTTTGGCTTTCCTCCATTAGGGTCCATGTGGAAGATAATGGTGGTGTCGAGGTGCCTCCGCCCCGTGTCAGCACTGAACAGGTTGATGCTGCAAGCCTGGAATAAGAACAACCCATTAAGATACAAGTATATACTTAGAAAGACGTTTTTTGAGCTTTTGAAATGTTTCTCACCGTATCATTCTTTGGGGACATCACAGCAGCAACTGTCTTCTCTCCAGATGTAGCAAAAGCAGCCAAAAATGACTGAAATACAAAGAACATTGGGCTTTAGACTTTGAATGAAGGGTAAACAAAAATGCTTATTTCTATAAGGAATTTAGTGGTTCTGGTCCCATTTTAATCTACATTGATGCTGTCAGTTTTTGGGATTGACAACGACATTTATTTATGAGTGAGTCACAAAATGTCCCGTTCACACGGAATCTGGAATACTGTCTGTGTGGATGTGCAATGGGACCGACTGAGCAGGTATCTCACTCCCGTTGAAAGCGTCAATGTCACATTTGCACAGGCCGTACCACCAATTGAATTCATGATTGGTTGACTGCCAAATTAAAATATTAAATAGACCGTAATTAACCGATTAATGCTCATTTCTAACAAGTGTCTGTTTTTGTTTATGTTCCTGTTAAAATTTACTTTTTGTTTTTGTTCGTTGAACTGGTTCAGAGCACTGGTGTGAACGTGGCCTTAGATGTATGAGACGTATCAGTTCTTACTGGATTGAAGTCCCGGAGTGGAGCGATGAGGCCATCTTTGAGCTGCAGCAGGATGTGATGATCGGTACTGAGTTGCAGGAAGAACTCATTGAGAGGAGGTTGTGCCGGATTGGGCTGAGTGGACGTCAGAACAGGCTGGAATCCAGACGCCACCTCCAAGTCTAGCGTCTATAAAATAAATAAAAGAGACATCAAGATTTTACAGATAGTTACAGAGGATTGATGAAGCACTGTACATTAAATACAAATGTAAAGACATTTGCACCTGGAGGTGGATCTGTCTCATTTCTGTCTGTTCTGCAGACTGCAGAGGTAGCGTGTACAGGGACTGTGTGATCTGATCCACACATAGTAGGATCCCTGAGCTGATGACTGCACAGCTGTTCTCCAGGCTTGACATCCATGCAGCTTCAACTGATTTCTAAAAGCAAATGTGTGATTGTATCATTATCTATGTAATTTGACTCTCTCAATAAGAACACTCAATTTATTTCCTCTATTTGTGTATTATTCTTAGATCATACACTAACATTCAAAAGTTGCATGGCGGTAAGATTTTTTTGTTTTTGAAAAAATTCTTACACTCACCAAGCCTGCATTTTATTTTATCAATATACAGTAAAAACAGCAATATTGTGAAATATTATACAATTTAATACATTAAATTACATTTTATTTTGATCTGAATACATTTTAAAATACAATTTATTCCTGTGATGAAAAACTGAATTTTCAGCATCATTACTCCAGTCTTTAGTGTCACATGATCTACAGTAATCATTCTAATGTGCTAATTTGGTGCTCAAGAAATATACGAAAAAACAGTTAATGTTTTTGTGGAAACTATGATACAACATTTTCAGGATTTTTTGATGAATAGAAAGTTCAAGTAAACCATTTATTTGAAATGAAATCTTTTGTAACATTATAAATGTCTTGACAGTCACAGTTAATTTAATATATCCTTGCTAAATAAAAATATTAAAATCTTAAATGACCCCATGAATGGTGCTGTGAACTCTATACCTTGCTCATGATTTCTCCATCTTCAATTTTGTATTCAACAATAACAATATGGGAGTTCGGCACAAATCCCAAAACAAACACCAGTCCATTCCCACCAGAATAAATAGTTTGATACTGAACAGTGTCACTGAATGATGCAAAAAGAAGGGAAGAAAAAGTCAAGGACTACAATCTCAAACAGAGTATTTTTACAGCAATGAGAATCTATTACTTCAGTAATAATTGCAATAAAGATAAGCTGTTAAAAGATTTCTCATCACCTGTCAGGTAGGTTTTCCACCCATATCTGACTGCCACTTGAAAGGTCATGGAGAGAGATTGCTGATTTTTTCAGCACAGCAACATACTTCACAAAATCCTGAACTCCGACAAAGGCAGCAGCCTGAAAGCTGTGGTCAAAAGAGGACACTCAGTTTGATGCGTCTGTTAAACTTAATTCTGTCTCAATAAAACAATACACAAAATACAACCTTCCAGTGTCGAGCACTGTCTCCCACTTCAAGCCACCGATTGTGGTCTCCCAGGAACGAAGCAGACGGCCATTCCCGACAACAACAACAGCGTCTAAGCGACAAAAACCATTTAAGAGCCAAAAACAAAGCCAGATTTCACAATACGCACACTTTTCGCCACATGCTTACCCTGTCCATACATAAGCAGCACATCAATATGGCCCTCTGGTCCAGTTTTATCCACATGACGCCAGACTGCAAGAATGAAAAACGTTTCACAGACACTATTAAATCATACAAAACCAAATCAATTTCCAAGCTTTTTTAATTATTAAGTTCATTTAACTAGGCAGGCACTTTTTTATGTCCCCCTCAATCTAACAAACCAACAAAGGCTGATAAACAAAACAAACCCCAAAAAGCTGGAGGGGGGGGATAGTACATTTTTCAACGCAACTTCTATGCACAAAGCTTATATAAGACTTAATGTGCAAAATGAGCAAAGAGACTTACACAGCTCTCCAGTCCTTGAATTGAGTGAAGCAAACACGTTCTTGTCAGTTGCCACCAGGAGCTTTTTAGACGCTTGGGAATGAGTGTCAAACAAGGCGAAACGCACCTTGCCGATGAACTGTTGCCTCCTGAAAGAAATCGCATGAGTTGAGAGTGATGTTAACATAGCATGTCTGATCAGCCCGGTGTAGCTGACAACAGTCTGAAAGTACAGCCTATTTTTACAGTCGCAGAAATCCCACAATGGATTACATGTTAAACCAACACACAGGTACAAATCCCGTTGACATACCAATCAAACTTTCCAACTTGGTCTTCAAATACCGCCGATGCAGTAAATAAAAAAGAAACAGATATTGCTAATCTGACTACAAGCCAAGCCATTGCTGCAGAGGAACAACTCCCACAATGCTCTGCGGTTAAGGACCCAACCAGCCAACCTTTAACAAAACAATAAAGGGACCTGAGTATTCTTTACTGATATTAGATTTGAGCTCTATAAATACAAAAATATATATTTTTTTAAATGTAATTAAATTTCTCGGCGTGAACCACTGCGCAGCTAATTAACATCAGGCATTCGCGTGCTGCCCATGACTGGATTTAAAATGCTTCTTGGGTCCTGCACAATATAGAAAGTTTCATAGATATTATTAGCAGAATAATAAAGAAGTTGTTATAAAATATGAGCGATATCATCAAATACCAAAAAGAATTTAAAGCAGATCAAGACCTGTGGAAGGTTCTTTAACTTTTATTTTAATATAGATTATTATATTAAATTATTAATTATTTTGCTAAATATACTCAAATAACTGCGGGAGGGGGGGGGGGGGGGGGGGGTATGGGTTTATTTTTCTGTTGTCTCTAGACCATCTTAATGGTTTTCTATGTGAATCAAAATCAATCGTAGGAGGTTGCAATTTAATAGGAAGCTCTGTCCACCTGTTCTGTGTCAATTTAAATATGACTTTATCTTGTTTGACAATATTTGTAAGATTTTAATTTTCTTTTTAAATAGTACAGTGTTAAAAGTGCGTTTTAGGCCATTAGGTGGCAGCACAATATAAAGACAATTTCAAACTTAGTTTGTTTACCTACTCAGGTGTTAAATGTTTGCTGCATCCCAAACTGTCTGCTATGCAAAGATAGTTATAACTCAATCGATTTACCTCTAACAACTGTTATGCTGAAATTCCCGTTTTCATGTTCATGCATGTTCAATGAACACGTTTGTAATGCAATGCACGTGAACAAAAATACAAATAAAAAATAAATAAATCAAGCAGGGCTACAGTTAGGCTACTTAAAATGATATGTACAAAAAAAAGAAACTTTGCTCATCATGATGGAAATCTAAAATAAATATATCAAGCGTAGGTTCACGCCTGCTCATGCAACACGTTACTGTAAAAGCTCCTAGTAAACACTGCTGATCTACGTACCAGACGCGTCCTGCACAGCTATTTGCTGGCTTACAGATGAAACAGCCTGAACACTCACTTTAATCAGTATGGAAAAGTGTTGTCAGACGCTGACATGGATGTGCACGCGGTGATATTATTATTCTTCCTGTTTATTCTTCCATCGCGCTGTCTTCGAGCTCTGCAGCCTCTCATGTAAGTAGTACCATGGATTTAGTCATGTTTCTTATTTTAATTTCGTGATTTTGTTGCCTGCATGATGATTGTATGCACTAATGTTTCTTTTCTTCATTTTTCATTTTTTAGGAATATGAAATATTCATAAAAAACGATGAAATTTCAATTGTAATAATATTTTTTTCTGACAGAATTGTGAATTATTATTAAGTATATAGTATAAAGTTTTCTCATTTTTAAATAGCCTAGTGCTGTATGATATTGTACAATAATAGTGTAATAAACTATATAATATAGTATATGAACATTCAAATAAGTAGTTTTATCTTTGTATATATTAAACATCAGTATGCAGTAAATGCCACAATAAAATGTCATTTATTATTAAACTGATTACTCATCAGATTTCCAGCTATTGTTTCTTAAGAGAGTTGTGATGTAAGAGCTGCACTTAAAATGGAAAGTGATTCTTTCTGTCTCCTTTGTTCAGGCCAAATGTCTGCTCAGAGCTAGAGAGAATCATCACAGCTGAGAAACAGCCATGTGTACAGGCTTTTACACGAATGGTTAAGGTTTGGAGGCAAGGATGCACAGGTCATGCTTGGTGTATGGACTATGAGATGAGGTACTTATTTATTTGACTGTCAGATTGAAGAGCCGGTTAAACTTCTGTCAGATTGAATACAGCTACAGAAATTACGATGTTGTAAAAGTTGGTGCCAGGTTTACGTGCAAGATTACCTTCTCTCCTGATTCACTTTCAATAGTCCTTTTTTACCCTGACAGCCATTTCTCATTGGCACACCTTTCAGTGCCAGCAAACTTCTAGCCACTTTTGAGAATAGGCAGAAGGCTAGAGAAAGACAGTAGTTAGAAACTGATCCTTTTGTTGAGAGACGATGGTTATTAGGGGTCTCAGATGCTTCGGGAATCAAAAGGAGGCTCAAGACTCTCAGAGCCTTGGCAATTATGGAAGGTGATTGAATAGCCCTCATGAAACAGGCACTGGCCTTGCTAAATGCTGCCATTCCATTGAACAAATGCTGAACTAATTGGGGTTTAGAGTAATGTAGTTTTTCAGAAGTCTATTATTACAAGACTCTCTCTTCATTCTGATTGGCCAGTTGTCATTGTCCGTGAGACTCCATGCTATTTGCCTCAATTTTTACTAACCTAATTTTACAGTAATCAATTCTTCTAATCACTTTGTAGGACTGCCTACTATGTAGGCTACAGACAAGTCTACAGACAAAATTTCAAGACTACTTACAAATGCTGTCCTGGATGGTCCCAGCTCAATGCAGAGGCAGGCTGCATCTATCGTAAGTGTTTGCACAGTCAGTTCTATCATATTTATGATTAGACCTCTAAATGACATGAAAAGAAAGACCTGCAGGGATGAAGTTAATGATTCATAGATATTAATCACTGAAGGATTGTGTAGTGAATGGCTTACATGATTAATTAGATTCCTGTTCTTCTCTGGAATTTCCTTGAGAAGGATTCCGGCTTTGTTGCCATTGTCAATCACATAAATCATCTTTTCATCAGATGCTCATTTCCGGCAACATTTCAATAGACTCTTTATTTTTGGTTCAGGATGGTTCAGAATTGTTGTTAGGGCTCAATGTAACTATATTCTCTAAGAATCAAATAGTAAATCATTGTGCAATGGATTCAGTCGGTGTGGTGTTGAAATCCATGAGAAAAGATACTAGACAGGTAAATCTTTGTAGGTCTCAACTGTCACTTCTGCTTCATTTTGTTTTGTTTTGTTTGTTTTAATGCTTAAAGGCCATTAAAAGACAGAGCTTAACTTGAGCTTAACACTTCTTGCAGTGAGCTAGGATACAATGCACTTTTGTAATCATCAGAGGCAGTGGAAATAGACAGCTGTACCGCCTTGTGACAAAAATTTCACACAGTTCGCTGCTTCAGTATTTGTAGATTATTTTTTCACACATTTCTATGGTATATTGGAAAACAATGATAATCATTTCAGAAGTTGTAAAGGCTTATATTGGCCAAAACGTTCAACATACGTTAAGAGTTAATATGTGCAGTGTTGACCCTTCTTCTTCATAACCTCTGCAATTCAGCTTCTGGGCCAAATCCTGACTGATGGCGATCCATTCTTGTCTTATTAGTTGATCACAATTTGTGGATTTCTGCTTGTCCACTCCCCTTTTGAGGATTGACCAGGTTCCCAATGGGATTAAGATCCGGGGAGTTGCCTGGCCATGGATCCATCATTTCAATGTAATGATCTCTGAGCCACTTTATTATCACACTTGCCTTGTGACATGATGCTCCATCATGCTGAAAAATGCACGGAATGGATCATCACCAAATTGCTCTTGGATTGTTGGGAGAAGTTGCTCTTGCAGGACATTTTGATATTAATCAATTTATGGCAGTGTTTTTGGGCAGAATTGTGAGAGAGCCCACTGTCTTGGATGACACACATGGATGGCTCACGGTTGGCACAACACAGAGCTCATGGTAGTGTTCACATTTCTTATCCAGATGTCGGGGGGGGGGACAATAACTTTGCACCAGTCTTTTGCTGTCCAATCCCTGCACTTCCTACAGAATTTCAGTCTGTCCTTGATGTTTTTCTTGGAGAGAAGTGGCTTCTTTGCTGCTCTTGTTGACACCAGGCCATTGTCCCAAAGTTTTGGCCTCACTGTGAGTGCAGATGAACTCTCACCCACCTGCTGCTAATATTGAGCAGCTCTGCACCGCTGGTGACACGATTCTGTCGCTGACTCCTCAGGAGGAGATGGTCCTAGTGCTTGCTGGACACTCTGGAACGTCCTGAAGCCTTCTTCACTCCAGTTGAACCTGTCTCCTTGAAGTTCTTGATGATCCGGTTAATGGTTCTTTCAGGTGCAATGTTCTTTGAAATTTCCTTGCATGTGAGGCCAATTTGATGCAAAGTGGTGATGGTTGCATGTCTTTCTTTGGAGGTAACCCAAGAACACGGTGATTGGAAGCACTTCTTCCCTCCTTCTATAGAAATCAGCATTCTCGTATAATCCAATCAGAATAATAGAGTGTATTTTACTTGACTTGTGTTTGTTCACTTTCCCACGTTCTGATTATATGATTAGTAAAATTATGTTAGTGGGTCTTTTTGTGCCAGGACCAAAGAACAGTCAAATTTGGGTTTTATGAGGTAAATTGTTTTGGGCAAATTGGGCTTTTTGCAATAATTTAAAATGCATCTGATCACTGCAAAATAATCTATAAATTATCTGAATCAACACCACAAATGAAGCAGCAAACTTTACAAAACACAAAACTTACCACATATCTATCTATCTATCTATCTATCTATCTATCTATCTATCTATCTATCTATCTATCTATCTATCTATCTATCTATCTATCTATCTATCTATCTATCTATCTATCTATCTATCTATCTATCTATCTATCTATCTATCTATCTATCTATCTATTCAATCATATTAATCAAACTAAAACCACATGAAATAATGTAAGTATGTTTCTCTGTTTATTCGTCTGGTTCTCGCGTTTAATTGCTTACGCAGCTGACTTAGCAAACAGAATATCATAAATGATTTGTCACTATTATTCCTAGGTGAAATAAAGAAAACAAACATGAATAATTTGATCTTACTGTTGAACCAACTTTTTATATTTTCTGTGAGTGTTTGTTGTTAAATTTCCGTATAGAATGATCAGTTTGACTGTCTGCTTCTAAATCTCTTTCCTGTTCCAGCTCTCTGCAGTTACGGTGTGTGCTTAAATGGAGGTGTGTGTACAGGCCACGTGCATCAACAGTGTGACTGCTTCCCTGGATTCAATGGATCCAACTGTCAGTATGGTGAGTGCACAAGTTATCTGAGCTTTGAACTAAGCCATTCTTAAAGCTCTCAAAAATGTTGTTGGCTCGTGTAATGCATTTAAACAGACTCTGTTCCATCACTCATGATAACACTTAAATGAAAGGCTGTTTTTCTTCCTTCCTTTGTTACTGCTGAGTGTCTCTTGTGTGACCAGATGTGTCAAATGAATGTATTTAATATCTAATTGTACAGAGCAGATATATTTTTAAGATGCTACATTTAGTTTAAACAATGTGATAATAGAGTAGAAATATTTGTATCTATATAAAGTCTCAACTGCCAGAATGTATATTTTCTGGTTCACTTACCCTTCATAAGTAGGAACATGCACTATATCAGCACCATATCAACTGAGATATTGGTTATCAACATTGTTCACCATTTTTTCTTTTAGATTACCTTTGTTTTATCAAACACTCTCTTGAAGTAAATATTTTAAAACAAAGATAACTTAATAAAACTGTTGAATGTAATCTTTAGCGAATCTCAAAATGAATATCCATTTTCATACTGTGTCTTAAAATGTTGTGATGCTTAAATTCACTTTCATGTTTTAGTTTTTAACTTATTTAGACAAAAATATAGGATTTTAATTTATGTTATGTCGTGACTGCTTAATGTTTGTGGACAGAAATACTGTTATTAATACTGAAACATTTTCATCACACAGTGCTAGCCAGATAGTTAAATGAGTTCTGACAGTTTCAAAAATGTATTGAATTTTGCAGCTTAATATCTGAAGTTATTTTACTACAGCTAACAAAGCTTTTTTTAATTCACTGGAGTCACAAATTTACATGTCACAGTCCTTGTAAAAAAAACCCCACCCTTTTAGTACTTTATAGTGCAGCAGAACCTTATTGTATTTTGTCCAGTACCCAGCTGTTTCACTGCACTGTTCTGTGAAATTCAACATGCTATGAAGCACCTCCAACCCTTGTATCAGAATATATGTTGTCCTCCCAAAGGGTTTCTCACTTTCATTATTGTATCCTCTGGACTTCTAAGTCAGTTCATACTCTGCTCATTTTGTTCCTTGGACTTCCACTGCTTTCCTACAGAACAGCCACCAGGTGCATCAGTTGAACACACTAAGGTCACAGCAGGGCTGATGGGGCAGTGAAATCCCTCTCCTTCCACTGTAGGATCAGTGTTCCCTTATGACACTTCTGTGAAAGTGAGTGTGAGAATAAAGTTTTGGAAGAAAGTCAGGCTTCTCTGTGAAGTGACTGTGATTTAGAGCAGATCTCTGGAGGGTTCGGGGGTCCTTCTGCACAGCTGCATTGTCTGTGTGGGTGGGAATATCATGCAGTTTACCAAAGACCTTCTTGATGCTGCAGAATGTGTTAGAAAATAAGGAAACAAGGAGCCTGATGTGGGATTGTATTTCAGATGAACTACAGCAGTGTTGGATGTTCAGAGGTGTAAAAATGTAATTCAGTATCATGAGAATTTTTTTTAAAGGCCTGATTAAATGGTCTTGGTCACAAAGATTTTTAGAGAATTGATTTGTTTGGATGGTTAAAAAAAGTCACTGATTTAAGTGTTGCATTTTTAGATCTGTTATATACTTTATTTTGTTATCATTATTTTGTTGCTTCTGTTCATTTAGTTGTGTTTTCAACTAATTTCTTTTTATAAATTACGGCTTCTTCTAATATTTTTAGTGCATTTGTACACACGTTTAAAACAAGTTTAAAACAACCTGAAAAACAAGACGTTTGCTCATCTTAGCATGTTTGTGCCAGTTTAGCTGGTATCCCATTTGTTAGCCATGCATTTTAAAAGATATAGTCCCCTCATGTAGCCTCAATGTAGTTATTTTGTTTGGTAGTTTGTATAGCTAACTAGTTTTTGTGAAAAGAACAGCTTGTCTTTAACAACCTCCATGAGTATATTGTAGCTTAGCATGCTAGCATGATAATAACAAAGTAGCTTTCAGTACTGCAGTGTCGAGCATATTGGCAGGTTGTAACACATTGATAAGTTAGTTTCCTAGTTTTGTTTGGTTTTTTGATAAAGGCTTTGATAAATAACAGGTGTTTGAGATGTACTATAATACCTAAAGTGACACCAAGCAAGAGGCAGTTTTGAATCAAACAAACAAAAAACCCTTGATTATTGATTGCTATCTCTCTTTGACCTTGTAATCAACACAATGTGAGAAATTCAGTTTTTGGCCAAATAACATCTCCTGATGTTCTTCTAATGGCACTATCAAATGTGGACGCTGGTAAAAGTTTGTGTTGTAAAGTAAAGTATATGTTGGCAGAGCCCACAGGACATAAGCCAACTATGTGCAGACACATCCTGCTGGACGAATTTTATAATACTGTGTGACAAATTAGTATCTTACAGACATTAATGTTAACCACTGCTGACAGAAAAAAGTTATATGCATTACAAAAGAAGGACATGAGAAGTTGGAGATTGTTTTTTGTGCTTCTAGTTCATTTAACAAATCCATCCAAGTTATTAATTTTAGAAAAGCTTAATCTACTTAATTTAACTAAAATTTAATAAGGTTTCATCAAAACTGTTGTTTTTTCCAGTTTGTGGAAAATTGAAAAATGTGAAAAAGATTGGTTACACTTTATTTCAACTGTCCACTTTAGACATTCTTGTAATCTCTAGTATTAGAAATTACTAGTAACTTTACATGGAATTACTAGTAACTTTTTCTACTTACCCAATCCCTAACCCAAAGTTTAAATTTAGTTGCAAAGTTACTTAATAGTTAGTAGAATGTCTAAAGTGGACCATCGAAATAAAGTGTGTAACCAAAAGATTTGATGTAGTTTTTGGATAGCTCCCCTAGGAAACATTGGAATTGCAAAAATGTTGGATTGTATGTTGAGATATGTATGGTCAAAATCCCAGAAATGTAAATCCATTTTTATTGTTTAAACACTGTCCACAGTTTCCATCTGGTCAGTATTCCGTTGTTTCCAAAGGGATGCTATGTGCTATTTGCAAAGGTAACCTAAGATTATTTTCCTGGAAATGTGAGAGGAAAGCCTTTTTCTAAAGCAATCACTCAGAGTTATGAAGTTATCACAGGGTCAGTGAGAGTGGGATGTGAGGCGATTGAGATGTTCTGACCGCTCAGTTTAGTAGACTTGAATGGTGACAATTGAGAGTATGTTTATTGCTTTTTTAAATCACATTTTCTAAGTAATTGTAAGATATTTATTTTCATGTTTGTTGGTGCATGATAATTACTATGGATAATTCTTGAATTTTTTTTCAAGTCAGTTGGACATTTGGAATTCAGTCTTTTTGGTCAAATGATGTTGGATACACAAACCTCAGCAGGTGGTCTGTGTTCCTCTCCAGATTTGCTGCCTTGTGAAGATTGCATGTGATGATGCCCATGGGGCTGCAGGACCAGTGGTCATGGACGTGATGATACTGACCTCTTTTGTCTCGTGGGTCTGATGGGATGACTTTCATTCCTGAAGTCAAATGGAGTGTTCGATCAATGTCCCTTTATGACACTCACATCATTGAGCAGACCTCGTATTAATCCTACCAGAGATGTGACCTCAGAGCTCTCTGAGCCCTGATAGTAATCACTGACTGTAAGAACAAATGTTTGGAAGACATGCTGTGGGATTCTCTCACAATCCTCAGACGTCGGTCACACTACATGTATCAAGCTGGAGGAAGTGTTTTGGCTGAAGGTCAGTGAAAATCATCAACAACAGGGCAGAAGTAAATCCCCAAATCCCAGTTCGCATGTTTGCCAAGTGCTTAATGCAGATTTATGCTGCTTTGTGTCCTGTACTGTCCATTTGTCTTGAAGAACATCTTGGGAATTGTTGTCTTCAATTGATGGCACAACAAAAGCCCTTTCTTTTACAGTAATAGCATTATCCGTTTTGTCCTGATCTGATAATTTATCATTCTAGGAGTGGTGGAAGAATAGTTTGGTGTGCAGTAATTCATCACAATAGAGAGAAAACCTGTTCTATCATGTAATGGGATTTGTCAAGGGTGTTTTCACTTGACACAGTTTGAGTTTTAAAAATCACTTTAAGCCCCATTGTAGCACGAACTAATCAGAAACGTAATCAGTTCACTAATCGTGTATACGCAAAAATTTGCGTGTGTAAACGTTTTTTTTTTCAAACAAATTATGATTCACTGATGCCTCTCATACTAAAATTGATTGTGAATTTACGAAAAATGTAGGGACAACTGACGAAAACATGTGCGCAAAAATCGCATACTTTGGGTGATCTTATAATTGTGTTTAGATTAAATTTTATACGTGAAATTTCATCTTAAATATATTTCATCATATATATATATATATATATATATATGTGTGTGTGTGTGTGTGTGTATACATATATATATATATCCCCCTTGGATGAAATCGCGGATGAAACTAGAATCATCACTGCCTTTGTCCATTCTTCTTTGGATCTTGTGTGACCAGTTCAAGTTGATGTTTGCTGTGAATTCAACACTGTTTTCATCTTAAAACAAACTTTTTATGGTTTTTAACCATTCATTTATGCGACAACAGTGTTTTGGGGGCCTGAAAATGCCTTTGCAAACCAAAATGTTATATTTTATTAATTTAGCTTGGGATGGCACAGAGCCATTTATTAACATAATCATGTCTGATATTTTCAAAATGTTGTTTAAAAAGGACTTTGTTTGCTGTGGAACTGTAAATACCAGCAAGGTCCTTATACTGACGGGAGCTTAATTTTCTGAGACAATTTAATGAATCTCAAATGTATATTTAAGCCAATTGCTTTTGGTGTTTTGTAGTAGGAGTCTTTAAGTAATTCACTGGAATAGGCAACAGGGGTAGTATCAATGGAAAATAGGCTAGTGTTTTCTTTCAGCAAACAGGGCTGAAAGTTTACAAGAAGAAGGATCTGTCTCACTGAGGTCAAAGAGCATGTGGGCACAAAGAAGACTGGAGCATTGATGATTGTCTGTGGGCAGAATAGCAGAAAAGCTGTCCAACAGCTTTCACGCATATAAAGATTTTACTCAGATAATTTAATTTTATATCTTGGTTGCCTTAAAGGGAGAGTTCACAAAAAAATGAAAAATCATTTTCTTCTGTGGACCACAGAATTGTATGTGGGTCAAATTGAAAACTTTTCACAATATACATTGTGCCACAGCAGCTTTACATAAAATCAGGATGTTGCTGTTTATAATATCTTAATACCGTAATGCCTTATTAGTTGCATTTAGCAGATTAGAGCTATAATATAGTTTAAATTTTGTACAAGCTATTAAGCAGTTGAGATTTGATTCATATCCAACTTCATATATAGAGTTGTGTGATTAAAAAAGTTTACATTTTGTGATGTGTACTGTATGTATGTAAAGGTGGATATAATTTATTTAAAAAAATGTGTATATTACAAGCTAGTAATATATATTTTACATTTTGTGATGATATAGACAATCAGGCAGTTGAGATTTGGTAGTGTATACCGCTCATGTAGCATTGACATTTTCCTGTTCCCAAAGAAAGAAAATAAATGGTATTCTTGCTGCTATCTACTTACCCCCTGTATCTTTGTGTTTATTGTTATTAAGTGCAGTAGCAATGGTTTTTTTTTTGTCTGTAGTATCTACGGAAAATACAATGCCGAAATGAGTTTGATAAAGGAGGAAATACTTCAGCAATTTGCCATATCGTTGACCCCCTGATACAAGACAAAAGCTGGTCATGCTCTCACATTCCTAGATAAATATTAGACGATATCCTTGACGTTTTCCATGACTATTCCACAGATATTTACTAATGACATAAAAGTGTTCTGAAAGCATTAGTAGGGACAGATGAGTTCAGAGTACAGCATGCTTTTCAAAAACTTTCCAGATTTTGAAACATCAAATACACTGTTTTGTGTTCATGAATTTAACCACTCTTACCACAAACTTGTTAAGTGGCTATAATTTAATTCACAGACCCTCTGAGTATTAGCAGCACAAGCAGAAGCAGGTGAGGCATTTTAGCGTGAAAGCTATAGGGACTCATATATCTGGAAGCTTTACATTAAAACCATGCAGGGCAGAGTGACAGCTTTGAGTAATGCTGGACAGCAGTATGGGAGATTTGTTTTTTTCCATTCTTCCTGTGATAGATGCCTTGGAGGGACACTTACAGTGCTTGTAAATAGTGCTTGTGAAACAGAAATTTATGCTTGAGTGATTCATAATTATCGCTCTGGAAATGGATACATGAGAATGTGATTAAATATGAACGTATTTTATGTTATTTCTTAGAGCTTCAAACCAAGAACCGAGAATCGGTTTCATTAAAAAATACCGGAACGAATCAATCTATTAATGGTTTTTGTAATGCATTCCTCCACCGATGCGGAGGGAATATCAGACCACTACCTTCAATGGTGCTGCAACACCACTACTGAATCTACAGCACAGAATAGACAAGGCAACACATGTGTACAATTACAAAATTAATTGAATCAGAAACATTGAACAAAGACTCTTACACAGTTATTTTCATTGAATGTAAAACCTAGGTTCCACCTACATCTTACATGTGACTGATTGTTCATATTAAAGTTAAAGATGCACGTTTTTTGTCATTATTTTGTCCATAAAGGAACTGGAATCATTAGGAGAAATCAGAGCTGGGAATGAAATTCCCATCCTGAATTATTTCACATGCTCTTTCATTTTCTCAGTATTTGTATTAGTATTTACTATATGTAATTTATACAGTGGGGAGAACAAGTATTTGATAAACTGCCAATTTTGCAGGTTTGCCCACTTACAAAGCGTGTAGAAGTCTGTAGCATTTATCATAGGTACTCTTTAACTGTGAGTGACGGAATCTAAAACAAAAATCCAGAAAATCTCATTGTATGATTTTTAAGTAATTCATTTGCATTTTATTGCATGACATCAGTATTTGATCACCTACCAACCAGTAAGAATTCCGATTGTTAAAAAGCTGTTAGTTTTTCTTCAAGAAGCCCCCCTGTTCTCTACTCATTACCTGTATTAACTGCACCTGTTTGAACTCGTTACCTGTATAAAAGGCACCTGCCCACACACTCAATCAAACAGACTCCAACCAAGACCAGAGAGCTGTGTAAGGATAATTTTCGGGGATAAAATTGTAGACCTGCACAAGGCTGGGATGGGCTACAGGACAATAGGAAAGCAGCTCTGTGAGAAGGCAACAACTTTTGATGCAATTATTAGAAAATGGAAGAAGTTCAAGATGACGGTCAATCTCCCTCGGTCTGGGGCACTATGCGAGATCTCACTTCGTGGGGCATCAATGATCATGAGGAATGTGAGGGATCAGCCCAGAACTACACGGCAGGACCTGGTCAATGACCTGAAGAGAGCTGGCACCACAGTCTCAAAGAAAACCATTAGTAATGCACAACGCCGTCATGGATTAAAATCCTGCAGCACACACAAGGTCCCCCTGCTCAAGCCAGCGCTGAAGTTTGCCAACGACCATCTGGATGATCCAGAGGAGGAATGGGAGAAGGTCGTGTGGTCTCATGAGACAAAAATAGAGCTTTTTGGTCTAAAATCCACTTGCTGTGTTTGGAGGAAGAAGAAGGATGAGTACAACCCCAAGAACACCATCCCAACCGTGAAGCATGGAGGTGGAAACATCATTCTTTGGGGATGCTTTTCTGCAAATGGGACAGGACGGCTGCACCGCATTGAGGGGAGGATGGATGGGGTCATGTATCGCGAGAGCTTGGCCAACATCTCCGTCCCTCAGTAAGAGCATTGAAGATGGGTCATGGCTGGGTCTTCCAGTGTGACAACGACCCGAAACACACAGCCAGGGCAACTAAGGAGTGGCTCCGTAAGAAGGTCCTGGAGTGGCCTAGCCAGTCTCCAGACCTGAACCCAATAGAAAATCTTTGGAGAGAGCTGAAAGTCCGTATTGCCCAGCAACAGCCTCAAAACTTGAAGGATCTGGAGAAGGTCTGTATGGAGGAGTGGGCCAAAATCCCTGCTGCAGTGTGTGCAAACCTGGTCAAGAACTACAGGAAACGTATGATCTCTGTAATTGCAAACCAAGGTTTCTGTACCAAATATTAAGTTCTGCTTTTCTGATGTATCAAATATGTCATGCAATAAAATGCAAATTAATTACTTAAAAGTCATACAATGTGGTTATCTGGATTTTTGTTTTAGATTCCATCACTTACAGTTGAAGAGTACCTATGATAAAAATTACAGACTTTTACACGCAAGTGGGCAAACCTGCAAAATTGGCAGTGTATCAAATACTTGTTCTCCCCACTGTATATGTGAGTATTAAGTGTGATTAAGAGTTTAATTCCATTTATTTGAAAAGCTCATTAAATGTTAACTTTATAGAGTAGACAATAATCTTTATTCCTGGACTATATGACGCCTGCTATCAAGATGTCAAGACGTGCATGTTCAGTCTCATGCAGTTGTATCTGGAAAACATCCAACTTCTTCTAGAACCGGCTGAAATATATGTATATGAGTTTTGTCCTGCCATGAACTGAAATTTGATTGGAGACATGTGCAGAGGAAAAGCATTCATGAGAAAGAATAGTAGCTGTAGCTTTGTGTAAAATCTTAACTCTCATTAATTACCCAATATGAGAGAGAACATGATGTTATCACTCTCTGATGTGAAATTAGTCCTTCTCTTTCCCTCTCACTCCTTACTTTGCTTATGTCTCTGGTCTGTCATGATGGGGTATTACTTGGGAAGTCACTTACCTGTGAGGGAATTGCAGCAAGGTATTAAAGGCTCATATTGCCTAGATAATGGCTTATTAGGAGATCAGTATTTTGTGTTGGCACTGGGTTTCTTGAAGATAGAAAAGGAAGCTTGTCCAGAATTTTTTTGTTTTTTGGCAGGAAAGATTTATTCCAGATGACAAAATCTCACAAATACATTTATCAGCAGTAAATTGCAGTTTTTACCAAGATACTTTACCCTGATGAATTAGAGGTTTCCCTTGAGGGGATTCAAAAATATAAACCTTAAAATTAAACAAGGCTAAAGTTTAGAAGCAATCAAGAGTTTATGAGGATCATTATTCTCCTGACAGAACCTGTCTATCATTTTTAAAAACCACATACATGTAAAGCATGTTCAGGTTTGTTCTGTAGGTTATATTGTTGTGTAATTCTGGATCAGATTACTCATAGATTTTCATTTCATTTTCACCGTAATTCATCAGCCTATTTTGTGAAGCTAGCCAAAACCATCGTTTGGTGTTTCATTACATGGTTGAGATCTCATTAAGTCTAGTATGCACTGGCCATTTTCCACTGCAAAGAAACAGGCATCCATCCATCCATGCTTTTGACGATCTGTTCATAAAAATTTGTTGTAAAAATAAACTTTTTTCCATCTTAGAATAAGAAAAAAGAGACACTGTTGTTCTTGAAATAATGCAAGGTAATTGTAGAATAGTTTTCTAGAACTTGAAAAGACATTGATAGTTCTCTTGGATCGAGTAAAAAAGTAGAGCGAAACTAAAAAAAAAGCTCTCAGTGAGGTGTGTTTCATGAATGAAGTTAGTTCAGTGAATCAGTCAAACTGGTTCACAAATTAATCTGAATAACACATTATCGAATGTGTCAGAATTTGAATGACAGTCACGGAAATTCATTGGTCCAAAGGTAGTTTTTTATTCAGTAATAAAAAAAAAAACCTGTACCAGAAAGTCCTCCGACTACATTCAGAGAGGAGCTCTAGAATGTTTAGAACTGAAAGGAAAAAGTGATGGTCTCTGAAGTCTCGTGTCCTGGTTCTGCACCCACTGGCAGTATTGCAGTTTCATTCATAGAACAAACAGGAGTGTACATCTAAAGCTCTGTCCAGGCCATCCCCCAACAACACAAACTAACTTACACAGACAATCAATTGGATATTTAAATGATTAACCAAAGGTGAAATGTCCTTATATAGTGTCCAGTTTCCCTCTGAACAGTCTCTGGACAATAACATTGCCTCATGAGAGAGATTTTCCTTTATTGTTCTCAGTACACCTGTGTTGGCATGCATCCACTGTAGGGACCTTTAGTTTCTCATCTTACTGTCCTCAGTGGGACATCCTCTGGCTGTCTGGATGGCTACTCACTAGACTCCTTAGTTTTTCTGGGAACATGATACCACATGAAGCTCTTTCCTGTCATGAGTTTTGCCTTTATTTATTGTATCTTTATGACTAAATTTATTTATTTACGTTCATGTATTACTAATATTAATACAATTCCAGAAATGTGCAGATGTTGCCCTCTAGTGGGGGTTACATGGACCATTTTACTGATTAGACACTGAATATGTACATTTTCACTCTATATTTGGTGAATAATAAACAGATTTCTGCTAAATGAGGGTGGGAAAATGATGACATAATTCTCAGTTTATTGAAAAAATTGCTGTAGAAGGTATAACTCGTTTAAACGGACCAAATTTAGAAGATATTTACATGGAATTTTCTTTTTATTTTATATTTTCCAGAATAAACTACTTTACTTTATTACCGATAATAATTGTGGAATTTAATGTTCAAAGATACATTTATATTTTTTAAATGTTTTTTTTTAAAGAGTTGAGGTGACATGCAGTTTGAATGGGCAGCACACTTCTGATTCATTTTATGTCAAGATGTCATAATTAAAATAATAAAACAGTAATAGAAAAAGCTTAATACAGAATAATAGAAAAATGTAAAATTATGGACAGTTTGTTGCACTATTATTTCAATATTTTAATATATATTTTATATTATGAATGTTTTTTTTGTATTATTTTAATATTAAAATATTCAGAGGCATCCCTGCTCTAATGCAGGGGTTTCATGGAAGGAAAATGAGATCTATTCCAGAAAATATTGCACGATTCTTCACGAAGCAGGTGAAATCTCTCCATTTGATTAATGTGGAAGTATTAAGTGAGAAAACGTCCCTTGCGGTGCTGTTGCAGGTGTCAGCAGTAATTGAGCCTCATGGCGGACCCTGAATTTGACTCAAATGAAGAAGCAAATATCCTGCTTAGGTCAGCGTGTCAGGGCCCACAAGAGACTCAGGACCTCCACCACACATAATTTCACACCCCATCCGGATTTCAGAAGTTTGCAGTTTGCATACTGTTGTTTTAAGATCCTGAGCGCTTCGTTCGCTCTGCCTGATAGAGTATAAAGACAAAATCCTCCCATCTGTTCATAGTTACCTGACGTGTGCTCTCCTTCTCTCTCATCGACTTTGGAAGAAGAAAGTGGAAGCTAAATGTTAAAAAACAATACTTCTCGAACTGCCAACCTCACTTTGAAGCTGAAACACACAAATCTTGCATTTCCTGAAGGTTTCATTCTATAAATCACAGTTTGATGGATTTATTGTAGCCTTCTGTGCCAGGAAAGCTATTGAACTGTATTATATTCATACAGTAAATCAAAGACTTGCTGCGTGACCCTCTAGTCGTTCAGCAGTATGACTTCCAAGTTCATCTGTGGCTTTGCATCCATTCTGTTTATTTAGATTTAAACTGCTTGCTTTCTTTTCCCCCTGCAGTTCTCTTTGAGTTTGAATATACAACTAAGATGAGATATTAGGGTAAAAAGCCCAAACAAAACATGGCCTGAATATATAGCCATACTTTTAGATCTCACTTGCATCTTTGCTCTCCAATCAAGCAGAAACTTCTTCCCAAGAATCCACAGTGAAAGCTTGATTAGAGTTGTCTTGATGCTATAAAGCGACTTTCCATTATTTTGTTAGCGATTCCACAATATGTGACCCAGCAGGGAAAATTTGTATTTTCAATAAATGGGTGTTATGATCTCAAATGCATAACATATGATGTAATATTTCTTCCTAATCTCTGGTGTATAAATTGGTAGGAGGTGGAATAAGTGGCAGGAGACCTGTCTAGACAGTTTCATCTTCAGTTCTTTATCTAAAGATTTGCGCCAGAACATGGTAACTCAGGACGTGACTAGCAGTGTGTTTTTCTTGGAATGGTTATCTCTTCGGAAGATGGAACAGCACTGATGTTCAGCAGAGACAAACTGGCAAGGCTTCGCTCCCTTGGGCTCACTTGTCCAGGGTGGATTGGGTTTCAGCATCAAAACACACCCATGTCTTGAAGATCATTTAATCCCACATTTAATGGGATTTGTCAAGTTAGAACAGGAAAATAATGCGAGTCAGGAGAATACATTTTTGATGATTTTTGCCTTGAGCGGGTTTTATTGACAAAAATAGTCCATTTTCCACTTATAAAGCAGTGGTTCTCAACTGATTTGGCTTCAGCATTTTACATTGGCCATGAAGTGGAAACCCAACATAGTACCAAAATTATTTGACATACAAAAGTACATAGTGTAACACGTGTTTAGTCCTGTCATGTTTAGTTCTGTGGTAATCTGTCATTGTCGTCACCTGTGTTCACATTATTAGTTATTGTCATCACCTGCATTACCCTCGTCATCAGTGTATTTAAGTTCCTTCCCTTGTCTTAGTCTTTGTCGGTTATTGTTTGTACTATGTACGCTGTGTCACGTTGCTTTCTGTTCATTAAACCTGTCTGTTACCCGTATCCTCGTCTCCTGTCCTCCCGAGCGTGACACATAGATACCGGTTAAAAACAGTAAAATATTGTTAAAAATGTTCTTGGTTCTAAGTAAAAACCTTTTTTCAGGGTAATTTGAATCACCTAACACCACAATATATGCAGCAAATACACATGCTAGTCATAATCATCGACGGCTAATTTTTCATATGTGTATTCATATGGAATTATTTCCCTTTTTGGTCTTGAATGGTTCACATCTCTGCTTAGATTGCAGCTACACATAAAACAGAGGGAAGCATAGTTATATAAAATAAACCAATTTTCCAAATTGTGAAATTAGAGGAAATGGCTTTTTGTGATGTTGGAAAGTACATTAGCTGTTTTTTTCTGTCACTATTTATATGATTCTATAAATAAAATGAACCAGAAAGTCTTTCTGTGTCTGGTCCTGCAACTAAATTGTGTCCAGCTTTCTCTTGAGTAAGAATGCTTACTTTGTTCATACTGTAAAATTTTATGGCCTTTCATTCTCAAGACATTAGGGGAAAAAAGTAATGGCATAGTAGCTTTTCCACACCAACTTTCCAGTTATGCTTAATGGAAATGCTGCATTCCCACAGCACCACAACCACTTTAGTTTCCATTGCTAGACGCTTTACACCTATCAATAGAGCCACTGGCCATCAGCTGTGTTATGTCTTTCTGCACTCTGTTTTTTATTTGACACACCGGACTTTGTGTTTAAATGCTCTTAAACTTAATCTCTATTTTATTAATGGGAATGAGTATAACAGAGTTTGCTTTTACACTGACACACCTGTTTATTCTGTTTTTGGTCAATTTTATGTCATATTTTGAGTATATGCATTTAAAAAAATGGATGAGAATGTTACACCAATCAGGTGCCTTTTGGATACGCCCAAGCATGCCTAATAAGTATGCAGGAGCTCAGACGGACACTCCCTGCTCCATTAGATCTGCTTTAAAGTGTTTAGGTGTGGTCTATGGACTCTGGCTAGTGTCCTAAACCTGAAGTGTCTCTTATTAGATAGGACAGGCTTGGCTTTGTTATGACACTCATTGAACTACCAGGACATCAAAAGGTGCTTTGACTGCTGACACTTCACTTGAGGGGCCAAAGTAAACATCCTCTTTAAGTACTGGGTAAGACATGAAGCTCTTGGGAGTACTCATTCATTTATCTGTCTTTGTCCAGAACTTCAGACCATGCAACCTCTATTTAGGTCAGCAACTGATGATAACAAGTAGTAGATGGTTTCAGAGTGAATTTTGTATACGTTGTGTGTTTAATTTTGTATTAGTGGTGCTTGCTAAAGTGCTTGCATTAGCATTCTTCTTCCAGCCAAATTTGGGTGATACTCCCTCCTTTTATGAGCTCTAGATGTCTTATGGCTTATTGTGGAGAGGAGTCTTAAGGCTTTTTTCTAATTGATTTGACTTACGATGTTTGCAGATTATCATAACGACTTTGGTGTGGACTTAGCTGTTAAGTAACAGCCTAACAACTGGCAACAACCTAGTGACCACCCAGAACACTTCAGCAACCACCTAGCAATGCCTTAGCTACCACCAAAACACTAGCAATGCCTTAGTAACCACTAAGCACCTAGAAATTCCATAGCAACCACCTAGCAGTGCTTTTGCAATCACAAGCACCCTCGCAACCACCAGGGTCCTAGAAACCACAAACAACACAGCAACACCCTAGTGACCACCCTTGCACTTCCCAGCAATGCCATATTAACTACCAACACCCTATAGTAATACCTAGCAATGCCCTATTAATCACCCAGAGCCATCTAGTAACGCCATAGCAACCACTTAGAATTGACCTAACCCTTGTAACCACCCTCTAATGGCCAGGTAAACACCAAGGGCACCCTAGCAACATTTTCCAGTGCTATAGTAGCCACAAACACCCAAGCAGGATACCCTAGCAACCACCCAATAATTCCCTAGTATCCATCCAGAACATCCTAGCTACCACCTATCAACGCCTTAGTAACCACTCAGAAGCACCTTGCAATTCTGTAGCAATCACCTAGCAGTACCATGGCAACCACAAACACCCTTGCAACCGCCAGTGCCCTAGAAATCACAAGCAACCTTGCAACACCCTAGTAACCACCCAGAACACCCAAACACTCACTAGTAATGCCCTAGTAACTACCAACACCCTAGCAATACCAAGCAATGCCCTATTAACCACCCAGAACCACTTAATAACGCCATAGCAACCATAACCACCCTTGTAACCACCTTCTAATACCCAGGTAAACACCCAGGGTATCCTAGCAACCTCTGTCCAGTGCTATAAAAGTAATTCCTTTAGCACCACCCAGTAATGCCCTATCCATCCAGAACATCCTTGCTATTACCTAGCAATGCCTTAGCAACCACACAGCAAAGCTCCCCAGGCATATCTTAGAAACATGAGAGCTTGACTTGCAGGAATGTAAACATCCTGAGGTTTGCACTGGTATAATGTATTAAACAATATAACGTCACATTCTTCATATCCTAAAAGGTGTCACAGGAAATTAATGTCACAGTTATTGCCACATGAATCATTCCACTGTGATTAATATACTATATTGTATCCACAGCCTTTGTTTAAGTAAAATGAAGGAAACTACTTAGTCAAATTATCTCGAACTTTGGATATCATTTTCCTCCACAGTAGGAGTTTTCTTTGTGTGTTTTTTTTTTCTTCCCACAAAGTATGTTGGATAGAAAGCTTATCAAAAGTGTTTTCATCAAGACATTCCACAGTTTATTTTTCCGAATGGTTTATTGTGCATGTATACAGTACTGGACATGTTCATTCACATCTACATGGGTGATGGATCAGTCCAAAGCTACCATCGGCCACTGCTGACAATAATATAAACCTTGAACCTCCATAAGTCCATCAGTAAGACTTGCTTTTGAGATAAAGAGGGAGGTTTGAATGACATTATAAATCAAGATAGCATGCACGGTTTGCATTAGCTTTTGGCTAATAAAGTAGGTCTTTCCTTCTCCTCATTAATCAAAGGAAATATTGTTGAGCTCAACTGGCATGTGCTCTACACTATACAGACAACTGTACTAGATATGTGAGTAGCATGACTCTGTTTACGTGTTTCAGAACTGCGTCAGTCAATTTTTAGAAGCCACTTTGCCCCTCAGCAACCAGCATACTTATAACAAATTTTCCCATCTCACACTAATTGCCACTGGTTATAGTATCTCTAAGAAGTTCCTCTCAAAGAACTTCTTAAATGCAGCTCATAAAGATGAGCTGAAAATCCCGCAACCTGAGATGGGCTTTATTACATATGTGAGGTTCGCTGAGAGATCAGTCCTGCTGGCAAAGAGGACGCCGTCATAAATGTAAGGAACATTTCTTCCTCTCTAATCTCCCAAGAGGTCACAGATCCATGGAAAAGTCAGAAGAGACTCTGGGATACTTCCAACACCAAGGTTTGCATTGTGAGCAATGGATTTAACCAAATTACTTATGGAAGTGATGGCATTTTGAGCCAGTGTCAGAACTTTTCCTTTGGTGTCCTTTTCAACCACTTTCAGGACAAGGATCCCTCAGCGGATAGAGAGACTTAGCTGATACTTTTTAATAATAATAATAATAATAATTTCTTTTTTTCCCCCAGCATCCCTGCAACCAGGACAAGCGGTTTGGAGAATAGATGGATGTGTCGTTTTGTTTAGTTTTATTTATTTAGTTTTTTTTGTGTGTTTTTAGCGTCTTGTTTCACTATGTTCTGTTTCCTTTTTCACAAAAATTAGTTTGAGATCAAACAATCTTTGGCAGACTTCCTGTTGAAGCATCCATTTTGTTAGAGTCTTTGCCTGTAAACTATAGGGCAGCATGTTCAGTATCTATATGAACTATAGCTGTGTGTTTTCTGTGGATCACTGACAAGTTACCTGGCACTTCACTAAAGCTAAATGGCAACACTCTAAATATTTATCTGAGCCGAAACTGGCAGTCTGCTTGGCATTCAATCCAAATACAGCAGCTATGATGGATTATATAAAAACACCTCTCTTAACTCCCTTAACTGGTTACCTTTAAAGTCTGAGACACCTTATGATTTATGGTCAATCATTGGAGGGATAATTGGAACGGCTTTACAGCTGCATGATGTATGGTCTATTTAACTTAATTCATGACTTAATGAAGATCATTAAAAAAATGCAAATGTTCTGTACAATGGAAGTCTTTTTTACTTGAAATTCAAGTTGAAAATCACCAAATTCATTTGTCCATTAAAGTCTTCCCAGTACTGACACCTGTGCCAGGCAGATGGCAAGACGATTCAGTTTAAGAAGATTGATATCTCACACTGTAGTTTATTGTGGCAGAATGGATTTCCTAATATACTTAGGAGTTATGCTGAACTCCTATAAACCGATTAAGAATAGCTCCATTCTGCATGTGGATATTCAACCAGAATCAATCGCAATTGCAATGACCTTTCAAGTACTTCTGCAGATTTAAGGCAGTATGCTGAATCTGCTCTCTGAGGTTATACTGTAGCAAGACACATGTTGAGATTAGATCTATGGAGGAGAACCGATTGTTTTTGTTCTCTGTCTTCACCGCTTAAACAGAGACTCTGAATGTAATTTAATGGAACTGATTTTAGGCTCAGTTTAGTTTAATGTATTTTTTAGGATCAATGATTTTGGTCCAAGCAAACACACACAGTCATAGTCACAGACACACTCACACACACACAGTCACAGTCACAGTCACACACACACACACACAAATGAACAGGTGCTTTTCATTCACTTGTCATTCTTATGCGAGACTGAAGTAAGGCTATCTTTTACAATCAGCATAAAATCATGTGAAAAATAAATTCTTCTTCCTGGTCTTGCTGTAAGTATAAGCAAGTTCAATGGCAATAGCCCATGTTTTCTATTTGTTTTCTTTGTCAGTGTTTCATTTTATTTACCCCACAGCCCCATCAATAATGCTTCAATCAACATAAAATAAGAAATGTCACTTTTAGCTCTTATTATACTGGATATCATTTAGATTGATCATTATTAATTCACTGTTTAACAAAACATAGTTCATACTGAGGGTGGAAAATAAGACAAGCTGCACATATATTATGCTACGAAAGTTATGGCCATAAAAAAATTACACACATTATTTCACAAATTATTTCATTTCGTTTTTTCCGGGATTCAAAAATAAGAATCACAATACGCCATTTTTAAATCTATTAGTAATTAGTCTCATTAAACGTTTTAATTAGGACTGTCAATTTGTGAAAGTGAAAGTCGTGACGTATTACCCATGACCCATACTTGAAATTTGTGCTCTGCATTTATCCCATCCAAGTGCACACACACAGCAGTGAGTAGTGAACATACACATACACACACAGTGAACACACACCCGGAGCAGTGGGCAGTTATTGCTACAGCGCCCGGGAGCAATTAGGGGTTAGGTGCCTCCATGTGAATATTCTGAAGGGCAGAATTATTAATGTAATTTAATCAAATGGTTTAAGATGAGCCTAAACCCACACCTGGCAGTGGTTTTGACTGCCTCACTGACACAAAGGCATCCACACAGAGAATAAGACGTGCAGTGACCTTCCTTTCATCTGACTCACAAAACTCACATGAAAAGAGACGCTTGAATTGTGTCCAGCTGCACCTTTTAAACTTCTCTCAACCTTCATATCCTCTGGAAAAACTGATACAACCTTTGTTGCATGCTTTTCCACTTACTTAACTATGTATTTCCTTGTCCTTGTCAGATTTCTATGTTGTTCATGATGCAAGATGCATCTCATACTGCAAGCATATATACCATGTTTGGACTGGCAGGCTTTCTTTCCATAAACTATTTTGATTTTGTAAGTTTATACCATACTTTGTTTAAGTGCAGCGTTTTAGCTCTTCTTTGTTTCCCCTTTACCCCCCTGTAAATTAGTTTTCCATGTTTTCTCTCAGGGTCCACTGCACTGGACCAACAGCTTGTCAAAGGCTCATTCGAATTTCTGTTAACTTCTCAGCTGTAACAATATGTTGAACTGATGTAAAGATTATTAATAACCAAGACCCTATAAATCACTGGGCTTATGACAGCAAAGGCTATATAAGATTTAAAGGCCATGGCTCTTTTCATCTTTTTAATAAAATGATCTATCTGACCGCCCACTCGCATGCCTATATTTCCATCTGTAACACAATGTAAAAGGAATTTTCAGTTCACATCTAAATGCTGCTCAACTCTGGTATTATTCCCGATGGCCATAAATTATTTTAATGCATCCAATATTAAAAGAAATCTTCAAAGTAGTAAAACCAAAAGTGGCCAGAATATGCGCCCAATATCGAAAATCTCCTCCGTTCACTGGTTTGTTTTGAGTGAACTGCACTTTATACATTTGGTGAATGTCTCAGCGTCAGTACCTAAGAGAGGAGGAGGGAGGAGCAGAGACAGACAGGAGGGTGGGACTGTGGAGGCCTGCCCTGCACACGGAGATGGAGACATATCAGGAGACACATAGCCATGAGAAAATACATGTCTGTCAATGCAGAGAGAGCAAGAGAGAGAGAATGAAATTACTTGACTCTGATGCCAGGACACACAGCTTATTTAAATAGCTACTCAAGCCCACAGGAGCAGTTGTTCTCTCCTGTTGCATAATGGACATGCTGAGAGTGTGTTTATCTTGTTTTCTTTGCATGGTCGTATTCATTTCTATTTGAGTGAGGCCTATACCACATTGCACTTGGACAATGCTGTCAGATTGGCTGAAGTTAGTGCTCATATTTACCTTCTGGACACAGCTGGTCCCAGGTTTGGGTGCTGGGAATACACGTTACCGCTACTATCACAGGAACTGTTACACCTGCTTCAATGGATATCAGGGATACAACACAGGACACTTGGGGGCAGGTGAGTGTTACTGGATTAATTAGATAATTAGATTAAAAAGAATCAATTCAGTTGATTTAGGGAACCGATTCTGCTTTTTGAGGGAAATTTTACTGTTATTTATGATCATATAAGATTTCACAGCCTATATTTAATTTAGGTGATTGATTTTTTTTTTTTTTCATTGAAAGAGCTGGAATGTGGTGGAACACAATAGTTTAATGATGGTGTGAATTCAGAGAGGTTCTCGGGCAGAATTTGATCATGCTGTATGATTTTGTAATGTCTTGGCTGTGACAAAAGCAGCTTCATTCAGCACTAGTAATTCACCGTGAAGGACTGGAGATGATAATGCCTTCACTCCACTGTGAACAGATGTCAGATGTGTAACAAAACAAATAATAAACTGGTACATTAGTGTTTGCCAAATACTGTAGAGACTACTCATGTTTTGTTCTCAATTTTAGGGAACCTGCAACTTGTTAAAACGATGTAATTATGACAAGTTAGTAATATTTCATTTGCACTCTTACATGGCAAATACTTTAGGCTGTGTTGAAAACTAATATTCAGAGTTGAGTTAATGGACACTGATTTATGGATTTGCTGTAAATGTAGGGTTTGGGGAGTTTAGGGAGATTGTCATAGCACAACCAATCATTAGAACGCCATGAGTTTGCTTTACCTTGAGCTTCCAGCATTTGAACTCCTAGAATTCATTACAGTGTTACCTTTGATAAAGTAGGAAAATTGCTACCATTCAAGTTATTCATTTGGTAAAAATAAAGTCTGTTGGAATGATTTGTAGTGTTTGGGATCAGTGAGTTTCAATAGACCCTCAGGGTTATTTCTCATATCTGCACCACCTATGAAGATGACACATGCTAAGATCATGGATCAGGTAGACAATGTTAGCTTCAACTTTAATTCTCTGTCTCTGCTGCTCTGTCAAATTGGCACTGTGCAGAAAAGTGCTTGTGTTTCCAGTGTTTTAAGTGTAAACTCATTTAAGTGAGGGGTCCCAGTACACTGCAACTAAAGGAAAGTTTTGCCCTGAGTTTTGATGACTGCATAACAGGAAAAGAATGTAAACAATTTATTTCATCTATACAGTGTCATATAAGTTCATTGTGAGCAAAGCCATTAAAGAATGTCATTTTTTCCACAAGCGCAGGATTAGATGCAGGTTTAAACCGTTCAAACGCTTGAAAGATTTTTTTATTTTTAAAAAATACGTCTCTCCAAGCTTGCAATTATTTGATCAAAAACACAGTAAAAAAAAAAACATTTTCAGCAGCCAGTGTCACATGATCTTTCAGAAATCATTCTAATATGCTGATTTGGTGCTTAATATTTTTGTTTAATAATTAAATGCATCCTTGTTGCATAAAAGTATTCATTTATTTTAAATAATCTTACTGACCTCAAACTTCTGAACTGTGGTGAATATTGCAAATTCTCACAGTTAGAATAAATGCTAGAGTTAAGCTGTTTGTCTTGTTCTGGGTCTTTTATCTTTATATAAATATTCTGAAAAATGAAAAAAAAAAAAAAAAAAAGTTCCAAGGTTTTCTTCATGACCTTAAACGGAGAGCTGGTCTTGAATGAGGGTGCTCCAGGGTAACGCTCTCCTAGACGGAATGCAAGATTAAGGAGAAACGTGTTTTGGATTAAAGGGAGGCTTGGCATAATCAGCCTGCAGTCAGAGATGTCCATTATTTTTCATTCCTATAATTCCTCTGATCATCTTTACTTATAAATATTGTACTAACATTTTAGGTTGTCATTTGCTGTTTCACATGCCCTCTTTACTCCAAAAGTTTGTGGCACCGCATATTTTTAAGCCATGCTCACCTAGCAAACCGACTGTGATACTCTTCACTCAACTCTGTAATTTTGTAATACAGGTAGTAATGCGAGATTCAAGAGTGGCTCACATCTACGATATCAAGCCAGATCTTTGCTAAACTTCAAAGCAAAGGTCAGTGATCTGAACCCAGTGTTTCAGAGCTCATCGTGATAAGAAGCAGTTGTTTTTCTAACCTGTAGACCTGAGAAGTTCAAGCTCACATATGTCATTGATTTTACCTTCTTCAGTTGCAGTGTCCCAGTTGACCTCACATAGCTGTTGGACTTTGAGGGCCAAACAACATAACATTTGTTATTTTGGTTGAAATGTGGGTTTCTTATTTACCTTGTGCAAAGTGGGATCCAGAATTTAACCTGGAAATAAACAGTTTTAAAGTTTGACGTGAATCAAAGAAGAAATATTTCAGATTCTGCACATTGTCACTAATCAAAGAAGTAAATTTGTACAGGCGGTCAGATGTTCTTTCTTCCAATGCAGCTCAAGATGCTCTTTGGATAATCTCAAAATGCTGGAGAACATCAGATTTAAAAGAAAAAATGGAGTTCATTCTGCTTGAGTGCTGCTGTCATTAAAGCAAAAGGAGACAAACCAAATACTTAGACATTTTGAAATGATAATGATAATACTTGTAATTTAAAAATGTACATTAAGAGCATTTCCACTAGTGGATTCCACTGTACTCCTCTCAATGCACGTCAACATACAATTAATCTCCATTTCACTGTTTTCCAGCATTCTGTGTGATGAATTGCAGGGTTCTGTATAGAGAGCCCATGGGCCACTGCTGGCTCCACAGCTTGGCTCTCATATGAATTACTGGATTTCATAAGTATGGTTTAAAAACTCTCTGTTTATTTACATCCTGCTGCTGTGAATGGACCTTGTCTGTCTGAGCTCAGTTACAGTTGTGTACAGCACTCTTGTAATTAAGGTTCCCTGAGGCTCTCCTGGACAGGTGGTCTCAATTACCTTCATGGTATCTTATCATCTTACTCCTTGTTTTTTTTTTTTTTTTGTTTGTATGTTCTTGGTTGCTGTTGGACAGTCTTGACTCTAATGACTTTACTGTGATGAGCTGCTCTAAAAAAAATTTAACTTAAAGTCTGTATGAAATGGAAGTCTTTTCTTCCCTATTGTATAACTGAGTGAAAGGGCTTCTAGAACAAAAAAAAATGTAGGGTGGGACCATTGAGAATTGATTGGATCATGGTGGTTTGATATTGCTGGGATGTCATGTGAGTGACAGGTTGTCCCGCCCTATCGCCATTAAACACATCATCAGAGAGGAGAAGAGATATCACTGCAAGAGGGAGGGGAAGTTACTTTGATTAAAGTTTATGAGGGCACATGAAAAAAATGTACATGGATAAATTATATATAAATACTGAAATATTCGATAAAAAAGTGTCAATTTGGATTTCATGGTGACTTTAGATAAAGATAAATTTTTGCATCATTTCCTGCCTTTCCAATCATTGGTTGGACAAGCAGATAGTCCCACCCCCAAACTCACTCCATTGGTTGAGCCAGTGCTGCTGTGTTGGGCTGGTCAGGATACTCAAACACCACTTAGTACAACACCACTTTTTGGCAAAATCAACCTACAAATTTCACTTACTGTATAGTTTTCACTTATAGTTGTTACTTATTGTTGTTACAAATCAAGCTGGGACAGGAGAAAGTATTTTAACATTTGAAAAAGCACTAATATAAAGTCTGCCTATTTACGTCTTCATTTAGTCACAGTGATATTTTGTCCTTTGTTTACGTCACATGCATGTGTCCCCTGTGTCAGATAATGACTTGTTTGTTCTAAATCAAATATGGATTTCATCTAGTTCTTGGCTGTACATTCTATTTGCAGTGTATTTGTTTGTCTGGCATCAATACTGAAGTGATCCATCTTTAGTGTCAATTATTTAAAGTAAACTGCATGCTATGCATTTACATAAGCCTATAACAACTGCTGTGACCATCCTCCAAATCTAAACCAGATTTGTTGTTATATGTCATTGAGGTTTAAATAAGTAAGAGTTAATGTACAGCCAGTTGGACTGAGGGTTCTTTATCAGCCTGAAAGGGTTTATTTTGAGATCATGACCAGCTGACAGTATGTTAACCCACTTATTTCATGGCTACTTAGCAAATAAATAAATATGTGGACATGAAATATTGATTTGAGATTTAAAGTTGTAGATTTAATTAAAGCTTTTGCTACAATGCTAATTTCCATTACAGTTCATTACAATAAGTAAACAATCTGTCTAGCAGCAAGAAACAACTATATTTTTTAGTATATTATTATTATTATTATTATAATTCGGCTTTAATCTTCTCCTGGCCTGTTAATGCACTTAATCAAAGTACTTTTATCAATCAGAACTGCTCAGGGTCAGCCGGTCAGTCTAAATGCTGGTTTAGTGTTTTAAGGTTTAGACTTAATCAGTAAAACCACTGCAGTCAAATGGACCATCACTTGCATCTTCCTGGCTAGTGGTGTGGTTGTGTGAGATTATCATTCAAGGCTTAAATGATAAAAACTAACCTTATACTCCTATATGATGAGCTGAAGATGAATGGTACGTGATAAGTGGTCCCAAATTTATCCTGCATAAATGAACTTAAACCACCTTCACACATTAATACTTCACAGGGGAGTATTTTATAACAGTAGATCTGTACTTGTGGAATTCAAAATGGACTATTTAATGCGTAAATGAGTGTGGTTTGTTTAAATTGAACTCCAAAATGTAAGCAGTTAAGGACACCTCATTATAGTTTGCAGTAACTCATATTTTGAAAAATCATCTTCTTGGATGCTTCCATCTTTGCCATGGATTCCACAGCTCTCTCTGGCTCTACAGTAACTATATTTTATTATTTGTCCTTGAAATAACTCTTGCTTAGAGAGTATTGGCCATTTCTGCATATTTCTGCAAGGAGGTGGAAGAAATTTTGCAAACCTCTTGGAGCAATATGTAGTCCTCCATTAATTTGTCCACAATGTCCATCGGCCAATTAATGGTTACAGATAAAGAGGATTAAAGCAAGAACAAAAAAATTTTCTCATGGCTTTTTCACTGTATCTCTTGGAAAGATATTTGAAACTATAGGACAAGCAGCTCTGTGAAGGGAGTATATGAATGGAATAGTTAACTCGAAAAGAAAAATTATGTCATTGTTTAAACTATTGTCATTTCAAACCTCCAATGCTCTTAGTTTTTCAGTGGAATACAAAAATATATATTTTTTTAAAAGAATCTTTATGATAAGGGCTGTTCATTTATTTATTATTAATTAATTTTATTACTAAATTAATTATATTCACACTTAATTGTCATTTAGATTAATGCAGAAGTAAATCTTGAAACAAATACCGAACTTACACCTTCTCCCTGAATCAGTTCCATATGTATGCTTTTATAACTTCATACTGATGTTACAGGCGTTTTTTCTCCATATAATATCACTTTAACTCTCCAAGTCCCTTTTGGTACATCAGTTAGAGCCCAGAGCACATAACTCACTCACTGACACATCTGCTGGCATTACAGTCTCTCACCAGCAGGGCTTTCGCAGATCTCGGAGCTCTCTATAAGGTCATCACTGCACCTGTACTAAACCTATCCATTACTCTTATCTCCGCTCTGTATCTATTCCCTAAATACTCGTGGGATTCACTGGGTCAGGAATGTAAATGATACATGACATATACGGAATATTAAATGAAGGTAGACTGCAGAGTCAAACATCTTGTCAGACCTATTCAAAGTCACTTAACTCTTATCCTGCTGCCATATTTTAAAGAAATGTTTTGGCCTTTTATATGCACCATACATAATTAACAAAAAATGAATCCTATGTTTCAGATTGTCAACACCGGTCCTAACCTGATCGCTCTGCTATGTGAAAAGATCTGTTACTGTAATTAAATGAAACATAGGGAACGCTTTTTTAAAGGTCAGGGTGATTGTAAGACATGGCCTGAGTCAGACAGGACACAAAGAGCTTATTCACTTAGAGATCTTCATTATGTGCAGATTGCACATTTCCACATTTTCATAAGTGCACTTTCAGAAATTCAATCTTATAGCTAAAGCAGTTAAAAGGGAAAGTTCACCCCCAAATGCAACTATTAGGCACCCTCATGTCAATCCAAACCTGCATGACTTTCTTTGGAACACAAAAGAAGATGTTTTGAAAAAGCTTTTTATTTTTAGCTTAATAAAATACTTTTTTGTTTGTGTGTTCATACACGTTTAGAATGATATTAGCGTAAGTAGCCTAAATGATAATAAAATGTTGTGATGAACAAAAATGTTACTTAATCAAGGGTTTCCTGAAATCTCTTCAAAAAGATGACAGGATGAAAAATGCTTTATTGATGAATAATTAAATGATTTGAACTAAAATATACTTGATAAGAAATAACATGATAAGAAAAAAATATACAGCAAGATACTAAAAACTAAAACTAAACTAAACTAAAGTTTTAAACAGTAGTTTTATTGTTTAAATTTATCCACTAAAATGAATGATTTATGGTGTATACTTATAATCTGTTTAAATTTATAGATTAATAATTCATAAAATAAAAACTAAAATGAAATACCAAACTTTGGAGGTTACAAAAGAATCTGAACAGTGACTGACACGGCCAAATGAACACCTTTGCAGTTTTCTCTGGAGTGGATAAATTCATTTAGGAAATCAGCATGAGTTATGCTTTGTTTTTTTTAGGTGAAGGCTTTGAAGGCCACACGTTGGAATGGGGTTTGATTCTTGCACAAGCTTTAAAAGCTGTAGCTGTGGCTCCTGGCCATAAATTTAGGACAGATTCTGGGTCTTAGCGCTAGTTTATGAAAAACATTTTTTAAGCTTTATATTGTAATTGCTGAACACATCTGCTGAGACACTATTGGCAGAATTCTAATGTCCTCGCATTATTCAGCCTGAGGGTGGTGCTCTAATGATGATTGACAGACTTTAGTACACACAACAAACGCGTGGTCCAGATCGAGGTTTACGTATCAGAAATCTGCCCCAATGGCTGTCTATGAGAGCGTGCTGCAGTTCCATTTTTCACCACAGATTTACATTGGAAATTTATGGGGTGCTGTAGAGCTTGGGAGGGCTCTGAGACCGTCTTCCCCACTTAGTATCATGAACACATGCCTGCCGAATCTGTGCGCTACATTTTAATACATCCTGCTCACTTTATGACTTAAAATAGTTTAGAAAATCCAAAAATTATTGGTTGCAGAATGATGAACTCATTTATCATTCATAATTAATACAGTTTATATAGAGGTCTATGTTTGGATGAACATTTGCCCATTTTTACTGGCCTCATGTACCTGCTTTTTCCCCCTCAGACATTGACGAGTGCCAGGTTCACAACGGAGGCTGCCAGCATAGGTGTGTGAACACAAGAGGCTCGTTCTACTGCGAGTGCAACCCGGGGTTTCGTCTCCACATTGATGGCCGCACCTGCATAGGTGAGTCTTTGGGGGGTCGTGAGAGGTCACCGACAGAGAGCTGACAGACTGGCCTGCATCCAAAGCTTTAGAGGCTGTAATCATCACGGCCTAAGAAAAGTTTGCTTTCACAGAATGGGTTTCTCTTCAAAGCAAGCAGGGGTCCCCACCTTTAGCTCTGTGTATGAGTGGGAATCAAAGAGCCTCTTGTTTTCTTAATAGTGGAATGTTTGCTGCTGTTCTGTACTGTACTGTACAGGCCTTGTCATGGTGAGTTTGCGATGGACCTTTGAGATAGACCAGACTAGTACCCAACTGTTCCCTTGCCAGGCCTGCTATCAAACCATCACATCATTCTATTCAAATGTGACTGTGGTGTAGAAAGTGTCAGGTGAAACCCAACAATTCACTTTTCAAAGTGGCTTTTTAATAAAGAGTTCTTTTAAGCACATCAATTTAGCTGATGGTGTCTGGATTTTGCTTTTCAAATTTGTGAGAATAATAACATTGAAAGTATTTTGTACAGCTCGGTAATTTCATTATACCAAAACTGTACCGATGTAAATAAACTTTGAAAACATTAAACAGAACATATTCAAATAATGAACATAGTGACCAGTCAAATACCTTCTTCAAAGCCAATGCCATGCCACACAATGAGGCCATGCGCTTCATCTTCCAGTTGGGATGCCACATGATGGCTGAAAAGTCTTTCATTTTGGCATTACTTGAGAAAGAGCTTTTTTTTTTCTTGAAGCATGGATGTAATGTCGTGGGTTTTTGTGTGTTTGGAGGTGAAATGTTTCATCAGGAATCTTGACTCTGAGATTTGTCCGTTTATTTCCACATACCTCATGAAATGCCACCGGATTATTAAATAAATCATTGATGAAATATTTTAGGTAAATGGTACATGAAATGGCATCAGATTATTCAGCCTCTGTTGTTCTTTACTTGATTAGTTTCAATTTGTACCTCAAATATAACAAAACAGACATGTTGACAGAAATGCACTGCCGCAGTGTTGTTTTAGTATAATTTTTTTATACACTATTAAAGCATTGGTTAATATTTTGAATTAACTTTTATTTTTTATGTTTTCAGTTTTTAGTTTAATTGTAATATTTTAGTAATTTTGTTTTTTGTTATTTTTTCAATAATGCTATTTAGCTTGAATTTATTTCACTTTTAGTTTTAGTAATCAAAGTACTTCAACTTAAATTTCAATTTATGACCCTGGAACACAAAACCAGTCATAAGGGTCTGAAAGCTGAATGAATAAGCTTTCCATCGATGTATGGTTTGTTAGGATAGGACAATATTTGGCAAATATACAACTTTTTGAAAATCTGGAATCTGAAGGTGCAAAAAAAATCTAAATATTGAGAAAATCGCATTTAAAGTTGTCCAAGTAAAGTCCTTAGCAATGCATTTCCACTCACAATTTTTTATATATATATATATATTTATGGTAGGAAATTTACAAAATATCTTCATGAAACATGATCTTTACTTTATATCCTAATAAAAGAAAAATCGATAATTTTGACCTATACAATGTATTGTTGGCTATTGCTAGAAATGTACCCGTGCGACTTATGACTGGTTTTGTGGTTCAGGGTTTTAAGTTCTAATATTTATATTTTGTTGTCTTTATGACAGCGTAATTTCAATTTAGCTTTAGTTGACTATAACAACACTGGACTGCTATTGCTTTATGTGAGAATTATTTTCTGTGGTAATCATCTGCATATCACATACTGTACCTGATGATTGAGCTTAACTTGAATTGAACCCAGAACATTCCTTTCAATTTCCAAGGCAGTTTGACAACTAACTAATGACATTTATACTTCATTATGAAAAATTGCAATCTGTTTGGATCTGTTCTCTTTGCTGAGAGTCTGATGTAGTAGCAGAATTGCAGTTCATTCTTGTGTTTCAGCTGAATCAGCAGCTGAATCTTTTACCCTTCCAAGAGAGCTGAAGAGTCCAGGGCCGTGAGCTTGTGTATCAGTTTTTTCCTATATCAAACCAACTGTTCTATAAAACCACAGTCTAAACCAAAGCTGAGTGGGATGGAACGCACTACTAGAATAAACCAGAAACAGATGCTGCAAATTAATCACTGAAGTTTTTATCCAGGCTCATTTGGTTTTGGTTAACAGTAATTTGAGAAGCTGGTAATCTTGCTGATACCTCATGCCAGAAGCTTATTAACATGTGACTTATGACTGAAAGATAAACCCTTAATTATTTTTAATTCACCCAAGTATTCTCTGCCAAGAGAAATATTGTCATTATCATTTATTAAACACACTCTCGTAACCAGAATATAAAGCTTAAATTTCTTAAACCCCCCTTACAATAAAAATATCCTGTTTCAACAAATTATTACTATTATTTACTCATTAATATGCAAGTGAGACGATTGCCTGATAGGATTTTATAAGTGACATTTTCAAATCTGTTTTGAACAGTTTGCATAATCTGCAGATATTAAGGATTTTTGAGAACAGACACCACATTGCTCCACATTGAGGTTGACTGATATGCCTGTTATGACAGTATATATATATATATATTAGTCTCCCAACTGATATATAGACTGTGCATTGAGGACATTTGGCAGCCAGTATCTTCAGTGTGATTTCTGATTTGGAGTATTATCCTCCCTATAATGGTGAGAGATTTTAAGGGCTGCATTTGAAATTGCATACTTCTCTACTGTATAGTAGGTGAAAAACAATATGAGACAAAAGAAGTCAGAATACTCGGAATTCAAAGTATCTGATAAGAAAACCTGTGTGAAAAACTTGAGTGAAATATACATCAGACAGCCAGTGAACTGAGACGATATTAATTGTATTGTGTTTACCTGGAGCTGCAGCTGTAGCCTTTGTCTGACCCTGTTTGATGAAAGAGGTGAGTGAACATTCACAAAAAAGGGTGGAAACTGACTGAAAGACCACTGACATTAGGGCATCGTCTGCCCCAGCTGCATCATTAGAGAAGGGATAATGAAAGAGTAAATGGACCAGTCTTTAATCTGAAATATTGCACATCCCAGGATTTCCTTCAGAAACATCATGCTAGGCATTAACGTTCTGAGATTACAGATTAGATTACTGGTCATTTTCAGTCCAATGTTAGTTATCAACCACAAACATTCCCACAGACTGTTCTCTTATCACCACACCAAATATTTTAAATGGTGCAGAAAAAAGCAATTTTGTAGTATTTTACTAAATATTGTGTTTGGTTTTTGTCCTGAGGTGATATCCTTTTTGGAAAACTGAAGCAACCTTGCCAAGAATCACAATCCAAACACTTGAGTATGATATGTTTTTCTATCCAAACTTCATATCGGTCATCGAAGAAAAAAATTATCCCTTTGTAGTGAACCATTTTCACTAATTGATTCAGGTTTTGAAAACAATTGCTTGGTACTATTTTGGATAATTAAAATTCTTTTGACAGGACAGAATTGTTCCACATTCTCTTCAATTATCATAGAAGGAATTTCTTCAAAGAGCGGGTATTAAAATCTACATTTCATTAAAATATAACATTAATAAAACATTACATACATGTAATGCTTTTGTCCAAGAAGAATACAAGGTAATTTAAGAGTATCTAAGAAAACAGAGTAACTTTAATATACAAAACAAAATAATCCACATGAAAGTGATCCAAAAACAATAGAATACACAATGTGCACAATAAAAATAGAATTTCTTTTATGCAAAAGCTAAAATTAATTAATATCAGACTGTTTTGACCTTCCAATAGGTTACGACATCGCATGAAATTAAACAAATTCCATGTCAGGTTGAAAGATAAATCGTAGCTCACCTGACATCCGATGAAGTAATTAACCCTCAATTAACCCTGAATAAATTTTCAGTTCTTTTCGGCGGGGCCATGTCGTGAGGAAATCAGGATAAATTACATTGATGCAAAATATGTTGCATTCTGCCAGAAAGCTGAAATGATTGACAATACAGAAAACATCCAAATCACACAGCTAGTTAAAGTAGGAAATCATTTTAAAAAGTAAGATCAATGTCCTGGAATGGCGACGCTGACAGTGGACAGGCTTCAGATCTGTAACAAATCTGTGAACTGACCCACAGTGGGCTGTGAACTGGAAGTCTCCTCACAATTTGAACTTTTCTGCACGAAAAGGAGGGATTCAATGGTAAAATCCAGATGTTCTGTGTTGATGGAGTCCAATCTAAACAGAATTACTGATGTAATTAAAGCCAAAGGTGCTACCACAAAGTATTATATAAAGTGAGTGCACTCTAGTGCAAACAAAGTACTGATAGTTTTTTATTACTTTCTCCCAAGAATAATACATTTGTTTTTCAGTTTAATGTCTTATGCTGCAAGATCTAAAAATAAAAAAAATTAAAACTTGACTGGATTTGTCAATGCATGGAATTTCTTTCACACAAATGTAAGTATATCAATTTGATTATTTTGATCATTTGTTAGAATTGTGTTTGTCATTCCCATGTCATTTCTCTCTTGCTTCTCCTCAGTTGTCCTATCCTGTGCAGTGAATAATGGAGGCTGTGAGCATGAATGTGTCCAGCTTTCTCCTGTTCACTTCCAGTGCCGCTGCAGACGCGGATACCAGCTCACAGCTGATAGCAAGCGCTGCAGATGTGAGTCTTTCTCTTCTACTCATGTATCTCACATCTAATATTTCAACATAAAATAATTCAACATAAAGTTCAAGGCAGAATTAAAAGTGTAGCACAAAGAGTTGCCTTTGTTATGTGAATTTGTGTTTTTGAACAAATCGCTTGAGTGAACGATTCAATGACTTGCTCATAAAGATGGGCACTTTATAATGTCGCCATAATTTTCGTCTACTGTTTTATGAATACTACAAAGTCACGTACTGTTTTTATCTACTATATAGTAGGCAAGTAGGCATATTTGGACACAGGGAGTCATTTGTTCCTTTCCTTAATGTATCAGGGTTTTTGAATGAATCTGCTGAGCTAACAAATCAATGATTCACCAATAAAAACAAACTACTCTTCTACTCATGTATCTCACATCTAACATTTCAAAATAGCAAGATTTCATGTTCAACTATATAGTTGATATAGTGTTGTTGACAAAAAATTGTTTTGTCCAGTAATCCTGATAAAAGCCTTTAGTATAATAGTCAAAAGTAAAATATCATCTTTATCATCTGGATATTGGTGCCCCCAACTAGACCAGCACAAGCGCTGACCAGAATGGACCAGTATGCAAATTCATGTTGGTCTGAGACGGTTGTTTCAGCAGGATGTAGAGGCAGTTCTTTTTGTTGCTTATTTAAACTCTGTACCTTTTGAAAGTTTTGTTATGTTCATGACGCTAAACATAAAATGTCCCGGCAGTGTATTTCACATGCTGTTAGTCAAAGAGCATGCTGACAAGAGGATGAAAGTAGGAAAAGCTTTGGTCTAAAACGGTGTCATAAAGCCAATATGTAGCTTTTGGAAGTGTGCATGGAAGGGTTTTTTTGGCAGTAAGATTGAAGCTAAAGAAAGTGATCAGCCTCACTAAAACCCAGATGTACTGTTTTCTCAGAGACATTGGCCATTGACTTGGAGAATTGAAGACTGCAGCAGATGGCATCTGTATCAGTCCTGACTGAATTCAAATGAAATTAGACTAGTGTGTCATAACAAATCAAACGTTGCACAAATTACATACTTTAGACTGAATTAGTATACTTTTAAAAAGTGGCACAGATTACGAGAACTGCAGTGCAGTGTGAGTCAATATCTTAAAACGCTTTGCAATTTGGCCAGCTTTAAACAGCAGTTTTCACTGAGAGAAACTTAAATTCTTCAGGTTATAGCATCCTCATGTTGGCGGACACTGTGTTAATTCCAGTGTGTCTGCCAAAATTCACATTCAATCTACAGTACCACACAGATCCAATGTCCTGACACTCACCAGAGACAATTGTTCCCCTGTGAAGTGTTACCACTGAGAAGGTGAAGACAAGGAGAAAGAAGGAGGGAGAAAGAGAGAGTGTATCTTATTGTGTAACTGTAAGACATTGACAAAAACATGCAGTGTGTTCATAAGAGGGGGGGGTGGAGAGTTCAGTTTGGCAAATGGAAAACATTGTAATTTTATTGTTTTCATACTGTTGTGAACAAAGTACAGATGAGTCCTGGGACAAAAGTCTTCGTGTTAGTAAGTTTACTTAAAGACAATCCTTACAAACAGTACAATGGCTGTGCAACGCTACAGCAATGAGTTATACCATGGTCAGGGATGAATTGGAACCTAAAAAACATTGCAACTCACTATATCATATGTATATGTCATAATATGCTGCATTCAATATTTATGCAATTTCACACTCTGTGGTTCTGAATTAATCAACTAATTAACCAACCTATAACACTTGACCTTATTTTTAATGTAAAAGTGACATTGGCCATTTTCAACTTCTGGCTTCCGGTTTCAGCTGCTTCTATTTATTTTTTCCTCTATAAAAACAGTTCATTATGCAGCTCGATATGGCAAACTGGAATTTTTTGTTATTTTCATGTTATCATAATCATTAACACACTGATTTGTTGAGCAAATACTTATGCCTTTTACGGCATTTTATTCTTCAAGTAATTTTATTTATGCTTCTAGAAGTTTTGCACATTCACAGGAAATAGATTACTTCTGCATTAAAAAATAAGGCGAATCGAATTACTATTGCTATACTGCTTTTATACAACTGTTAAATAATCAGTTAATAATGAGTGACTTCAATGTAAGGGATATTTTATCAGTTTATTTGTCTTTTTTTGACCTGTCAGCGAAAACAGTTCAAAGCAGAATTAGAAGTTGCACATCTATGTGTAGCACACAGAAGTGCCTTTGTTAAGTGAATCCGTGTTTTTGAACAAATCGCTTGAGTGAATGATTCAATGACTTGCTCATCAAGACAATAGCTGTGTCCGAAATTGCATACTGCCCATTAGAGGGGGACTTCATAATGATAATTATAAATTTTATAAAATAAATGTAGTTTTAAGAATGTTTTAAGAAAAATCTGACTACGAAGTCAGACAGTCTTTTCACATAATGTTTTTATCTACTATACATTAGGGAAGTAAAGCATATTCAGACATTGGGAGTCATTTGTTCCATTATTGTATCATTATTTTTGATATTTTATCAGTTGAGCCAACAAAGCAATGATTCACTGATACAGACAAACTAATTACGTGTTTAGGTAATTACGTGATGTGCAAAAAGAGTCACCTTGATCCCCACCACTGGAATTCAGAAACACAGACAAGCGAAGTGAAACAGTTCACTACTGTTGTACTGTATTTCAGCAGTGAATATCATATTCATGGTATTTAAATAGCACTCCAAGGCCTCGATTTGACCCTGATTTGCTTACCCAAATCTATAAAACATGTTGAAAAGTAAGTTTATGGCTATCATAAACCATTATTTGTTTCTCCCTGATGTAGTATATCACGCCATAAGTTAGAAACACCTTTTTTCTTTTTTATATTTATTTTGGATAAAAAACTGTCCTGCAAAGGGTCTCAAAATTGCACTGTGCATGTATGATGTTTTTTATGTCATGACGTGACTGAGGCAAGTATGGGAATCCAGATAGAGAAAGACTGCTGTAGTTATTTATGTGTTTTACATGGACTTTGTTGACAAGATAATGAGAGTTTGTGTGCGTGAGGGAGACGGCCAGTAAAATGACTTATAAAATCTGACGAAAATGGCATGTGTTTCAGTGAGGAACCCATGTACGGAGAGGAATGGCGGCTGTGTGCACTTATGTCGCAGTGACGGCGGTCATGCTGTTTGCAGCTGTCGCCAAGGCTTCACGCTGGCCCCGGACCAGAAGAACTGTGAAGGTAAAAGCTTCTGACAGCAGAAGTGAAGGGCCTTCCCACCATGCTAGGGCTCAGTTACGCTGTCATGGAAAGCATTAAATAGTCTCTCATCTACTGGACTCTCTTTTTCCAAATTTTTTAAAGAAGTTTGTTTCCCATGGTGTGAGAACAGTGGAAGCACTGTGTTTGATTAGCCAGCTGAAAGCTGTAGAACATGGCTCATCTTCTCAACACTGGCCAGGACTGGCGAGGGAGACTGTGAGCAGAGCTTTCCACTCTTGGGTCCTTGATGGAACCAGTTAGAGTTTGAGAGGTTGCGCTCTTTGATATTCATTGAACTGATTATCCGAGGCAGAAATTTCTGTTTTCTGACTCAAAAAATCCAGAATGGAATTCTAGTCTAATTAGATGTCTGTATAAATAGAAAAAAGTGACATGTCATCAGGAACTTGTAGTTGATCTGTTTCAGATGTTGATGAATGCGAAACGGGACTGGCAGCATGCGCTCACAGTTGCCGGAACACCGCAGGCTCTTTCTCCTGTGTCTGCAATCCAGGATATGAGCTGGGCTCTGATGGCAGGAAATGCTACCGTGAGTTACCTTTCAGTCAGTTAACTTCTGAGCACGGTTCACAGAACCACACAGACATACCCAAGTCCTCCCATAAAGTAGGGATGGGTGGGCCTAGTCTGAAGTTTTAATGATGTAGTATCAAGAGACTCGATCTTGCTTGTGGATGAACAGGTGATAATAGTGATTTAACTGCACTACCATTTAAAAGTTTGGGGTTGGTACGATTTTTAATGAGAGAAGTCTTTAGGCTCACAAAAGCTGCATTTATTTGATCAAAGATACAGTAAATATATACATATATACAGTATATTGGGAAATATGATTAGCTTAAAATACAAAAAAATATATTTTAAAATGTAATTTATTTCTGTGATGGCAAACTGATTTTTTTAGCAGCATTACACAAGTGTTCAGTGTCACACGATCCTTCAGAAATCTTTCTAATATGCTGACTTGGTGTTCAAGAAACATTCTGTATTATTATCAATGTTGAAAACAGTTGTGCTTCTTCATATTTTTGTGATAATCCTGATACATTTTGATCATTTCAGGATTGTTTCATGAATAGAAAGTTCAATATTACAGCATTTATTTAAAGTAGAATTTTTGTAACATTACTTTACTGCCATTTTTGGTCAAATTAATGTGCCCTTGCTGAATAAAAATATGAATTTCTTTCTAAGAAAAATCTTACTGGCCCCAAATCTTTGAATGGTGAAATTCATAAAGTAAGCTTTAAAGTAACAGAAATAAATTGTATTGAATAGTTGTAGAATAGGAACTATTTGTCATCTGAACATGCATTTTTAAAACCATGAAAATTCCTCATGTTCTGTGTTGTTGTCAGAAAATAATACACAAAATTGTTGAACGTTTGCAGTTTAGGCCTATTAAATTTTAAATCAGTATCAGTGATTTTAGCCTTGCACTTGGTATCAAATTATCAGCTACTATGAAAATGGTCCATGAATATTAGAGTAGCTGGTCATTATTGCAAAATAAACCCTGAGCAAGTAATCAGGTGTTGGATCAATAAAAATAATTCTGTGATTATGAGCAGCTGACTGTACATTATCCTGCTTATTTTATGGGTACTTGACAAATAAGTGGATTGACTTGTCACACAGTGAAAGAGATTAGCTGTAAAAACAAATACTGATAGTTATTGGTATCCATATAGCAATATTAGCACTTGATATTGGATTAACTACAAAAACTAATAACATGTTCCACTAACATTTGACAACCAGAAAGTGTCCAAAAAAACCTTACAAACTTTGAAATAAATGACATAAAGTTTGATATTTATTATCTAATGTAGTGACATGCAATTATAAAGTGTTCATAATCATTTTTTAACAATTGTTCCTTTTCATTATTCCTGTAGGTATTGAAATGGAGATTGTTAACAGTTGTGACTCTGACAACGGCGGCTGTTCACACCACTGTCAGCACGGCACACTTGGACCCGTCTGCAGCTGTAACCAGGGTTATCAGCTCGCAGAGGACCTCAAAACCTGTTTGGGTGAGGGTGCAAGTCTACAGACAGATACATAAAATAGTTTTCCAGAATAATTCCAGTGAAATCAATCTCTTGGATTCAGCGTGGATCCAGCTGACCTGATAAACCTTTAAAATCATCATTCCTCAAACGAAATTAATAACCATTTCCTGCAAAAGCAAATGTCTGCCAGCTGGATCTCAGCAGTTTTAGGTCTTGTGTTTTTCTGGCTGTGCCCTGAATAATGACCCCTCTTCATAACTGGAATTGTGCTAATGTAAATACTCCAGTCCTAATACACACCAGTGGCTCATGGCCTCACTTCCTGTGCTGCTTTTTTTGTCTTGTAGATCTGGAAGAATGTGAGGAGGGAACTTCATGCTGTGAGCAGGACTGCACAAACTACCCTGGAGGTTATGAGTGCTACTGCAGGGCAGGATACAGACTCAATGCAGATGGATGTGGATGTGACGGTACTTCGCAACCTGTTTACTACCGATCGACTATTAAAGAAGAGCGAGGAGACATATCTGTTACTGGCAATGCTATAGTGAAAACAGCTTTAGTTGCATCACAGTGCAGTCACGTTGTCTAAGAGAGTTGTGTTTTCCGCTGGTGTGTAGATGTGGATGAGTGTCTGTCTGATAATGGGGGATGCGAGGACACTTGTCAGAACACAGCTGGCTCCTATCACTGCTTCTGTCGATTTGGAAACCGGCTCGCTGATGATAGACATTCCTGTATCCGTAAGTTTACCATTGGGGTTGAAGACGTTTGTTTTGCAACTGTACATTTTCCGGTTATTTCATGGGTACTTGACAAGAGGTAATTAAATTAATTTATACATTTTATTTTATTTATTTTGAGGATTTTATTTTATGAGAAAGAGACCGTGGAAGCTTTCAAACTAACACAGTGTAGGTGATTGGTTGCATAAAATAAAATCATCAAAATAAACTGTTTAATTAATTTCCTACTTAGTTCTGGTATGATTTTCTACAGTCCATAACCTTTTTTTCCCTCACATAATGAAGCAATTAGTAATAAAAAAAAATCAATATTATGTATACATATGTTAAAAATCATATGCAAAATTATGCTTACAAATATATATATACATATATATATATATATATATGTTCATTTCATGTGCTTTGAATTTTTTATGTTCTGCGTTTAAATCATTGAATCATTATATGTTCTTTCTGTAGTTAATTATTTTGATTATTTTAAGATCATAATGTGGAATAAGTATTGTTTTGCCATCTTATTATAATAGTTTTATCCTTGTTTTATCATTATATATCTTTGGAATCTACTGGGGATTTGAGTAAAGAAAGTCCATTTATTTGGTATTTGAAAAGTATCTGTCTAACAAGCAGCACAATGTCCAGCCAGCTGATAAACCTATTCAGTATGATCCATAGTTGTTGTTGCAAGACAACTTTGATAATGTCAATATTTTTGTTTCTCTGTGTAGCCCTGGAGAGAGCAGTTGAGGAATTGTCCAGTCCAGTGGTGGTTGAGAGACCTTTCCTTCATCTCACTCTCCTTCAGGACTACCCACAACCCCTGGAGCGCTATCACGACTATGAGGAAGACAGCTTCGGAGAGCTGCGGGCAGAGAGTATCCTCTCTGAGAAATTTGGTGTGTTATTTTGTCAAGTGTCTTCGTTTATTATTAACCACTCACTTCTAACACACCAGAGACACGGGTTCAATCCCCACCAACCTCTCATTTGTTAAGTCGCTTTGGATAAAAGCGTCTGTGAAATGAATAAATCTTACGTTTGTCTTGTCCATCACAGTGTGTTTGAATGGGACATTTGGCCATGACTGCAGCCTGACGTGTGACGACTGCTCTAACGGAGGACTGTGTAACACTGACAGAGATGGTTGTGACTGCCCGGATGGTTGGACAGCGATCATCTGTAACCAAAGTGTGTCCATTATGTAGTGTGAAACATACACTACTATTCAAAAGTTTTAGGGTCAGTAAGATTTTTAAAAATGGTTTTGAAAGAAGACTCATACAGACTGCATTTATTTGATCAAAAATACAGTAATATTGTGAAATATTATTACAATTTAAAAGAACTGTTAATGTACTTTATATTAAAATGTCATTAGTGCCGATGCCAAAGCTGAATTTTCAGCATTATCACTGCAGTCTTCAGTGTTACGTGATCCTTCAGAAATCATTCTAATATGCTGATTTGGTGCTCAGGAAACAATTATTATTATTATCAATTCTGAAAACAGTTGCGCTGCTTAATATTTCTGTGGGAATCGTGATACATTTTTTATTGAGTAAACAGTTCAAAAGAACAAAATTTATTTAAAAATTTTTTGTAACATTAGAAATGTCTATAATGGTTAATTTAATGTCACTTTGCTGATTAAAAGTATTCATTTCTTAAAAAAAAAAACCCAAACTTTTGAACAGTAGTGTAGGCCTATAGTTCTCATATTTACTTTGTATGAAATAACCCTTTCTTTTGTCCATTTTAGCTTGTCCAGAGGGAACATTTGGCAGAAACTGTTCTTTCTCTTGTAAGTGCAAAAATGGTGGCACCTGCAACCCGATTAGCGGGAAGTGCCGCTGCCCACCTGGAGTCAGTGGAGACCTGTGCCAGGACGGTGAGTGACTGCGAGATTGGAGCATAAAATGAAACCGTATCTGTGCCAAATCTGATGTTCCAATCACTGTTGGTATGTTTATACGAAATATGGCTTGTGTTTTCAGTCTCAAATTACTGTCGTATGATTTTAGTTGATGGTAATCTGTAAATTAAAGTTAAAGTTTGTCATTTTTATTCTTTATGTTTCAGGTTGTCCAAAGGGACAATATGGAAAGCACTGCAACAAGAAATGTAACTGTGCCAATAACGGCCGCTGTCACCGCACATATGGAGCCTGCCTGTGTGATCCAGGGCTCTACGGCAGGTTCTGTCACCTACGTAAGTCCAGTATATCACACCAACAGTGAATTAAAACTCCAGGAGATACTCACACAGAGTGATTTACCCAAGTAGGACATGTTCCTGGATCAACATACTTTTTTGGACACAAGATTCCAATGAAGCAATCAAAGCCCTTATCCCATTCCAAATCATAACCATAAAATCAAAAGGAAAAGATACAGTGGGGTCCAAAAGTCTGAGACCACCAATGAAAACATATAATACAAATTTGGGGAACACTTTATTTCAATAGTCCATTTTAGACATTCTATTAACTATATGGAACTTTGTAACTACATGTCAGCTACCAGTTATTGGAGGATTAGTAGACTGTCTGCTTAATATCTGCTTGATATTACTCACCCAACAGACATTCTACTGACTATAATTTACTTCCAAGTACACGTCAATGTATTCTACTTACCATAACCCTAACCCTTACCTTTAACCTAAGAGTCTACTTAAAATCTGATGAGATTTAGTTGTCATGTAGTTACTTCTTGTTGGTAGAACATCTAAAGTGGACTATCGAGTTTAGTTTTGCCCAAGTTTGTGTTAAACCTTTCAATCATGTTCTCCAGCATGATTTGAGATGATCCAAAGAGCATCTTGAGCTTCAGTGAAAGAGTCATATGAACATTTCCACAAATGTGCTTATTTTATTACTGATTGTCATTGCACTAAATACAAAATAATGGTTCTTTATTGGCCTTGATCATGCCATGAATGAACTTTTGAAATTCCACAAAAGGTTCTTTATATTGGAAAAAGGTTTTTCAGATTATTAGATTTTTTTTTTACACTAGAAAAATATGTTCTTTTAAGAATGTAGGTTTTTTAAGGAATCTAAAATGGATCATCTGAAATTGTTTTCAAAAAACTCCTTTATTTCAATTGTAAAAATTAAAAATATACTTGCATGTATGTATATATATATATATATATATATATATATATATATATATATACATACATATGTTTGAATTCGATTCCTGGATTTCTGATTTTCAGTGTGGTTTAATCCTAAACCTAAAACCTGATTCATTGATACATTGAATGTTGTTCCAGAACATACAAAAATGTTGATCCAGGAACATGTCCTATTTGGGTTAATCATGTTATCATTTTAACATCTGATGATTTCTCCTGGCAATAAAAGAATGTCCCACACAATGTCTTTTCCAGCTTGCCCCAAGTGGTCGTATGGATCTGGCTGCTCGTCGGAGTGTCAATGTGTGCAGCAGAACACGCTTGAGTGCCATCGACGTCATGGAACATGTGTGTGCAAGCCTGGCTATCAGGGCAAGACCTGCAACCTAGGTCAGTTCAAGGAGTACAATTCATTTGACTGACAGCGTGTGTATGAGAAATATGTTTTATTTGTAGTTCTTTGCCTTTTAGAGTGTGATAGTGGATACTATGGTCCAGGATGTAAATCAAAATGCCAGTGTCCAGTGGGAGTGTCTTGCCATCACATGACCGGACAATGTCAGCGCCAGTGCCCAGCCGGTCTGCATGGGGAGCACTGCGAACAAGGTGAGTTTACGTTATGTATTAGCAGGAATGCAGTGACATTTGCACTGTACTGTGCTAGAAAAGCTTACATAAAAGTGGATTTATGGCCATCACTGAAAGTCATTGTGTAAGTTACGCTGACTAGCATTTGACAGGATGAATAACATGTGGGGGCCAGGCCAAAAACAGCTGCCAAACACTGATGGAAATACCTTTATCTCCTGGCTTGCTGGTTAAGTGTGCTGGTTCTCTTAACACAGATATGATTCTGTATTTCACTCAAGAGAAAGATCTAGAATATTCAAGTCCAGTATGTTACAAAGGGAAATGTCATGAATAACAGGAATTTTCTTGTTTTTTTTAAAGTTTGATGAACTATGTGGAGGTTGCAGGTCAGTTCTGACATGGTCAGCAGGGGAAAACAGTGCTCAATGCACATACTTTATGCTAAAACTAACAGTTTAATCATGCATTGTTAGAATAGAGTGATGCAGTGATGACACATTTTTGTAGACCAACCTGGAAGTTAGCATCACCCCAGTTCCCTCGACAAAAACCCAGTAGGTTTTGTCCGTTGGCTTTTTGCATTTTTGAAGAAAATTAGCTCTGGGACATGATAATCTTCACAATTGAATTACTTTTGTGAATTATGAATTTTTCAGCTTCAACATCAATAAGCTTTTTAAAACTTTTTCTCTCTAGACTAGTGTGTAGATGAATTTTCCTGTTCTGTGTGATGCCATTTAACCTGTTAGCATTCCACTGTACTGCCTGCGATACACATACCTTTCAAAACAGACCAAAACTTTTTTTAGGCATTTAACCAAAAACTAAAAAAAAAAGTTTACATCTACACAGTAACAAAACCAGCTTATTCAATACAAACGGTCAGATAAGTTTGAAAATGGCCATGTAAAACTAAAGACAAATGTTTTTGGTGAAAGTGTTGAATAAGACACTTTCAAGGTAAGACAGAGTTCAAAACTGAAGGTGGCCCTGCTGGAACTCACACACTTTTATTTATTACTGATATCCATGCCAGATGACAGTCACTTACTTGAATTGATATGTGCCTTTTTATGAGTATAAAATAAAACTGTCCTACTGCCTTGATGTTCAGAGCCTCAGCAGCCTTCATGCCTCAGTCCACTCCTCCTGGCGGGGGGTACGGAAATATCCGGAATATTTTGACAGAAACACTGAGCTGGCAGTCAAATCTCTCAGCCTGGAAGTCATTAAACTATCAGAGTGCTACGTCTGCCATCAATTAGGAACAACAGGCTGCGAAGAGAGTTGCTTTGGCTAGTCTTTGCATTTTACTCGAAGCCTCTGTGGTTGCTTGACCTTTCCATTCATTATTGTTGATGCTCAGTAGACTGTCTGGCTCAATGTAAAATCTGGGTCCAGAATATGTAATATATATTATTATAATATAAATTACCCTCAGCAGATCCGGGGAAGGTGGAGGGTCAGAGGAAATCTGAAAGCATGCCGCAAACTGCTATAGTTGTCACATGTATGTTTTTTGTCATGTCTAGCGTAGTCGTCACCATGTCTAATCAGTTATCCTTTCACCTGTGATCACTTTGTCTACCACCTTCAGCTGTGTGTCATTAGTCTTCTGTGTATTTAAGTTCCCGTCTGTGTATTCATCCCTGTCGGTCGTTGTTTGTGCTTTGCACGCTGTATGTGTCTGCCCTGTCTTTGAATTAAACCCTGCTTGTTATTCGTCAACCTCGTCTCCTGTCTTCCGCCGAGCGTTACAGAACGACCGACCTCTCAACACGAGAAAAAGATGGACTTACCCGCGCTGAACTACCTGATGAGCCCGGAGGCTCGTCCCCACCTACAGTACTGGGCCTGGTGGTGCAGCGACGAACGCTCCGCCTCCGCCTGGCAGCCCGGGGTGCGCTCCGAAGCCGGAGCGGACTACGACGACCTCGGAGACCCGGTGGTGAAGCGAGCGGAGCGGTCCATCACAGAGCCAGGAGTGGTCCACAACACCCTGAAGCAGTGGGCGCGATCCTTTCCCCACCCATATACCCGCCCGTATAACCTCGTCTGCCCCGTTCCAGTTCGGAAATCTGCCAGTCTCCCCTATCCCGCCTCCTCCGCTGATCCCAGTCAGCCCTCAGGATCCGTGGCCACCGCTGCAAACGACCAGCTCCTCGGCTCTGTCCCCGTCGCTCGCCCCGGGCGGCTCCTCACCAGCACCTCGGGCTGCCCGTTCACCAGCAAGGCTCGAGGCGGAGTCCCCGGCTTCCCTCCAGGTCTCCAGGCCCCCGTCACCTTCTGGACCCTCCAGCCCGTCACCTGAACCTCGTCACACAGCTCCCTCATCACCTCCTCGGCCCGTCAGCCCGGAAGCTCCGCTGGGCTCCCTCGATCCTCCAGTTCGGCCTCCGGGGGTCGACGCTCAGCTTCCGCCACGGACTTCCGGGTTGGCGGCTACACCACCACCCGTCACCCCTACACCGTCTGCGAGCTCCTCCCTCCCTTCGACCTCCCTGTCGTCCTCCGTCACCACACCGTCACTCCGGTCATCCAGACCAGCGGCGGCTCCTCGGTCACGCGTGCCAGCGGCTCGGCGCCAAACCTTCGAGGTCCGTCGACCGAGGAGCTCCGTCGGTTCCTCCGCCCACTGCCATGGTTCCGCTACCATCGATCGGCCCCAGCACGTCATCCCACCTCACTGTTTGGACTCCTCCCTGGCCCCTCCCTCTGTCAGCCTCACCATGGCGGTGGCCACCTGCCCCTGAACACTGCCCGTCTCCAGCTCCACGCCCTCCTCCTAAGCCTCCGCCTCCTTCTTACGGCGCGAGGACGCGCCTTTCCGAGGGGGGCGCTATGTCACATGTATGTTTTTTGTCATGTCTAGCGTAGTCGTCACCATGTCTAATCAGTTATCCTTTCACCTGTGATCACTTTGTCTACCACCTTCAGCTGTGTGTCATTAGTCTTCTGTGTATTTAAGTTCCCGTCTGTGTATTCATCCATGTCGGTCGTTGTTTGTGCTTTGCACGCTGTACGTGTCTGCCCTGTCTTTGAATTAAACCCTGCTTGTTATTCGTCAACCTCGTCTCCTGTCTTCCGCCGAGCGTTACAATAGTGAATACTAACCAGCCATTTAAATGTTGTGAACAGCAAGCTCATTGGCTGCAGATACGACATGAACCAGTCAGCTTGTGCCAAGTAGTTAACGCTGAGAATAGCATCGGTTTACGTTAAGGACCCATCAACCTGCACTATCTAGAGTTTCATGACAGAACTATGCATTTATTATGTTAAATTTTAACCCTAAAATCCTAAAACATTTTGTTTAAAAAAAAAAACATTCAATAAAATTTTCCACAGAACACCCAAATATCCCTCTAATAGAAAGGAGATTGTACAAACAAAGTATTAAGAGTAATTTACATATGTAAAAACTGTAAGTACTGTCTTTTACAGAGTGCCCTGTGGGACACTTTGGAGTTGGATGCTCACAGTTTTGTGAGTGTAATGGAGCTCCATGCGACTCAGTGACCGGGAAATGTCACTGTCCCGCTGGGCAGACAGGGGAACACTGTGAAGAAGGTAAGACAAACAGCACTGGAGATCAAGAAGTGCTGCAAAGTAAACAAAAAAAAAAAGAAAAAAAGAAAAGAAAAGCCAGAAACCAAAAACAGAAAGTCATATAATACCATCAAATAGTTTAGAGCGAACCATCGTATCCACTTGTCCCAAATTCTTCTGGAATCATCATTTTACATGAAGCTTCATCTGAACCGTATTAAACAAGCTGACCTCAGCTTTCTCTCCTTGCTCTACACGTTTAAGAGAGATGAAAATTGTTTTGCCATTAATGACTTTTCATTCTGTTCTGTTTTGGAGTGGATGAGGTAGTTTAAGAAGGGAGAAATTGCTGTGTTTTTTGAGGTCTATTATTAGCCACATTTTGCTGAGCCAAAGATCACAGACATAACTCGGTAATATATCCCCCCTCACGGGCTAATCCATTAGAGGAATTCTCTCTTAAATGCACAAGGACATCATGAGACGCAATGCAGAAAGAGAGGAGTGAAGCCATGCCACAGAGCTAGTTAACAAGTCAGAGACAAATATTAGCTGTTAATGAACAGTCAGTGGCTTCCAGCTGTGTGTGTGCATGTGTGTGTGCATGTGCGTGTGTGTGTGTGAGTGTGTGTGTGTGCGCATATTTTTGTGACATATCAGGACACAAATGTGTATAACGACATGGGTATGACACTGGTATTACAACTTCAACGTGAAATATGAGGACATTTCATATGTCCCCACTTTTCAAACAGCTTTAAAAACATACTAAATAATGTTTTATTAAAAATATAAAAATGCAGAATGTTTTCTGTGAGGGTTAAGTTTAGGGGTGGAGGGGGGGGGGCAGAATGTCCAGTTTGTACAGTATAGAAACCATTACGCCTATGGAATGTCCTCACTTTGATAGAAAAACAAACATGTGTGTGTGTATGTGTGTGTGAGAAGTGTGCTATGATGCTGTCAGGACTCCCATATTGACATGCCTGTGAGTATGAATAAGATGAAGTTATGTACAGTAAAAGTTGAAAGTTCAAGTTTTACCCCTTATCTTACTAATTTGATTATATCAGTTCATGTACAGTATTGACAGGTATATGAGGATGGAAGCCCATTTCAGCCACATAAGATAAATGAAATCACGCTTTGGTAAATCTTATGAGATAAACATTAATTTTGAAATAAAAAACAGATTTTGACATAAAAAGAGATAATTATGAGATAAACAATAATTATATGTCATAATGAATTTTGACTATGTTTCCACTTTTTATATTATAATTATGTCTTAATGGGTCGGAATGAAAATTTATGGGCTCCAGCGTTGTTTAGTTCCCTGAGTTCTTCTAAATAACTTCTTTTGTGCTCTACAGAAGAAAGAAGTGCATGCAGGTTTGAAAAATAGGTTCGGTAAATGATGTCAGAGTTTTTGGGTGGACTGTCCCTTTAACTTATAACTATAACTTGATGTTCAGAGTGTGAAGAGGGCCGTTGGGGACTGGGATGTGCGGAGTTGTGTCCTTCCTGTGATAATGGTGGAGTGTGTGATCGGCAAAACGGCACCTGCATTTGTCTTCCGGGATATATGGGAAATCTCTGCCAGAATGGTAAAATTCTAATCTTTAATTTTCATAATCTTAATTCATCATCGAACCTCTGTTCAAAACCAGACATCAGTCATGAATTTGGGGTTTTTCGAATGCCAGATCTTTTGATATAATTCACAGGTTGTCAATTTTTGCATTTTTTTTTAATCAGTCTGCCCAGTTGGCTACTTTGGCCTCAGCTGCCAGTTGCGCTGTTCCTGTGAAAACCGTGGGCATTGCCACCACGTGACGGGTCTCTGTGTTTGTAAAGATGGCTGGACAGGGCCCAACTGTGCAAAAGGTAAGGTTACACTTAAAAGTCACAGATTCGATTTAGTTCTTTGTCTAGAACTTACAGTGAAAGAGACCGTACTAAAATGAGACAGCCATTCAGTGATCGTGTCGTATGTATGTCAGACAGCCTCTCTGACATCTAGCCCATCTGCAAATCGCTTCAGGCTCAGCTTTTACAAGATTCGTCTCTCCTCTGTCATCAATTCCCAGTGCAACATAAGACTGAGCTGTCCTACAGGACCAGCTGACCTTTGCTGGTTACATTATGGCAACTGCCCAGTCTTACCTCTTCATGCTCCATAAAATAACAAAATCCAGTCCTTTGTGTATATTGCCACAGATGCCACTACACCCAACTCTTTCTTTCAGGCTGTACTGTGTTTAGAATGGACTTTCATAATTCACCCACAGCATCTGTTATGTATTTCTATGTATATAGCTGTGTATATCTGTGTATGTGTGATGTAAACACCTTAAACTTACTCAAAATGAAGCTCCATGATGTTTGTTCCATCTCCAGATTTTCTCACATAATGTCCTTTTCTTTGCATTGGCTTCCTTATTTAATACTTGTTTAATAATGTATTTTGAAAGGAATTAGATCACATTCAGTCAGAAGGTCACATACTTATTTCGTTGTAGCTCAAATAGAATATGATGTTGCAACTCTTCAATCTGCAACCTCAAACCTAAAGAAAACGAGTTGTTTGCTTTAATAAATCTTTTCCCTTTACTTCATTCAAACTCATAATGTGACCCTCTCTTAGTGGCAGAGAGGCATCATATTGTTTCTAGAGTGGCAGTGGGAATTAATAATTTGATGTAATGGGGCATGTGTATTCTGTGGCAGCTTGTGAGCCGGGACGCTGGGGGCTGAACTGTGCCAACCAGTGTGACTGCAGGAGCAGCGTGGGCAGCTGTGACCCTGTGACTGGGCAGTGCCATTGTGACGCAGGCTATATGGGACCACACTGTGATCAAAGTATGAGCAACCATTGGTATGTCCTTCAGGGAACACAAATCTAGCCTTTTCTGATGGTTTTGTTGCCTTTTCTAGGGTGTCCCCACGGTTTCTTCGGACAGGGCTGCCGCCACAGATGCCAGTGTGAGAATGAAGCAGCGTGCGAGCATGTGAGCGGTGCCTGTACTTGTTTACCAGGCTGGACTGGAATGTACTGTGAAAAACGTAGGGAAAATAGCTGGTTATGTGCTGCGTATCTTTAAAACTACTCAATTTAACCAGTTCAAGTGTACATACAGTATGTGTCTTCAACAGCATGTCCTGAGGGCTTTCACGGTTTTGAGTGCCAGCAGAAGTGCCAGTGCTTGAATGGCGGCCGTTGTCGCCCCATGACTGGAGACTGCCAGTGTCCATCCGGCTTTGTCGGGCCCCTCTGCAACAGCAGTGAGTTATTTTACTGCAGCCAACATCCCATGACAATGAACGGTAACAAGAAGCTTGTTCAAAGCATTCCCTCTCTCTTTTATGAAAGGTGAAAGTAGAGCAATAAAACAGATGCACCCAGTTTGTGTGTCAGTGTATCTGCACACTTTGCACCAGTATGGCCTGATGTGTGACCGCAGGCTAAAACTCTGCCTTTGATGTGGAATCCTGGTGGCAGTGTATTTTAGGATGTATTGTAGCACCTTGTGTAGTTTAAAACAAAACAGCATAGTTTTATTTTTTATGTTTGTCTTGCTGTAGCATGTGAAGCTGGCACATATGGCCCTGGCTGCAATCAAACCTGTAGCTGCCACAATAATGCCACCTGTGACCCTGCTGATGGACGATGTGAGTGTGGAGCAGGATGGACAGGGAGCAGCTGTGAACAAGGTGAGAGATTTTTATACAAATAATTATACAAAATAACATGCTACTTGTATTATTGTTTTTTCGTAGGTAGAATAGGCAAATGCTAGGGGCGCCGCCAATCTATAGGGATTTTTTTTTAATCTAATAATACTATTAATTCTAAATATTAAAAAAAAAAAATGAAAACATAACCAGATTACTTAAAAATTGTACTTAGTTACTGGTTTCAAATTACATGACAAAATTATAGTTAGTAACGTAACTACATTAATTACATTACACATTTACCTTTTGATTACTTTTGACCTCACTCTTTTATCACTTTTATTTGAATAGGATAATCTTGTACCATATTGCTATAAAACACAAAGAGAATCTTTTATAATATGAATAAGAACAATAATAATATTTAGTTTTTTTATATTATACAGTGAACACATTCAAGACACTATAGATATTGTTTCATTGCACTGTGCTCAATCTAGCTGTTTATAAAAATAACTATTATACAAATAAAATTCTATTTTTGTATAATTAATTATTTGTACTAAATGGATAGAAAAGAAAAATAAGAAAAGAAAACATGCATGTTTATTATTATTATTATTATTAATAAATCTATTGAAATATATTCATATATACAATTTATTTGGAAAGCATTCCATTATGTAATAATTAAATGAAATATAATCATTTGATGGCTCTCATGCCAGAATCATGGAGATCTTTGTCTTTATTAAACAAATTGTAGGTAGGATTTTGTTTGTTTGTTTTTATATGTGTGTGTGTGTGTGTGTGTTGCCAGAGTGCCCAGCTGGCTTCTATGGTGTGGGCTGTCACCAGCAATGCCTGTGCCAGAATGGAGGGTCATGTGACCGAATCAGTGGGCACTGCACATGTCTTAGTGGATGGACTGGAGTGGCCTGTGAATTGGGTAAGAGACAGACCAAACATTTTACAGTATAACTTCATCTTTTTAAGTAATTCAAATAACAGTGTGCATCAAACCTTTTCGACGGAAGTTTGGCAAATGTTTGACAACGTTTTTGTTTTGTGTTTTCAGAATGTGCCCTGGGACACTTTGGTATCGAATGTCAACACAAATGCGAGTGTGAGAACGGCGGCGTGTGTGACCGAGAGAGTAGCAGGTGTTCCTGTCCAGCAGGCTGGATGGGCACACGCTGTGAGACGGGTAAAAAACATCATAGTGCCTCACTGTGATCTCATCTTAAAATATTGGCTGAAATTATTACCATAGAGAATATGACATATGTACATTTAAAAGATAGACATTTATTCCCATTCTGTGTGTTTTGATCAGCATGTACTCAAGGTTTATACGGTCCAGGCTGTAAAGAGCATTGCAGGTGTGATCATAACGCCCCATGTCATCACATCACTGGCAGCTGCATGTGTCCGGCAGGCTGGAGAGGGTTGCACTGCGAGAAAAGTAATTTTCTCCAATGTGTTTTTTTTCTGTCGGATTGCCCCCTGCTGGCAGCCCCTTCATAACTCATTTGTGCTCTTTCAGTTTGTTTACCTGGCTCATATGGGAAGCGATGTGCTCAGCGATGCCATTGTCCTCGCGGCACTTCCTGTAACCATGTGACCGGGGAGTGTGGCTGCCCACCTGGTTTTACTGGTAACGGCTGCGAGCGAAGTGAGCGGTTATCTCTAGATCTCATTATAACAGTTATAAAACACTGATCTTGCTGTTCAGGTTTTTTTGTTGCTCTGCTCTTTCTGCAGTGTGTCAGTCAGGTACGTTTGGACTGAACTGTAATCAGATGTGCCAGTGCTCTGAGGTCAATCAGCTCTGTCACCCCATCACTGGTGTGTGCTACTGTGCTCCAGGATACCATGGAGACAAGTGTGATACAGGTTTGCCCTTCACCTTCTTTCATCAAACGGCCAATTCACACTTCTCCGGCAGATGTCCGACAGTCAGATTACAGCACTTTCACATCTCAGATATTCTAATTCTGATTCAGCATGTTCAGTCAACAAAGCCAATCAATAATGCCATATTGTATATGCTGTATTTTTGATTTTTTTTATTTCATATAAACAATATGGCTGTATGGAAAAAAGCAATTAATTTATGAATACGCCAGATATGCAAATATGCTTTTATGTATTTCTATACAAGCATTATTATATCATAGAAGTTGATTTCAACATTATTATTATTATTATTATTTTTTATATCATAATAAATGTACATTTTATTTAATAATTAAATGTCTTATTAAATTTATGTCATTCTACATGCATTCATTTATTTTTGCTTTTCAAATGCCTTAAATATACAGACTTTCATCCTGAAATATAAAAATCAAACATAAAAATATTAATTACATTGATAAAATAATAAATAAATAAATCTAAACAAAGACTGCAGCAATCATAAAACCATCAATGTGTGAACATGTTTACACAATTTACAGTTGTCCTTCAGTTGTGGCAACATTGCCATTACAACTGACACTTTATGAACTTTTATTTAGTGTATTAAGTTAGTGTACTTGTTTACCATGGAGACAACGTTATGGGAACAAGCTTGAGGTTGAATATGAGACATGATGTGTGCAGAATATTTTTACAGTGTGTAATTCCCAATCAATCTGTTATTGTCATTTTATTTCAAAAAGTTTTAAATGTACGTTTCATTAGTGGCTAAAATGGCCTTTGTTGAAAAAACACATTTCATGAAGTTTTAAAGTTCAAATCTCAATACCAGCAGGAAATGACTGAAGTGCCCTTGAGCAAGGCATCTAACCCCCAATCACTCCCTGGGCACCACAGTAAAAAAGCCTCACTGCTTACGATTATGGGTTACCATACTTGGCCTTCACGTGTCACTTTCACTTTAGAGTGCGATGTGGGCCGTTACGGTCCCAACTGCGAGAAGGAGTGCCGGTGTCTGAATAACGGAGTGTGCAAGACCAGCACTGGCACCTGCACCTGCCCAGCAGGATACATTGGACCAAACTGCAATATCAGTTAGTCACACGTTTACAATTTGTATTCATTGTTCACTTGAGAAAGGTGAGTGTAATCACTAACAGACTGTTCTCTCTCTAAAGCTTGTCCATCAGGCCGTTACGGGCAAGACTGTGCACGAGTAGCTTTGTGTGGTGAAGGGGCCCGGAGCGATCCGGTCACAGGTAGATGTGTGTGCAAAGCTGGCCAGCGAAGGGAAGACTGTGGGAAAGGTTTGACGGTATTAGTATCTGCTAAAACTGATGGTGGAGGGAATGAGTTTGTGTGAAATAAGCTGATGTCATTGTGTCTCAGGCTGTGCCAAGGGCTGGTTTGGGGAAGACTGTGCTCAGCGCTGTAACTGCAGTAATGGAGGAGTGTGTGATGCTGTCACAGGAAACTGCACCTGTGGGCTGGGCTGGACAGGAGACAGCTGTGATATAGGTCAGCACAGATTTTTCACAGTTTACCCACAAAAATTCTGTATTCAATATTTAAAACTGTGCCTAAGGATGCACCAATTTAAAAATTCAAGCCAATACCGATAAGCTGTAATTATTTTCAGCCAAAATGTAAATGTGTGTATATAAATATATATATATATATATATATATATATATATATATATATATATATATAGGCTGAAAATAATTACAGCTTATCGTAATTATTAATATTATTATATTAATATTATTATATAATATCATATATTATTTATATTCCTATATATATATATATATATATATATATATATATATATATATATATATATATATATATATATATATATATATAAATTCACTTATAAAATGTAAAGTTAAATTTATATTCCAATATATATATATATATATATATATATTGGAATATAAATTTAATTTTACATTTTATATGTGAATTTAGGCATCACAACATTATAGTGTATAGTATATAAAATGGATATTAAATAATTAAATTATGTTTAAATGTGTTGTGTTGATCAGAGTGTCCCAGAGGGAGATATGGTGCTGACTGCAGGGAAATGTGTGACTGTAAAAATAACGGCACTTGTGACAGAGTGACGGGCGAGTGTCACTGTCCTCATGGGTACTATGGGCATCTCTGTGAACATGGTGAGAAAACATTTGGTATCCTAATTATTGTAGTCAGTTTTGTAATGATTCTAATTTTTATTTTTATCAAAAGCATGCCCTGTTGGTTTCCATGGTCATCGCTGCCAGCTTCTGTGTGACTGCCGGGGCAATGCACCTTGTGACCCTGGAACGGGCCGATGCCTCTGTCATCCTGGTTACCAAGGACTCCGCTGTGACAGAGGTGCAGAGGAGCTCTTGTATAATGTTATAGCTGATATATCTATCTATATATACATGTGTGTGTATATATATATATATATATATATATATATATATATATATATATATATATCATCATTTTTCATACATATGTGTATGTTTCAGAGTGTGAGCCAGGAAAATTTGGTCCTAATTGTGTCCACAAATGTGACTGTGATGGAGACACACCATGTGACCCTTTCAGTGGTAGGTGTCTGTGTGCACCTGGGAAAATGGGACCACGCTGTGATATAGGTGAGCTTTCCACCAAATTTCTTGGAATTTGACTTTTTCTTCAATCGTTCAGTCAAATGTTTATTTTTGAATTGACATCAGACTGTGGAGTAAATCGGTTTGGGCCTGACTGCTCAGAGAGATGTGAATGTCACAACGGAGGCCAGTGCAATCCACGCAATGGACGCTGCACCTGTCTGAACAGCTGGGTCGGACCGAGCTGTCAAGAGGGTAATTTCACTATTGGTCATTCACAATAACTTTCACATTTTACAGTGATCTCAGAGAATAACTTTTTTGTATCATTTGTGTGAATAACAGGGCTTACATCGAGTCACAGCAGAAAAAAAAGGCAGGACTCGCCAGTATAGCAGTCTCACGGTGTCTTACCTAGTCCCGTAAAGCTGACTGTAAATTGACCTGCCTTGAGTTTTTACCTTGTAGCAATTTTTTTTTAAAAGACCTTTGTACACAAAAGTCCAACAAACGATCAGATGACTCTGAAAAGGACAAACTCTTGTGGCAGTTGAGATAGAGACTTCCATTAGTTAATTAATAAATGATAAACTTTCTCATGGAAAAGTGGACATGAAGTCCAACATGAAGGAGATGCAACTCCTGGGTGAGGAAAATGGGTCAACCATTTTTTGAAGTTTTTTTTCCAGCATCAGTTCTGCTCAGGGAGATCGAGCTGTAATCAAGAAAGGCACCAAATGAAGGCCTTCGGTTCACCTGAAACTGAATCCTCTCACCACTGTGATCCTAAACAAAGGCCTTAAAGGGACAGTGCACCCCAAAATCAAACATCTGTCATCATGTATTTACCCTCATTAAATGGTTTGATATCAATTTAACTCTAGATTTTGTCTTGAGTGAAATTTTTACAATTGTTGTAAGATACTTTGAATGAAACACGTTATCATTTTCAACATTTACATGTAATAACTTCTTTAAGAATTTAGGTAGAATTTTGCCTCAAATTGAGTATGTTACGGTGTATAATATTTGGGTGTTGACATATGTCTATACGCAAAACTTTTTTCAATCATATAAAAATATGAAACTGGATTCATTTATTACCTGTGTATATATACTGTATGAATGTAAAAGTTTTTTTATGTGAATGTTTCTGTACAATTTTATTTGAAAGAAAACTGTACTTAAACCTAATCATAACTGATTCCTGTTATACTGAACCTGTGTTTCATTCTTGTAAGGTTTTTGCTAGATTTATTTTTATATCGTTCATAACTACACCATGTGCATTTGTGAAGTGTGAATTGCATTCTTAATGCAGACTATATGAACTCAAAGGAAATGTATATTTCAATATTTCTGCAGCTAAAGTCAGGGTCAAAGATAGCACTTAAATTCTTCTGTTTTCGCCAACCATGGCTAACATGGTCGAGGCTTTTTCTTTGTTTTGTAATGGTTGATTTTCTGGAAGCTTACACATTTTTAATTCATGATTAAACATCTTTTTTTGTTGTTTTTGGTGCACTCTGAGCATTTAATGGAATCATCAGAAAAAAACGAGGAATATTGGCTTTTATTTTTTTTAAAACTTGAAATAAATGCATTGAACTGGTGCTGGTCTTTGTGGTGGAACATAACACACATTTAGACATATTTTGGATATTTTTAACATATCTAACCAGTAAATAATTGTGCATTTTATACACATAAAATGCAAAGACTAAATTAAAGAATTTTAGAATTATTTATTTTCAGTTGATTGAAGCTGTACATATTTTTCTTCAAGCACAATATCAAGCAATAATTGCCAATGAAAAAAAAATGAAGGCAAATGTGATAATGGTCATTAAAACCAGTACAGTATATATAGAATCAGATTATATACATGTTATCAAACCATTCCATTATGTATCTACAGAGATCACCATAACAATGCATTTCTTTAACAGTAATGGTCATATTACAGTTAATAATTGTCAGAATAATAGGTTGTACAAAAAAAAAAAAAAACCCCGTCTATTCAAAACATTTCAGATTTCCTGTACATAGTTATTCCTATTTCAAATAATTTTATAGCAAAATATTCAGCTTGGGCTCTTTATACAACAACCTCTGTCCTTGCAGGAAAAAGACATAAATATTAGGCTGTTGTTGTAATTGTGTACACCAACAATTTCTCATTCAATTAAATTTATCCTCCACATAACGAAACTGGTACATGTGATGCGATTTTTACCATCTAAACAATATAGTTACGGCTTCCTGAGCGAGACAAATATCAAAACAAACTGTGAACGGAAAAGTACCACTAATATTTCATACGATGCAGCCTCACTCAACATACAAATGACAAATATAAGGACATTTAAAATGGCTCTCGGCTATTGGCAACTGAAGCAATGCTTCCACTTCTATCAAAGCCTGTTGTCTTCTTTGGTTTTTGCTAGTGCTACTTCAAAAAGCCTCACAGATAGTAATAATAATTTCTCTGCTTTTTCTTGTTTAACAGTCAGCATTTCTGCTCCCACAGCTCAATGTAGCTCAATCAACAATCAAAACCCTTATAAGTTGCATTACATTGCAACTACAGGTCAACACTTTCATACTCAGCCAAGCAAGAGCATTGTTCTACACTAAAATATAGGCCATTACTAAAATTCATTACTATACACATGCAGCCAACAGTACTGAGACTGTTTGAAGATGACGATACATAAATTTAGTATAAAGTCCATTCATATGGGAATGAGTGTCTGAATAATTTGAACTGCCTTGATTAATTCATTTTGGCCTTTATATAATTAAAAGTTAATAATTACAATAACATAAGTTATTCTACGCCTATGTCACCCTCAACAGCTTATTCTCATTCACCACTGATGGTTTTAAAATACGCATACACTAGATAATTCTTTTTGTACAGATGAAACATGCTAAATAAATGGTTACGACACTGAATATTTAGCATTAGTACTGAATAAGGCATAATCTTAGACTCAAATGAACACTGTCCTAATCAGTGGCTTATCAATTTGAAAATGTCTGAGTAATTGGAAATGTTGAGATGTTTCACGGAGAACACTTGCGAAAAAAATAGGAAGAGAAGATCCAATGTTTTGCAAATATTATTGTAAGTTGCCTACTGTTTTCTTTTTCCTAAAAGGAGTAATGTAAATTTTACATACAGTATAATGTGGAGTGATGTATCCTAGCCTGTAGAGGGCCCCATTGGTCAAAAACAGACGGGAGTTAGTAAGACGCTTTCTACACATACAAAAGGACAACGAAAATCTTAAAAATCAAACCCAAAAACCTTACTGCCTTAAAAAAATATTTTAGACAGTCTTGTGTGAATACTGAAAAAAAATCAAGTGGGTTCTGATAATCGAATGGCCGATAAAATAAATAAATAAATAAATAAATAGGAACAGATTTCCACATTCATCTACGACTCAAAATGCACATCATTAAGGCAATGCAAAAAAAAAAAAAAAAAACACAAACAAAAACAAAACACTGACTATAGACACGACCACCAATTAACATTTTAAAACAAGTCACGTGATCAAACGTAGGGGTTTGGAGGAAACTGACATTTCTTTGGTTTCAGCCAGATGAAGCTGTGACAAATTAGCACACAGACCACCACTCAACTACTGTCTATAATAGGACATTTGTTTTCTAGAAAAGCTCAAAGTAAAAAGAACAATGGGTTTATGAACACTTTCAGATATTGCACATTTGTTGAGGCCTGTTTTTGATTAATATTTCTGACAGTCTCACAACCCAAAGCTAACGTTTGTTTACCTGCAGTATTATATATATATATCTCTGCAGTGACTTTCCCTTTCTATGTTTAGAAATTAAAAGCAGCCAGAAATGCTGTAGCTTGTAGTAAAAACGAAGTCTTGTAAACAGTCACTATACTGGCTGTCAATTCAGTGATGTTTTCATATAAAACTAGTTTAATAACATCAAGCCTTTTTTAGATTGTTCAGTCATGTATTCGCCAGCGCTTCATCAGTTTCATTACTTTCTGTTAGCTAATGCAAATGTATTCATTTTCCAAAATGTTGGGGGAAAAAGCACTGGCTAGTGGATCTCATGCATTTCTAGAATAAGTGCAAACCCCTAATACTGCACTTCTTAGTGTTTACTACAAGGGGACAAAGGGGAGGAGGAAGCGAGTCGGTGCGCTTGATCTCAGTGGTTTCTTAGTGGTTGAAGCGTTGTTCTGCTTATTGAGTATGTGAGCATGCTTCCCTTCTGCCCGTGCGATTCCTGGCCTCCTGTCAGGCTAATGTCAGCAGACTCCATGTAGTGTGCGAGTTGGCGTCTCCTGTAGGACCTGTGACGGTGCTGGTCCCATGTGCCAATGTTTAATCCAGTCAAAGCTCAGAAAGAAGCAGGTCGACACAGTGTCACTGACCTTCCTTTTAGGACCGGTAGTCTTTTTTACTGTAGGGCTTGTTGCCTAAGATACTGTCCACTTCATGTATAATTGATGATGATAATTTTGGAAGAACCTGAAAGAATGTGTAGTTGAAGTTTGTGCTTTTCAATGTTAAAAATTTATATTTTGTATGTTACCTTTTACTGTTTTGCTGTTTCATAATTCTTAACATATATCTTGGCTACAAAGCCTGTAATGACAGGTTCAGTGATAACGTACACCATATAGTAGGGCTGTGTGATAAATCGGCACTGTCCGGTGCTTTCAGTGGCTCGGTTCACAGTACATGCTGCTCCCCACAAACTCTCACATCTCTGCATCTACTCTGAGTTTGGGCCACTTCTGACGTGTATTTGGGAACACAACATGTACCAACCATTTTCCCATACTTATAAACTGTTGTCAACAAAAGAGAAGCAGTTTTCCTCCCAAATAAAAGAAATTAAGACTTTTACTGTAAAATAAAATAATTCTTATTATTACATTGTTATTTTTCTTAAATACTCAATTTTTATTTTACAGTAAAATATTACAATAGTAAAATGTTTAATTTTTTGTAGTCATAATAAAAAAAAAATTATTTCATAGTCATATTGATTTATAATCAAAAACGTTTTAGTCAAATTGTGCAACATAAGTACAATTTTTATCAGAAGTCACAATGCAATTTTCTTTTTACCCCAAATCGAGCAGCCCTACCTTATAGAGTATGACTATTGGGGAATGTTGTCAAAACAGATGGTCAATGTGTGTGTAATGAACTTATTTGAAGCAAATAATGGTGGAAGCAGGGGCTAAAACTAACTTTAAGTATTTTTTATCAGCCATGAAACAGATTAATCAGTAACACTTTAGTATGGAGAACACATATTCACTATTAACTACGACTTTTCCCTCAATAAACTCAATAATTTACTGCTTATTAATAGTTAGTAAGGTAGTTGTTAAGTTTGGGTATTGGGTAAGAATTAAGAATGTAGAATAAGGCATTAATATGACCTTAATAAGTAGTAATGAACAGCCAATATTCAAGTGATATGCAAGCTAACAAGCTAACTAGTTAAAAGACCCTAAAATAAAGTATTACCGATTAATCCTTATTAAAGTTACAAGTTATTTGGCAATGAGTGATTGTCCTTTGTCTTTTATTGTTTGATTAACAAAAATGCTTTATGCACCCTAATGCTAATGCACATATCCAATATACTGTTTCACATGTGCTTCATTTCTCAACTGTTTACATTCAGTTAAGACATAACTGATAATGTTTACAAGGATACTTGCCAAGACAGGCATTCTGACAATGTTGTTTGTTTGAATATGTCTGTTCAAGCGCAAGAAGACATGAAAGAGAGCTCAATTCAGTATTAACGTGCTGTCTGAGATAAAAATTCTGTGTGCATGCTTTGGATGTTTGTGCGCAGAAAACTTTCCGCACAGAGCGCGAGTAATGAACCGAGTTTGCTTTTGCACCTTCTTGAACTTGAATAATTAAATTGGTAAAGCTTAAACTTTTGTGACGATGCAACACTGCCCTGTCAACTGTCCCAAGCATCGGTCACGTTCATGTTCTCACAATTTTGCATTGTTAGTATGAATAAAAATGTAACTGGCCAACTCGCAATTGATACTATTTCATATACTCACCAACACTGATTTTTACTCAAATTTGGTGCTTGGAGAGTGTTAATTTTAGTCCCTGAGAGGACGTGTTCAGTAGTTTTTGAATTTATACTGTATATTTATACTCTTACATTTTAATTAGCTTAAATATTAGCTCCAGTAAAATAGCTCCTGAAATGAGAATTACTGTTTTAGAATTGGAATTTGTAATTATAAATTAGATATTTGCATTTATCTTTCATTTATATAGAGTAATATTTCAGAATGTCTAATGTGAAGAGTGAAATCTCATTAATCTCTAATTAAAAAATTCAAAGCTGTAGAGCGTTTCGAAAGTATGTGACACTCATTCTCACAGCTTGTTACATCACAATGTACTTGTGCCATTTGTTGTTTGCAAAAATAAGCATCTTTCATCTATAATATTTCTGTTACCAGAATGAAAAGCTCTGTTCATGAAGGCTGTCAGTGTCTTACCTGAATGGCTCCTATGTTCTCCATCAGCTGATCAGTGCTGGAAGCCCCCAGCAGCACACAGCTCACCCCCTCATTCCTCAGACACCACGCTAGAGACAGACCAAAGCACAAACACTCCAAACAGTCAACGGCAAGAGTCTACGACTGTAAATCGGGAAATGTGAAAGCCCTTCGAAAGCTCGAATGGCCTCAGGTAACAGAGCTGCATCTAGATACTAGATTCTCTAAGAAAAGTTGAAAGCAGTTCATGCCTGTGTGCTTTTTATATAACTAATAATAATGTCACAACACTGAACAGAAGAAAGGCAGAAGTAGGTGTACTCGACAGTGCTAACATGTGGACATTAAGCTTGAACAAACCAGTTACCGCTGAAGCAGGTGTGTTTTAAGCTATAAAAATAAACTTGACTTTTGTTCTATTTTAAACAAGCAACACACAGAAGGGAAGCTCATTTTAGGCTCTAACTAACCTTTAAGTTCATTTGTTTTAAGCTTGGACAACTTATTTAAAGGGTTATTTCACCCAAAAATGAAATCTCTGTCATTAATTACTCACCCTCGTGTCGTTACACACCTGTAAGACCTTCGTTCATCTTTGGAACACAAATTACGATATTTTGATGAAATCGAGAGGTTTCTGATACCCCATAGACAGCAACGCAAGTACCACGCTGTCTACGTAGTAGACACAGTGCAGCGCTTCCAGGTTCGACGTCAGAACACTGACTCATTATTGTGCTGCCCACGTGAACAGTATTGGTCAATACTGAACCGGCATTCTGACGTAGAACCCAGAAGCGCTGCACTGTGTCTACAACGGAAACAGCGTAGGAGAATGACAGGGGAGGGAAGAAATCGTTGAATAAAATCATTATTTTTGTTTTGTTTTTGCAAACAAAATTATTCTCGTTGCTTCATAACAAAAAGGCAGAACCTCTTTAGTCACATGGACTATTTTATCGATGTCTTTACTACTTTTCTGGACCTTGAATGTCGTAATGTTGCTTTGTCTTGGGGATAAGAAACCTCTTGGATTTCATCAAAAAATATCTTCATTTGTGTTTCGAAGGTCTTGCGGGTTTGGAACGACATGAGGGTGAGTAATTAATGACAGACTTTTCCTTTTTGGGTGAACTAACCCTTAAATGCATGTTCCTTGTCTTACTGTAATTCTTCCCAACATTCATCATTGAATGTCCTTTTTCACTCAGATACAAGTAACTTTCTAAAGTAAAATAAGCTGAACATTAACTCTAAAGATACAAAGTAACAAATCATTCACAGATTTAAGAAAGCCACATCGCATATGACACCACAAGAACAGACACAATGAATACAAGACAAATCAAATCAAGAGCCAAGAAATGCGTATTTGATCTAGCTGTCATTTAGCACTAACCTACTAAACCCCTGCTGTTCCTCTGCCCTTTACTGCTCTATTAAACAAGGTTATGTACACTATAAACGATTAGTGTAGAATACAAGCCACAAAACAGGCAAAATCTATGCTGTTTCTGTTTTGATTAACAGTAGAAGTCATTAGATGATTGTTTTATGTCCTTAATGTGCTTTACACATCAAGGATATCGGTTGTTCCTATCAATGGTTTTCGATGGTTTAGCGTTAAGTTAATCTCACATAGCCACGATTTTGAATTCTATTCTGGTGCATATTACAGCTTATTCTGCCTAAGAACAGACCAATTAGAGAGTAAGAGAACGCTTACAACCAACCAACAGGTAACCCTGCTTTACACATTAAAATAGATGTAGTGCTCTAAACAAAACTTTGAATCTCTTAATAAACCTGAACAGAAAAGAACAAGTAAAATTCAGCCAATCCAGATCATGTCAATGGAGAAAGATGCTTTTTGCCTCCATAATAATGCAGTCACATAATTTAACAGGAGTAGCTAACAGGTCAGTGAATGGACGAAGGAAAAGCCTCTGATTGGTTAATAGTAATGTTGAGGAACAGGAATCCTAGTTGTGTAAATCATATCGTCCTGTCTAACGCACATTTAACAGACAAGACATATTACCCAAGACAACAACACACAGGACAGAAGCAGAAGACGGGGACAGACAGCCTGTCCTGAGCTCCAGGCAGGCAGACAGACAGACAGACAGAAAGAGAGAGAGCAGCAAGGCCCAGGCAGTATTACCGATGGCCAGCTGGGGCAGCGTGCAGCCCAGCCGCTCCGCAATGGCCTGCAACTCTTTCAGCTTCGCCTGCTGACGGCGGCCTTCCTCACTCAGGATCTTGTCCTTCAACCACTGGTAGCCCTGTTTCAAACAGACAGCACACCTGCTCAGAGAGCCGCCCGCCGCAGAGCCACAGGAATAGCCAGTGGATATTCATTGTGTTTGTGAAGTAATGATGGAATGGATAATATCATACATAGCCACAGGAACATGTTTTATGAGGGGGTGCTGATGGGACGGTATGTGACTCTCACCAGCTGGTGAACATTATACTTCTCAAACTCTTGCTCAACTGAGCATACTCACACAAGAAAAAGGACAAGGCTAAGGTGTTGTAAACGTAAATGATTAATGTTACTAAAAGGTTTTTCGAAAGAACTTATACATTACCGGTCAAAAGTCTGGGGTCAGTAAGACTTTTTAATTTTTTTGAAAGAAGTCTCTTCTGCTCACCAAGGCTGCATTTATTTTGTCAAAAGTACCGTAAAAACTATAATACTGTGAAATATTTTTACAATTTAAAATAACTTTAAATTGATTATTTTATATCTATTTTTAAAATATATTATGCATTTAAAATACATAATTTATTCCTGTCATGGAAAAAAAGCTGAATTTTCAGCATCATTACTCAGTCTTCAGTGTCACATGATCCTTCAGAAATCATTCTAATATGATGATTTAGTGCTCAAGAAACATTTCCTATTATTATCACTGTTAAAAACAGCTGTGCTGCTTATTCTTTAAGGAATAGAAAGTTGAAAAGGACAACATTTTGAAATATGTTTGAAAAAGAAATGTTTTGTACCATTATAAATGCCTTTACTGTACTTTCAATCAATTTAATGCGTTTTAGCTGTATAAAAAATCGTATTAACTCCAAACATTTTAAAGGTATTCCATAAAAAATCTAAAAAAGCTCCAAGCTCCAAGCGCTATGGTTTTGGAATGAAAATATGCATGTTACGTTTGTATTTGTGAATACAATTAAATATTGAATTAAATTAAATATTTACGTATAAATATGGATTTTAGCATTTTGTTAAGATTATTATTTGTTTTATTAATTTTGCTGCTTTAAATACTTCCATACTTATTTTGGTTTCACTTTAGTTTACAGTATGTGTACTTACATGTACTTACAGTGTACTTAGCTATTAAAATAATACTGAGTAATATAAGGTAACTACATCTTGGTTCAGGGTTAGTACATAGTTATTACCCAGTTTTTATAATTACTGTAATAAGTACATAGTATGTACAAAGGGACAGGACTGTAAACTATAGTGCTACCCTTATTTCTAATTATGTTAATCATGTATTATCATGGTCATTATGTATATGTACATTGTGTGAATCTGCTATTGGGCATGTTAGAAATGTGTTATGGTCTACTCATATCTGTAGGTATTTTTATATTATTGTATTTTAAAAAACAAAAAAACATTGTCAATCAAGAGCACTCAATGGCTATGTGTAAAGACTTATGAGGACATATCACAGCAAAGAAAAGAGAACAACACAGGAGTGTTTGTGCATTCATCTACATGCATGTGTGGCAGATGAATTGGAGCACTTCACAATCCCACAAAGTGATAGAAATAAAAATTCAAGCAAGGTCTTCACATTTAAAACACACAAGTCACCAATGAAGACCACCACCGACAACAGTCAGGACAGACTGAGAGGAAGTAACTCAGCGAGGAATACCTTGAGAGAGGCTCTGGAATGAGAAGGCACACCGCTGTCATACTTCCCTGAGATGATCCCACAGGCCAGCGGAGACCACGTCATGGCACCCACACCTGCACAAACACCATTGTGACATACTATGAACCAGCCACCATTACAGCAAATGTGTTAAAATGACGTTTCTCTGGAGAAAGCACACACACCTATCTTATGGAAGAGTTCCGGCAGCTGTACTTCCACCTTCTCTCTCTGGAACATGTGATATTCTGCCTGCTCACAGACAGGCGGGATCAGGTTAAACTGTCTCGCCACTGAGTATGCCTCCTGAAAAACATACAATAATACACACAGATTCATACTAGAAAAAAATCAATTTAAACATGTGTGCAGATTCCTTGAAGTCACATTTATTTATAAAACATTTGATACAATACAGATTATTTCACAGCATATTCACACAAATAAACAGGAGAATAACTGTTAATGTTGCAAAATTCATCAATTACTTCATTTCAGCTGTAAAGCAGCTCTATAGAATACAATAGTGTCAATTATTTGTATATGTATTTGAGTTTAATTCAAAGTGATACTTGCCATTTCTTTTATTTGTGAAATTCACTAGTAATTGATGAGTGAAATTTGTTTCAAAGGGAACATAAGAGTGCAAAATTATAAAATCTTATGCCATTATACCGCTATCTTATGCTATTATGAGAGCGAAATGTTTAAATTTGTAGGTAAGTACATTGTTGTCGAATGATTTTTTTCAATTAAAGCAAGATGAATGCTCGCCAACATAATGCTGATCTAAAACACACATTAATGACAGCAAATGAGATGCTGAAACAACATGAATACTTGTTTTTATTTGTATTTTCATGAACATGGAAAGTGCTTTATTTTTAATTAGAAAAAAAATTCACTTTTCAAACTCACCATAATTTCCATGGAGCTCCAGCGGGAAGTGCCCCAATACATGGCCATTCCCTGGTTAATCACATGGGTCATTGCTCGAACAGTCTCTGCCAAACAAAATATTAACAATCAAAATCCAGACAATAATCAGGCCTTGAGGGACCGAGGAACAAAATCAGATGTGGTAGGGATGAAATAGAGTAAGATGACTGATATACACCTTGCCATTATAAAACAAGGACGGAAATAACGGTGAAGTAATGAAGTAATGGAAGTGGAGCAGAAGTAGATTCTGAGAAAAGCTAAGCGCAACAAAGGACATTTATCATATTTTTTTTATACAAAGTGACAGGGCATTAAACACGGCCCGAAGGTTATGCATGTTATAGTAACTCTACTCAAAGAGTTTCTTAGTGGGCGGAAAATAAATCAGAGTACGACTCCGGACTACATGAAATCTCCACAAGGCTGCATTTCATTGACATTTAGAAGAGGAGCAATTTTCCACGGTCCAGCCTACAATCTACTACATGGCATATTATTATACACTGCTGCATGAACATACCCTATTATGAGAAAGGAACCAGATAAAATGGATATAAAGAAACCGTATGAAATCAAGCTGCCAAGTATTATGGAGGTTACACACCGTGGGTAATTACATTGAACATTGAAATACTTCCACCCAAACATTCATTTATGTAAAAGTAGAAGGTATAATAGTCTCCATCCTCCATACTAAAAACCTTGAAAAATGTCTTGATTAGTTTTCAAGCCTGTTTAAAAATGCATTTTGAGTCTATACAGTTTCTTTTTTTTTTTTTAAAGTATATATTTTTTACATTTTCAGAGCAGTGTAAATGTACAGTATGACCTGTTTTTTTTTTTTTTTTTGAAAAAAGACCCACATTAGATGCCAATATATGTAAAGTGTTTCTATTCACATTGTTTATTGTGACACTTTTCTGTATTTCAACGTGAATGACGAGGCCACACCACAGGAAATTACCAAATATTAACAGCAATTTAAATACATAGAATAAACATAATCAAATGGGTCATTTTATGTTAATGCTAAATCATTCATATAGGTATTACTATTATTTATTAAGTAAAAAGCAAACACTGCAGGCAGAAAAAGAGCATTCACAAACCTCTCATTACAAATCTATACTAACAAACTAGATTGTGTATTGATATGGTAACATTATCTCCAATTTTCCAGTTTAAACTGGGTTCTGCTGAGCAGCTTATGTCTTTTTCAAGATTTGTGAATAATATCACCATGAACAATTATTAGACAAACAGAGAAAATATAAAAAAGACAAACAAGGCAGACACATGCAAAATAAATAAATAAATAAATAAAAAAGTAATAAAATATTCACATGCAGGGAAGCTGAGGACACTGCAGTCAATCATCTTGCAAAATATATATATATATACATTTTTAATTGGTTTTAGGAAAATCCTAACATTAGGCTGGTGCGTATATGAGCAGAAGCTGGTTATTTATGTCTGATTGTATGTCTGACCTGACTGAAAGAAAGAAAAAAAAACAGCGAAGCCAATATTCCGCTTAGCACCTATAAAAGTGCATTTTTAAAACAAATATTAATGGAGAAAATTTTAAAATGGAATGAAAATGCATGGTAAACATCCAACAAAAAAAGTTGAATTAAACAAAAATAAAAACAATCATGGGTCAGTAAGATGCAATGACCTTCTCCAAATTTCACTTGCAAGATGGACAGGAGAGTCAAAGAAATCAATCATTCTACGGCATACCAGGTTTTTATAGGAATTTCTGGAAATCTTCAGCATTTTATGGACACGGTCAGGATTCTCACACCAGGAAAAGAGGACAAACTATCACAAATCAAAGCCATAAAATGCTTTTGGAGACAGGAGGTCAAAACTCTCACTGAGGGTACCATGTACCTTCTATGATGAATGTTCTTGATTTTGAAGTGTTAAATGGATCTCCTGGTGATAAACAAACAAACAAAAGACTGTGAAAAGAGGTTTACCAAGCAGCAAATGGAATGAAATCTCTGAAGGAAAAAAAGCAGCAGAACTGGACCAGAGGAGATTCTGTAAATCCCAGCATTATGGGACCACGCTTGAAGTCACGAAGTGTGTGCACAAGCACGAGCATTCATGTCTACATGACCAAAACCTTAGAAGCATCAGGCTCAGTCTCTGCCACTGATCATTCTATCCACATACCCTTCACAGCTGTACAGCATGGTATCGTCACAGTGTAAGTTAAGCTCAGTATGTCGATTAGCACAAGTTTTGTTTTGGCCTGTCCCTTGTTTTCCTTAAAAAAAAAAAAAAAAAAAAAAAAAATGGTGGTTACAGTGAGGAAGTTACAATGGAAGTGAATGGGGCCGATTTTTGGATGATTTAAAAGGCAAAAATGTGAAGCTTATGATTTTATAAGAGCGCTTAGATTAATTCCTCTCTAAAAACTCATCATTTTTTTGGTATTACAACATTCTATTTGAACTTATTTTCAAAGTGCCTCACTGTAACCTAGATTTTTGCCCTTTATTTAAAGATAGCTGGACCCAATCAAAATGTATTGTTGTGGTAATGAAAATTATGGCAAAAAATATATGAGCTTATATACTGAGCTTAACATGTACTGTACCTTGATTATTCCTTTCATATCCCACCATTTTTAAGGAAAAGAGAATTAACAACCAATCAGGACTTGAGGTGACAAAATCATACTGGTCATTTACAGACTCTGACAGAATCACCATGCTGTAGTGCTGTGAATATGCTATTTAAGATGTTTTAAGTCATGCCGCTTTGGTTGTTTAGCCCTGTAAAAATTGCTTTCTATTATTTAAGATGTTGATGAACTAGTCCGTTTAATGCCTTTGTAAAACTCTCAAAAGCAAGACCATGCACTCTTACTTGACTAAATTACCACTTCGCTCAACCAGGACGCACCTGCTGTGATGCAAACCTGAATCCTCTTGACACTTAGACAACATGCTCCATTCAATGTTCGAAGATAGACAATCAATTATTCTGTGTGACATTGTAGTTTATTTCAAAATTAACTGAATGATTAGACAATCTTTTAGAAATTCTCTGCCATTGGTCTCCATGTGTTTGATCTCTCTTTTTTATGAGTTGAGGGCTGTGCGACGGGTCTGAAAGAGTCCCATGCTTCAGCGCAAAGCAGTTAAGCATTCCAGTGCTGATAGTCAAAGACGCAAAAACTCATGAAGCCCAGCATCTCATCAAGCACACCTACCTTCCATTGGCGTGTTGGGGTCGGGTCTGTTAGCAAACACTACGTCCACATACTCTAACTGAAGTCTCTCCAGTGATGCCCTTAGACCTGAAGGTCAGAAAAACAAAAGTACTTTTTAAAGCTGAAATGTGTTTTGTAGTTGAACTACATTTCTCTATCTTTCCTTTTGGTGATGCTTCTGACAATCAAATTATACACTGCAGCTTTAAATTAGTCCTGTACAAATCATAAAGGAATGAAGAACTTTAAAGATTTAAACATAGTTTGACCAGATATCGGCCCCCAAACTATTTGACCTCAGGATATAAGACGCAATATTTTCTAACACAACTTACCCTCTATTATGTGTTTTCTGGACAAGCCTCTCTCTGTTTCTGCTCTGAAAAACACAAGATACATATTTAAGCACGTATCAGAACTTTTGCTTATTTTAATGTAAATATTATAAGAAATGCTGCTGAAAACCACAGAGACACATTTCTGAAAAAACAAAATAAAACAACTTGAGCCGTATAGATTACTTTATGATGGATGGATGCACTTTTTTGGGCTTCAAATACCTCATGCTCCTTTCAATACCATTATCAAGCTTGGAAGAGGAAAGATATTTTTTAAATATAACTCTAGCTGTCACAGCCACTGTCTCCTTTTGTCTAAAAGGAGATACACCTTATGACGGCTTGAGGGGGAGTAAATTGTTTGTCAAAAAAAAAAAAGTTCACCTTTTTTGGGTGAACTATCTCTTTAACTCCATCTACCAGCGAAACTACAGACTTCTCACCAGGTGACGTACGCCAGACTTCTGCAATCATTTAGTTTGCTTAGGCCCGCCCCTTTCTTATAATTGACTGCAAGTTTCAAGGTGATGCTGATGTGCAATGTTGCACACAATAATCAGTGATCTTCCTCTGGCAAATTTACAAAAGGTCAGATTTAATATGGCCACTCATATTTCTATGTGAGACTAATTGCTATCAAAATGTGAGCACAGCAGCTATTTAAACCCATTAATGTTTGATGGTGACCTCACATCAGTGCTCAGCTTTGGCCTTTAATTTGCCCAGAGTGAAAGAGCACAGCTCAGAGGGGGGAGTCGACCTGGATCGTTCTCCAGTGAGGGTCTGCAGGACTTCCCTTACATGCCCCACACGCAGCTTCACTCGCACTCGTATGAAAGAGACTATCATTAACCTGCTTCCCCTGTTGCTCTCACAGTCGGGGTAAGCTATGAATCATCATTAACCTCTTTCTGACACACACACACACACACACACATACTGTAAGCACAGCACTTACTTTCCACCCCAGTATATCTTGGTGGTGATGACCAAACTAGAACGTCTATGAGAGACAGGAGACAAAGTGGTTGAAAGTGAAACAAAGGCAAGGACGGGCCAGACATCATGGTGATTGATGGGTAAACAACAGTGTCAGTTTGGGCTTCAGGAAACGACACTAGTTACACTGTAGTCCTGTATGAAAAGATGTATGAAAAGACCAGGAACCATTGCATTTAAAAATAGTAAAATTAGATATAATAACAAGACCTTTCAATCCATAAAATAATTTTTTAATAATAAAAGTATTCTTGTTGTTGTTGTTATTATAATTAAGTTAAATTTAATTAATTCAAAATTAAATATTATATTATATTATATTTTATTATATTGTGTTATAATGATAACCCTAAAATAGATCTGTAGATAGATAATAATAATTTATCTTATTCTGTTACAAAAGTACATAAATTGCATAAAAACGCCCAAGTACAACAATGAAATTTACAATGAAAATGTAAATTCTTTGCAGATGATCTCAATAAGGAGCATTTGTAGGAAGAATATTCACACTAAAATATTCAGATACTTGACACTGCAGTCATGCCATGTTTCTAAAAAGGGCAAAAACTGTGTCCAAAATTAGACATCTTTCCCTGGGGGAAGTGGCTTTTTCGCCTCAGTGCTCGCAAACAGGGAATGGTAGGATAAATAAAAGCTGATGTCCCCTTAAGTGCAAATTCCACATTAGTCATTCACAAACTAACAGGAGCTGCGAGGTATAAGCAAGCGTCTTCCCATTGAAAGAGTGTCAGCAGTTACTCTGACAGTCTGAGGAGAAAACAGCACACATGGCAGATCACACCAAATGAGAGTTTGAGAATGTTTTGAACCCTTAAAAATAGCAAATCGATTTGTTTACCTCCACCCTTTCTTCTTGATGACACTGCCGAGAACCATCTCAGCCCTGCAAGAAAGTGAAAAGCAATTATCATTCTATTATTTTGGCCTAAACCTTCTCCTCCTCACTTACATCACAGCCGGTGAGCAAAAGTGTCCTCTTCATTGGGGGATTCCCTGTTCTCAGCTTCTGGAGAATTAAGCTAATGAAGCATTCACTTTACAGCAACATGAAAGGAACTCCCAGTGTAAACGCAGGCAAAATGCTTTTTACTGTGAGCAGATTTTTAAAAAGGGGAAGAGTGGAAGGGAGGGAGAGTGTCTAATGACAGATGTTACATTTTTGCCCTCAGGACCAATGTGTTCTTCATGAATGGTTCTCCCATCAGGCCTCATCATCCCTATGCGAGAATGTGAGTCCTTGTGACAGCTTGTAACAAATGAAGCGCTACTGTAACGTGGACTCAAAAGGGCAGCAAATATCCTTAGACAAACTCACAGAATAGACTTCCTTTTATACAGTATTTAACTAGTAGTCTAGATGAGTAAATCTACAGAAAGATGGTGAATATATGTGTATGAGTGATTAAGGACGTTGTTGGTCTGTGCTGAAGTGTTTACAATGCTTATTCTGCATGAATTATCAACGCCCTGAAACACAGACTCATGGCCAGCTTGACATGGCATGAAACATGGATGGAAAATGTGACAAACCCTCCACACACACACACACACACACACAAACGACATATATAAGGCTATGTCCTTCAACGCTCGCAAAGTCTGTTTCATTAAAGTGCCGTTTTGTGTCGTTGAGTGGACTTCCACTGAGTCAGCCTATTTCTTCTCAACTTTATCAGCAATTCCCTGACGTTATATTTCCACGGCACTGCAGAAAATAAAAACGCCACTGCTAAATTTACTGCAAGCTAGCATGTTTTGGCTTTTCACCTTTCCATCGTTTTTTTCTTCTTGCACAAGTGAAATCTGCAGACCAGCCACTAATTTCTTTCACTAGGTTGTCTTAAACATAGATACCTAAAGTGTACATTAAACAGCAGTTGTAATGTTGTAAGTGTAAATGTTAGTGTGATATATAGCAATAAACATTATATATAGTCTTATAATTTTACATTTGTTACTCAAAATCTTGAATTCTTTTGTTACACCATCACCAAGAGGCATGTACTTTGTTGTCAAAGTAATTTAAAAAAAAGAAAAGAAAAAAATTATCTATTTTAATTGCAAACAGTGATTGGGTTTCCTAAAAAAAAATGTTAGACCCATCAGATCTGTGAGAAATCGGTTTATACAGTCCAATAAAAGATTATAATACAGCTTAAATTAGACTTAATACTTCACTAATCTCTCCATATATGAAACTGCATAAATCCCTAACGATGAAGAGCGCAGCAGTGAATGATGGGAAATCAGTAAAAAGTACTCACTTCCCTGCCGCATACACCTCAGCTGTGTCAAACAGATTGATCCCGTTCTCGTACGCCAGCGTCATCAGCTGCTCAGCTATCTGAGAGGAGAGAGAGCGTAATGATGGGCACAGATCACAGACAGAGAGAAAATGGACAGCTGAAAGGGCATTTTAGCTTCATGTTCACCAGTACAAAACTCAAATGTAATTATCTGTACTGCTGCCATTTAGTTACTGTACAGTAAATGTTGATTAAAGACACACTTCAGGCATTCTGCAGGGCTGCTCATTGTGGCCCTGAAGGAGCACTAAGCACTTGCTTATGTTTTTCTAGATGATGCGACTTGGACTTTATACTAACACCTACCATAAAACATGACACAAATGTATAAAAGTTGCACTTAATAATATAAAATTTGCTGGTACTTTATGTGATTTCAACATTGTCAAGCTTCAAAAAGTGTCCGAAAGCACCTAGATGGATGGATGGATGGATGGATGAGATAGATAGATTTTATTTTTTAGTGAACTATGCCTTTAAGAAGACAAAAACTGATGCACCTTTAAGAATCAGGATTTTTTTAATGCTTTGCTGAAAAAAGTGCTATCATGCTAAATGCAATTAGTCAGTAATTTGTGAATAAAAAAAATAAATAAATAACAATCCATGAAAATCCTACCTCGTCTGTGATTTGACCACCAAACGTCACCCAGGTGCCTGAAGAGAGAATGTACAGGTACTGTCAGAGCTGACACATGCAGTATTATATAACACTGCAACTTAGTAAATCCTAAAATAATTTCTGATATTTTCAAGGGGCAAACAGTGATGCCTGTGATGAAACAGTGAGACTTAGCCTAGCATGTTTTACTCACCCAGCCCTAGACATGATACTCGTAATCCAGATTTCCCAAGGTTCCTAAACACAGAAAGAAACCCATCAAATATTCTAGATCACATGGTAAAATCAGATGCAATCATGAAGATAAACGTAAATCAATAATAACAATGTCATACATAAATAAATGTACTTCAGCAAGAATTTCTTCATAGTCTAAAAGATGAATACTGTATGTGCCCCCTGTGATCAGCAGCAGAGTTATGAAAAAAATCTGAACTCAATATATTTTCATTATGTGTAACATGGACCAAAGGCTGCATATGTAGCAGTCTTTATTTGTAACTCCCACTCAAATGCTTAGAGTAAGTTGTTAGAGAATGAAATCCAGCCTGGATACAGCACTACTGTTCCTTCAGCCCGATGAACCAATCAGAAGACCACCCGAGTCTTTTGTTCGATATCCTTTGAGTTTGCAAAGAGCCAAGGTTACTGTGCTGGGCAATTACTACAGACCACAGTCAAGGCCACAGCCCGCATTCATAATTACAGCTATTCAGGGAGCTTTTGATTCTTGTTTGAAGGATGAGCAGCAAATTATGACTGGCACAAAACAAAGAGGTTTCTTTAAAGAACCTTTCTATGGTTTCTAAATTAAAAAAAAAAAAAAAAAAAAAAATTAAAAACCTTTTAGATGAGGACAGCACATCTTATGAAAAGGCACAACATTTCCCAGAAGTAATCAACATTGAATTTATCCTTGAGAGATATTCCAACTGTACTGTATATCGTCCAGTATATCGTCAACTGTACTGTATACCGTGAAGTTATTAACCGTCTTTTCACCACACACTGAATAAAGTGTGTTGGATTTACATGATTTAATCATGTATATCGGTTCCACATGAATCACTTAAGTAACACAAACATAATTAGTTCACTTAAAGGGATGTTTGATTATGATTTCACTTTTTTTAAACTTTAGTTAGTGTGTAATGTTGCTGTTTGAGCATAAACAATGTCTGCAAAGTTACAATGATCAAAGTTCAATGCAAAGGGAGATATTTTCTTTTAAAGAAACCCCTTATTAAGGACTACAACAACCTTCTTCCCGGGTTAGTGACCCTAATGTTTACATACACCCTTCCCCCGGGAACAAGCATCAAAGGGGGCGAGGCCATGTTGGCCTGCTTTAGAGAAGAGAGAGAGTTGTTGTAGTAGAGTGTTGTTGCCATGCCGTTATTTTATGCCAGACTGCTTCACAAACGAGTGTCAATTCAACGCTGGATTTGCGCAAAAGATTAACATGACGGAACATGCTAGTTGATACGTTGAATCAACTCCACAGCAACTATATAAATTTATCCACTAACTGTTTAGAAGCATCCAAATGTATTCTAAACTCTATCAGTGTCCGACTCCAGTTTGAGCTATGTAAGGCTGAACACCGTTTCTGACAATTGTCATTTTGGCTGCGAGAGATTCTCCAACTTTATTGCTGTTGAGTAACCGAAGCCCAAGCTGTTAAAGCTCCACCCTCTTCTGGAAAGCAGGCCGGGAGCAGCAGCTCATTTGCATTTAAAGCGACACACAAAAATGGTGTGTTTTTACTCACACCCAAATAGGGGCAAATTTGACAAGCTATAATAAATGATCTGTGGGGTATTTTGAGCTATTTTGAGGGTATTCACAGACACATTCTGGGGACACCAGAGACTTACTTATATTACATCTTGTAAAAGGGTCATTATAGGTCTCCTTTAACATCAAGTTAAGTTATTTTGAAGTGATGAAATTTAGTAGTATCTAAGTGATTTTATTTGGTTCCCTGACCAGATTTAATAATTAAAATCTTTTTAAATACACATTTTAGAGAATTACATATCTTGAAAATAAAGAAATCAAGTTTTGAAGAGAATCACAGTTTTGTTGCGTAAATCACAAAAAACATGATTAAATTGTAAAATCTGTTTTCCCATTTTTATCGGTGCATCTCAAATGAACTGTATAACATAAAGACTTGTTTTTATGAAGGTAAAGTAACACAGCTAAAATCGGCAATGGCGAGAAATCACCTAATGCCATCAAAACCTTAGACATTTACAGAAAATACAGTAAACATGACTGCTTAGAACTGCAGTGGCATATAGGCTTGTAGATTTACAATAACTAACTATGAATTAACAACCATAATATTTTACAGTCACCAGTGTTTTGAAATATATAACCAGAATGCACTTGTAAGCACTTGTTCTTGAGCATAGACTATAAAGACCTAGAGTAGATGCAGGTACAGTGTATCCATTACCTATAAACAGGCTGTCACCAATGTCACCTCTAAGTGGCTTTGAACAGAACATCAGCGGGGAACTTATCTACTCAAATCAAATTATCAGTGAGCATGGAGGTCCTGAAAACCAGTGATGAATTTTTAACTGCTTTGATCGAGATAAAGTTACAGGAAGGGAGATCCATTGACCAGCCTGTGAAGGTGAACTGGCCACCTGTTGATGGGGCTCAAACTGATGCGCAAAGCCCTGCAATAATTGCTAATAATTGGTCTTCCCATCTAACAAGTCACAGGCACCTCTCTGGCAGTATAGTGGTGTAAGTGCTGAAAAATGCTTTAACACTAGCATGCAACGACTTTGGCTGCAACCAGAGAACAGAGAGAGAGAGTCAAGCATGTCTTTAGCCCTATTTAATTATGGAAAGCAGCAAACCGTAGAACGTAATCATTGGAGACAATGTTTGCTTTAGTGGACTGAAATTCAAAAATATGCATCATTTGGGATAATCATTTAATAGTAGTCAAGTGGTCTGGAGCACCAATTATTGCCTAAGAACTCACTGACTTTGTCAGCCAAACCCCTTTGACTAACAAGGAGTTCACAAACCCCATTTTGGGAATCTGTTTGCCAACCATTTCATATATCAAAAACAACAACAACAAAGTTTGAACCACAATTTAAAAAAAAAAAAATATTATTATTTTTATTTAAAAAAAAGACATTTATGTTTGGTATACCGGGAATAAACTGGAAAACTGGAATTAAGAAAATGCAAATAAAAATATACAAACTCAAAGGTCACAGTATACCAAAACATGAACTTATAAAATCAAGGACATGGACAAATATTTACAGCAAAATATGGCGTAACAATGAGATTATTGACTTCAATGAGACTACCTCATAAGAGACCAGTAAAATGACTTCAGATGGAGTTTGGTGTGGAAGAACTTGACTTGTCTGCACAAAGCTCAGACCTGAACTCCATTGAATACATTTGGGACTGTGAAAATGGTATTGCTTTTCTTTGTATTGCTTTTGAGCTCTTCTAGAAAAGAAATTAACTTTTAGAGGCTTTCTCATTGATTCACCCCCTGGGGGTTCCTTAAAAGTGTACAAACTAAAACGTTCTCCCTCCTAAACCTTCCCCCTTAATTGTATTCTGATTCTCAAAGGTAAGGTCTAATGTAATAAAAGGTTACTGTAAGGCTCCATCTTGGTTTCTTGTCCAGTCATCTGGCAGACAAATCCACGGTAGTTTGTCTGCATTGTCTGAGCTGAAGATTGCTAGACAGGGTCAATGTGGTCAAAACACAATCAGGTGCAGCCTAGGTAATGTTGTGGTTAAAGTCGGCATGAAACGCAAGTTGCGATAGTCTTGTCTTCCCTATTTGATGTATATCCAAGTGTAACAGCTTCTCGAACAAGAAAAAAATGTAGGGCTGGACCATTGGGAATTGATTTGATCATTGTGGTTTGATATTGCTGTGATCTCATGTGATGGACAGGTTGTCCTCGCACCAGTAAACTCATCACACAAGAGGGAGGGGATGTTATTTTGATTAATATTATGAGGGGACATGAATTAAAAAAAAAAAAAGCAATGTTGTGCATGGATAAATCGCTTATAATAAATGCTGCAAAATTCCATAAAAAACAAACAAAAAAAAAAACCCCAGAATTGTCCATTTTGATTTCATGATGACTTTAACCCGAGATTGCCCAGAGTAAGTCGACTGGAAGTGACTTTGGGTAAAATACTTACACATAATTGCCAGCATGTCACAACTGCATGGTTGAGTTATTCTGCTAAACAGACACTAGAAATATGGAGCATAAACTGAATAATTTACTGCATACTGTTTGCTGATTGATCTATATAAATGATTGTCTAGAATACAGAACAGGAGGATGTCTGGACACTTTTATGGCAAATGTCTACAGTATAACTTCAGAGTGACAACTGTTTGCTGTATATCACAAAAAATATCATAAAGCAGTATAGCGTATTAGCCAGAGAGCTTGCCTTGCTTCCTACCAACTCATGTGGAAATCCCATTACTAAAATCGATCAACACATGAAGTCTGCAATCAATAATTCACCATGCCTTTAAACAAACCAAGCTTTCTCAATCTTCGAAGGTGAATGGCAGCAAAACTACTCAGTAGTGTATGGGTATTTAAAAGGAATATTCACATTGAAAGGAGAAACTTGGTCAGTACCTCCCCAGAGAGCGGCACTTGGCTAAGGCTGCATGTGTGGGAAACGCTAGGCCTGCTCCACTAATCTTTGTCATTAGATAATGGATGTCGAAAGGGCCTTTACCACAGATCAAAATGGGTCTCTTAATGCAGCACGCTACTACCTACACTAACACAGCAGTTGATGGAGCTATAGTAACTGGATAGTGCTGTACTGTGAACTCTCACTGTTGCCCATTTAGTGATAATTAGTGTTTATAATAGCAACACAGATTATTTAATGACAGACTTCACAGAGTGTTTACGGCTCAATGACATGGAAGCTCATTTATCTGTGCAGATCTATTGATTTATTCAAATATACATAAAGAATACATGTAATCCATTCTTAAAGTGTAATCCATTCACTTTAATATGAGGTTTATTCTACAATGAGCATGTTCTTAGTTTCTGAATATATATAAAGGGCCCCTTTGACCATGTGTGGGACTGTGTGTCAAGGTCATTAATTCAGGTTGTAAAATGTCATCTGGTGCAATTTAACAAAAACAAAAGCATAACAAAAATGAAAATTCATATTTTATTATATTTGCATTTTATATCATTTGTAAAAAAGGAAATTTTTAATAATGATTAAGATGTGTTCTGTGTTGTTCAAAGTGTTTGTAGAGATACTGATTGTTAGAAGGCAGCTGTCTGACTCTGAGATGGAGAACGGGAACATGGTTTGTGTTTGTGCAACTTTAGCACTATGTTTGATAACATAGTCAAGCAAAAGGTTAATCATATTATTTACAGTTATGTGTCCGATGCTGTAAAGAGAGATACAATTGCGCAGCATTTACCCCAGTAAGCTGAGCGAATGGATCTCAGAGCTGTGAGTGTAGGCGGGGCTAATTTGCATATTCATTGATTTTCGTATATTAAATGAGGCAAGGTTGTAGAGTTACATTCAAGCTATTTTAAGGCATGAAGAATTTTTTTTCACAGGGAAAAAATTTAAGTATGTCATTTTGGTGATCAAAGATGAGTTTTAAGGGATAAAATTATCCACTACATGCAGGAGGACTTAAAATTATATTAATGCTAAGCTTTTTAATATGATCGTTACACCATAATGCATTTTTTAAGTTTAATTGGTTTGATCTGTTTAATTAACTGAAACTTTTCCTGAAAATGGTATACATTTTTTTAAAAATCAAATGAAATCAACATGAATACAAAGAGTCCATTTTTAAGAACTTGGCACATGTGGTTTAAACAAGATTTTTAAAAGATGTTTTCCATTTCTTTATCATGGACACTTTTATTCATCATTGACCCTCACAACAGAGCAGGTTTGGCTCAGGCGGACTACAAAACTAATTGGATAAAAAAAACTAGTTGGATCTCCTCTGTTGCCCTATGGCTCGCCCAGACAGCAGATGTCTTAATTAAAGAATGCTTACACACACACACACGCACGCACAACCTCATTAGCATGGCAGATGAGCAAACACCCCAAGCTTAAGAGGGGATAAGAACAAGGATACACACAGTTCACGACACGCATTTGACCTCACACACATTCAATGTACAGTGAGCCACCAGGAATCCCTCTGAGAATGTTTTCATCATATCAAAGCCTGATCTTTCAAACAAGATCCAATCAGGAAAGATATGAAGCCAGCTATTCACCATTTCATCAGACTAAAAAAGGCTTTAAGTGGAAGAGTAGGAAGGTATGCAATGTTACATAAGAAAGGCTGGGGGCATAAGTGATATGGTAAATAGGTAGAGAAAGGATATGAAGGAAGTAAAAGACAAAATGTCAAGAAGAAAGAGTTAGGAAACCAGGAGGAGGATGCATCAACAAGGGTTTTGCAGGCTACGCTTCACTAGAGAACTACAGGCACGATACTGCCTGGGAGGCATGGGCATTTTATCAAAATGAGTAATCTTATCCACAGGGGTGCACTCTTCCCTGCCCAAACACTCCACATGGGGTGCCAACACATCACAATGTGGGTATGAAAAATGGCCTGTTGGGTATCTTTGCTAAGAAATGGTTTTGGAGTATGTATGGTTGAATTTAGAGGAAACAATGCTGCACTGGATTATTGACAGATTAATAAATTACCCACAAAATTCCAGAAGAAATGTGCACATTCATTTGGTAGAGGTGCGGGACACAATGTAGCGAACAGCAAAAAAAAAAAAAAAAAAAAAAAAAAAAAGGTGAATTCCACAGAATTCCAGGCTCTGTGTTTGAAAGTGAAGTAACTTTCATTTGTGTGTGTGTGTGAATGTATGTTTGTTAACTGTCTTGTCTTTCCATATTGCTATTCTGGATAAAAAGGAAAGGTCTTACATGACATTTCTGTAGAAATATGTCATCTGAGCATGTAGGTAGCATATTTGCCACCATAATCGCTGTACCTTCTTTGACTTAGGACATGTGACCAATCAATGTCACTGACACCGCAAATATGTAAATGAGAGCCTTAACCCCGGGTTTAGAAATCAGCAGTATGAAACATCAGTGTAGGAATATCCAGGATTAATTTTTAACCCTGGGTAAATTATGCGCAGAGCGAAACCTGAAGCAATATAACCTGGGATTCTGTAAACCCAGGGTTTAGAATAACCCAGGGTTAACAATTTTAAGTGTGAAATTGTTTCACATTAAACTACTGGAGAGGCAACAACAACTGTCAGTCGCATTGACAAGAGTTTGTGTGAGGGGGTTAGGAAGACCCACGACTCTTTAAAAGACATTTTTATCACACATAACTTATGGAGAGAAGTAGTGCAAGTAGAGACTGGACAAAGATGAAACTTTCTTATGCCCATGTTACCATCTGTATCACATGGAGCTATACGTTCAGCTATACACATACACTAAGCATTTACATCAAAAGAGAAATACTTTGAACCTAAGAGACAATCCATCCAGCACTGCACATCCTCTTGCACATTGGGTCTTCCCAGTTAAGAGTGTACACTGAATTCATGGGTTTATCTTGGACAAATAAAGGGTAGCTTGCGTAACTGGCTGGCCAGACTAAAGCGGTCCTGCTGTTTACTGCCCAGGGAACAGCAGGCAGAAACTGCAGCCCATTTGTGCATTTATGTAATCACCACTTCAGTTTTCTGCCGGCCCCAGAGAGACACACGCTTACACAATGCCTCAAAACAACCCTCTTCCTCCTTCTCATCCTGTCTCTTCCTGTGTCTTTCGAATTCCTAAACAAACCAGGCACAGGAGCTTTGATGTTAGTAGAGGGATAAGTGTAGTGTTCAGAGAGACACACGCCACAGAATGGGACAGCACAAGAAAAACCCTCCAGGTTGCATTTATCAGCTCATGACATTTCATGAGTGAGCATTCACAAATGTATAAGACCACAACAGACGCAGGTCACACAAGTATTCTTGTTATTCACTTGCCTCAGGTGCATGTGCATACACTCATCCTCATCACAGTATGCCGAGGAAAATTTCATGTTGGCTCATCAGACATGGAGAAGCTTCACGTTACCATGTTACTCATTCATTGTCTGTTTCTATTAATCAGCGTCATTGCACTGTAGCTGCAAACTGCAGAGAGGAAAATTGTTATTATGTCATAATTTCAGCATAGTCCCTCACAGCATTGATAGTTCACCCCAAAACATCATCACTTACTCTCGCTTATGTCATTCCATACATTTTTCTGTAGAAAGAAAAAGAAGATATTGGGGAAGAAGAATGTTGGGGTCCAATTGATTTTCATTGTATGGATTTCATTGTACTGATTTTTCGAAATATCCTCTTTTGTGTTCCACAGAAAAACAAAAGTCATACAGATTTGGAATGAGATGAGGGTGAGTAAAGGATGACAATTTTCATTTTCGAGTGAACCACCCTTTTAAAGTAATTAAATGTCCAATTAATTAAAAGTCTGCATAATTAATTCTTCATAACCTGCCAATTTCACTACATGCTACATGAAAATGGGTTATGAATGAAACAGATGTATAACCATCATTAGGACCTGAGGATATTTAGTAAAAGAAGTCAGATTTGTTAATTCATTGAGTATAAATGAACTTCTAGAAAAGAAAATTTCTCAAGATTGAAAAATATTCAACAAAAAGTATCTATAGCAGAAAGTGAGTAACAGAAACTGATAACACACACACACACACACATATATATATAGACACATATATACATTTATGTAGTTCATTATTATTGCTTAACTTGATGATAAAATAAATGACTCAATATTAAAATCAATAAATACATAACGCATCACTTGTGAATTCTACTTCTAGATCTAAAAAGTACATGAAAAGATTCATTGCATTATGGTAAAGGCAGTGTGTGTAGAAGGTGGAGAGTAGTGTGAATATGATTGTTTTAATCAATATAGACATAATTATGATTAGGTCAATTAAAATTACACAGACACAAATCATGTAACGCAACCCAAAGTGCTTTAGTAAGCCTCATCTCACATACTAGAGAAATAAACGCAGCCTTCATGACTATGACACGACATTTCCATTTTTACAGCTTTAAATTTCAAAGACTTAATTACAATGGGAAAATCAGCTTTAAGAGCCAAGACACTTGGAGAGAAAGAAGCTTCTCAGGTGTTCAGTTTCACATTAGTTTAATCAGGAAGTAGAAGACTCTATGTTACCTTGCACGGCTGGCTACAAAGTGCCTTTGATGTACAATTACGCAAATTACAGTATGGAAAAATGAAGAGGGAGGGTGGATTTACTTAAGGGATAGAGCACACTATTATTTTATCAGTGAGCAGATAGGAAGCAGCATGGAGTGTGTTAGAAAAGACTGTGGGCAGAATGAGCACTGCAGTCGAAAAAGTGAGAGAGCACCCTATATGCTCCCAATAATGCTAAGCAGTGGAACATGATCACACTGCATCTCCATTTCATATAGAGAACATGCTAATGGGTTTAACAGGCACTAACAGGAATCTCCATCTCTACCTTCTCCTCTGAACCTGAGACAGCAGAGAAATACACAAATTCAGTCAATTAGTCAAATGAAAGACTTGATTTTTAACAGCAGAGATGTCAAGAGGTCACATAATCACAATTCACCTCTGCACATAATATAGTTATGATGAATTTGGAATTCTGGCCGAAAAAGATAAGCCAATAATTATGGCTGATAACAGATAAATGGTTTTTGAATGCTACAAGAGAATTCTGGCATCATAACATTATAATGCAAAACATGAAAATTTTTTTTTAGATTTGTTAAAGATTACATTTAACTAAGTTATTAAATTATTATTAGTGTTTTTAAATATTAACTTTAAATTAGAATTGGAAATGGGTTATAAAATGGATATAAAATTGAAAAAAAAAACCTTGAATATCGCACAATAACTGCTACAGAACTCTATTTTTTTTTTAAAAGAGAGCAAATAATGTAAATATACATAAATATAGTATAAAATGATATATATACAAAAAGAAAACCAAGCAAATCAATGACTCACTATTTCATTATTTAAAATTTAATTAAAAATTCAGAAATACTTCGCTGCTGTAGATTTCCGAAGGATCATGTGACACTGAAGACTGCTGAAAATTTAGCTTTGCCATCACAGGAAGAAATTTCAATAAAAATATGAATTCAAAACTAAACAATATTTCACATTAACAAAAATAATTTTACTTATTTTAATCAAATAAATGCTTGGACAGTATAAGAGACTTCTTTACAGTTTTACTGTTCAAACATTTCAACAGTACAGTATATATACAGTATATACAGTTTATATATATATAGTAAAAGCAAATCAGTTACTCATATATAATCATTTGTAATAATAAATTTTAATTCACAAAATGCAAAATGTAGAGAAACATTTAATTTGAGTACACTGAATACGGTGATAAAACATGCCTCTCACTCACTGCCTCTTGACATTAGCAATTACTAAATTTGCCCTGAGAGATCAATGAACAAACGAATCCCACTAATTAACCAGCCAACTAACATTCCTAATCTATACTTCGCCAACTTTAACCCTTTAAACCAAATTAACCCTACATAACAAATCACATCCCCAAAGTCACATTTTCTGTTCAAAACTGAGTAAGAATGAAAGCATTGTACTTCGAATCACGACTAAATAATCTAAACCAGAACAAAATGACAAGCAACAGAATAGAAGGGTTAAAGTTCTACTACACATTAATTGTTGGAGTCCTCCTTTCACCTACCTATATTTCATGCCAGTTCTCAAGCAGTGGCCGCCAGAGGAGGGCATGTTCTGCACAGACAGTTGGCCCAGGCTTCGGGCCACCATGGCCACGGCGCGGAACTTGCTTTTGGTCCCCAAACTCGGGCTGTTGGTGTTCTGTCGGTTCAGTCGGTCCTCGGTGCTGCGGCTAACAGCTCGGTGGTCCGTGCACACAAATGACACCTGCATGGTGACGGTGAGCCCCCGCAGACAGGATGCTGATGCTATGAAGATAAACTAGTCCTAAAATCTCCCAGGAGGCACCAATACTGATACCTCAACGACTAAAGTTTCTTCTTCTCCCAAGGACGATGAAGTGAAAAAGTCACTTTTCCCAAAACTTGAAGAAAATGCCGTTAAAAAGGTCAAAATGGATGCGGCAGCTGTCAAAAAGGTGAGTGCAACACTCTGTTTTAACCACAAGTGCAGTTATTGCTTTGAAGTGCTGCCAGAGTATGTATTTGTCCATGTGGTGTCTGTGTGTGTGTGTGCGTGTGTGTGTATATGTGTGTGAAACGTGTGTAAGTAACTGTCTCAATGCATGTGTGTGCTAGTCTCTGTGAGAGTGAATTCCTGCGCTCTGGCTCCAGGGCAGCAGCAGCCTGTGAAGCGATGGACTCTGGGCACCAATCACATCAACACACAGAACAGGGGAGAAATCCCACATCCATCCACGTCACACTGCAGCACATCAAGCACACGCATATCTGCTCTTCTCCGCTTTTCTCTGTCTGCACAGCAAGTGAAGTTGCTTGTCTTTGCCCCCCCCCCCCCACTTTCTTCAGTTGATTCTTGTCCACCCAAGCGGTCTATTCCCAACATTAACTGACAGTGAATTTTCACATGGTTTAGATCATCATCCAGTAATGTGCGCTGAGCAAATGCATAAATGCTATGCGAGAGAGTATATAAAACAGCATAGTATGACGAGTGTGAAAGCAAGCATGAGAGAGAGAGAGAGAGAGAGAGTGTACTAGAGAGAAAGTGGGAAGGTCTAAGCTCACGTTATGTTGTGTTAGATCAGCTCGTACCTGATATTCCACACCGCCCACGCATGACAGAATGTCCGAGGACAAACACAATTCTAGTTTGAGACAGTCACATGTTAAAAAGAGTTGCTAAAATTGCAGATGTGGCCTTTTATTTATTTCTACATGTTCTATCACAAAAGATACTGTGTAATGATTTAAATGAGTACAATTCTCACATGAGTAGACTTTAGTGACTTCAGTGAACATGACTGCTTCCGCTCTGCGAGCATATGAAGTAATGCCTATTATGCAGATTGACCGACAATTAATATTCATGACAAATAATTGAGTATGCAGAAAGAATAGAATGAACGATAGAATGGTAGACAGACAGACAGATAGATATATCGACAGAGACAGAAAAAAGATATATTGACAGAGAGACATAGAGATAGATAGATAGATAGATACAACAACAGAAATTAAGATATTTAGAACGAATAATAGAATGAACAATAGAACGGTAGATGGACGGATGGACGTAGATAGATAGATAGATAGATAGATAGATAGATAGATAGATAGATAGATAGATAGATAGATAGATAGATAGATAGATAGATAGATAGATAGATAGATAGATGACAAAAAGAGATAGAACAACAAATTAGATATTTAAAAGATAAAATATCTAGATAAAAGATATTTAGAACGAATGATAGAACGGTAGACAGACAGACTGACTAACTGACTGATTGACTCCACTGATATGAAACACATTGAAGTTTATTAATTACGAACACTATAGAGGAGAGTCTTTTTAAACACATCAAGGCACTAATAGCTGAAGGACACATTTAAAATTAGCAAAAGAAAAAATTCTTGTCAGGGATTTTTCCATAGCAAAACATACAAATCATAAGACACAGTTGTACATCAGATATCAGAGGGGGAGCCAAAGATTAACAAAAAAAAAAAAGTACAATTCAGTAGTCTGAGCTAACTGCCTTGGTCCTTAGCGTGATTGCGAGCGTGTCTTTGAACGCGAGTGCGAGTGAAAATCTCGCAGACTGTAAACAGTGAGATGAGCTCACTTATAATCTGACACACAAATGACACACGCTATTCCCGCATCTCCAGCACATTACTTAGCCTAAAACATGCTTTCGAAAGCATCTCATAAAACCACTGAGTGACGGAGCGACTGCCCGAGTTTCATGCACTCGGGATTAGAGGAATGCATGTCATCCCACCTCTAGATGAAAGGAAGTGGACAGATGGCTTAAGTGAACGTACAGAGCTTCCTGAATGGCACTGACACTCTTTAGCCTCAGGACAAAGACTCTGCCAGCAGGCTTGAGCGAAGCAGCGGTCCATTTAAATCAGACAGGACGCTGAACTCGGGCATCTTTCATCATGCTGTATCTAGAGAGAGGGAACTGACAGGAAATCAAGGCTTGAGATGAGTTGAGAAACTCTGTGTCTTTAGATATGTAAACTCCAATCCGCTGGCAACCAGCGTCACCCCATCTGCAACTACATATGAAGCTGTAGGTTCCAGAATCACAGTCACGCCACATGTTAACATGACACACTGTTTGAAATATTATGCAAATAATGATGGCAATGTTATCCTAAGATGACCTGGAGCACAAAGAAAAGCCTATATCGCGTTTAATATATAATGATAAAAGAAAGTCTGTTATATTTGCGCTGAAGAGATGGATAATGCATTCATGAATTGGTGGCACTTTGATATTGTCACGTAAAAAATTTTTTTCTTGGAATTGTTTAACAAAACGTTTTCGTTGACGGTAACAGAGGTGAGGTGAAAATGCGCAGCATGGCACAATGTACAAGTCTGGGGTCAGTAGGGCTATCACTAAGGATTATTTTACATTTACATTTACATTTAGTCATTTAGCAGACGCTTTTATCCAAAGCGACTTACAAGTGAGGAAAACAAACAAGCGATTCTTCATGAATTGGCAAATAACACAGGAAGTGCTCACAATACAAGTTTCATACATTGCTCAGTACCATAAGCTAGAGTAGGAAGGGAAAAGGGAAGGAAAGGGTTTTTTTTTTTTTTTTTTTTTTTTTATGAGGGGATCAAGTGTTCACGGAAAAGATGAGTTTTCATTTTGGTAAACAAATAATCGGTTGATTATTTTGATGATTGAGTAATCTGAATTTTTTTTTTGTGGTAGTAAAAATAGAACTAAGCAAACAATAGCCTTTAAAAAGACTTAAAATACATACAAAATAACAATGAGGCATTTGGTTCAGATAAAGTATCAAAAAAAGAAGCAAGTAATCATATGGTTTTATGTATTTAACACTTAACAGTTAAAATACATAATATAAACAATCATCATATATACATTATGTATTATAACAAATGCCTGCGGAGGGTGCCAACGGCATGGTGTTATACTTTACAGCTGTCAGCAGATCAAATCTTTGTTTAATATTGGCCAAACGATATTTAACATGTTCACTTAATCTTCAATATTTGGCAAATTCTTTATGATAGAAATGCTACAAAACCACTGTAATTTCTTGAAGAAGAATATATGGACATCAAAACATGCAAACTCAGAGTGAGGGTTTAAACTTTTATTTTGAAATCACGATGTCTGCGTGTAGGTTTATAAATATTTACCTTTTACCATATATTTACCAGTTTCTTGTGGAGAAGCATGTGAACGGAGCTGCTCTGAGATGCACATAACCTGCGCGTATGTTAAATAATGAAAGCGCATTTATACTAAACCCACAGGGCATTTATTTAATTGAATCACAGTCTTAATTATGTATTTATTAATTTTAATTAATATATCCTGCAGCCTTAGAAAACGGTCTAATAATACGGTTCATGAATTCTCGTCCGTGGAATGCGCCACAATGGCCGGTTTCTCCACAAGGTTAAATTGCCATGGAGGATTTTCAAAAATCGAGTACTTGAATTTATTCGAATAATCGTGGCAACCCTAGGGGTCAGTATGTTTTTTGTTTTTTTGTTTTTTTAAAGAAAATAATAGTTTTATTTAGCAAAGATTAATTAAATTGATCAAAAGTGACAGTTAAAAAGACATTAATAATGATACAAAAGATTTATGTCAAATAAAGCCTGTTCTTTTGAAATTTATTAAAACATCCTAAAAAAATGAACACAGTTTGCCAAAAACTGTTTTCAATGTTGATAATAACAAGAACTGTTTCTTAAGAACCAAATCAGCACATTCGAATGCTTTCTGGAGGATCATGTGACACTGAAGACTGGAGTAATGATGCTGAAAATTCAGCTTTGATGAATTTCATCACAGGAATAAATTACATTTTAAAATATCTTCAAGTAGAAAGCTGTAAAATGTAAAATATTTCACAATATTACTGTATTTACTGTAATTTGATCAAATAAATGCAGTCTTAGTGAGCATAAGAGAGTTCTTTCAAAAACATTAAAAAATCTTACCAAGCCCTAACTTTTAAACAGCACATTACACGAGACTAATCGGATTTATACAACATAAATATAATGTTACAGCTTACGTGTGCACACATGACACAAATGCACAAGTGAACGTGAACAGTCTTAATGTGTAAATCATGGCATGAATGTGTTATATCAGTAACAAAACAAACAGTGAATAAGTAAAATATAAAAGACACAATATTGTATTATTTTGTTTACATTTTTGCATATTGTTTTTGCAAAATGTTGATACAATTGTTTATATATATATATATATATATACATATATATATATATATATATATATATATATATATAAACACACACATATAAACTAAATCGGATATTGGGATATTATTCACATTGGTATTGAGTTTAATTTTCCACTTTCTTGTCAAATAAAAACATTATCTTAATTGACTAAAATTAGATGCAATTTTTCTAGTAAAGTGTTCCTTTATAGAAACTTACTTTCATCAAAATAAATCTACATTTAAAAACGGTGTAAAAATGAACACTAGCACTTTACCTATGCCACCACTGCTGTGCTATAATCTCTGGCCATCTACTGAATGCTGCTATTGTTCCCTAAAAAGATGTTAAGCTCTAAGGTGTTCCAGGAGTGCGGCAATGTGATCTTCATGGAAAAATGTCCACTTACCGGACACTGAGAATAAACAAGGGGGTAAGAACAATGTTAAAGTTTGTCATGGTCACAAATATATTTGTGTCTTTGTGACCCTGTGCAGGGATTAACCCTGAAGTTACAAGTTGTACATATAGAGAACAGCCCACTGCAATCCCCAAGAGCACCTGTTAGCCTCCTGCCATTCCGATACACCACTGTAAATCAAGTCTGTCAACACTGTATAGTACTACAATATAGTTTCAGTGTTAGATTTACAGATGAGTTTTAAATGCTGGTCACTACAGCTGGATGCACAAGCAGTAATTGAATTATCATTACTGAATGGAAACTAGAGCTGCAGCCCATTATGTGTCAAACAGTTGAGTATGAGGCTTAGTGTTACAGCAGGAGAGATGTGACCTTTCTAATGAATGAGTGGGAAGTGTGAGGTGTACTTGAGAAAAAGAAGGCTAATGGGCACTAGCTGTTAGCATGGATTTGTGCTAAGGGTGTTTGTCAGTCTGGAGGTTAGAGTCATGAATCAAAACCCTCTTAGAGGTTTGAGAGAATGGAGAGAGAATATTAGAGCTAAAACATAAATATTAGGGGTGTGACGAGATCTTGTGAGATTAAAAATTTAACCTCGCGAGATAAAAATGTGACGAGATTTCCCGTAGAGTTAAAAAAAATGTCTCGCGATATTGGCATGACGGAGTCTGAGGGTAAAATTAGTCCAGAATATGCCACAGATACATTTACATTATGGCTCCACTGTCGTTTACCTTTTTATAGAAATAAAAACCATTTAATTCAGTTGGACAATGGTTGCTTCAATTACATCCAGCTCATCCAAGCTGTAGAGTCCTGCAATCAGAGTTCACAGATCTTGTGACGAGAGTAAGTGATGAGATGACTGACAAGACCATGGCGGATGATTCAATGCAGAACAGAAGAGTCTTATCTTCTAGAATGCATGCTTAGCTCCACCGCTTCCGCAAAAAATTTGCGAGTATGTGCAAACATTTAAAAAAATATCACATTTTGGTTATGGTTTGCACTTAAGACAAAGAGAAATCTGTGTCATTCATTTTTATTCATACTGTTTTTATTCCTAAGATCAATTTGTGGAAGGGAGTTCAGTTAGGAGGTCAAAAGTTGTAGAAGCTCATAAATCATGTACAGTTTTAAGATCTGAAGAGACTTATGTGAAATCATACGAGAGAGAAGCCTGTCAGTTGTGGCGAAACCTTTTACAGTGCTTGAGTATTGTTGTCTTTTACTGTATATGATAATTCATACAAAGAAAATAGAACTGAAATGACATTCGTTGCAAGAGGATTAGTTAAAACATTTCAAATGCTCTTGCAGACTATTTTTCTAGTGATGTCTTTCATCATTGAGGACTTCTTAAAATTACTGTGTAAAAATCTTGTCTCTTGTGAGATAACTTTCGTCACACCCCTAATAAATATGCTTTTTTCACTCCTAAAGTCTGTGCTAAAGTCACAAAAACCCCGCCATAAGTATAAGAAATTAGATGAAAGACTGTACAGTAACTGTAAATATGCAGGGCTATATATATGTGTGTGTGTGTGTGTGTGTGTACACAACAGGATGTATAAACAGTGTAAACAGAAAATGTTTTCATCATGTCAAAAGCATGAAAAACGTCAAAACTGGTGGGATCCTCCTTTGTTTTCTTAAAGGGAGATGCCCTGTCATTTGCGAGTTTGGCTGGGGCCATAGGTCTCTAAAAGCAATAATCTCCCATTGTTCCTTAGTTTTAACCTCCTGGCAGTTCAAACACCTCTACTCCATTTAAACTGTCAAGCTCCCCCTCCTTTTACCTTTGATTAGAAGCCTAACTCCGTGCTCATCCACAGTCAAATAAGCTCTGGAAAATCCTTCAGAGCCGTTCAATCATCTCCCACCTCTCACAGCAGAGCTCAGTCTCTCCGCAGTGAGCTTCACCGCAGGGCTCCGGCTTTCATAAACACCCAACAATTACGTCTCAGAACACAAACACAACTCTGTCATCCACATTAGATTCACAAAACTTTGTGGATTAAATGAGTAGTTCATCCAAAAATGAAACTTCTATCAGTATTTACTCATGTTGTTTCAACCAAAAAATATTTGAGGAATTGTTCAGTGATGGCTAACGATTAACCGCAGACTCCAAAATGACTAAAATCACTATAAATGTATTGTTAAAGTAGTCTGTGTGCTAAAAATCCATTCGTTAAATGGTGTAAATACTGTTTCCGGGTCCAAAGCTCTACTCCAGTTCAAGTGAGAATACTATCTCAATAGCTGCTTATGAACACTATTCATTTATAGCACACCTTTAAGATAAGCTTTCAAAACCCATTGGTTGTGTCCAAAATGACGCACTATAAACTATGCACTATATCAATTTCATAAGGTTATTTTGTAATTCAACATTTTATGTAGTCCCTCCAACTCCACTATATAAGCTGTGACAGTTGATATCATGAAGTGTCCAACATTTTTTCGAAGAAATTAAGTGCATTTTAAATACACTTCTTTTTGGAATTTTCAATGTAAGCATACTATTTGCACTATTTACACAAAATGGCATAAAATAGTGCACACGTATGCAAATTGGTATGTCGTATGGTGTGCAATACAGTCACTGGGCTCATGGCATCCTGGACACCAATATTTCAGCAATTCTGAAAAGATGAATCAATATCTGGACAACTGAGACTTCAGAAGACTTGGAATCTGCTTGTTAACCCCTTAGTATTTCTAAGGTCTTTCAATGGTATTTGTAGCATGGGTAGAACAGTGGAAAACTAAAAGGTTAAGCATTTCTGGGTCCACATGCTCCATCAGATCTCAAAAGCAAACAACAAACTGTGCTAATATACACTAATATACGCATTGGGGTTTGTAACAACGGAATTTTCACTTTTTTCTGTTCCTTTAACAGATCATTTGGTATGAATCAATGCTAAAAAGTCATAAATGTCTTCTGATCTGTTAAGAGTTTCATACAGTACACAAAACCTCTACCAGCTCTTTGTAAGGCAGATTTCATGAGCACCTGAACATTAACTGTGGCAGTTAATACTGTGAATTACCCATGGAACAATAGAGCACACCAACTCATTCTGCTTGAGGCTTCTCAGCAGGAATCAACCAAGAGCTTTATCAGATCAGTTGTGATGACTCACACATACAGAAAATAACTCTTTTTATGAGCTCAAATTAACTGAGGAATCACATGAAATACTTTTAACTAATGAAAGCAAAAAGGCACCTAAAAAAGATAAATCACTTATACAATCATATAAATTGTAACCTTAAATTTTTAAATTGATTAAAAAAAAACACCTGTACATTTTTATGCATTAACTTCTCTTCTATAAAAAGGAGGAAAACACAAGGAGGCATTCATAAAGTCGCTTCTCATGCATATTTATAACTTAGTTCTGTCAGAGCCCTTGAGGTTACTGTAAAAGACTCGACATATCCTAAAGCTCTGCGATCCTGATGACATTAAAGGGAATTAAGTGCACACACACGCGCACGCACACTACAGGCTTCTCAGAAAATGTCCCTGCCAATATAGAGCGCAGCTCAGTGCGAAATCCATAAATAAATATATTTAATATAAGCTGTCTTTTTCACATAAGCTACATCTCCTTAGACTGTAACATCCCCGCCGCTCCCTATGATGAAGCGAGAAGTCTTCTAATGCAAAATCGAACTCTGTGTAGCAGAGAGCAGCTGCTTTGCCTCTCAATGTCAACCACTGTGTGGTTACATGCTAGAGCTGAAGTGTCTGTGTTTCAGAGATTATAGGTGGAACAAACATATTTAAGTCATGTGGACAGACAAGTGTAGAAAAAGGGGTAAAAAATGTAATCCCACTTGATTTTATAAAAGTAGTATTTGATGTGTGAGAGCCAGAGCAGGTAATAACACACCAGGTGGACAGCATTGCAATTACAGCAGAAAAACACTGACAGCAATTATACAGCTACATTTACCAGCTGCTGCAATTCAATGGTGCTGAGCTGGCCTGCAAAGCAAGGAAAATGAAGAGTGTAACGATCAACAAATTAAATGAACATATAGCAGAAAAAATGCAGTTCCATAAGCTTTCTTCCCTCTAATAATGCACACAAAAGAGAAATCGCAGCTCCGTAGGAATAAAGAAAAACCTTTACAGGTCTAATAAGGTGTAGAGTGCAGACAGTGTGAATCTGACTTCTGTTCTGGTTTAATTGTCTTTACAATAGTTCAATAGTAAGTACATGTTCAGATTAAGTGCATAAAGAGAGGTATAAAAGTCTGAGAGCATATTTAAAATATTAATTGTATGATGTAAAACATTTCCCAACATTTTTGACTTCAAGGCCCCGCTTCATCCAGATCTAATTAAGATGATTTAGATTCATTTGAATTAATATTATGTTAATATATTTAAATGATTGGACCCCCCGTAAGTTTGCTGAGGCCCCCGCCTTGTGAACCACTGAAATTTCTTGAAAAAGATATTTTTCTACTTACTCAAATGAACACAAAAGACTTTCATGCACTTGCAGCATCTCCTACAAGTGAGAAAGTTGAAGAAAAAACAGAGACTTTCACGTGCACACAAGAACATTCTATGCATATTGCAATGTAAACATAGGAAACATTGAGCATAAACACATAAACGAGATTTTTTAATACTTTAAAAAAAAATTTTTTTTTACAATTATTCAATGTTTAATTGTTTCACACATGTCCTTTTTGATGTACTTATTTATTTGACAAACATCACCTTTCAAAAATAATAAAAAGTTTTTGTTTTTAAATAAATTTGATAAAACCATGATATAAACATTTTTTGATTAGCAAACTGTATTTATTGCTAATTATTACAAATTCCCGATACTTAGGGAAACATCGCTAGGATCTGCACAAATTCAACTCCATACAAAAACAAAAAAAAAACTATCTATTATAAGGCAGCAGTCATAAGGATGAAATGCTGGGTCTCCCATTTCAAGCTTACGCCGCATGAGCAGCTTAATTCACTGCTACAGCGCCTGCGGTTCTCTCACATTGCTCCATCGCTCCATCTCCCTGATGTTCTCAAAAAAAGCTAACTGCACTTTCTTTAAATTTGAATTCATACAGCCTGGCCCTTTACTGGGCAGACCTGGAGGGGACAGCCGGTCCGACAGCACTACTGAACAGAGCTGCACACTCAAATATACATTTGCACTTTGTTTCAGACTACAGTACATACAGTTTGAATAAAATAACAGCTCAAATATAACTGATATAAAATATCCTTTTCATAGCAGAAACTATTAAATCAATTAACACGTATTTGTATAGCACTTTATGCACAAAGCATTACAATGAATAAAATAGTGCCTTACAAATAGCACAAAAAAAACTCGCTAAGATGTTGAGAAAGAGACCTTGAGAGAAACTAAGCATCCATGCTTCACCTTGAGCAGACAGAAGATACAAATCAAATACAAAAGCTAACTTTCAATATAAAGGGAAGACCATTTGAGTCAGTTTTACAACATGTCTTATCTAGTCCCACTGAACCATGTCTTATGGGTCTGTCTTTAGCTCAGTATCGGGCTGCAGAAAGCCCTTTTTCCAGAATGTAATTATCCCAATTAATCTGATGTACTGAGATTATGCAGGACGTGTTAATGCATTTATTTCCCTTAACTATTGCTTCTTTCTTCCATTGAAATACAAGATGCTCCTTGGAACGTCCTCAAATGCAGTTTATGCAGCTTGAGTGACATGAAAGACATGAAATTAATGTTATTATTAAATAAATGTATGCATTTATATATAGCTCAGGCTACATTATATAAGTGCATGTCTAATCCAAAGTACATTCCCTATGGGGAAATATCACACACAAAAAATAAAAGGGAAACACAGAAGGAAAAACAAAGAGACAGAATGAGTGGCGGCCTTTAATTGAAGAGGAAGTAGAGCAGAAAAGAGGCCCGCCTCATTAGTTCTGCAGGACAGAGACAGAGAGACAGAGACAGGGGAAGGGGCTTTAACTTCTTCCTGCACGGCACTTAATTAGTTATTAATTATTACTCTTGTACGGTTAACTGATTACATTCAAGTCCAGCAGTCTTGGGATGAGAGCTAAATTGCATTGTGCTATTATGACTAAACTGGGATCCTGGGACAAACAGAGAATCACTGCAGGTCTGAATCATGTCTTAAATGCACTAAAATGTCATCTCAGTAAGGGCTATAAATAAGTAATTCTATGAAAATTGAACTTGACAAATGAACTCACTAGTCCTGTCTTTGACAGACACAGACATACAGTAGCAGCACATGTGATGTCAAGATGATGTGCGATTTCTGCCATCTGGTGGACACAATTGGCGCAGCAATCCATGAGGTTAGTGCCACTAAATGGGTCATGTTTTGCTGCCTTCACGTACTATCGAAATTATATAATACTAGTTTTTTAGTTAAAAAATTGGACATGAACGCCCTCTCAAGTTAAAACTTGAATGCGATAAACTCATAAACACGACTTCTGAAGTGGAAAGTAGAACATTTCCGATAGCACACGACAGCAGCATCAGTAGAAGCCATTACAACACAATCCAGACCCAAAACACACATTTTCCCAGTTTACAGCAGTTTAAAAGATGCCATACATTCTGTTTGAATAACATTCTGCAAGGAACATATTAAATCACAATTTTTTTTAAGTAAAGCATGATGGTCTCTAGTAAAGGGACCATTTAGATACGACAACACAGGGACTATTTTAATCCACACAGAAAAAAAGGACAGTAAAGGAAGTTGATGATGGATTTAGTGATTAAATAGACCAATATAGATGTATGACCTGTGAGCATGTGGCAGGAAGAAAATAGACAACTGCTTTTAACAATTCAGCAACAACATGCCAGCCCGAGAATATCAGCACTATTATGAAATGATTCTTGTAAAATGTCAGCACTATAAACAGCGGTTATATTAGCAGGAAGATCATTTGTATTTCTCATATTCTGTTTAATATGCTTCGTTTAATCATGCACTGCAAATACAGCATGTGATTGTGTTAAATGTTACCCTTTTGCTTCACCATTTACATTTTTTGAAGCCTTTGCCGTGCTCTTATCCTCTGTAATATAATCATCTGTGCAATGAAATGTCACACAGTGAGCAATCTTTGACTCAGAAGACACAGACTGTCAACGCTCTACACCGCCTTTATCAAAACACCAACTGTCCCTTGTCACCAGTACAAAGACGTCCTGCCTGTCAAGTTTCAAAACCATACAAAAGCGCCACTGGAAAACAACAGAATGTAAAATTTACAGGTTGGTAAGTAATGATTTATGACTGCAGTATTGTCAATAAGCTTTCATTAATACATTAAGCAGTACAGTAAGTATTATGAACTAACATTTACAGCATTTATTTATATTAAGTTTTATAATGTTATATATAAAATTATTATTAACATTAACAAAAATGTATAAAAGCTGTAGAACATTGATTGCTCATTTATGTTAGCAAATGCATTAATAATTGTAATGTCAACAAATGAGACTTAATGCAAACTGTTACCATTAACCTTAACCAAGATTAATAATAATGTCTTAACAATTGTTGTGTTGCTTTATGTTAATGAACTCAACCTTAAAGTGCTCCCACCGCAGCCTTAAAACAGGTATGACTAGCAATGCGACACTTACAAAAAACACTTACCATTTCTACCAAGTATCATTTCTGATGGCTATATTGATATGCCTCATCTGTTGTTGAAGGGACAGTCATGTGAAGGCCCAAGCACTATACCAGCAGGCCGCCATGGGACCAATGCCCTCCCAATGGCTTATAAAAGCAAAGAACTTAATCCAAGTCACACAGCTGGTCCAGACCCCCTTTCAGTCTCTGCTTAACACATGCTATTCTCTCCGGGTGACTTAGATACACACAAAATGGGCCAAAACAGACTCCATTACACCTCCAAAGTGACAACCAGACTAACGGACCAAGAGGTAAAGTATGCAGTAAGATAACCATGAACACATGTTGTAATTGTTAACTACAAATAAAATGTTAACCCTTTACAATTTTATTTGTTAACATAATATTTAACTATATTAGATAACATGGACTAACAATGAAAAATCCAAGTATCCATTTACTAATAAATCATTCAAATTAAAAGTTGATATTAATTAATGGACCTGAGCTAACATCAACTAACAATGAACAGTATTAATAACATTAACAAAAATGAATAAATACTGTAACAAACATATCGCTCGTTGTTAGTTAATGTTAAGATGATGCATTAAAAAATGTAAATTAATGGGACGTTAATTGAAAAACTTCAACTCGATAATGACAAATGTTGCTTTGTCAAATAACTTAAGATGAAGTGCTAAAAACTGAAATAAATAAATAAATGGCAAAAGCACATAAAAACTGAAATTAAAATGAAAAATACTACAAAGAACCAATAACTTACCAATGAAGAAAGCAAATAATTTCCAAATAATTATCAACCTTGATTAATTTGGGAGCCACAATTTCTATCCTGCATCAATCATCGAGCTAATCATCAATGAAACTCGATCCCAAACTACAAATCAAGACTTGCATCCCCTCTGTCCCTTACCTGTACCTCATGCCAGTCTGGAAGGAGATGGACTCCTGTAGTGACACTCCATTGGTCCTCAGAAAGTCCTCCAGGTTTTTGAGCTGCGCGGCGGCCCGCACCTCTCGCAGACTCCTAATCTCACCCAGTTCCCCCCCAGCCTGCCGCAAAGGGTACAGGCCCTGGTCAGACAGGTAGCGGTCGATGTCGCTCCGCATGCTTTCGCTGAAGGACAGGGACAGCATCTTGCTGCTGCTAATGCTGCTGCTCCTACGCACGCTGTTTCCCGGCGGTCCATTCTTGGGGATCTGCAGGGGTTCGGAGGGGACACTATGTTGACGACTGATGCGGCCATGCCCGACCCGCAACTCAGTCAGACTGCTTCTATGAGTGCCGAACATGCCCTGCGTCCAGGTGACAGGGTCTCACAGACACAAGAGTGAAGCGAGTGGCATGACAGAGACCAGAAGACTGTTGCAGGTCAGACCCTTTGCTTTAAATAGCGCCTGCCACCCATGGCAATCAACACCGTACTCAAACGCCCATGCACTGCATTCAGAGGTCACCCTCCCAGCTCCTCTGCCCGTGTGGGACTCAAATACAATGACAAATTTAAACCGGCCGAACTTCATACAACACTTCAAGTGCTTGCAAAATGAAGACTTTAATTTTACCATACGCATGCGTAGTCAAGCAACAGATATGAGTGGACATTCAGACATGCGTGAAGAATGCTTGCGTGAGGCCTGCCGCAGATGCTCTGAAGAACCCAAATCTATCTAGCATTCAGTCTGTTAAATCAAGCCTCCTAACGTATGACAGTTAAAAAATAGACTGGCACTGGCCCCAACAAAGGCCAGAATCCTAAAAGCACACATGATGTACTTTTCTCTTGTAGTAACACAGCATAAACAGAGAAATAAATATCAAATGTGTCCATATGAATGTTTCTTCAGCGTTGGGCACTTTTATGTCCCTGGGGTTGTTAAATTAAACTTTTTGCTATATGAAGACATTAAAAATTATATATGTTATATGAAAACACTAAAATAATTATGCCTTAATCACTTATTTTTGGTACTTTTTTTTATAGGTTTTATTTTTTTTTAACTTCCAGAGTTAGACTTTAAAACTTAAACTATAAAAATTCACCATAAAACTATATATTATTATATTCAAAATTATTCCAAGTAATTGTAATATTTATTGTGTGAAAATGATTTATACCAATTTTTGAAAAATTTAATTACTGGCTTTATACTATGGTGTCATTTCCACCACACAGAACAATTTTTGCCCCCATAAATTTTGTAATATTAGTGTGCTTGGTTACCAAAGAGACAACATGGTTAGTAAAGAGCATGACTGTGAGAAGAAGAAGAAGAAGAAGAAGAAAGGTATTTAAAAATTCAAAAATTATTGTCATATTACACAAAAGTGTGAAAAATGTATTTATTGTATTTTTTATTTAATTGTGCATTAATTATACATAAAATGATAGCCATATATATAAAATTTAATTTTCCAAAATGTCACTTCTAGATGTTAAACACCGTATTTAATTGTTGGAAATGACATTGTGGTGGTAGTGAAATTGTTTTAAGAGATATAAAATCCACAGGGCCAAAAGTATACATAGCTGAAGAAACACTTTTTTCAATTTTAGTCATAGGATATATATATGAACAAGTTAGGTGATGCTGCTTCTCTTTGACTTTGATGAATGTTCAGCTAATCACAGATCTAAATCTTTATAAGATAATGTCCAATTGTCATGAGGCATGCTGAAAATAGCCACTGGTTAAAAAATACCAAAACTGACTGGTTTTGACAGATGAACAACAAAACTGAATTTAAAATGATAAACAAGAACCACTTCTGCAAAGAACTGAACATATTTTAATAACTGACTCGAAAAACGTTGACGTAACATCATCAAAAATAGATGTTCCTTGTTAATTATGACAGTTAAATTCAGAGCAGAACTTTTCATCAGAACCAACACTGGTCACAAAATGCCAATAGTGTCACTAAGCTCTATGGGTCATGTACTGTATACAATCATGCTTGTTCAGATCTAATCATTAAATTCACATCTCATGTCCCGTGAGGAGTCATTTCTGCTCCAAAACGACTCCTCTTGCATCATTAAAGTAGCACCAGGCTCTACATCTCACAAATATATCAAGAAAGAGATATAAAATCTTCACACAGTCCACCACATCTACAACATTAGAACCTCTGCTCATTCTCCACAGCTTAGCTTATCTTTCTGCCAGGCAAAAGCTCTACAGTGGACAGAAAGTGACTCATGAGGCAAACCTGCCTTCTTTACTCTCATAACTAAAACATCATTGTGCATCACAGTGCAGTAGCAGACCAAAACAGTATGTGGATCTAAGCCCTGCTCTCCATTTCCTCCATTTCATGCTGATTCCTCTAACCTGCAAGCGGACTGTGGGCATGAGCAGAATCACCATGCAACATCACCTCAAGCGGGACCCATGTTCAGCTCGAGTGCCAGCCTTGTACTTACCCGGTTCCTCGGAGGGCGAGTCACGTACGGGTTTTGCACTACACTACTCATCTGGCTACTTAATGGTGGTCCAGACACTGAAAAAGGCTGTAGTTTTCCTCCTTAAACTGAGTGTCTTTCTATCATGATCCTTAGCAATTAGTGACCAGAAAAAAAGCTCCACCCCTCAAAACATCAGACACCACCCATTTTGGCGAATGTCACAGAGAATGTTTTGCGCACCTATCGCAGTGCGAGAATGCTAGGCAAACATGAATTATTCAGGACAACTTTTGCTCTAAAAGCCTTTGATGTTGTACCACAAGAAAGTGTACTAAAAGCCATTTTTGCTTCTTCTCTGTTTCACACAAGTATAAAATTTAAATGTACAACCCAGCTATCCCACGCAAAATTAAGGACAAGAAAAAGCATTGCATATTGTATATGGTGTAGGGAGGAAAAATAATAAAATAAAAATGTATGTATACATTGGAAAGTTCTGCACACATCTAAATAAGGTTATCCAATTATTTTTTAAAACAAAAATGCCACACAAGTCATAAAGAAGTTATATGTGGCTGTGCAAACATCACTCAGTGCAGATATTCTGCTTTAGATAATAACGACAATTTTTTCAGGAACATAGGGATGCGAATTACATGCTGGAGAGAGAGAGAGGTTGAGATTACATATTCGAGTGGAAGTGAAACCCAGCAGACCGTAAACTTGTTCACACAGTAGATGGTGAGTGGCATTCTCAGCTGCCCATTACAACAGGAAACACATTAGCTTTTAACGTGTAAGCACAGTAGCTTATTCGCTCGTGTTGATTACAGTTCTCCATACAGAGCAACTTTGACATTGCTGCAAACGTTGCCGTTTCCTTAATTTCCCTGTGACTAAAGACTCCAGGCGTGCCTTATAACAGTAGCATCTATTATTTAGCATACACCATTTGCCTGTGATGTCACATCCATTCTAAATATATAACTCATTTCATAGGCCAGAATGAGTCTGCATTCCTCCTTTCAGATTGTGTCTGGTATGAAACCGACAGAGATTGGTAAGCAAAGGTTCAGTATTCTCTCATATGACTCAGCAAGGCTCATTATGAAATAGTTAAACTACATCTTGGCTTTGAGTCATATGTTCATGTCAGGAAGAGTTAAACAGAGACAGCTACAGCATCAATCCAACCAGATGAAAGCAGAGAACCTATCATTGTGCAGAATGCTGGTTCATTACCATTGAGGGAACAATTAGCTTATCAGGTTCTGTTAGAATAATACTGAACTTTGTATACATATTTCCTAAATTAAAGCACAGTAGTGATACAATTAAGCCTAAAGTTTGGGTCAGTAAGATTTAAAAAAAAAAAAAAGAATGTTTTTGATACCAAGGCTCCATTAATTTGATTTTAAAAATATAAATATAATTTGATAAAAAAAATACAGTAAAAACTGTGAAATATTATTACAATTTAAAAAGCTTTTTTTTTTTTAATTTAATAAATTTTTAAAAGTAAATTATTCCTGGGATGGAAAAGCTGAATTGTCACATGATTCTTAAGAAATTACTGTAATATGCTTATTTGGTACTCAAAAAACAGTTATTATCAATGCTGAAAACAGTTGTGTTGCTTAATATTTTTGAGGAAACAATGATTTTTTTTTTTTTCAGAATTGATGAACAGAAAGCTCATAAGAGCAGCATTTATTAGATTTTTTTTAACAAAAACATGTTCACTTTTAATATATTCTTTATGAATAAAAGTATTAATTTCTTTTAAAACAATCTTACTGTCACCAAACCTTAGAACAGCAATTTATATACTTTATAATATATACTAATTTCATATGCATACTTAAATGTGATTCAATTTAGAAATAGTAAAATAGCAAGATGTATTGGTATCACTGCATTTTACAGACCTGCTCCCCATGTCCATACTGTGTACTTATTATAGTAATTGCAATAACTGTGTAATAACTATGTACTAACCCTGAACCCACCCCAAAACCTTACCCTAACCAATGTAGTTGCCTTATATTACCCAGCACTTTCTTACATAAGTACACTGTAAGTACACTTAAGAGCACGTACTGTAAATTAAAGTGCAACTGATGCATTCTTTTAAACTATATCACACAGCCCTACAAATGGTTAAATGCTTTGCTGTTAACACAAAAGTTTCAGTCTCAGCACATGTTAGGAAGCGGAGATTTACTGATTTTACAACCCCGCTCCACCACCATTGTCCCTGAGCAAGGCACTTAACTCCAGGATACTCCAGTGGGACCGTCTCTGCATTTTACTGTACTGTATAGTGTTATGGATGAAAGTGTTTTATGTAATCTTGTGGAGAGATGGCTATATTTACACATGAAGGGCAGAGGGTACAGTACCTGTAAAACTGCAGCTGCCTCTTTGGACTCCCATAACGAGCTCTACAGCAAGAGAGATAAAGGAGGAGTGTTAGTACAACTCAGTTTGACTTTTTTAATTTTATTTAGTGGAGAGGTTACAATAATATAAGATACAGCTCGTTGGTTATGTATTGGTCATATAGGTCTTTTTTTCATTTATCAGCGAACTTTTCGCTCTCTTTAGGTGAATGAATTGTTCTGCTCACGTATAGGGGGATCCAGTCTGCCGCGTGGAGAGACGAGCAGGGGAATCTGTGTTAGGTTCAGGGTACATGGAGCCGTGAGGGAGGAGAGACCAGCTGACAGCTCTCACTCAGACTCTCAGCTTCTGTACATAACAGAGAGAAAATATCAATCAGCATTGTAACGTAAAAGTTAAATAATTACAATAATCAAATGCCATTGAAAAATGGTTCTGGACAAAATGAAAATGTTTTGGTTGTGCAAACAGGCTATAAAAAGTCTGGTACTGTCAAAAATTGTGATGCAGTGCAAGGCAAGAAGGTGGCGCCACTTACTTATTGTGTGCCACACTCGTAGGGAAATTATAATACACACACATGTACCCTGAAAATCACCCTCAGCGCACTACAGTACTTTGCTGTATTATTATGATTGTTGGATTAATTAGATAACAGTTAATCTAAAATATTCAAAACAGCTAAATAAAAACCTAGGATTTCTGCCAGTAATGCTTTTAAATGGGAAAGAAAAGTGTACCCTATTTGTTAGTTAATGGATTGAAGACTGGAACAAAAACATATCACATCGCAGAATGAACTTTTGATCAATATAACTTAAAACAATAATGCTATAACATGAGGCATACAAACTGTAATCCCTGTGTGTTGTTTCCAGTAATTATTGATTTATTATCCCATAATTATTGAGCAAGCATGAATCTGCTGTTGAAAGCCTGATGAGTCCACCTGCTGTCTGCTCTCACTGCATGGCCAACTGGTCCGTCTCCAGCCTGGCAGAATTTTACTAGCAGTACATTATAAACTGCAGAGATATAACATTCAGGCAAGAGAAATGAGAGAAAGTGTAGGGTTGACACTTTACAGCTCTGTTTGACACGTGGAGTACTGATACTACACTGCAGAGCAATACACCATTCCAGCAGACTGTATTAGTGCCTGCCCACTTTTTCAGCGGTGTTTGTTCCGTAACTACTTTTTCCATTCGTTTTCCCCATAGAGCGATTTTAAAAAATGTCTTTTGAGCCACAAACCAAGCCAATTAGCTACAAGTGAATCATAACATATAAGACAATAAGGCAAAAGTAGTGATGGAAAGAACTACAATCCCATGAAGCATTGTAAATGGCCTAATCAAACTACAAATAAACTACAATATATATATAATATATATATATATATATATATATATATATATATATTCTTTTGTTGTGATTTGCTAACTGCAACTCTCTGTTCATGGGAAATGTAGTTTTTCACCACAAATTCCACTGTGAAACATGTTTGTCTAAAAAAAACAGTGCAAACATGGTTTCAACAAAAGCATCGACATACAACCTTGGATCTCACAGTAGATGTTGATGTCTACAAGTTGTTAAAAATCAATTTCCCTAAATGGATCAAAGTTTAAAAATCCTAAAACTTTCTGCTTATTTTTTGTTTTAAATAGGACTTTGTGTCCTATGGTCTCACTTTATACTTATTCCATTTATTTATATAGGTTTTAAAATATAAAACTCAGAAAGAACAAATAAACTAGAGTAAAACTGTGTTAAGGGAAAGAAATAATGCAGAGTCCAGCACTAAAGTTAACACTAAAGTTGTGGTGTTGTATTTCAATGCATGGTTACAGTTTTTCAATAAATGTTTTAAGATGAAGCGCAACAGAAATCAGGATCAAAGAACCTAAAAACAACATCCTGAAAACTACACCAACAATTAGGAAAATTTTTATCAGTCTTTATCTCATCACGCCTTGCGACTCCTGTGTCGGAATACGTCACATATCAGGATACCCAACCCTTTAGTCTGATAGCTAAATCTTTGGTTTTGGATGTCCATGTGAAAAAGAGCCAAGAGCTACAATCTGGCCCTCGATCTGTTTACTGAGGTGTCCTCTGTGTGGCCAGGTGGCATGATTTAGTAATCACCCTGCATGACCTGACCACATCGCACCAGACCATGAAAACTACTGCAACACACAAACACATGAAGTCATCCGCACACACACACACACACACAGAGAGAGAGAGAGAGAGAGAGAGAGAGACTTTGTGCATGCCACAGACTATACATGATACATACATAAAAATATATGTTGACAGCCAGGCTTATTGATTGGCCTTTAATTAGATGACTACAAAACATCATGAACTACAGTATGTTCAACACAACCTAAAGGGTCAAAGGCAATCAATGTCAGTGTTCATAGTCATAGTAAATATATATATATATATATATATATATATATATATATATATTTGTGTGTGTGTGTCAAATTCCAACTTTATACAGTGCCGTTCAAATTCCATTTGGGACCGGTATGATTTTTAATTTTTTATAAAGATGTCTCTTATTACAATTTAAAATAACGGTTTTCTATTTGAATTTTCAGCATCATTTCTCCATGTAATGTAATAAATGTACTATGCAATAAATTATTAAATAAATTACAATAATATAATATTTCACAATATTACTGTATTTGCTGTGTTTTCAATCAAATAAATGCAGCCTTGGTTAGCATAAGAAACTTTTAAAACATCAAAAATCTTACAGATCCCAAACTTTTGAATGGCAGTGTATATGCCTAGTTCTGTCATGAAACTCTAGATGGCGCATGCTGATGGGCCCTTAACACAAACTGATCATATTCTCAGCGTTAACATTGCGGTTATATTCTCAGGTTATCTGGTTAGTATTCACCAGAGCAGCGATTGCAGCGATTTCCTCTGAAAACCTCCACCTTCCCCAGCTCCACCAGTATAGATCTGTTATGGGTAAATTTATATCTGCTATTTATGCACCAGCAGTATGTCATGTACGCACACAGCAGTGTATCAGTGTATGTATTGGAAGTAGCAAATTCCTGTACAATGGTCCATAATCCAGCAATAATCAACAAAGGCAGAAGCCTGGCAGATCTATTCTACCAAGAACAAATGCATTAACAGTCATATCCATTACCGTGTTAAAATCTTGCGAGAGGTCTCATGATATATTGGAATTTCCCATGCCATAAGTGCTGACATCTTTCATTAATACAAATATATTTATAAGCAGCACCGCTGTTTTCAATAATAACATTGATATTATTATGATGTTTCTTGAACAGCATATCAGCATATTAGAATGATTTCTGAAGGATCATCTGACACTGAAGTAACAGCTGCTGAATAATTAGCGTTACCATCACAGGAATAAATATAATTTTAAAATATATTCAAATAGAAAACGAGTTATTTTAAATTGTAATATTTCACAATAGTACTATAGGAGTAGCTATGGTGAGCATAAGAGACTTCTTTCATTTATATGGCTACAAATTTTACAAGGCAGCATTAAGGTCACAAAAAGTAGCCAGTATTGTGCAGTGTTCTGCATATGTTCCAATACTTCAGATTAATGACCTACAGCAAATGACAAACTGCTCAGTAACAGCTCAGTTGTAAGACATTTAACCAGAGGATACTTGTATTCTGTGGCATTTTAAAATGGAGAGACATGTTTGATAGAGAGGAAAAAAAGAGAGAACGTAAAAGAGGGAAGAGAAGTTAGATTTATAATATCAAGCTCACATTTCTGCTGTCTCATGCTGTTACCGGTGGCACAGTGTGGGGGGAAGGGAGAGTATTGGCTGCAAAACTCAGTCAGGCATGAGCACCACTGCAACACACACACAAGTGACAGGCCATTTCCACAACTCAGCAACTTTCAAAAACAAAAAAGAGAATACATTTCAATACATCTTGAGACAGTTATTTTTGACCATGATTCAAGAACATGGCACGAAACGAAAGTTGCGATTGTCTTTTCTTCCCTGTATATTCGAGTGAATCTGCTTCTCGAACAGGAAAAATTGTTGGGAAATGGTGGGACTCGATTTTGTCCATGAGGCATTGATTGGATCATTGGATTGTTTGCTATAGCTATGATCTCATGAGTGACAAGTTGTCCCATCTTCACGTCAGTGACACGTCATCAGATATGGCAAGATATTTTGATTAAAAAGTTTACAAGGGCACATGAATTAAAAAAAATAATAATGTGGATGGATAAAACTAATGATAATTACTGCAATATTCCATTCAATTTTGATTTCATAGTGAACCATATCCAGAACCTGAAAAAAGTACTTTTTAGCTTTTCACTTTTCGACTAAATTATTTAAGAAGTAAATCTAGAACAATAAAGTTATAACGCAAAATGCAGAAGTAGTTTTAAAAAATATCAGTTATATATGTGTTTATGCATTAATTTACACATGCATGTGAGTGTTATTATTTAAAAATAACAGATCACTATTAAAAACATTACAGTTATTATCAATATTAATATTTTCAGCATACTTAAGGTTATGTAACATCTCAGTGAGCAGGGAAACAGAGTGATCCACCCTTCAGACATATGGAGTGAGTCAGGTTTAGAGAGAGGTGGGGCAGGGTTTGAGATCATAATGCAGTGAAGCCTCACTGTTGCCTCATCAGGATTCTGGGCAGTGTACCGCATTGTCAGCATGCCCTCGCACTCTCTCTCCAGCTCTCTCTCTCAGCACTCTTTCAACTCCTCTACAGTGCTTTGTGGGGTGGCTCCTGCTGTAACTCTGCTGTGTTAGGGATGAGCTGAGTGGTGGTCAGTGTCTACTGTTGTCATCCCACTTCCCTAAGGGCTTTTAAGAGGAGCTAAAGAATGCAGGAAATGCTGGCTGTCCTCATGACAGTCCTTATTAGGAATGCATCCAAAAAAAATCTCTTTTGTGCCTCTCTATCATCAGTTAACTATAAAATCAATCATAAGTGCACTGTTACAGAGGCTGCTAATATATTTACTAAAATTTACTAAAATTCCCATTTAATTTGGTTTGGTCTCATCTAAAACCTAAAAATGTTTTGTTTCATGGTCTGTTTTGTGTCGTCTCTATTAATGGATGTATCCTTTGCTGTCCATACTATCCTACACTTATGGAAAAACTGAATCTGAAAGCATAGTTGAAAGAAGCAAAATAATCAATTTTTCATTCACTTAACTTATGATTCAATCTCTACTGAGAAATATTATAGTATATACAGTACAGTTATTAAATAATTCACTTGGCTGTTCCAAAAAATTACTTGAATTTACCATTATGGTGTCTTGAAAGACAGTTTAAAAACCAGTTTCAATAGGAGGCACATTCATACAAAATCTTTGGCTGTTAAGTCACTGACTGACTAAGCAGTACAAGTATAAATTGCATTAATTAAATACATTAACATTAATTTGTTAAAAAAAAAAAAACAGACTTAAACTTTACATTAGACTAGTTTCCACAGGTCTATATTCATGCCGCTGATTTTCTTGTCCCAAAAAAAGTGTTTATTAACAGACTGACAAACAGTAAGTTGCATTCGATCAGCTTTGATGATTATAATGGGAGTGATCTAGTTTTGCAGTGAAGGACATATTAATTACTGTTATGTATCCGATGCTGTAAAGAGAGATACCATTGTGCAGCATTTACCTAATAGATCCAAGTGGATCTCTGAGCTGACATGAGCGAGTGGAGGCGGGGCCAATTTGTATATTTATTGATCTGTGTATATTAAATTAGGCAAGGTGTAGAGTTGCATTCAAGTTATTTTAAGGCATGAACAATTTTTTTTTCACTGAAAAAAATGTAGTGATCAAAGATGAGTTTTAAGGGATAAAACTACAGACTACAGGGGAACTTTAAGAATTTATTTTAACGAACACAACAACTAATATTACAAGTGGCAGTGCCACCTACAGGCACAATGGGGAATAATGGTATTAATATATACGTAACATCCATGATGTCACACTTAGCACCCGTGAGCATAAAAAGGTATCTCAGTAACATGTCAGCTTTTTTGTCTTCAGGAGTTTGCATTATATAGTGCATTATGCTCTCGAGGGAGTTGAATGCATTCATTGTGATATGTTCGCTGTGGGAAGCTCCACCCATGCTCTCTGAATGAGCCCAGCGTCTGCACCTTACGGTTTGGATTCGGCACCCATCGAGGCAGCAGAGCGGAATCGATCATGGGGAAGTATAGGGAGGAGCCTGACAGGAGTGGGTTTCTCCTGCTATTGTTGTTTCATGTTGTAAAGGAAGCTTTCAACCTGTCTGATTAAGGAGAATGCAGAGAGAGTTAAGGCGAGTGTTATTAATAATCCGCCTCCTCCGCTGTCCCACATATAAATTTGTAGTCATTTATTTCTTCTTTCTCTCTACACTGAGGTGTAAAGATAATGTAGGAATTTATATTCAGCTGGTATGGTATTTCCCATGGTTTCGAATTATTTGCATGTGAGACTGTGTGAGCAATGATATGTGAGGATGCCCCAGTTGACGAGCAGCTTGCTACCCATCTCTCGTCTGATGTTATCTTTGAAGGCTCCCACCTTGCCAATGGTTGACCTCTCAAGAAAACTGAATGCGTTCACGGTGATGAGCCGCGATAAGGGAGCTCCCATTTTGCTTAACTTTTTTTCTTGTGGGATGAAAGTCAGGTGTTTCATCTTGCGGTTCGGGCACGTGTCTGCTGAAGCAGCATGGCAGCCTTGATCATGGGGTCACAGGTGTGCAGAGGAAAGGCGGATGTTATCAAATAATCCACCTCCTCTTCTTATTACCTTGCGGCTCATGGCAGGGCATATGCAGAGGCAAGACAGACCTGTGGGGTCCTGCATACCACAAAATCTGTCCAATTTTCACACAGCAGTGCTGCCGGCAGTGCTGCTGTGGTGTCCCAGTTAAGGTTGGGACATATGTGTTGTGGTGACTCCAGGCCCTCCCATTGAGTGGTACTATCTCCTGAGGAGATATATCCCTCTCTGAGGGTCCATGAGGGTTAATTTAGGGTGATTGGAGTTATGCAGGGCAGTATAGATTCCCTCTACTTCACTTACCTCCCTCCCCAACTACTGTATCCATGGATTGATGGCAATACCAAAAGGAGGTTCTAATTACTTAGGTTTTAGCATATCATTTAGCATATCACATGGCATTCTGGGGTCCTTAAAATGGAGTAGAAGTTCCTCTGTGGTAGGCTGCTCCCTTAATTGTCAAATATTGGTGAGATATACCATAGCTGAGGCTATGTTTGGTATTTTCCCCTTACATCTCTGCTCTTGGGGCCATATAGAGGCCTGTCCTATAAGGGATGAAAGGAAGGTGTAACAGCCATGGTTTCTCTTGCTGTAGAGCATAGAAGATTGGGGATCAAACCCAGTCAAATTATGCCATGGCACAATGTTTGTACATACTCACAACCTAGTGAGGCTGGAATTCCCTCAGTATGGCATAGTAGATATTGGTTCCCCACAGTTTCAACACCAGATGCGGCGTCGAAGTTCCACTTCAAAAGGGAACATCTTTAGTTTAGTATTAAACCCAGTTCCCTGAAAAGGGGAATGAGACAATGCATCACGTTTATGACGTGTAACCCAAGCGCCCTTATATGCTCATGTGTGTTCCACGTGTGACATCGTGGACTGCCGTCTGCCAATGATTATTGGCTTTTGTTTACACATTCTTCAGAAACCGGTCACACTGATGCCGTTCCCCATAGCATCAATTCCAGACACGCTGTCTTGTTCGCCATATGCAACCTATGACAATTTTATGAAAATCAGAATGAAAACAGATTTTAGGGTAAAGCTATGCCAAAAAATGTATGCATGTATGTATTTATGTAATAACAATCTATCTCTTTACAGTACCAGGATACTCTATATTTACTGATATAAACAGATCATATACAATGAGGTTTCATGAGGATTTGACCTATTATCAATTGTAAAGTTCTGAAAAACTGTTTAACTTCACAGTGTGACTGCAACAAAACTCCTAAAACTCCTCTGATCTATAACTTAAAACTTTATATACATTCCTTAGATCCAGGTAGATGCAATTCAACTCAATAATGCATTCAGTAGCATTTGTAAAGAAATAGTTCACACAAAAATGAGAATTCTGTGATGTCTCATGTCTAATGTCATTTCAAACCAGTATCACTTCTGTAGAACACAAAAGAATATATTTTGACACACACAAAACCACACTGAGACATTCTCAAAATTTCCTCTTCAACCTTTGAAAGAGACAAAAGCTGAGCTGGAACTTTAGGACCTTCTGTCCACCTTCTTCTCATATACTGCAGAATAGTCCATCTGGACTATCACAACAATCAGACGCTAGTTAAAATACAATGTAATTGAATAAATGAGACAGCTAGCAACTCTATGACTGCAGTGAGCCAATCACAGTGCTCACTGAGTGCAACTGAAGCCAAAACTCTGCAAAAGTAGACAGTGATCCCCTACAGAGTGCTAAAACATGAGTGTACACATCAGTGTACAAATAAAAATGCAACGCATCTCTCCTCCTACCATTATCAGACATGACATTTATCAAGGAGGAGCCAAGGTTATTCCCCACAGAATAGGATGTGGTTTAACAACTCACTGAGCATAAAAGAAAAAAGGTTTGGCACAAATATCTAGTATTAAACATGTTAGATCATACACAAAGACTACAGTTTATGATACTAGCATGGATAAAAAGAAATGCTGCAGTTGCACACTCACCAGTGTCTTGTGCTGTGTTGCTGCCTGATAACTCCAGCTTGGCTTTCACTGTGAAAACACAGATGGGCTGAGCAGAATCCTGTCTGAAAGGTGTAAGATAGAGAAAGCAAGAGACAGAAAGGGAAGAGAGAGAAAGGGAGGAGTGTGCTCAGGATGTTGCCAGTGCTTTGGCTTGCAGTAATGTATTCCTGCCCAAGCTCAGCGAATCTGCTAGCCGGCTATGCAGATCATCAGCTCTGAATGTGTGTGTGTCTCTGAGAATGTGAGGAAAGTATCTGAGGGTGAAAGACAAAAGCATAATAAATGCTGCTCATATGCAGTTTTAAGTGCTGAGTAAACTAAACAAAAGCCAATCAGATCAGCCTTGTAGACTTGACAATGTCAATTCAACCATCAGGCAAACAAAACAATGCAAAGTGTTTAACATGTGCTGACATATAGTACAATATAAATATGGATTGCAAACAAAGTACATAAGAATTAAATGAACAAATATATGATTTTGTGCCAATTTTGTGTAATGCATCTAAAAAAAAATCACAAGGCTGTCATGATTATCAGTTGAACTATTTTAATTCTTCACTCTTAAAAATAAAGGTTCCAAATGGGGTTTTCGCAGTGATGACCTTTCTTCGCAGAGAGAATTGATGAGAGAATGTAATAAGATAAGCATTCTACCAAAGAACCTGACTATTGTGTTTTTGTCAACTCTGACAAAACATTTATGCTGAATCACTGTGTCTTATACTATCTGGGATCATGATAAATTTACAGGCAGTTATTTTTTAGGTAGGATATTATTAACAGGCCCCATGTTGTACCAAAGTAAGACACAGATTTGAAAGATTTTAGCTTAAACAAAATATGTTAGCTTAAACCAATGATTTTGTGTTGTTTTCTAATATCCACTTTTAACTAAATAAAAACTATCATTTTATTTTTAATAGTAAGGGTGATGAGACTCTGGACTGGCCTGGTTTGAACCTGCAACCTTTCAGAGCTTTAAACACTAAAATTCAAGAGTTGTCATCAGTTGTCATCAAATGTACAGTAAATCACTTCGGATAAGAAAACAAATGGAATAAAACATGCTGAAAGTGCTACTTCATACACTTTAAAGACAATACGGGAGCGCTAACATGCGGAACTGTGAAATACCTCATCGTCTTACAGGTTCCACTAGGCTAAATTATCACTTTGCTGCCAGGGATACAGAGGTGAAGGAACACTTTCTATAGATAAGCTCCAGTTTCTGTCTGGGCTGTATAAGGTGACGCTGCATCGCAGGGTTTGTTCCATCCAACTAAACATTCAACACTTTACTGAAACTCGCACCCAAAGCTCAAAGAGCATCACTAGAAATAGAGGTGATAGCTGCTGAAGTAGGTGACGGCAAAGCTCAGCTACAGGCCCTGTCCTTGAAGTATAAAGACAGGAACATTTCCATCCCCTCTGTCACTTCAGGTCTTACAGATTGTGGTGATAGACTTGCTTGGAGCAGCTGAAGTCTTTAATGTCACACCACTTACGTCATGATATAACCTTTGGAGATATAAAGCCAAATACATATGTTCATTTTCTTATGTACATTCATGAATTAATATCTCTTGTCAACTCTAAAATCGTTCAAAATGTCATCGAGTATGGCAATAGAAAATGACAGCATCTTCAATTTAGATGTATTATGTTGTCATGCTTTTTTTTTTCAAAGTTCATAACGATGAATTGGATTTGGCGTTAAAAATGGATACGAGGTGCTGAATGGACAGATACTTTCTTTAGACCATGTTTTGAACAAGTGTCATTTTACCAAGGTCAACACCATTGAGCAAAAAAGCAATGACTGGCAATGTTTTCAAGTGTTCTCTGACAATGGAGATAAAATTTCATTTTGAGGTCAAACAGAAATCTGATGCCTAGTTGTTAACTGTGAAAAATAGTTACATTCGATCAAATCATCTAATTCAAATTATTAAAAGCATCAGAATGTAAATTTCCAATCACTATAATTTCATTATATTGATGCATCAACATTAAAATATTTGCATAACAACATTATAATGCACAGTATGAAAAATTGATATTTATTTCAAGAGTTGAAAATAAATCAAAAGTTTGAACAGTATTATTAAATTATTTGTTTTTAAAGATTAACTTTAAGTAAGTATTTGATGACAGAAAATGTAATCCAAATGTACTGTAACTAATTCATCCAGTCTATTAAAATAATTTTATAAAAAATATTAAATGACCAGGTTATCTGTCTGCAGAAATCACACATAATGTAAAAGGCATTTTGTATCACCTTAACCCATGAAATGCAAAGACAACCTTGGAAACCAATACAAAGTGTCAAAAGGTAAAAAGGATAATGTTCCGCTGTGATGCTTAACATCACACATGCTTAAGGATATGCTACCTTGTCTTGTCATGGGGTAACATTCAGGTGAGCTTAGCATTAGTTTAATGAAGGATATACATATGCTAGCACAAAAGCACACTGTCCTGGTTCAGTAAAATTGTTTGGATTTTAGCTACTTGCTACATACAATGTGTAAAATATGCAATGACGATCCAACTGGTTGAAGAAGCCACATTTGTGCTTATGACAAAGCTAGGAAATACAAATAAACTCGTGGAATGCTCAGTCAAGAACAAGGTCAGGTCATCAGGGTCAACTAGGAGGACTAGTAGGACGACGCAGCACGGGAGCGCGCGCTGATTTATAGACAGGAGCTGTGTCTCAAACCACTCCCAATCCACTATATAGTGCACTATATCGGGTGTCGGCCATTTCACTTCATTCCCTACATTCGTTCACTACTTTTACCCACAATCCTCTCTGATTTTGAGTGTACATTCGATTTACACTCGTTAAAGCGCCGTTACCCAAAATCCAACGCGATAAGACGATCGAGCGCGGAAGAAAAATAAATGTGGCGGACGGCAATACGGGAAGCGGCAACTTCTACAAATGTAAGTGTAATTTTTTATTAATTTGAACATCTTTGTAAAGATATTTTGAAGCGAAATGATACAGATTTATAACATAATATATATATATATATATATATATATATATATATATATATATATATATATATATATATATATATATGTATATATATATATATAATATATATATATATATATATATATATTATATATATATATATACTTATTATCATATGATAATTTGGTCGATTTTTCTCATATGTTAGTGAACTGTTGTACATTGTTTATATTGTATTTTTTTACCATTATATTTTTTATAAACAAATGCGACAGTGTTGTGTATTTGTTCTGTTATTTTTAAATATAAATTTACTAAATAGCATGACACAGGTGTTTATATTCTCTCTTTATTCTCAATAAACATGACAAATAAACAGTAATATACAATTCAGGACATATTACAGATGGGTATAGGAAATGTTAATGACGAAATTGTCTGCGCTGTCTGGCGCGTGCTATTAACGTCAGCGTCCGAATTCGCTCACTCATTTTCGTTCACTCTTTGCTGATATAGTGCACTCAACTGTCATGCACTATATAGGGGTTAGTGAATGAGTCAACGAGTGGGCGGTTTTGGACACAGCTCATGTCACATCATGGTTCATATTTTCATAAGTATCCGTAGCTGTCCTTGACCGAGGAATGCACCACAGTTGGACCTGTTTATATTTCTATATAATGCTAAATACGTTTTACATATGTTTTTAACAGTATGACTGATGTCTGCAAATATGTGGTCGCGCTGAGAGTTCTAAATGCATATTTTCATTCTCGTGCTTGCGCGCTGCTTTACCTCTCAATGCGGAGACATGCATTCTCGCTGTGAGATGATGTCGGGGCATTCCAACAAAACAACAGAGACACTGAACACCTCTATAGCAAAGCTCTGTCATTGGGCATCAGTGCAGTGGTAGGAAGAAAACTAGTCTGTTTATGACGCCGTTTGTGAGAATCGCTGTACTTGAGGTAATCCACTCAACGGTATGACTTTACGTTACCGCGATGGCCAGTGTAGCTGTTACGATCAACAGGTGAAGTGCCCGTTAAAACCACTGGAGGGCGCTTCACCTCGGACTATGCAACACACATCCACACTCTCATTTATTCCACAAACTACATTTCCCAGAAACCCTGATCCCTGTCACTGATTACTGCAGCCAGGAGCAACTCATTACCACAAACTATTTAAGAGACAGTCAGCATACAATCACAGTCCAGTAAAACACAGCAATGGTCAAAAGGCAGGCAGATAAACGATCATGAAACACAGGAAGACAAGACAGGGATAAACGCTCAGAAATGCTACACACAGGGAAATAACAAGACCTCACAAAGGTGTGTGTGTTGAGCTTAAATGTGGTTCTGGTAATGAGCTGCAGCTGGTGAAGTAATCAGTGATAGATATGGGGCTTCTGGGAAATGTAGTCAGCCTTGGTGGGTGAGCGAGCGAGCGAGCGAGTGAGTGAGTGAGTGAGTGAGTGAGTGAGTGTGTAGTGCATTGTGGGAAGTGTAGTCCGGGAGTGAATGTGCACGCGTGTTAGTGAGGGAGAGAGCAAGTCAAAGGTGAAAGTTTTAAAGTGGGCACTTCAACTGACGATCGCTACAGTAGCGTTCAGTGATGGTCATAATCCAGCGACTTGAAAATTCTTTCTCGTGACGTTGCTTAAGTTTTTTTATACTCATTCAAGATTAGTAACATATTTCAGAGGCTGACAGCAGCATCTGCAGACATAGATGAGACACAAAAGAAAAAAGTATTTCATAAATTTGCATTATGTGAAAAAAAAAACATTAAGCCAACGTCTAAAACGTTTAAGATTAAATAAAACATTCCATGAATGCTATAAATAATGTTTTTGTGCTGACGTTTTAAGAACATAGACCAGATCATTTGCATGTGCAAAACCAGGAATTTGAATCAGTGAATCATCCATTCACTCAACTTGTTCAAAACACATCAAATGGACTATATAGAGAATTCAGAAATCATTGTTATTAGTGACATAAAGTGGCCGTTAAGTGAACTGAAGCCAGCAACTTATTTTTTATGAATATAGCATTGTGGTCCAGCGGAATTGAGATACTTTCACAGTGTTGCAAAAATTGTGTGTACTCACGTCTTTCCGCGGTTGAAACAACACTCCTTCTGATGTCCATTCATGTTTATTTGATACTATAAATGAACTAGTAAGAGGTGGTTGGTTCACGACCTGATTGAAGGATACAGCGATCTGTCACGACATTAAAGAGACACTATATGATATCTATATGATGTCTATATGACTATATGATGTCGACGTATTGTCAGTGTCCTCTTTGCTCCGAGATGTATTTTTCACTGTGTGAGAACATGATGTGTGGCCTGAGAGAGCATGGCTTGCCAGACATAGCAACAGTAACTTAAGGGGGTGGGTCTTTGCAAAGGGTCAGTTCCTCAAGAAGTTAGTGCTGGTTCTGATAGAGATGTCAGAATACACAGTGCACAGTTTGTTGCGTATGGGGCTGCAGAACAGTCAAGGTGCAAATGCTGACCCCTGTCCACCGCCGAAAGCACCAACAGTAGATACGTGAGCATCAGAACTGGACCACGGAGCAATGGAAGAAGGTGGCCTGGTCTGATGAGTTTTCTTTTACATGACATGGATAACCGTGTGCGTCGTTTACCTGGGGAACACATGGCCCCAGGTTGCACTATGGGAAGAATGTAGTGTGATGCTTTGGGCAATGTTCTGCTGGGAAATCTTGGGTCCTGCCATCCATGTGGATGTTACTTTGACACGTAGCACCTACCTAAGCATTTTTGGAGACCATGAACACCCTTTCATGGAAACAGTATTCTCTGGTGACTGTGCCCTCTTTCAGCAGGATAATATGCCCTGCCACAAAGCAAAAATGGTTCAGGAATGCTTTGAAGAGCACAACATTGAGCATCTGTGCTGTGCTGAACAAACAAGTTCGATCCATGCAGGCTCCACCTCGCAGCTTACAGGACTTGAAGGATCTGCTGCCAACATCTTGGTGCAGATACCACAGCACACCTTCAGGGGTCTAATGGAGTCCATGCCTCAATGGGTCAGGGCTGCTTTGGCAGCAAAAGGGGGACCAACACAATATTAGGAAGGTGGTCATAATGTTATGCCTGATTGGTGTAGATCTGGCTATCTAAAACTAAAGTTTGAATTAATCCCTCTCTTTGTGTGACACATTGACATTACAGTACAGAGTGGCTCTTTTGGCATTATCCTAGACGTTGTATAAGCATCATGTCATAGAACTGAAGAGAGGCTCTCGGGAGAGCGCAAATTGTCACAGCCTTTTGATTTTCCTGGCAAAAACATCAAAAATCCTTCACAAAAAACAGTCTACAGGTTTTCATAGACAACCAAGGAAGTCGAGGAAGGTCTCGTTTTTAAAGTATGTTTAAAAGCTGTTCATACTTTAGGAATAAAACGTGATTAATAAATGAACATTCTTACATACAGCCCCTTTAATTTATGGATAAAACAATACTTTGTGTTGCTTGGAGAAAATCTGCTTTAAAATCATTTGGAACTTTTTGGCAGCAGCTTGCCTGCTGCGGGTGAGCTACTGCCCTGCTGAGTTTAGGGTCTAACAGGGTTGGAGAGCCTTGGCCCACCATAAAGCACCAACTCATCAGGGCTGAATTTCTCAAAAGCATCGTAAACTAAGTTGATTATAGATACCTTTGGCGGCAATGGTTGCATGATCTCCTTAGGCCTACTATGCTTTTGGGAAACGTAGTCCATAACACGCCTGCTGTCTAGTGCAGGCGTTTCATTCCTAGTCCTGAAGGATGCAAAATCTGCACATTTTGAATCTGACAAATCCAAATGAAGTTTTGTAGCCTCTATGAACTGTTGAGATATATATATCAGACGTGTTAAATATGCAGCACAGGGATCTTCTGCACCATGATTGAGAAACACTCATTATTCATCTTATTTTCCAACTCTACCACTAGATGGTAGTATTAACTTATTTTAAAGTGAGGTGATGCGCATTTGCTTGGATAATTTACTTCACAAAAATTGTCATAAAAAAGATGTCAAAATAATGAAATATTTTAAGTTAAATTTATTTATTCAACATTGACTGTACAGTCATTACAATTTTTTATTAATTTATTTTGTCAATGATATAGAAAGTAAAGGATCTGCATACTGTAAGAGTGCATATAAATTAAGGCTAGGTTAGAGGGTGAGAGGATAACTGGTCACAAAGTACCATCATTCATAAAACACTCATCCAGTATTATTTTGTATCCCAGAACATTTAATAAACAGGCACTTTAAAGCAGCAGTTTGCATTATGTTACACTGATATAATTCATAGCTGGGTGCCTTAAAAGCATTCTTTGAAACAATGGATTAAACAAAGATTTGGGTGGCTTGAGCCAGCCTATTTCTATGAGTGTGTGCAAATCCACCAGCCACTATGGTAATTACCCAAATATGCAGCTGGGCTTTAGGGTCTCACCGCAGAGATTCGCCAGCTATTTCCCCCTACTCAGGCATCTGAGTGTTTTTATTTATTTATTTTATTTCTCACAAAAGAAGCTTATGATGTGCATATGATCATAGTGAGGGAACGCTTATTAAACTTGCTTGTAAACCAGGTAACCTCGTAAGAATGGGGATTAGATTCAGAAACACTAACGATGCAAATACACCCGCTGTGCCATCTGTGAAACGCTGCAAACTTAAATCAGCCATAGCACAGTATCTTCCTAAACACCCAACTTTTATTCCAGCTCTCTTTGTTGTCGTAAAGCAGGGGAAAGCTGCTCCAGACGCAAGGAGGGAAAGAACAAAAAGCCTTTTGTAAACTAATTACTCTGAGCTATTCTTTTCCCTACTGCAAATAAAAACATATTTTTTTATGATCAATTCAGATTTGTTCTCAATGAATCTGACTTTGCCTACACAGCAGAAATGAACAATCCTTGGTGTTATGCAGCATCCTGTAAAACTTTATTTTGCAAGGAAGTTATTTCTGAAGTTTATAATCATCTTCTATGTGAAGTATACAAAAATAAGTATACTTCAAGTTCATTTTATTTAATATACTTAAGTTCAAGTATATTTTAAGTATACTTTATGTATACTAATATACTTTTACTAGTATACTCTAATATACTATACTTTAAGTGTAACAGTAATAGACTTTGAGTACACAACTAGTTTAAAACTAAGTTTTTCATTTGTACTGCAGCTATACTACAAGTGAACGTATAGTTATACTGCTGATAGTTTTTTTTTCTAGATACTTGTAGCACATTTTTTTCACAAAGTACACTTTTAAGTATACACAGAGTAAACTACTAGTTTATAAGTATAAACTTATAATTTGCTATTTATATAGTACTTTTGCAATGTAAGAAAATACTATGTTCCTATTTAGGTATTCATTTTTACACTTGAAATATACCTTTAACTTTATAGTTTAACTCTTTCCCTTTTCCTGCCAGCTTTTTTTTTGTTGTTGTTTGTTTGTTTTTGTTTTTTTGTTTTGTTTTTTTGGGGGGGCGGTTGGCAGGCGGCGCTAACATTTTTCTTTCTCGCATGCAACAAAAGAAAGAACAGAACCACTCCTTTTAAACAAATGAAATTTATTATAGCTCCATCCATTATTTTTTTTATCAACCCTTGAATGTGGGTAAATTTCATTTTGAAAAGTTTAAACAAAAATCGGAGAAAATTGCAGTATCGTCAACCTGTTGTTTGGATTCAGGACAATGATCAAAACATAGATTTTGTCCATCAACACCCACAAAGCTTGCACAGTCCTTCATCTCTTCCTTGGTCGATATTTCCTTCGGTAACATTAGGCAGTTTTGATTTATGCTGTTTCATGTTTGATGATCGGGCTGTTTTACATATGCATAAGTAATGTTTCTATCTCTTGTTTCTGCTTCTTCTTCGCCTGTGTTTTGATCTGAAGATTCTGTACTCTTTTAGAAAATGCATATAGCATACCCCTACCGGATCTTTCAACATGGATCATGGATCTTTCAAGTGGGTATCTGCAATGTAAGTTTATGGGCATGGTTCCAGGTCTTATCATTGGTCGCGAAAGCTTGGTGTGGGTTTTAAAGCTCCAAAAAGGTACTTGCGGAGTAGCGGTCTGTCAAGGGACAGAAAGCTCTCCAATTTCAACAAAAAGATCTTAATTTGTGTTCCAAAGAAGAATGAAAGTCTTACAGGTTAGGAACGGCATGTCGGTGAGTAATTAATGACAGTTAATTATGATTGTCATTATCAGTGACAATTTTCATTTTGAGGTGAACTATCCCTTTAAGCAGATTTGAAGTAAATTACACTTCCAGAGGACTACACAAAAATTCACATACTCAGAATTAGGAGTACTGTTTCCTTAATAAATGAATATTTTCAAACAATGTTTATAAAATAAAAGTTTATAAGACAGTAAAACTATGAGAAAAAAGTATTTAATAGGCTGAATAAAAAGAGTAAACAACTACAGGCCAAGTATACTTAGAATACTTAATTATACTTTTATCTTTTTTAACTTTTTTATCTTTTCCTAACTTTTTTCTCGATCAAAAGATTGAGGACAATTATAGGCCAAATGTACTGTCATTATAAGTCAAGTAAAGGCTACTTAAGTGTAATTTTAAGTACAATTCTGTATACATAAAAGTACATAATAAGTAGACTGAAAGTATACTTTATTAATTTTAAAAAGAAATATAGCCTATAGCCTAATAACACTAATAGCACAATTGATTTTTTTTTTTTTAATGGTGACTATTATTTCTCAATAACACTCACTCATCAAAATAGACAATTGCACTAAGATATTGAAAGAGTTATTAGATATGACCTAGAAAATTGGTTACTCAGAAATCTGGATAATAATAAATTAAAATAAATTATGCTTATAAGTGTATTAAACAGTCATTTAATTTCAATTTAAATGCAGTATATTATTTTGCTCTCTACAGTATACTTATACTGAACATCTGAAAGTACAAAAAATAATAGACTGATTTGTTAATCATGGCTGTCTTGCCAACCTCAGAATTTTTGGACCAGATTAATATCTTATTTCTTCTATAAAACTGTTGACAAACGTCAGTCTCTGTGATCAAAAGCAGTGTTATCAGGTTCATTTTAAATGGAACGTTGGATGTAATAAATCTGTCATGTAATGAGTCAAACCACTATAGTGATGAATAATGCTGAATATTACATTTTATAGAGTGGTGCATGATGACCACCCGACCAATTATTTCACAAAATTTCATCATGCACTACCATTCAAATTTTGGGCCAGTAAGATTTATTTTATTTTTATTTTTTTGAAAGAAATTAATACTTTTATTTAGCAAGGGTGCATTAAATTACATTGAATTTCATTTCAAATAAGTGATTAAAAAAAATAAAAAAAAATAAACTTTTACTAGTTTCTAGTAATCATGAAAAAAGTATCATAGTTTCCTCTAAAATATGAAGTCGCACAACTGTTTTCAACTTTGATTATAAAAATAGATATTTCTTGAATCCCAAATCAGCATATTAGAATGATTTCTGAGGGATCATGTGACACTGAAGACTGGAGTAATGATGCTGAAAATTCAGCTTTGATCACAGGAATTAATTATATTAAAAATATATATATTAAAATTGAAAACAGTTATTTTAATTTGTAATAATATTTCACAATATTTCTGTTTGACTGTATTTTCAGCCAGACTTATTTAAATAAAAAACATAAAGAAAATTTTAAAATTTTCATCAACCCCAAACTGTCATGGAAATATTACTTTTAAATCAAAAATGTAGTGGTTTTGAGCCGACAGCATTTCTTGCTAAAAAAGAAAATCCACACAAATTACAGTCAATAAGCAGCACCTTCCATATATTACATAGAGCCTCTAAAATAACTTAAAGTGCACCATTTTTACAGCGGCAGTGCGAACCACTGTGTGGCTCCACATAACGGGATGTTTTTATTATGCTTTCAACATGTCTTAGATGCAATATGCATGACATGTACGCCTGTAGAGGTTTTCGAGTTTCTTCTCGCTGTCCTCAGACCAGCCCCACATGCCTTGTATCACTCACACCTCACGTCAAATCAACGCCTTCAGCTAGCTGCCCTCGGCCTCCATTACAACACCCACAGGAAAGAGCCTCCTCCTGCACCGAGGAGACAACTGATCCCGCGGCAGCACGCAGCTGTAGGAAATGTTGCCATACGATGTAATAAAGACACTGGGATTATAGCAATGACTCACAGCTTCACTGCTCACAGTGTCCCTCCTTCTTCCCGCCATCATGGGAGAGACTGATGTCTTTATGAGGCGATGGTGATGAAATGTTGCGAAGCGCGATCCACTCGAATGGGGAAACAAGAGGAGCTATTGAGGAGGAATCTGAGGAGGTCTGGATAAGCCTATGATTAGATTTACAGGCTATTTAGTTGGTAGTGGGAGAGAGAAATTCACCACTTCACTATGCTTCAAGTGAGACACAATGTCATACCATGGAGATGAAACTTATCGTAAAGATTTGAGATACTTTTTGCAGAAAATGAGTCAAATTTACAGAATACAGTTTAGTCACTGTTAGTGCAGGTCAGTCTTCTGGACTAAAGACAGATATTCATGTACAAATGTGCTTCTGAAGCATGACGAATAGCAATCTCTTGCCCTTGTTTCACACGGTAGCTTCCGCACAGGCTGAATTTGCCTTCATCTGGTAGCTGGCTCTTGTTTTGCAACGCGTAATGTCACTTCCAGAAGACCCTGACCTCCGTTAACATATGGACTCCATCGATTTACCATCGCTTCCTCTGAAAACCTCAAAATCCCCTTACACACGGGAGATTTACACCCAAAACATCATGGTATAATGTTTCTCCCTTCCCCTCTCTCGCTTTCTTGTTCATACTCTTTCCCTGACTTTTATACTCTGCCAACATGTTTGCATTTGGGCTGTTGGTCATGGTGCTGTGTATTCACATGGCAATGGAAATGGAGAACAGAGGTTTTTCTGTTAATACTTGGCTTGGTTTACATGTTTGTAACACCCCATTAGCCAGCACTGAGAGGCCTTGCTCAAAACATACAGTAGTTTATACTACTGTATGTTAAAGGAGAGGTCATCATTAACACATGAGATCATTCACGCATATCGCAGTACTGTGAGGAGCCTTGGATAATTTGCCTAAAATCAACTCTGACATCTATATCTTGTCCTTACGCTTTCCATGTATTTAAATCTTCTGCACTGTTATAAAAAATACAGTTGCTGTGGTTTCCAGAAATACACTGATTACAATGCATGTAGATTTTACATGCATTTGTTATAACCATGCACAAATGATATAATGTTAATATACTTGAACTACCAAAATCTGCTATTTACCTTAAAGTGTATTAATAACCACTATGATACAGGGGGTACAATAGATAATGAATTAAAGTTCATTAAACAGCCAATACCTGTAGAGAGACTGCACTGGAATACACACAAAGACAAAACAGTGTAGCAAACATAAAGATAAAATAATGCAATAAACATCAACATAAAATACAATACAAAACTCCGTTATGTTCATTATTGATCAAAAAAAAGAGAAGAAACTAAATAGAATTATATGTGTTATGCCATGGAGGGAGAATACGCGGGGGAAGAGGGGAAAGTAATAAAACATATATACGTTTTACATAATACTTTTATTGAAACCTGGCCTAAAATTGTCCACCACACTTTTTTGGGTGGCAAGTGTGTTTGCTTTGAGGTTTTCATTTGGCCAGTGTAAATTATAAATATATATTTTAATTCAAAGAGACAAGATAGTCTATACATGACCTGATTTTTCCAAAATGAGGAAATGTGAACATTATGGAGCACTAAACACTCTCACTTAATGTCTGTTTTATTCATACCTCGCGCAGACTCGTAGGACAAAGCATCCAAATATCTCTGTAGCTGAATAAAAAGCAGAAACGTTTTGACTGATCAAATGTGAAGACAACGACTGCAACGATATATGTTTTATGTGCTGGAAATGACAAGAAACAGTTCAAACAGAAAACATGACAGGTTGTGGCATTTATTTATATTAAATATTTAAATTAGTGGTCTATAAATATAATTTTTCAATTCCATATTTTTACATTTGGTCCCTCGGAATATTTAACATTTGATTACTTGATTTTAAATATTTTCCGAAAGCACTATCAATTTCTTTTTGTATAAAATTTGTTTTGAAATTTTCCTCCTTTTTTTTTTTTTTATTAAGGGAAACATTACTGTGTAAACCGTAAGCATTCAAACTGTTTTTCAAATGAAACACAAAGTTGCTTTGGATAAAAGTATTTACAAAAAGCCTAAAAAGAACGCAATGTCCAATGGAAGAATTCAAGAGATCAGGCCAAGCCCCAGCCTCTCTCCCTGTTAAAAAAGAGCTTATTTCACTGAACACTAATGAATTGGAAACGAATGTGCTCAGAGAAACAGGTTTTTCCATATAAGACAGGAGTTCAAGAACAGGAACGACTTTATCTACCTCCTGCTCTTGCCTCTGTTCGATTCTGCACGAATCAACTGTGTCAAATGTGTGTCTTCAGTGAGTCACACTAGCCATCATAGTGAGCTGAGCGCAAATATTCATCTTTTGCTCTCTAGCTGCCCAGCGAGTTGCATCATAAAGATGGATGTCAGTGGGATGATCCAGAAAATGCTATTTACAATTTGGAGATTGTATATGCAACCTACACATTTAACTGTGACTCTGAAACTCTTGCTATTTTTTCTAGTGTTAGTCATGGAATGTAAAGGAGAAATATATATCTCATCTCAAAAATAGCTTCAGCTCAGCTTTTTTACAGCTTTTTGCTTTAATCACATGCCTCCGAAAAAGAACTTAGAAGATGATTCACGCTGATTCAGTTTGTTTTAATTTTGAACGGCTATTTGTCCCTCTTAAAAGGGTGAAAATTGATGTTTCAGCCAATTGACCAATGAAGACATCCAGTCACTGTCCATGCGTCACAGCTGGAGAGGCTGGCTGAACTTTTCTAATGCAGGTCAGTGGAGCTGGGTGTCCATCCTCAGGCCTCTCTCACACAACGTGCAAAGCAGACCGTGTCGATAGCCAGCTATGTGTGCATTGTGGGATGCGGTGGAAGGACAGCGGAATTCAGCTGCTATCTAAGACTTGTGCTGTGCATAGCGCCTCCGCTTCCACAGGATTTGCTCACCCAGTTGCTCCCTGATGTCTGCTGTGGGCTACTGTCAGTGATTTAACCATTACAAGGCTGTGCTGTCTATATGTGGCTGTGGGAAGATTAAAGAGTGTTTTAATCTTCCCATAGTCACATATAGACAGCACTGAGAACTGAGAACCGGATTAGGCTATATTGAGTTATAATCAATTTAAATAAATATACAAACAAACAAAATGATGTCATTCAGGATCTGTCAGTGCAGCACTGCGTCAAGTCGAACACACCTATCGTGATCAGTGTAGCTTGGTTAACAAACAAATAACAAACGCATGCTTTTACTTAAGTAATTACTTCACTATCACTAAAAAAAGTATGTTCTATTTAGTATGAATGTGTGTTGTATTAATGTAATCCGAAAGTTACATTTGCCATGTTGTCATTATCATGTGACCTAAACTAGTAAAATATGTACGATTTAGCAAATATCTTACGAATTTGTGTGAGTGATGCTAAATCGTACATGTTGTCAAATTCGTAAGAATTTCGTATGAATGACCTACCCCAAAACCCCCTCCTAAACTAGTAAAATAGTAAAATATGTAAGACTTAGCAAAAAACGTACAAATTCGTATGAGTGAGGTCGAACGAATTTGTATGTTTTTCCTAAATCGTTTATTTTACTAGTTAAAAAGTTCGTAAGAATTTCGAATGAATGAACTACCCCTAACCCCGTCCCTGAACCTACCCGTCTCTGGGTTTTAGACAAATCATATGAATTCGTACGAGTGAGGATGTATGAATTAGTCACCTCGCAAAATACGTATGAATTGGTCGTGAGATTGCGTTGGACCTACCAGTGTCAGTTGCATCGCTTCACTGCCATTCACAAATAATTTCACATGATCTAATGGGATTGCAAAGTGATCGTATGCAGAAGAAGTAGGTCATCAAAGTACTCTTTGCCTACATACTTTTTTTGGCACATACTGTATTTTGCCTTCTATATCGATCCGAATGCGATTTCGGATGCAACCATAGCCTACATCGGAACCAGTGTATCCTGAATGAATGACTCATATGAGCCGATTCTTTTTTTTTTTCTTTCTTGAGTTAAAAATCAAATGCACATCAAAAGATACATATATATGCGTTTTATCTGTGGGGTTTTGTAAGTGAAATATCCAAAATTTTACCACAAACCGGTTTGTTTACTATTGTCGTTAAATATTGTAGACCAATTATTGGATTCTAAAGCTGTGTAAACACAGATTTGTTTTAAATGAAGCATATTTATTGGTGGAATTCTAATCAATTTTATTTTTCCAATTATTTAATCTTCACGAATCGTTAATGGAACCATTAAGAATAATATGAAATTCTGTACAATATAACAAGTGCAATACAGTATGAAGTCAACAGAGGGCACCCTTATCAATTAAAGGGGGCTCAAAAGATATATGCTAGTGCAGTGGATATGACCCAAATATGATCGGCTAGGACTGAAGATTTCACCCTGCACTAAAAATGTTTAAAATATGCTCCCTGTATAGTTCAAGACAGGATCTGCAGCATTCCATTCACAGTTTTTTCAAGCTATAAAATGGCCTCTACATTCATTACTCACTGCACACTTTGACTCTTTTGAATTTCACACAATATGTGTGTGGTACATATGTTCCAGGCATGAAATATGTTACTGTCTGATCACAGGAAATTTATAATGCTAGGATAACTGGTGGAAACAGCTGCACCTCAAGCAGGTGTTTGGTCTAATCACGCAGTAAATTTTCGTTGATATTTTGCCATGAGAATGTCCAAATACACCAAACGAACTGATATAAACACCACCAGCCTTCTGTGTTTAAGTGACATAGAGAAACTCTGTGCAAATACCCAGCACAGCCTTTCAAGCGTGACGTCATGAGCGGAGGGCTATCGACAAGCTGCTTGTCTATCTTTATTAGCCAAATCCAATGCAGAAAAATGGATCCCTCTGCTTATCAGCATGGTGCTCACTGTGGCTGCTCATGAGCCAGAGGTCAGAGACATGACACCAAATTATAGGCACTGTAGACTTATTATATTGATGGAGAAGATGAAGGAGGGTGAGATGGGAGGGTTTGGGTGAGGAGGGTGGGGGGTTAAGAGGATACTGAAGATTAGGAAGGGAATTGCCGCAGTACACTGGCTGCTTTTGTGAGCCCAGTGTCCGAGGGGAAAATATCTCCTGGGGCAAGAGCAGTCTGCCACAAAGCACTAGTCCTATTATAGATACAACAACTTGTTTTCAGACTCTTCAATGTGAGACACCACATTTTGAGTGGTAGTTTGGAGAGACGGCCATGTGAGCAAGGTCATGTAAAATAATTGTGAGACACAAATAGATGCTGGATATGATGTTTACAGACAAAAGCAGTCCAAAAAAAAGAAAAAAAAGAAATTAGCTGAAGGGAGATTGGTTCTGTATGTCGCTCATTTCTTTTATCAGACATACACTGTAAAGAAAAACAGATTGTAAAAATAAATGTAAAAATGCCAAAGCAAAAACCTGTTAATTGGTTAACAATAGCTTCTCTTACTATGACTGTAATACTCATTTCTCATGTAATTTTACAGTAAAATACTGTTTTAAAAGTAAAAAACAAACAAATCATCTTATAATTTACAGTGAAAATGTGTTTCTGCTTCCCACCGAACCTTTAAGGTTTTGTCTTACATCTTTTGTTGTTAAATTAATGTTTATTGCATTATTTCAGTGTCATATGTTTTACCATGATGGTGTTTTGTATTTGTGTGCATGACGCTATGTGTAACTTCGACATCTTTATATATCTCATCTTGTAGAAAAAGTTAATCATGATCCACTTTGATTTACAGGTTCTTCTATAAATTTCTATAGGTTCTTCTATAAGCTCCTCTCTTTTTTTCCCGAAAAAATTACAAGATTTTGTTAACAGTGCAGTGCTCCAGTAAGCGTTCAACACAGGAAAGCTGAGGTGGAGATTGAAGAAGATCAATGTTTTAAGGATGAGGGTGGAGAGTGGAAAATTTGTGAGGTGAAAAGTCAAGAAGAAGTATAACAAAACTTTTCAACCAGCCACCCCACAGATTGACAAATAGTGTAAAAACCCAATTTGTACGAACAAAGCCCCCAAAGGGCTGGCGGCATCTAAAGCGTATCTAGAGAACTTGCAGCTTTTCTTTTGATGATGTCGTAACCTTAAGCATCAATATGAAACAGAATAAACAGACCAAGTTTCCTCAAACGTGATACAACAAATTGTTTTTACTTTTAGACGACATGGTGTTTGATGTGTGAGACATTCTAGTTGGTGTAGCACAGAGCGAGTCAGGTAAAAACAAAAACAAAAAAAATTGCACACCACCGCTACTACTATAAGAAGAACAAATAAATGAAATAAATTAGATGAAAATGAGTTGAGACTCTAGTAAAGTTCATTGCAGGTGTGGTTTGTAAGTAGTTGTTTGTGGGTATAAACTGCACACAGATGCGACAGTTTATCAATTATCATGACCATGGGTGACATAAGCGTTCCAGCCAAAGTTTTGGAATAACTATGTTTTATTAAAAAGAAGTCTCTTATGTTTACCAAGGCTCCATTTGTTTAATTAAAAATCCAGTAAATGTAATAACAATAATGTTTTCTATTTGAATATATTTTAAAATGTAATTTATTACTGTGATGGCAAAGCTGAATTTTTCAATTTTCAGCATCATTACTCCAGTCTTTCAGTATCACATGACCCGTTAGAAATCCTTCAAATATTTAAATGCTTCTCATGGAAACGCAAAAAGGTTTTTTGCGCACATGAAAGGAGCTGTTTTTTCCTGCAATGTCATTTTAAACAATGTTTTATGCATTAAGCATTTAAACAAAGTGACATTGTGTGATGAAGCAGTCAAGGGGTTACAAAGAGCTACATTACTGAAAATTACATCTATGAAAAACAAAAGCTCTATGACTGTAAGTCAGTATTCATAGAAAGTAATGCCTTTTCTCTTTAGCTCCAGTGAGAGTCTCATCCCTCCTATTTGATTGCAGTAAAACCTCTCTCTCCCTGTTAAGGTCCGAAGGGTAGTTCGCAGTCTCAGGAAGCTGCTTCGTAATGCCCCACTTATTAAAAAGCAATGCTGGGGTCCCTGAGGTGGCTCGGTATGGTCTATACACACAGGCACAGAGAGGGAGATGTTTGGTTTACGTGGTTCATATTAGCATGGACGGTGATCTAAGCTCCATAACGAAGCCGTCGAGTCTCTCTCAAAAAGAGGGCCCCTTCTCAGTGCTCACATCACAGTGGGGTCCTATCAGACATCACATCTCCTCTGACATATATACGATATAGATCAATGGACTCTTTTTTGCAAATGCAGGCTTAATGTTTAAGGTAAAGCCCACTCTTTACTTGAATTTCTCAATTTCCTGAATAAGCTATAAAGCCACTGCTTTTTGATGGCAACTATGATGATCATTAAGGTGTATATAGCTACTCTATAAAAACAGAAAGATGAATGCAGTAGGGCTCATTTTAATTGAACTTAAACAGACAAAACCGTCATGAGGGGTGATTCTATTTTTTAATTACTCAATAAGCAATGAGCACCATGTCATAGTCAGTAGCAGTCGAATCCACCCACCTCACCTTTCCGGAGGTCTCTCTCACGCTCTCACACTCGCAGCCTGTCACTGTGTCATCTACTGGGGCCAGCTGCCTTCTGATGACATCACACACCCTTCCAGCTGCAGTACTGATGGTGGTAGGAACAGATGTTGGCTTTTGGGGGGGCCTCTGTCCTCGGACATTCACAAATTTCTCTACCCACCTCCAGTTACAGGGCCAAGAGTACTGTTGACATCTGCTCTCAACATTTCACTCATAATAAAGCCTTTGGTCAGGACTAAATTTGTGGGAAACCACCCTCCAGCTTGCCACGTCCAGTGCGTTTCATTTTTGATGGCACTATAAAGACAAGCTTGTTCTCATGATGCATCCCAAAATGCACTTAAAATACTCAAGGCATTCAAACTGCCTGAAGTCACATGGCCCAAACTGATATTCTATGTAAACTAAGCATATGAATCTTATTATCCATATTAAGAAAACAGGACAGGAGGATTTATTTGGGTTCCGAGGTTTGATAATGACATGCTTTAGGCAAACTAAAATTACATTAAGCAAATGATAGCAGCATATGACCTTTCATACCCTCTTTTAACCTTGCTATTGAAGTAAAATCACACCAGGGCCATCAGTGGAAAGGGAAAACTGGGAATGTAGTCCTGGGTCCTGTGATGAGGGAGCACAAAGTTGTTGTTTTTTTTTTTATTTAATATTTTATATATTTTTTTATAATTTTTTATTTATTTAAAAAAATAAAATAATAAAATTAAAAATAGTCAAAGGTAAAATGTCATAAAAATGTCATCAGGAGTCCTGATTGGCACCACAGACTGTTCTGGACCTTGTAATGAAACCCAATCAAGAAATGAAACTAATCAATTCCGTCTCTTGCATATAAAAACACTAATTATTAATATGTCATTCATAAAAAAAATATCTTTGAACATTAAAACACTGGGACCCCAGAGAGCTGAGCTTCAGTCCAACTGCTAGTGTACCCGTACCGACACATGGAAGGGCCGCAGCTGTTCAGCCAATCTCTCTTTATGCATGTGGGAGAAAAAACATTAAGCAGGAATGGGCATTCTCCCCACTTTTCTCATTACACAACTTTCCCCGTTCTGGCACAACATCACAACCTTCCCTCACACACATCTGTGGGCACAATGAGCTGTCTCTGGCCTAAAGGATGGGGGAGGACGGAATCTCAGCTGTTCTAGTTGTCAGAACCCTGGGAAAGTGTTCTCTCCTCTCTTGCTCCCTCTTTCTATGCCCTCTCTCGCTATCTCTCTTTTCTCTTCCCTTCCCCCCGCCTCATATTTGATGCCCTGAAACCTGAGGACTTGCCTCTGATCATAATTTTAAGTGAGACCCAGTGAGGGAAAAGAGAGAGGTACCAAAGGGCTTAGAGGAACATTTATACTGAGGCACGAGATCCCTTTAAATTTGATTGATTGCGGGATCTGCTTTGAGTTGTGATGTTGATCCCACCTCAGTTTGAACAGGCGGATCTGTTTGATGGTTGCTACAGCTGTACACATTTTGTCAGTGCTGTTGTCTTATGTGACCTACACACAAGAATGTACTGTTCAGCAAAACCAACTGAGCTGGAACGCTAGAATTAGACTTGAACTGTCTTAACACTAAAAAAAGTAAGCGAGATACAAAGAGCAAGGAAAAATTCCACAAAGTGCAGTAGCTAACAATAAATATTAACTGAAATGGAACATTTTTAAAGGGTTAGTTCACCCAAAATATAATTACTCACCCTCATGTTGTTCCAAACCCGTAAGACCTCCTTTCATCTTCAGAACACAAATTAAGATATTTTTGATGAAATCTAAGAGGGTTTTTTTTAATTCTCAATAGAAAGTAGCGAAATTCCTGTGATGCAAGGTCCAGAACAATAGTAAATACATCTTTATAATAGTCAATGTGATTACAGCGGTTCAACCTTAATGTTTTGAAGGGACGAGAATGCTTTATGTGGGCAAAAACGAAACAAAAATAATGACTTTATTCAAAAAAAAATTGTTTCTCCCCTGTCCTTCTCTTACTCTGTTTTTGTTGCGGCACTTCCAGGCTCTGCGTCAGAACGCAGGCTCAGTATTGGCCGAAGCTGTTCATGCGAGCAGCACGATGCATGCGTGTGATGCTGATGCAGGAGCCGGCCAATACTGAGCCGGCATTCAGACGTAAACACGGAAGCTCTACACTGCGTTCACAGTGTCAACTGCGAATGAGTCTGACAGGTGAGAGACAAAATTAAGGTTGAACCACTGTAGTCACGTTGACTATTTTAATGATGTTTTTACTTCTTTCTGGACCTGCAATTTCATTGCTTTCTATTGAGGATAAAAAAAAAAACCTCTTGGATTTCATCAAAAATATCTTAATTTTTTTTTTCAGAAGATGAAGGAAGGTCTTACGGGTGTAGAACGACATGAGGGTGAGTAATTAATGACAGAGATTTCATTTTTGAGTGAACTAACCCTTTAAGTTTGAATAGCTTACATTGTAAAGTTTTCAGGAAGCGGAAATTGCGATCATCTTTTCTCTGTATATATCCGAGTGAAATGTCTTCTTGAACAAAAAAAAATGTAGAGTTGGACTTGATTTTGTCCATCGCAAACTGATTGGATTGTTGTTGGTGGTCAGATTTGATTTAATGGTGACTTTAAAAGCAGTATTACTATATTTTTAAAGCATTGCGCATCAAAGGAAAATAGTTTAAACAAAGCCTGTCACTGTAAATGCAGCTGCATTAACCCTTTTGCATCTTTAGGCATTGTCGACAACACATCGAAGTGGTGTTTTGTTTCTGAATGTATCAGTGTTCTTAAACGAATTTGTTGAGTGAATGATTCAAATGACTCACTCATAAAGGCAGTCGACCGTCGCCGCCTATTGGTGTATCGATGCTTGCAGAAGAATAGGAATGATATAACTAGTTCATAACTAAAATGCATTTGAATTAGAATCTGAGAGAAATGTGAATGTGATTGGTGTGAAAAAATTGGTTAAAATATTTGATGTTTCACAGAGTGAACAATAAGCAGTTAACTAAGCACTATACTAAGCATCCATTTTATGATATTTTTCATCAAAGAGCTGATGTCTAGGTTTGAGACCCTCATTCCTTAAAAGTAAGTACCTAAATCTCAGCCATCCCACTGTGTTCTGAAACATTTGACGGCATCATATACAATCAGGTTGGTCTGAGTTGCTCTAATCCCTCAAATTAAAATGTTCTCCCCTTCTGTTCTATTCTTAGATCAGTATAAAATGCCTGTGTGTGCAACTGTAATGAGGGAGGAGAATTCTATAACTGATATAAGGCCTTGTAATCCCACTCTCGTCTAGATGTTAAATTCATTTGTAATTGCCCTTTTCCCAAACACAGGTCTGTTGCAGACGTTCACTATTCCCCTGACTGCATGCGGGGACAATGAGAAGGGGATTTCTTATTTTCATCCCAATGAGACTCCAGAGAGCATAATAGATTTAATACAGGTGTTGAGCAGACGAGACAGACGGCTGATTTGCCGTCTCAGGGATTAACATATTCTCAAAAAGTGAAGGACAGTCCCACAAGACATTCTGAATATGTTTTCATAATAAAGAGTCATTGCTGCTTAAGGCCCAGATATATACTCATGATAAAGTTCCTTTTCATTCTTCACTTAAGGGTAAACGGAGTAAAGACAGCCAGCCAGAGAGAAACCTGTTTACTGGCACGAGGGCAGGACAACCTGTCCATCATTTCCAGATGGACAAAATCAAGTCCCGCCCTAGATTTTTCTTAATTGTTCAAGAAGCCATTTCACTACATCACAATAGGGAAGAAAAGACTATTTTCACAACAACTTTAAGATGTGCAGCTAATGTATTTGTCATTATTTTAAATGTATAAATCATTTAATACTTTTACTTGTTTCAAAAAGAGAGCACAGACTGGCAGTTTCAAACATGCAAACTTTCTGAAATACTTGATTCTGCCTGGCCAATCGCAGCATTCAGCTATTTGCTAAAATTTTCTGTGGTCCATGGCAATGCTGTATAGACAGCTAGGCGCAAAATAAAGAAAGATACATAGTATTGCCCATCACTGCATCCGCAAATAATGAAGATTAAGCCTTTAAATGCTAAACAAGAAAGTCTTCAGTAGTATTCATGTGTGTAAGAATTCACGTTCTTAAGATTACTTGTAAGCCTCTATTCTTTATCTAATATTTACACAATCAAAGCTTGTGAGAACATCAAAACAATGTGGCTCAGCAAGAAATGTGGAATGAAGATCTATGCAAAATAAAACCATACTTAAGACTCTTCATCTCTAAAGACCGCAGGCTTTACACGACGTATGGGACCCCTTGTCATAATTATTCTTCCTTCCATTCAAACTTGTCCTCCACAAAAGAAAAAAACTGCATGAAGACGTAGCAATTGGCCTCAGTGTCCAAAAGCCTGTTGGTGCTACATACAATACTGTCCCTCCAGCCTGAATGCAAAGAAAGACAAGCCTTCGGTTAACAGAGAAAGATTCCTTGCACTGGCAGAGGCTGACTGGCACAACACAAGCACCTTTTATTACCGTCATAATTAATGACCCACAGTGCAGCAGATCTGAAAAGAAGCCTGTTTCCTTAAAGGGAATTAGAAAAAGCAAAATGACGGCCAAAAAGAGCTCAATTAATAACAAAGTGGGCACAGCTCTGGGATAACACAAACAAGGCAGAACATCAGTCAAACGCACAGACATGTTGGATAAACAAACGCTTGATTCATTTCTCTAGCCCGATGGGACTACTGATTAAATTAGAAAGCTGAAGAAGTGACAATCAACATGCTGGAGGATAAACAATGCTAGTGTGCTGCAGGGGGCAAAACAAAATGAAACACAGAAACATTCAATGATGTTTGACACAATTCTTGAGTCCCAGCTGGGTCAACTCTGAGCATATCACACAAAAAGTACATGTAAATGGGAAAAGTCCACCTCAATATATGTCACTGTATAATAAGTGGATCCTCTCCCATTGTGTTAATCAGAACATGACGCTCACACAATAATTGGACAAACAGTTTTCAATATTCATATGTCCAACATTAATTGCTTCATGTGATATTTTTGTCTACTTTTCTTTGTGACAGACAAGCTAGACAGTAACATAGTGTCGGCCCAGATCCGGACCATATCTGGTACATGTGGATTCCACGCGCAGACACTATGTTGCTGTCTGGGAAAGTCTGAATTATAAATGATGAAGCGTTCCCTTTAGAAAAAGAAATTACATTCCCATCAAATTCATTGGACAATACATGAACTGCCTTTGATGGTTCCATGAAGAAACCGTATAACATCCATGGAACCATGGATGTTTCCATTCCACAAAAGGTGCTTTATAGAGGAAATTAATGTATGTTGTTTTTCTCATTTTTGTTTTTACATGTGTTTTATGGTCTATAGTGTTATTATTGTTGTTATTGTGGATGAGTTTACTATATATATATATATATATATATATATATATATATATATATATGTATGTATATATGTATATATATATAATATGAGTTAAATATATATTTAAAATAAGTTCTTTAGGAAAAAAATGATTTTAAGAACTGCTGACTGTCAGATTTTTTGGAGAACCAAAAATAGTTCTTTAATGGCATTGCTGTGAAAACATCTTTGTGGAACCTTTATTTTCACGAGTGCAGAAAAAACACCTTAACAAAACCACTGCACATTTTCACTTTTTACAGTGTATTTTTAATGGTAATGTAACAATGTGAACAACATAATGCTTTAAATTGATATCAATATATCATTTAAAAATATTCTGTTCTGTGAATTTCTATATTTAAGTTATGTGAGCGGATGGTGACATTAGTGTGCGCTGCAGTTGCAGCTGATTTTTGAAGATCTCATGCTGGGCTTTTCGGGTGAAAAGCAATTTTGCCTGCACTCTCCTGCTTGTGTCAAGTTTGCAAAGTCCAATTTTCACATAATATGAAGGTCGTGACTGAATCTGCACTGGTCTTGGTAAGACATAATGGCAACAGAGCTGTAAATTGTTTTTGGGGGAGGGTTGGTTAAGGTGAGGGAAATTACCATTGAGCACCGGTAACACAGTCAGGGACACTGACGAATAGAATAGATTTTCCATCTCAGTGTGTCACATTAGATTTTCGGAGGTGCTCAGTGGCAGGTACATGTGATTAGTAACACTTTAACAATGTAATGAACTTTTTAGTTTATCCATCTTCCAACTCAGAAATGCAAAAAGATCCACCTGCATGATGTGAATGGAGAGAAGAGATGATGTTTTTAAAGGTTTAGTATCACCTTTTTTTCATGCAAGTAAAATACATTAAGATATATACATGCTTTTGTTTTGTTTTTCTCCTTACATCCAGGACTTTTTCTCTTTTTTCCACATGCACTTGTCAAGGTATAAAAATAAAATTGAATTTCCACAGGATGCCATCAAAAACACGGCTCGGTTGAAATTGAAGGTCACAAAGCCCTGTTTTTAATACCTTGTTTCTGATATGCCGCAGCGCTGTGTTCTCCTTCGGTCTCTTTAGCCTTCTGGTCCTTGAGTTGAGGTGGTCAGGGGCTAAGCCTCCAGCAGGAGGACGTCTGCATTCCTCCAGCTTCCAGCAGCCCTGTTCTTCACTCGCCCTCTTTGTGACTCACAGTGTGGTGGGGTTAGGAGACTGCCGCCTGAGCTGGCCAGAGCCCAGAGCTGCCGCCTCAAACAACTTCAATGTTAATTTCCCTTTCATCTTGTGTGTGAAATTGCTGCTGGTGTGGCGCTGACCCCCAGCATTATGAGGTCAAGTGTTGAAATCTGATGTGCGCCTCTCAGGCAGACAGTGCGCAGAGATAGATAGAGGAGTGGGAGAGGAGGTATAAGGAAGGGAAAAGTCTTTACAAGTTCTCTCCTAGCATTGTTAAGGGCTTCAGTGGGCATGAAGCAAGACTTCACACGTGAAGAAGAGAGAGAGCAAATCCACAAAACCCTTTATCATTCCAAGACAACTGCTGCTGTTCTCCGTTCGCAATATTCAGAACTGTGTGAGATGCAAAGCTATCAAGGAAAAGGTCAGCAAGGCCGTATGTTGTTTGTGAAGTGCTGTTGTAATATATGTTTCAATTATCTTGGAGAAGAAATACCGGCAATACAGCAGCACTCTGTTTTGGGGTTGTCAAATGTTTGTATCAACCTACACTATAACGTTACACTCTAAAAAATGTTGGGTTGAAAATTAACAAACCCAGCGGTTGGGTTGAATGTTTGCCCAATCTGCTGGCTAGTTTTATTTAACTCAACGATTGTATAAAAATTACTGTATTGCTTGCTTAAAATGAACCCAAAGTATGTTGGAAATTAACATTTATTAATATGTTTAATAAATGAACATTTATTAATAAGTTTAATGAATAATGAACATTTATTCAATTGTTTATTAATAAATGTTCACCTTTTTATTATTATTGTTGCTCCTATAGCAACTATGTGTCCATCTATTATATTATATTATATTATGCTGGGTTGTTTCAACTCATTTTTGTCCATATAGAGCCCAGCATTTTTTTAGAATATTATATTATATTACATTAATTACCCAAAATACCCATAATAATCTCAGAATTTTACACTCGATGATATAAAGTGTGATTCCTGAGTCTGTATTTGCATATAGATGCCAGCTGGTCATTGGCATGCATCTCTCTCATCATCCTCAGAGGCTGCACTCACCTCTGAATTACATGCCTTGTTCCTTTGTGCTACTTGCAATTCACCATAACTTTCCAAACGAAATGCACAAGTTAACATCTTTTCTTCTAAAGATATTCCTAATCATAAATAAATGCAATCTCTGGCAAAGAAGGGAGTGCAGAGAGGAGAGAGAGAGAGAGAGAAACATCTGAGTATAGATAACCATTAGATATGATTCCCATGATAAGACTCTGTAATTTGGCTTTTAGAGATAACTCCAGGGGCTGTCATGCTGAACGGCAGCAATTTACTGTTTGTTTTATTTTTTTTCCCTATCCCTTTTTTACACATTTTATCTGGCCTGTTTAAGTGCTTTTCATCTTAGATGATTTCCACTCTTTTTTTCTGCATTTGCCCCAGAAGGTGAGATCAGAAGAAGGCTGACTGGAGTGTTTTAAAGCGATGGACAAAATACAAATATTTGAGAATGTATTTCATGGTAATTATGTCAGGTTTCATGGCCTGAGCTGTGCACTGAGGCGCTGCCTGGATGCCTTAATTTGTATAGAAATTGTAATCATTTGTTCATTTCAAGGTGAAAATTGCATTTTTTTAATTTAAATTGTATCCTGCGTGATAGGCTATTATCTAGAAAAATTGTCTTTGTGTATGAGAGTCTATAGCCAGGCGTCACGCTTGTTAAGAACTGACTGCTTTCAAAAAGAAGGTTTATGTATGTATCTCCCCACAGAATGCAGCAGCGCGTGCTCATTATTTTCATTTCACCTCCATTTTGGATTATTACTATGAATAAGTCTGCAAGCTGTCTGCAACCTGTAAACAGGCTTCACGACTTATCTCTTGGATTTATACTTGCGTGTTCACCTTGAAATCCCGCCGTTTTTCCTCACTGAGGTGAAATGGCACGGAGGACAGAGAGAAATAGGCGGCGTCCGACATTAAAGGGAGATACGAGACATATCGATAGGGAAAAAGTGTTGACTGCTCCGAGACTTTTTCAATAGGGTGTATTGAGAGCCTTTTAGACCGAGCGAGCGGGGTTAAAGCGACTCCCAGCTCTCTCACAGCTTAATTTTGCAGTGATGCTGGAGTGTGGAGATTAGAGTCTGGGGGCAAGGAGGGGCACTCGAAGGCTTGGTTGAGGGATGCCAGGGTTACTATGGGGGACTATAATCTTGTATTAGGTGCCTGGAGACAGCAAATGAAAGACTGGGTTTAAAAAGGGAAAGTTCGCGTGAATTGCAAGGAGAAATAAAATTGTCTTACCCTATTGACATCTGTACTAAAAAAAAATCCATTTTATAAGAGTATAATGCTTCCGAGAAGCAGAATATGTCGAACAATGGAGTCTGTCAAAGGGATACATTCTTCTCCGCAACAATCTTCCGCTAAGCGCTCTACTTACCGATCCAGGTTATTAGGCAATCATGCGATCTGTCGGTGTAAGCTGATTGTAGGAATGTGGAATCCCTTCGGTGAAGATCAGACACCCGGGCTCAGGTACATAATGTATCCTGGAATAATTATGGGATTTAAGGAGATGTTAGGCTTTGTAAGTGCTTTCTTTGTTACGTTTTCGAGAGGTTGACACCGCTGACTTTCTAAAACATAATAATAACAGCCAAAGGAGGGGCGAGGGGCTCGTGGTGAAATTCTTCAGACATGTTTTAATCAGTATGTTCCTCGTGGCAGGTTCTTACCTCAAAATAACAACGCGTGAGTGACCCAAAATACTCATTATCATGAAAGAATTACGTTCCAGAAATTCTTTAAAAAAAAAACTCCCATTGGAAAATCCGTTCTTTGATTCAATTGATGATAGCTACTGGCCGTTTATTTATTCATCTCTTAATTTAGTCATTATGTAGACCAATAAATTCATATATATATATATATATATATATATATTAGCTGCAAAAGAACAATATAATTTTATAGTCCAAATTTATTGATAAATATATTCAGTATTTCTGTGTCTATATTTTTTCGTCTTATCTGATACACAAATTTTCAAGAGTTTTATGTATTAATAAAATTCAGTTAAATAAAAAAACTTAATATAATATAAAGAAAATAAAAATAATTTGCCATCTATAACCGAGGACAAATAAATCATGTCCATCCAAAAAGCTTGTTTATCAGATCATCCGAGCAGCTGCTCGCATAGTAATATTGGAAATATCTGAAATGACTTTTTATGACATCACATTGAGGACAGCTGAATCATGAAGAGGATTCCTCAGTGCAAAATCACATTCCAGGGACATTCCCTCGCTGTGTGAATCCTTTAATTGAACCCAGATGGCCGCACTCAAACTTGTTTACAATGAATATTCCTAATTAAACATGAGAGTTTAAAAGCCATCATCAGAGAGGTGCTCTTTCTGATTGGAGGTGCAACGCACGCCTGCATCTTCCCCATCTTGTGACATTAATGCCATTACACATTGGCTGGTATTCAGTGCCCAGCCTGTGCCCCCATAAAGAAGTGCAGTAAATTCCCTCAGGCCCTGCAGCTCTTCTGTGAATGCACTGCTCTGAGAGTCTCTGTTGTGACACTGTCTGCAACACTTCACTCTATTCACTTCCAGCGCAACTCAATTACTGGAAACTGATATTTTTAGTATCTTAAATCACCACAACTGTCATGATGCTCTTGACTTCAAAGTGGCTATAAAAATACAGCATTGTTAAGATGGGGATTAAATCATGATTATAGTTGACAGCGACATCAAAGCAATGAAAAAAGTGTATATGATAAATGCCAATAGATTTCATGTTTTAAGTATTACAGAAAACGAACATTTCGGATTAACAAGCTCTTCATAAATTTAGTAGACAGTAAAGCAAGCTTACATGATACTTCTGGCCATATATATATCATCATTGAGTGAACTGTTAAATTCTTAATAAAATGCTTGAGTGTTTTTAAACAGATATAAACATATTTGACTATTGCATGATCCACTTAGTGAGTGTTGAGAAAGAAAGAAACAGTCTTTGTTTCTTTGTCCACTTTTTTGAGCTTTAATCCATAACAGATATGCCAGTGCTACAGTAAAGACACCAACAGGCTGAAGGTAGTAAATGCCAATACAAGTTCCCACTACGCTAGTATTTCATACAGCTGAATAAATTATGCCATGATAATATACACACATGCTGAACGGAATTAAATCAAAGGAAAATACATATGCGCAAAAAGGTAAACAACAAAAGAAGAAAGCGCAACTGAGGTTGAAAAGATATTTGGGAAAGGTGTATCGCCTAGTCGGATAGTGCTTTAAATATCCCAAAGGTAGATTAATGATTGAAGTAGAAATGAGTGCTACACACTAAAAACATGATTTTTTTTTTTTTCACATTTCTTTTTTGTCTTTTTTGTTTACTACAAAATATTTTAAGTGTTAAAATGGAAATGTCCTCAGTCTTAAGTTGGCACATGGTCATGTGTTCATGTTTCAGTTATTGTCCTGAAAATATATGGCATTTTAGGGCACGTTTTTAGTGACCATGGAGCACAGTTTAGTTTCAGTTAATCTTAGCCACAGAAATTGTCTATGAGGTTAAAAACACAGCTGAGAAAAGGTGGAATAAGGAGCCATTGTGGCAAGCGTTAAATGTAAACATAATCCAAAAAATGTGGTCATATATTCCATCTCTCAATATAATATCTTGGACATTTTTAAAGACAGTTATTCAGAGACCATCACTCTTTTGAAATGTAAGATTTGAGAAGAATCAGTGCATTATTTTACAGTGACCACAGAGACAAATGAAGTTCCTCATGAATAAAAAAGTGCTACCAATTTCGTACATCGCCTTTCAAAATATCTGAAACATGAATTCACAAATCGCCCTTCAGCCTTCAGATGGCTAATATCTGATTGCTTTTAAGTTCTTGGATAAATTGTAAGCTATATCAATACTTTCCATGAATAGCCAAGAAGCATATGGGAAAGTATATAAAAAGCCATAAAATGCTAAAAATGGCATTTGCCCATAAGGGCTCATTATAATGGTAATTATAGTGACCACAGAGAAGAATTCGTCTGTGTTCATTGCAAAAAAAAAAAAAAAAAATGCTAGAGTCATTTGGTCATCATATTCCAGAACAATTTATGCTTTTAAAATGAAATGATCATAAATAACACTGATAATTCACCCTCAAACACTTTCTACCCATATAGAGCAGGTCACAGACTGCTGTTTTGCCCCATATCAAGGCCCCAACGACTAGCCCAGGTTTTGTGGAATGTCAGGTTTAAGATCTCAGTGAGCAAATTGTATATGTTCTTCGCACGCTGTCAGCGTCTCTCCGTGTATATCCATCAGAAATGTAATGTAGCAGAGCAAGGCCTTGTGGTTAAAATAGAAACAGGAACTAAACATGAGAAAAAAATAAAAATGAAACATGTAAACAAAGAATAATTACAATAGTAACTGCAACAGCAATAGGAACAACCACATTTATAATAACAAATATAATTATAATACCATCATTTTCAGTCCTATAAACAACATGGTCCGATCAGTTTGGAATGGGCAAGCGGCTGCAGCATAGCCTATGTGTGCTAACACTGGATGCCGACAGGCAGGGCTTTAGTGATTTGCGATCAGACAATTGATGCTCATTTTCCCTCGGCTTCTTTCTGAAGCCCTGAAAGGGTTTCTTTGTTGTGAAAGAGAGAAAGGATCTGGACGAATAAGGAGATGCGGCACAATAGTGTCTGTTTTTTTTATGTGGAATGGCTTTTATATTCACACTGCTATAGGTAGAAAGTCTAAGACTGCCTGTGATTTTAGAATTTCTCTTGGTCTCGTTCACTCCTAGTCAGATGGTCCGTGTGTGGGCGCTGCAGGAAGAATGGAGGGATGCTGGTGAAACACATGGGTGGACGTTCAGTTTGAGATCCATCAATACGCCTGTCCCGTCTCCACCTGTAGCAGTCCGAGCACAGCCGAGTGCTCTCCGAGCTTCATCCTTCTCTGCGTGGACAAGCTCACATTCTTAGCCAGGTAATCCACCGCAGCTGCACACAGAGACCAAAACAACTCATTTATTTCTCAGAGATGTGAAACTCATGTGCAAGTTAATGAAGTGACAATTTTTGCTCATACAGATAATTGCTTGAATCCACCTGTTCTACGATGACTTCTATAATAGAAAATGTGTAGATGATGTAAATGTATGATCTCATTAAAAGGCTAAAAGTCTTGAAAAATGTGCTCAATCAATCAAAAGTACACACAATTTATACAGTCAAATACTTGAATGCACCAGTTAAAATTCTGTTCTGTTTGAGTCACATCAAAATTTGTTATATATTTATATAATATTTTATATATTTAAAAAAAAAGCAATGATAAATACTTGCCTTTTTTAAAAACAAATAAACTTGTAAGTCAGTGTGGTACAGTCAACACGTGAGACATGAAAACCATAAAACAGAGAAATGATGCTCTATATGGAAAAGGAAGACAGTTTAGATGACTAACTGTCAATGGAGTAACTCAGAGAAAACAAATATATTCTATATTATATTAATAAATATATTTTTATTAGAAATATTTTTGTTTTTCACCTTTACATTTTTATTTGAAAAATCTTTGAAAAAAATGATTAAGGTTCAGAAAATATTATATTACTTTTTTAATTTAGGGTTATACTTATAACTTGACCATTATTTGTCGGTGATCCATATGAAAAAAAATAATATTTTTAACATTTTAGAAAATAATGATTCCGTTTCGTAAAATATTTGATCACGTTTACTTCAGGATTACACCACTTGACATTGTGGTCTCTCTAAATCTAAATAATAAAGAAAAGAAAATCCAAAATGTTGACACAAAAAAAAATGTAATAAAAGAATCCAAATACAAAAGGGACATTTCTACATTTTCATCTCAGACATCTTTATTTGTCATTGATCCACATAAGCAAAGTACTATGGGTTTAGTTTTGGGTTGAGTTTCAGAGCAGGCACGTCGCATCACTGAGCTCTCATGAACACACTGCTGATTCCAGAGACACGGAGCACCTGTTCCCCACTGCCACTCATTCCTGTCATAGTGAGTATTCCTCAGCACATTCCTCATTATGTCTGTCATCCCTGTTCTCAGAATTCCACACTTTCCATCATATAACATCATATTGTGACACACCAGTCTATTCCATCCATCCATCTTTCTTTAAAAAAAAAATCCCACCTAAAACACCATAAAAAGTGTAAATAAATAATACATTTTAAACTTGGGTTGGGGGAGAAAAAGTTGATGAAGCAAAAACTTCTTCAGCTGTACTGAGTAGATTTAGATAATGAGTCCACTCGATTTTCTACGCCTGTGAAAACTGTTACTGTTGATCGAGATATGTATCTGTACGGCTGCGCAAAATGCAATTGAGAGAGGGGAGAGACGGCAGAAAGAATGAAGAGATTCCCACCAGATAGGTGTAGCACACAAAATGGTGTGACTAACTTATCACCTGAGGGCACAACTCTCATTGGATTGATCTGGAGTCTGGCTTTGCTGGGAGATCTTTATCAGGAGCACGTGTCGACTCTATCCTGCGGGCTAATCCAGGGTCAGAGGGCACCCCAAGTCCCGCTCGTAACCCAGGACCCCAGCATTGATCTATGTCTCATCTCACACTGTTTCAATTTAAATACACAAGCTAAAGACATTAGAGCCATTTGATTGGTGGAAAAAGACGGTGAATCGTGTTTGGGGGTTTTCAAGGACAGGACAGGATGGAAGTGGTGTGGCGCAAAAACCGGGGAAGCTCCAATTAACCCCTCTAGCCACTTCCCTTTTAAAACAGAAAAGCAACCCTCTCTGAATCCACCTGGAATTGGCTAACTTATTAAGTTAGCACTGCGCAAGCTGTAACCTTCAGGTAATTATTTGCATAGACGTTTCCCACCTACATCCTCAAAGCCGAAATGGAAAAAACGAAAGTGGAAACAGTCGAGCGGAGGAGGTTAAACCTGAGGGCTTTGCATTTTGAAACTGACAGGAATGAGTTTTTACTTGAGTGTTTTTTTTGGAGTTGGCATTGCGAACACAGACACTCCTTTTCCGACAAGTGGTAAACACAGTGATCATTTGATCAAAATGTCAGCAATAATGACAAAATGCATCACGACAGAGACGTCTATGACTAATGGATATAAAAGAGGCTTCTGAAGGTGAGCATTAGCACGCTGGCATTAGCTGCTGGGATGTCAAGTGTCTCTGATGTTTTTTGGTCGGAGGCCCTTTGATTACCCCAGTCGAGGAGGTGTTATTTGAACCTCTCCTTCCTTTATTCATCATTAGCAGAAGTGTCGAGGCGGGGCAGAGCGAGGGTGCGTGCGTGCGGACGGTGCCAGACATCTGTCAGTGTGACAGTAAGCGCCGCACGTTAGCGTCTCTAAGCAAGAGCAAAAAGGAAGCTGTCAGGAACGGCGGCACGTACGGTAGCAGCCGCATACCTGTGGGTGGGCTAGCTGTCTGTACAGGAGACACTGGTGCTGACAGCTAGCAGAGAGAGTAATCACAGCTCATTTAACCTCTCTCCCTCAGGAAGCCTTCCTCTCCTGTCAGCACCATTTACTCCTTAAATCCCGCTCAGAATGAATCTCTACCTTTCCTAAGAGAAGCATCGAATCTGCTCTCTGACACTCACGGTCACAGCGAACACACGCAAACACGCGCCTCTACGAAGTGCACCCCTAAGCTGTCTCCCGAATTTCAATGAAATATTAGACAGGTGGGCTAAATCAGTGATTTCGCACCCCAGGGAACATTTAAAGGAATAGTTAGCCCAAAATTCTGTACTAAACTCAACGAAAATGTATAAATGAATATAAAATAACTGATTTATAAATAATTTAATGAATAACTTACTAGGTACTCTTTTTTCATAGAGTGTCATGAAAGTGGTTCATGACAGATTATACTACAAGTTTTCTTATTTCATTTGTTAGCTTTGTGTAGGAACAGACCTAAATTTTAAGTAGCTAATTACTGCCACTCTTGAGTCAGTGAGTTGAACCAGATCTGATTAATTAATGAATGATTCATTCATATCAACTGATTTATTGCAAAGATCTGTTATTAGATGTATGGATCATTGTTATTGTGATTTTTTTTTTTTTTTTTTTTTTTTTTTTTTTTTTTGGGAGATTTTGGAGTTAGCTAGATATTAGGTGGCTGAGATATTTAACTAAAAATTGTCCTTTTGCATTCCACAGAAGAAAGAAAATCATACAGTTTGGAGCAACACAGTGATAAATTAAATAAATGAACTATTTCTTAAAGATGGTCCTGGGGTCAAAAGTTTAAAATAATTATTTGCAATTTTTTAACCTTCACACTTTTATAGAAGAAAATCCAGTATAACATCAGTTCTCAACCTATTTGACTTTGAGTTTGATGAAACTTGAAAAAAATGAGTTAAAGCAACCAAATAACTTACTTTTTTGAGTTAAACCGAGAATAGTTTTTACAGCGAGAGAATCCTGATTGAGGGAACAACACTATAATTTCAGTTTATATCTTGACTTTTAGATGTTGTCTTGTTTTGTCTTATTTTGAATCTTTTTAAGTCATATTAAAGCCCCTTTAGAAGTTTGCTAAAGCCCCATAGTGGGTCTCAGTGCCCTGGTTGAGAAATCACAGCAGTATAATACTAAAAATAAGTTAGGTCTTTAAAGGAACTCATTTCAGGTTTGCTGTCAATGAAGGGGTAACTTACAATTACATTTTTACATCTATTCATTTAGCCGATGCTTATTTTATCTAAAGCGATTTACAAATAAGGAATACAAGTCCTACCGATGGGGCTGTGGGGGTAAATATGACCAAAAAAGCAATTTAAGTAAAGAATAGAGAGGCACTTACTCTGGCCGTACTGACTGTATTGGTAGCCCGCAGTGACTGGGTCCACACTGTAGCTGGTGGTGCTGTACGTTGGGGGGCAGTAGGACTGGGTGGAGGCGAGGCTGTCGGCGGTCTTGATAGGCTCGGACCGCTGGCTACAGCTGGCTGAGATGGGGTTGGAGGCCTCCAGGCTGCTGTGCAGAGGAGAGATGGAGAACTCATGCTGGGGCTGAGGGGCCACGGCACTGGGGTTGCTGAGGATGCTCATCACCTGATGGGTATAAAGGAATGAGAGGCAGGATCAGCAAAAACACACGGAAAACACTTCATCATAGGCAGTAAATCTGAGTCACAAATCATTGTTGGTCACTGCATGTCACTCAAAGTTCAAGGTCTCATCCCTGATAGGGGTTAAACATCTTCACAGCGACCCCTTTCCTACATCCCAAGGGAGCATTTACCAGCCTGAAAACAGTGTCAGGCTAAATAACAGAGACAGAAGGGACCAGTGTAGGGCTGGGTGGTAGAGGGGGCTGTTCAGAGAGTGCCAGGATTGTCTGTCCTAAGGCTTTTCTTTATAACAAGCTCCCAGGGAGAATTTAATCTGGAGCCTTCAGCCATCCCACAGTCTCAACCCTCATGAATGATTAAAATAATAAACACTCAGATACAGTAGATGCCCCCAGAGATTGGGAGATTAGACACTTGACAAGGTCTGTCCTTGTTTCATGTAATATTGTTTACAGCAAATGTAACCTAGTAAACTGTACAAAAGTACTGTGCAATAACAATAGAAACATTTTAATATATGCTCACCACCAGTCCAAAATTTGGACTCATTAAGGGTTTTTTATTATTATTATTTTTTTTTAAGAAGCCTCTTATGTTCCCCAAGGCTGTATATTTTCAAATATTAAAATAACTGTTTTTTTATTATTATTTTAATATATTTTGTAATTTATTCCTGTGATGGCAAAGCTGAATTTTCATCAGCCATCACATCAGTGGTTGAAACATGTTGTCACTTATTAAAGCACAGGGTACCCCTTTGGTGTCATTTTTCGATATGCTGGGTACTCCATTGCATTCAGTTGTTTGCCTTATGCATTAGATCAAGGCACATTTAATTATTTGCATTTGTAAAAATGTTCACATGTACCAATTCCCAAAAAAAAAAAAAAAAAAAAACTGTTTGAAAACCAATGTGAAGCTACCGGATAGAATGGGTGGAGACAGAGGGGGGGAAGTGTGTGAAAGGAGGTTTCTCTGCCTGCCACATGCTCCTCATCCGCAGACTGAAACAAAGCATCCTCCTGAACATCAGGTTCACGTTGTGGCTCGCTACGCCCCGCTGCCCTTTGGCCGTCTCAGGACCCAACCTGCTAAACCAATTAGCCCATCACAGAGCTGCTGCAAGCGAAATCAAGCCCACATGCACTGCTCAAAACAACATCCGTGGGCTATTTGTTGAAGTCTGATACAACCCAGGAGTTGACAGAGGACTTCAGAATGGTCAGCTGCACATTGGGAAATAAACCAATGTACTACAGCAAGGAAACAACCCACCAGTGTGCATACATGCTCAGACGCATGGTCTAAACAGATAAGTGAATTTAGACTAATATCCTCCCAAAGCTTCCAAGAAAATATGCAGCACTTGAAACATATTAAATACATAAAAGGGCACTTGAAACAGAGCATGTTGGGCTATTCGAGTGTGGAAAGTCCCTTTTCTAAGTTGTGGCGCATGTGATATATGATATGAGCAGGCCAAGCAGACTTCCTCTGATGAAGGTAGAGGGAAATGTGTTAATTAATGGGGAAGCACATGGCGGGCTGTCACGCCGCTGAGCGCTGGTGTTTGACCCTAGACACGGGGCGATGGGTCAGGGGCAAACCGCCTGCCCAACAGGGGGCTGAATGGGCAGCTGGAGGGGAGACAGATTTAACAAGCGCTTAATTGAGGTCTGATTATATTCAGCTCTAGCCGTTAAATGAAATGCTCAGCTCTGTAAGCAGCACTATTGTGTTGAATGTGTGGGATGCAGTTTTTTCATTTCATCCGTGCATGTTTCTTTTATCTTTCTCATTTTTTGACCTCGTGATTCTCGTGAAATCTGACGACAGATTTCTCTATGATGTCAGATGCATTGATCCATGTCACCTCACTACATTTTTCACTTTTCTTATAATCCATTTCACTCAGATATACTTCACAATACTGAAAAATGATATGTCCATACTTCCGTTTTATCACAACTTTAAATAACAGAGTAATGTCTTATTTGTCTTTGATGTTAGGCTACATATTATAACCTATTGACATGTTGTTACATTAACCACTGGTGCCATGTCTGGTTTAACGAATTATCACAAATTCTGTTTATCACAAAAAGCTATTATATGACTTGGATTAGTCCCTGAGTCGAATGCCTTTATTATGCTTTTGGAGCTTCCAAAACAAAACAAAACAAAAAAAAAAAAACATAAAAGCGTCATACAGGTATCCATATGATTCCAATAGCTTTTAAATTGCAAAATTTAAGACGTCCACATGATTGACAGATGTTGTCACTATGAACACACATAAGGGGCGGTCACATTACACATTTCGTTCCATTGACTTCGATTCATATGCATGTGAATGTGTCAGATTGGAAACGTAAGCTCATGTGAAAAGTGTCACATTTCGCCACATTCCAAAGTTCAAGTTTGGTTAACTCTGACCTGAGAAAAACTGTGACCAGTAAAAGATCCATAATTCATGGCATGACCTTTTGGCTGAATTAAAAGAACACATATCTTCATATCCATACCTCTGCCCATTTAAACTAGAAATAGCAAGAATTTCCAGCAATCCGCAATGAAGTCATGAAATTCTGTAATCCTCTGTATTCCCGTTTCACTGTAATATGAGGTAATTTGAGCTAATAGTAAAGCTTGAGCCTATGTAAGTTCAGCATCTCCCCAGGAGTGGAGTTTTAATCAGATGAGCGGGGGACGCCAACACAAGGGGTGTCAGCCCAGGATGTGGGCAGAGAGGTGGGAGAGCGCCGGGTGCCTGACACCTCCATTCAGTCCTGCGCTTAAGCAGCCTGTAGCCTGGGTGATGCCATTATTGTGCTGGAAGACAAATTATTCAAATCTTCAAATTTAGCATAACCTTATTGACATCAATTAAAGTGGCAAACGGAGAATATTCCAGCACGGTGAGAGGTAGAGCCTGGCTTTTATCATGAGAGGCAGCACGTGGTGAGGCTATTGTCAGCTCAATCCTCTCGCTGCACAGTGCACCGCGGAGAGAGGCCTGCCTTAAACCGTAGCACCCAGCCAGCTGTAATTAGGACATTCAACTTAAAGTGCACATGGAGCCACAACACAAACACTAACAAACAGCAGGACTGCCTGTGAACTCTTTACATGGGCTACTGCACTCACAGTGGGACAATCCCAAAACAGAAGGGGTAGAAAAGACAGAGTCTGGCTCTGTTTTAGAAATGGCTCATTTCTCAGCCACAATTCTGTCATGGGTAACTATTTTTAAGAATACAGCTTTTTTAGAAGCTGTAGTGTTTTTCACTGGATGAAATGAAATGTTCAAAGTTGGATGATTAGCATAGAAAACAACTTCGGCCCTCAGTTTGAACATAAAATTATGATAAAAAATAATGAAATATAAAATGGTTAAAAAAGGGAAAAATAAATCAAATAAAATAGAAAAATAAATTACATTTAATTTAATTTAATTTAAAAAAAAATTATCAAGTTGTATTTTTATGATTAAGCAAACCAAGATGTTTGACCAGCATAAATCAGGGTTTGGGAGAATGATATATATATGCCAAATGTGGTATTCTGTATTCATTTTTTATATTGTGCAAATAAACTTTTAATATCAGCTGAAGATTCTGTTAAAGGGCAAAAAATATAAATAATAACTTGGATAACCTTGCCTGCAGTTAGAATCTAAGACTATAACTGACAAGCCAGCCAGATGTAGAGTTGTAATCTATTATTTCCTGCCATACTACCATTGCTAAGTAAAAATCAATATCCTTTCCACATGTGTAACCTTTTTTGTATCTGATAGGGCTGGTGGAATATTTGCCAATCAATCTGGCTGACAAACAACATCCCCAGGCAGTGCGACTCTCCAGGCCCACAACCACTAGAGGACAAATCCAGCCCGGTGCACACAAGCACACAGTACGTACACCCCGGCTGAGACACACTTAACTTTCTTGAGCCCTTTCAAAGTAACCCCCCACCCCCACAGCCCTCAACCCCCCCCCCACCCAACTATTTCCTCTTTCTCTCACTTGCGCTCTCTCTTTCATTCTGTGAAGCATCCCCCCAGTAGCTAGGCTTTCATTTGTTGTCGGTCTGTGTGAGAGCTGCTAGTGCAGATAATGCCAGGCAGGATCCAGTTTAAAGGACATAGCTGCAGGCATTTCTCCTTTCCCTTGCTCCTCTTGCTCTCTCTCTCTCCTTTTCACTTTCTGTCTCTCGACAGATAGATTACTTTATAAATAATAATAAAAAGTAATTAATTCTCTCAACTTCAGAGCCCTCTAGCCTGCAGCAGTGTAAATGTAAAACTGGAAATTGATACAATGTGCATCCTTTCAGATAAACAAACAGTGCAGTGGCAATAAAAAGGAAAGCTTTTCACACTACCATAATTTCCTTAACTGTCAAATTATATTTTTTGTCTGAGTCAGTGTTTGACGTGACTTGGTTCTTTGTTGGAAATTATTTTTTGTGTGCCGAAATGGAACCAGGCTCATGCTTAGCTGGAACAAAACTGAAATGTGATGACAGCGATTTTGGGCTCTAAAAGGGGGAAACAGAGAGGCTAATTTAACAAAACTGGAACTAAACACTTCCACTGAAGATGGCTTAATAATAGAACACTGTTAATAATGCTATATATCAATAATCACTAAACTATATAACTACATAAACCATTGTAATTTGGGGAGTGGAGAATTAAAAGAACTACATTTTAGGGATTGATAGAAAAATGGTACGATGTTACAGTAAATTTGGGGGTTATAGGATTTCAACCCCCTGTTCCATGTTAAATAAAGTTATTTTCATGAAATTGTTTTCACATCAATCATGACTTGTTATTCAAAATTTTTTCTTTTGTCAAATCAATTCAAATAATTTATGTGGTTCGGATAAAATAATATTTAGAGTTTCTGTTGATTAAACCAATCGCCTTCATTGAATTAACTCAAATTTTGAATTTCATTGAACTTAAAATTTTAAGGCAACCAGGTAACTTGCTTTAAGTTAAACCAACAATTTTATTTTACAGTGTAACCATAGAAAATAATTCAAAATCTATTGATAAATACTTAAAATATACATTTAATTTTTAAATGTACATTGTAAAAAAAAAAAAAGATTTTTTTAAGTTGTAAATAAAACAAAAATTATTGGAGTATGTCTTACAAGAAAATACTATTTCATTCATATTTTAAAACTTCACATGTAATTCAATGTGTTACTCGCCATTTCAAAATTTACTCTGCAATTTACAAGGAATTTCTGATTAATTCCTACACCATGTTTTGTTCATATCTGACATTTTATTATATGTTATACTAATATAAAATGTATGTCATTTATATTACATGTATATAATATAACATTTATTAATATAACAGTAATATAATTAATATCAAATATATCTGCTTTTGTATTTTTACAATCAAAAGAAGAAGTTGCTTTCTATGGTAATCAACAGCATGCTGAAAGTTATTTTGTCAATTGATATTAAGTTGCATTTAAACCAAAATACATCATTTGTCTCAGAATAACAAGTGTTATTAGTGCTGTAGGTTTTTCTGTCGGTGTGTCCTCTATATAATAGCATAAAAAGACAATCAGAATCCCTGACAATAAAGCCCAGAATCTGGCCTGTCCACCTGCTCTAATAGAGAGAGAGAGAGAGAGAGGAGCAGTAGGACAAATGTGGGTGGAGACTTTAGGAGGACAGTGTGTGTCTATGTGCCAGCTAACTCAGCCCTGCATCTGCACACACACAAAATCTCTCTTTTACGCACATTCACACTCAGCTTAATCTGTCCAAGACTGGATTTGCTGGTGTATGAGAGAGCAGCTCTCATTTCACTGGAATATATACAGGCATGTTGGGAAAATGTCACCTGTGCAGAAAGCTGGAATTACAAGGGTGATGTCATAAGGCTATCTGCACAGCTCAAGGTCACGTGTCCTTCTAGACCTCAAGTCTTAATATCATACTTATACAGATCAGCTGTAGTACAAAAACTGGTTTAAGGGGGATGTATGTGGTATGAATACATTACATAAAAAAGACATTGCTTCCAAAAATGATATTGGATTTGAGGATTAGGAAACAGAGCACAATGTTCTCTTGAGTGACACGAGTATAAAAACATTCACCGACTTCAGCATTACATTTCAGGGGCAATATCTGATGCAATGCCGCCGTAATTAAAGAAGCGCTGCCATTCTTTGTCGGGAAGTCGCTTTCCAGAGAAAAACCATAATCCTCAAACATCTCAACACCCACAATGCCAGACTCAACTAGCAAACAATGTCAAGAGGCAAGATAGCAAACAGGCAAATACATAAATGAAATGTGGACATTTGAGCGTGGTAGTTCCAGAATGCTGTGATGAATGATGTAATTCCACCAAGATTTGGGCAACACAATCATGACTCAATGCTGATTAGTTAAAGGTAAAGTGCATCTTTCTGCAAAAATTACACCCTACAGCATGTGGGCTTGGAATTCTGAGCAGTTTTAAGATATTGAGCTTCAAAGTTTTTGCATTCCTTTCAACTTTGTTGATAGAACCTTTTTGTTTTCTAAATAAAAAATCCCATACACCACGTAAAAAACATCCCAATATAAATAAGTTGTCACAGAGCAAGAATTTGCAATGTAAAAAAAGAATTGTTGGTTTAACTTAAAAAAGTAAGTTATCTGGTTGCGTTTTTTTACTCAAAATATTATGTTATCTGAACCACAATATCTAAGTTGATTTGACAAAAGAAAAACATTTCTGATGACAAATCATGAAAATATATATTTTTTACAATGTGTGAATAAGTCAATTTTGACAAAAAAATGTCATATACAAACTTAAAATTCTAAGGTGAACAATTGTATAAAAAAATACTAATAATAATTTAGTACAAATAATAAAATTGAGTTACACTATCGTTCAAAAGCTGGGAGTCAGTAAAAATTTTATAATGTCTTTGAAAGAAGTCTCTGCATTTATTTGATCAAATAAATGCAGACTTCTTCCATATATTTTCTTAATATATTTCAAAATGTAATTTATTCCTGTGATGGCAAAGCTGAATTTTCAGCATCATTACTCCAGTATTCAGCGTCACATGATCAGAAATTTCAGAAATTATTCCATTATGCTTATTTGCTGCTCAAGAAACATTTCTTTATCATCAATGCTGAAAAAAATTGATACTTTTTTCCAGGATGTTTTATGTATAGAATGTTCCAAAGAATAGCATAGAAACATTTTGTAGCATTATAAATGTCTTTACTGTCACTTTTGATCAATTTAGAAGTATTAATTTTTTTTTTTTTTTTTTTTAAATCAAAGCAAAGCAAGCAAACAAAAAAAAAAACAGTAGTGTATGTCGAATCCACTTTTAGGACACTCAAACAAACAGATTGCATTTTCAGAAATTACACCATTCGCTTTCAAACATGAATTAACCATTATAAAGACTGTAATATTGTTCAGTATAAAGCCTCAAGATATCAAGAATGCAAGGAGCTAATCATGCAATACAATTTCCATATATCATCACCAACATTAGCTGACACCTTTACACTATGAGTCTTCCGAACATACATGGACTCACACAGCAGAATCAGACCGTCATGAAATCAGAGTCGTCGCCTTGAATGGTCAGCAGCCTGAGACACAACACAAGACCACCAGCCGAGAAACAAAATGGCTATTTTTGAAACAAACACTATTGCATAAAATCAATTAGTGGTTTTGTCACGGCTGGAGGCAGAGGTGGGTAATTAGAAGACCCGTATATTAACAGCAGGACCTTTGTGGGATCGCTCTCTCCCCTAGTGGCAGGGAGCAGATGACATAGATGATTTCCTCTCCTGGCTCGATGTCACAGCGTTAATTGGCCACAGCACATTAATTGAAAGTGAAAAGAAGAGTCAGCCAAAAACGCAGAGGGTGGGGGGTGGGCGTTTGACTGTGAGAGGGGATGGTACACACTGCGATATAGGGTGGATGCGGAGGGTGAGGCGGCTGGGGAGTCTTTAATTGTTTCAAATTAGGCATGTGATTGACAGTGACAGAAAGTGGGCATTGACAAGCTGGGCCCAGATGAGAACGATTAGCGTGCAACCAGACAAGCTGTCACTTCTCGCAACATGTTATCTGTAGGAAATATTATGCATATGGCTCTTTTAACCCCGTATAGTAACTCAAGGCTCTGAGAGTACATGATAGGAATCAATATGCACAATCACTTAAAAAACACTGACAAAACAAACATGGTGGGTAACACTTTACAGTAATGGCCCATTTGTTAAAGTTAGGTAATATGAATACAGTATTTATTTATCTGTGTTACTGTTAATAAAAATACAACTGATCATTGTTAGTTCATATTTACTCAGGCCCATTAAATAATATTAACAGATACAACTTTAGACTTTAATAAATCTATTAGTAAATTCATATTAATAAATTCTTTAGAAGTATTTTTCATTGTAAGTTTATGTTAACTAATGCAGTTAAATAATGTTAACAAATGGAACCTTATGGTAAATTGTTACCACATGGCAAATAGGTGCAAGCTATATTATTGTGTTATTATTAATGTATTATGTAAAGCAACAAAAATCTCTGCAGAATTCCATAAAATTGTAATGCTTTTATTAAATTTGTTCTAGATATCAAAATCTTCTATGCCTTGCATGTTTGTTTCATAAATATTTTAGCTGATTATGCAGTCTGCTACAAAATGAGAAAGGATTTTAAAATTCATTTAAACCCTTTTACCAGGTTTACATGCATTCAGCAAAATTTCACATATTCTGTACCCAAATCAGCAGAGAAAATTTGGAAGAAGTCTGCACATACTGTCTGGTAATACTGCTATTAAAAATGTTGGGTTGAAAATGGACAAACCCAGGAATTGGGTTGTTTTAACCCAGAGAATGAGTTGTTTTAACCCAGCGGTTGGGTTAAATGTCTGGGTAGTTTTATCTAACTTAACCATTACTTAAAAATGACTGTATTGCTTGCTTAAAATGAAGCCAAAGTATGTTAGAAAATAACGTTTATTTATATGTTAATAAGTGATTATATTAAATAATATCATAGAAATTATATTAATAATAAATAATTCATAAGTTTAATGAATAATAATTAAACAATAATTGATTATTACCAAATGTTGACCTTTTGATTATTTTTGTTGCCTCTAGTAATTATGTGTCTGATTTTTAATTTCCAACCTTTTGGGTTCATTTTAATCCAACCATATTGTAATTTTTAAACAATAGTCGGGTTAAATAAAACTGCCCAGTGCGTTGGGCAAACATTTAACCCAAACAATGAGTTAAAACAACCCAATCGCTGGGTCTGTCCATTTTCTACCCAACTTGGGTTGTTTTTAACCCATCATTTTTTAGAGTGTATATATTACTTTTACAAGGAAGGAAAGAAGAAATAGATAGTGTCACTATAGGCAATGGCCCTTTGTTTTTAAATCATCAAATGCTTATTATTTTTCTAGAAATATCTTGCATAAAATCACTATTAGTCGGCTCTAGTGAAATACAGACAAGACTTTTCAGTACCACTGGACCCTAAATGTCCTAAAGTGCTACAAGGCCTGGAGTTAACCAAAGGTTAATGAGCTGATATAGGAAAAAGTGTGAGGTGCAATCTGATTATTTTATTCAGTGTTTGCGGATGTGTGAGATAGATTCAGTCACAAGGAAAAAAACATCCCCCTCTGACCTCTCATCCCACCCGCCGGTCTTTTCACGCCTCGCACTGCCACCGCCTCCGCTTCTGCCAAATTAAACGTCTGCTTTAAATGATTTCACAAGGAGCGGCTAACGCAGTCCAAGAATAATGCAAGGTGGAGAGTTGGCATAGGAGGCGGGAGGAGGGGGGTGTTTGTTTGCTAAAAACAGCAGGGAGCAGGCCTGGTGAAGAATGTCAAGTCAAATTGTTCTTGACAGAGTTAATATCTGCACCTCATAGGGATAATTACATGTAAATAAATAGTGAAATAGCTCTCAGCTGGAGTCTGAGAGGAGAGAGCGGGGCAGTTAGTGTCAGCCAGCTGGGGACTGCATCGCTAAGGATGGTGAGCGAGAGTGAGGGAGGGGGAGGGAAGGATACGGAGGCGGAAAACCTCCGATGTTATAAAACCACATCACAGAAACTGTAAAACTATTGTAGCTTTACATACAAAATCCAAAACAATGAGACAAGCGTACAAAAGTCTGTCATAAACTGAGGAGCGGGCAGGGTGAGTGGCAGTTGTAGTTTTGCGAGGCTGTAGTATTAATCATAACTTCACACCTGTCAGACTGGCATCTGGAACTAACAGGAAGCATGTGCACAAAGCTGACCCCCCCCCCCCAATCCATGGTTTTGAGCAGGTTCATAATTGTTGGAACTTCTTCTGTTCATACCCAGTGACCCTGCACACTCTGCATGACCCTGATAAAATAAAATAAAATAAAATAAAATAAAATAAAATAAAATAAAATAGCTAGATTGCTCATTTTAAAGAAAAGTGGTCTCACACAAAGCTGCACCTGTTCAAAACAACTCATGATCACACAGAAAGTCTCCTTGAAATGATTTCTGAAGAACTGGGTTCACCACCATTCAGGGAAAGGAAAACATCAATCCAGACCCTTTACATTTCTCTTTATAAAATATTTTAGCTAAGTTTATCATGTTTAAATTCAGCCACATCAAAAGCAAAATGCACAAATGATTTCATTTCAGGATATATTCCCTGATTCCTAAATAAGTGCATATAATTGAAACTCTGAATCTATTGGTGATAAATACAACTATTTTTACAACAATTTCTGTTCCCAGCATGCCTAGTGTTCTCTCACAACTGTGCAATCCATTGTTTCTTGTTTAGAAACATGTAAACACTGAGAAAAGTGCACCTTTTATTAAAAAATAAGAAGAAGAAGATATAGCCTACCTCAGAAATGTATGTTCATATTTTTCAGGCACTATTAATAGCTATAAATATATACAAATATTTGAGGATTTCCTCTTTCTTCATATAATTATAAACTATATGGAATCCATCTTATGGAAAATATAGAGTAGGCATGAATACATGCAATCACCTTTTTTAGACATAGTAAATGCTGAGCTAATACTAAAGGTAATGGAATTTAGTATTTTTCAATCTAACAGTTAATTCTCCTGCATTGCAGTGAGTGAGTATTGGCCTCGCATAAAACCTCATCTCCAGCCCTGCCTCTGCGAGATAAATGTAAATCATATTCTCTTATATCCCTTATTTACCAGGATGCAACAGCTCACTTTCTCTCACACACACAAACACTTTTGAATTTAAATTGTGCTTTTATTGTCTTCTGCAGCCTTTCATCTACATGAGAGAATAAGAACTCCTCTTTGTGTAAAATAGAAGAGAGAGTGAAATAGATTCTGTAAATGAGTAAAAAGAAATATAAGAAAGAAGAAATGAGACTGTCTGGACCATACCATACATGCCATATTTAATTTTTCATGTATGAAAACTAGACAAAAACAAAGGTTAAACAGCAAAGTTAAAAAAGTCAAAACATTAAAGCTTTGTTCTCATTCATGAAAAATTACAAAAGGCATTTGCATTCCAAATAATCAGAGTCATGCATTCCAGATATTCAAATTCTCTGAACCCCACTGCTGAAACGTACCTATGTTGTGCGATCATAATTAAATCATTCTTAATATTTTTTCCCCACATACGTTTAAACGTCAGACCCCTGAAAAACTATTTTCCATCTAGAGTCAATGAAAATATTGAATATGAAATTTACATATGTATTTGCGTGACCTGAGAAACCTGCTATGTTTCATTAACACATGCACAAGACTCCAATTTCACTCATCTTGAGCTAGAGAGGGAGAAAAGAATGATAGGAAGAGAGAGAGAGAGAGAGAGAGAGAGAGAGAGAGAGAGAGAGAGAGAGAGAGAGAGAGAGAGAGAGAGAGAAAAAAAACTAAATAAATTCATGCAGAAAACATTCTGCCAGTGGATATGATTTAAATTCCCCTGATTTTCTTGGCAGCTTCTGAGCAGGTCTCATCTTTTTTTTTTTTTTAAAGCCTCTTACTTTTTAACTCTTGCCAAATTGAAACAGCATCTGTATTTAAGATGGGTTCTAATTAACAAGTATTTCTCCTCTGCTCTCGGAGCACGGGGGTGATGTAAATATGTATTTATTTAGTCTTTTGATTTGTTGATGGTGACACGTGCCAGCTGACACCGTGCCCGCCGAGCGGCTTAATACCGCAGTCTTAATAATAGCAGAGACGGCACATAGATTCACTCTCTGACATTCAGGTGCACAATGTCTAGTCAAAAATCAGCAAAAAAAAGAAGGGAAGAGGAGTAACCAAAACTCAATCTTCTTCTCTTCTCTCTTTCTCTCTCTTTCTCTCTCTCTCTCTCTCTCTCTCTCTCTCTCTCTCTCTCTCTCTTTCTCACCCTCTCTCTCTCGCTCTCTCGCTCATTTTTTTTTTGGCAACCCCTGTGCAGGCTTCTTAAAAATAATTCATCCAGTTTAAAGTGGCTGCTGTGCTAATGGAGGAGAGGAGAGAGGATGGAGTCCCCCCTCCCTTATCTCTAGCAGACAGTTGTCAGGAATCACTGGTGAGGCCTGAGTTTTGCGCGTGGCTCAGGCAGGGAGGCCTGGGGATACGGATCAAAGGGAGTGCTGGTGAGCACTGCTCTGCCTCTGATCCCCCAGTGCTGAAACCCAGCCTAGTCGCTCTCCCTTCCTAACATCAAATGCTAGCCAAAGTTCCTTCATTCCAAAACACAAATCTTCCAACTGCAATGGAGAGGCGCACACAAAAAAAGATACCTTTGCCATTTTTATTTCAATTTCATTACAAGTATGTTGATGTATTTGTTTAATAGAGGACAGATTTTTTTTATTTATGTTCTAAATACTAATTCATTAATCTAAATATCTAATTATTAATTCATGCATATCATATTTAGATTTTTTTAAATGCTATATATATATATATATATAGGGTTATTCAGGGCAGTTTTCACAATACGATTTTTAACTAAAAACCGAAAACGTTTGCATTTTGGCCGTTCATTTACACAACAATGCCGTTTTTGTGGCCTGAAAATGCATTTAAAAAAAAAAAAAAAAACAGATTTCAAAGTGCATGTTTTTGACAACAATACTGTTATCAATATAAAACCCAGAATTTGTGAAAAAGCTGACGTCACACGCGTGCGTATTCAGTGTATATGTAGTCAATAGTGTTTCTTTGCAAAGTGACATCGCCACCTACTGGCCTGGCATGCATAATGAAGAATTTCTAGTTGTTTTTGCGGATAGTTTTGACAACGTTGTCGTCTGTACACGAAAAGCAAAAACATTTGCTAGTGTAAATCGTTGTCGTGTAAATGGACGAGTCCACATCATTACTAGAATTTACTGGAATTTTGTATATTTAAATTTTGTGACTATCTACTTGCGTATGATGAATCACTTATATTGTTTCATTTAACAGTTAAAAAATAAAAATGCACTACGATAATAAAATATAAACGTTAATAAATATAAAAATCTTGTAATACAATCAATATAAAATAATAAATAAATGTTAATATAAAATAACTTAAATACAAATGTATTATAAAAATGAAATAATAAAAAAATAAATATAAAATTTAATATTTGTAAATATGAAAATCGTCAAAGAGAATAAATTAATAAAATGACAAAATAGTTTGTTAATTTTGTTAATATTGCATTCAGACATCATAATTACCAGTTATGGCCCAATAAACCTGACACTTATGTTGCAGAGAGAAATTCCAGTAATGCTCATTAATACTGAGACACACTAGAAGCTTTACTAGATGACTCGAGTGCCTTGAGGGGTGGCGTTGTTGCTACGAGGCCCAAAACAAAAAGCATGACTGATTATACTGAATGGTTGGTTTTAGTAAAACCTGTTCATTAAAACGGGTGTGTGTTGTTTTCCTCTCTAGTTACGACACCTAACAACAACAGAACAAACCTGCACATATCAGACACACCATAGCAGAACGTCTCCCGTTGTAAAACCCAATCGCCCACCTGCACAAAGCATCTGTTGTAGGAGGAGGAATGACTGTAGTAGTAAAGCAGCCTACAGCTTTATTACCGCATTCATTCCTTCTCCACGTGTCCAATGTTTGGACTGCTCTCAATGTCCACCAGAGGATGAAGCACTGAAAAGACATGCATTCAAGGCCATAGAAATCTGTCCATAGCTCTGACCCGGTCCAAAAGTGGGCTTAATGGAGATTAGGGCTGGCATTGCATAATTTTCATCCAAACTAAGCTGCAGTGCTGTTTAATGTGTTTTCCAGAGGTTGCAGTGAGAAAGCGCTCTGGTTCTGCTGGCACATGAGAAGAGTGAGAGAGGGGTGTGCACCTGTTGGTGCTGTGAACCCAGCAGGGTTGCATTTCATTCTGGCACACAGCCATCATAGCACATTTACTGATTCACAGCACATTTTCTCCACTCGATAGAGGCTGTAAAGCAGTCCATCCACGCAGTTGTACAAAAGCGCATCTAAAAATGAGCATAGCTCTCTCACATTTTCCCAAACTAAAAGCCAGGTCATTCCTACCATGCAGTACATCTAAATGCAACTGATAAAATATTAAACGTTATGATTATAGTGGGATATTTTAAACCACCTACTTTGAGTGAATGTTGCTATATTTGCTATAACTCCAGGTTTTGTGTTTAAACTTCTAAAATGAAAAAAAAAAAAACTAGATGAAATTTTCCAGTTGTTTCTTCATATTTTTTTGTGTGTGTATATTATTTTTTATATATTTATATCTACTATTTATAACTATTAAAAGTGCCTGAAAAATAAACATACATTTCTGAAGTAGCCTACATCTTCTTATTATTATTTATTTATTTATTTTTGATTAAAACAAAAGGCATACTTTTCTCAGTGTTTACATGTTTCTAAACAAGGAACAATGGATTGCACAGATGGGAGGGAACACTAGGCATGCTGGGAACAGAATAAAAAATGCTTATAATGTTTAAAAGAAACAAGCAAGTGTGAGTTTATAACTGAGAATTCTGACTTTATTTCTCATAATTGTGAATTTATACCTCCCAATTCTGACATTATGACTATTTTGATATTATTTCTAACAATTGTGAGTTTACACCGCAATTTTGAGAAATTATGAGAAAAAAGTCGCAATTACCTTTTTTATTTAGTGGCAGAAAAAGCTTCCATGCATTTGAGACCAAAATAATGGTTAAAAATATTTCATTAAGCTCAAGTTGACGCAAAAGCTAATTGGTGTATAAGTGCCCATTTAAAAAAAAACATAAACATGATATTTTGCTGCTTTAGTTGCTTTGACTCACTGTAAAACATTTTATCCTGCCTTATAAAATTACTGAAAATGGCAGAAATCGATGTGACATTTGTATGGAAGCTGGTTTCTGCCACTAAATAAAAATAAAAAAGGTAATTGTGACCTTTTAATCTCACAATTCTTACTCTTTTTCTTCTATGCAATTGTGAGTAATAAAGTCAGAATTGTAGGATATAAGCTTGCAATTCTGAAAGAAAAGTCTATCTTTTTTTCCTCAGAATTGGATTTTATAACTTGAAACTGTGAGTTTTTATCTCAGAATTCTGATAAAAATGAGAATTGCGAGTTCATCGCAATTCTGACATTGACTCGCAATTTTGGAATTATTTCTTGCAATTGTGAGTTTTTATCTCGCAAATCTGAGAAAAGAAGTCGCAATTACCTCACTACATTAATTTCTAATACATTTAAAAAAAATTTATTTAGTGGCAGAAGAAGTTTTCATGCATTTGAGACCAAAATGATGGTTAAAAAATTAATAAACTTAATGACACTCATGCACCAATAGCGTATTTTGGCTTTTTTTTTCTTTTCGATCATGCCATTCATTTTCTCTCCATTGTATAAACAATCACATTATTAATGTTTATGTGCATGACCTTGACCATAATATTTTGAAAAATGTATACAAAAACAGAGCTCAAAAGGTACTGCATAATAGGAATAAACCAGACCAGTGCCATAAACAGAAATATTTCATTAGTTATGTCCATTTCTAAGCATGGGACAGTGATTTAACAAAGGGGTCAGGCACTTCAGAAGTTAGGATACTAATTTAAAAAAAAATAGAAACCAGAAGGAAAATGAGGTATGGAAAAGAATAAGAAGGATTATTTTGAAATTGTCTGTTAAATGTGCAGTGAAATGAACAGTGAAAATTCAAGTTCACCAAGCGTCAAAGAAGGGTTTGTCCAGACAACTGAGAAAAGGCCATTACACGACAATGACAACAACTTTAGGCTATAAAGCTTTTAAAAATGGCTGATAAGATTTCCCAAGCAAATAAACCAAACAAAAAGCTCTCTGTGCAATCCCACACTCCTCCACCACTACTTGACAAGCATTAGGAAAAATAACCGACAACGGCACTCACAGTATTCAAACTCCACTACATTAGACTCTACAGAATCTAGCACACACTAGCTTATTTGCATTGAATTGAATGAAGTGTCTTCATTGAAGGCAAAATTAATGTGTTAAAATAAATTAGTCGAGGGGGGATTATAAGTAAAAGAAAGACAGTAGAATAGACAAATGATGGAGAAAATCATGATGTACAAAAACAAGCTTGTAAAGACTGCCATGTGGACTCCCTGTAGCTGAGAAGAATGGGGAGGGGGTTTGCCTTGTGGGGTACTGGCGGCCCTTTCATGGACATTGAGGCACAGTGTGATGCTGAGGTTGAACTATGATACTCCTGTCAAAAAGAACATTAATTTTTCCTACAATAAGGGCCTGATGGAATAGCCACATGTGACATGTGGAGATGGGTGAGAGGGGCTGGACGGGGGTGGGGAGGAGTCGGATGGAGGGTGAACCATCTTCATTTTAGTGAGAGATTCATACAAAACCACTGCAAAATTCTTGAAGAAAAACGTTATTATAAAAAAATCATTTTAACAAGCAAAATTGCTCTTTTATCCTCTTTTAAACGTATAGAAAATTCAATGAGAAATCAGTGCACCATAATTTGATTAATAAAAAGCAAGGATATATGCTGTAGCAATAAAATAAAAGAAATAAATAAAATAATATAAAATAAAACGTATATTTACTGAGATGGCATTTATATTTACTCAGAATAAAATGTATGAATTGCATAATCGAGATTGTAAAACAATAGTGAGCTATTACTATAAAATTATTCATTTTATACATTTCTGGCTGCATGTACTCCCCCCAAAAATGCACAAAAATGCTCCAACCATGTGCAGTTATTTATGCAGGTTTGCAGCGAGAGCATTAGTACTTAAAGCCCCTCCACCACGATTAACAATCAAACATGCTGAGAAACGCTTATGTTATCCCCAACTCCGCAGTACAAGAGAAAATCTCTTTTTTGTCATCAAATCCCTAATTCTTTCCTCTCTTTTGGAAAAAAAGGAGTAATACCAGTTTCCAATCTGCTTTGAGAAATATTTGGTGAGGAGGGGGAAAGTGGCCATAAAACGTGTGAACAAGGGGGTAATTGTGGACAAACGCAGTATTGAATTTCATCTTCAACTCCTTACACACCATTTCAATCTTATTTTCTGCCTGTTAGTCAGATCTTCTTGGTTATGGTGGGCAGAACTGCCCACTAATGGTGAATAATTGCTTGTAATATACTCTTCACCAATGATGTGCATCAATAGCAGCCATTTGCTATTATTTAGCTCAATTAACCCAAAGCAAAGAGTCTTATTTTTTACCCTCATTGTTCAAGGTACCAGGTAACAATGATATATAATGTCTATGACAAGATCCATTACACAGAAACACAATGAAAACTGAAACAAAACCTGCCTATTGAAGCAAACACACAAAAAATACCACAGGCCTTAAATTGAATTTACTGGCTTCCTGTTTTATACTTTCCTCTATGGCATACTGAAATTTAACAGGATTCAAAGATGTATCAGAGGCATACTTTTTTGCTCTGTTCCCGTTAATTAAAACATCATGACTTGTTTAAACATCTGTTAACTCTTCAAAATTACTTCTAGACAATTAAACATACAGATCCATTAGTTTACTGAGATTACGGTCTTTTCTGAACAAGGCGCAGCGCTGGCAGCTCTTTGACTGCATATGGGATTTATTCTCTTTAGGGTATCCTGTATTGTCTGAAACTAATTTTCTTAGAATCAAACAATTAAATCTTTATTTTAATTAGGAGAGTGGGTAAAACAAAGGAATATTAATTAGAAAACATTATCTTATGAACACTTCACAAGCACAAGGGGGGAATCAACCACAAGAAGACGATTTCTCCAAAACATGTCTGCTCAGTACACTTGAGACGCATCTAATCACCAAACGTACACGGTAGCGCACAAAGAGTATGCTGTTTTATCTTCAGAGAAGTCTCGTAATTCCACTTGAAAGACCCCTTGACATGTGGCTATAGAGAAGAGTATTTAAACACTGTGGCCAGTGACCCTTACTGACCTGTGGAGATAGTCCATTGCTCACGGGATTCATGTGATTGCTGGACGCTGACTGGCTCATGAAGGTGTCGGTGTAGCTGGAGAAACCGTGGCGGTTGGACGAGAGGCCATAGGCGGAGCTGCTATCGCTCGAGAGCCCGCCCTGATGCATGGTGGAGGGGGGCAAGGGCTGAGGCCGATGCACTGTGCCACTGACATCTGGGAAAAAACAGCATATTTCATTACATCAGAAAACTATTTTCAAGTGCATCATAGGAGCTTTAATTTTGTTGAGTATTAAATAAACTTTAAAAAAGTTAAAATTCTTTACAAAGGGCCTGTTTACACCTTGTCACTTCATGCATTTTTACAGATCGGCCAGCTATCCGTCTTGTTAAAACTGGTCTATTTACACTTGGCCACATAAATGCATCTCCGTTAAATGACTATAAATCCGAAACCATAGGAGCTGCATTTTATTTATCGTCAGCTAATTTTAAGATCAAGACCACAATAGAAGACTTTTCACTGGTAAGATCATTTAGTCTCACTATACTTTTAATGAAGATGATTGTGTGTTGAATGCGATGCCGAACTTTCAGGGGCAGTTTGCGCGTCGGATACTGAGCTACTCATCTTGTGCTGTCATATCTGGCAAATGGAGCCGGTAGCCTCTAACACGTTCTCACACGTTTATTCTTTTTTACCAATTTTGGAAGAGTAAAATTTACATATTCGTCTTCAAATAACCAGATGCATTTACACTTGTCAGGTTTCACCTGGAATGCGATTCAAATCACCTCCTGAAGTGGTTTGAGTAATCGGATCCATCTCGAATGTGTTTCGGAGGGAATTTACACCAGGTCTTTTCACAATCAGATAGCTATGCGATCAGAGGAAACACATGAAGTGACCAGGTGCAAACAGGCCGAAACAATTAGCTTACCTTGTGGTAATGTTGTTGAAGGATAGGTGGACTCAGGAAGCTGGTATGTTGGTAGAGTGGGCATGCCTGTGGGTGGGAATCCTCCAGGTAACAGGTGGTTAAATGCCGCCAGTTGATTCGCTCCAGCTTGTTTACGCCACCTGGCTCGTCGATTGCTGAACCAAACCTAGAAAATAATAATAATAAGTGCAATTATTTTCTTGTCCGATAACCAAATAAATGGGTTATTATCATCAACTAAAACTAAAACCATAAAAACTAATAATATAATACATAAAAAACCTAATCTTATTTTATTTCAGTTAGTTGACAAGGCCATGTATCCTAAAACGTAATAAAAAAAACATAGACTTTTAAAAAAATAAAAGCACATAAAACAAAATGACTAAAAATATTATCTAAAAATAATATATATACATACAAAATCTACTATCCAATTATTTTACTGATATACTGACAATAAATATACAATAATGGCAGATACTGATAAATTAAACATATAGCTAAAATAGGCCAAGAACCAATATGGTGCCAAATAAAAGAAAACTTTAAAAAGACAAACAGAAAAATGAAATATCTCATATCTGCATATAACATTTCAGAGAAATTTTAAATGAACAAAAAGCCTCTATTGAAAGAAAGAAAGAAAGACAGAAAGAAAGAAAGAAAGAAAGAAAGCAAAAGAAAAAGAAATGCCTCTGCCACATTAAGACAGATTTTCAAAGTTTCATTCTAATGTGACTCATTGAAAGGGGGAGCACGGCCAGTAACCTGCACCTCTCTGGGGCCGAGGCGCTGCCCCTGTGTATGCAAAAGAGTGAATGACATTGATCTATGCCTCAGAGGGGCCATTCTTCAGACTTTAATACACTGGCAGTGCAGTTAATCTACTGTTGTTTTTCAAATGGTCCCCACCATTGTGAGTGGAAGTGAAAGAGGGGGACAATGGCCCTTCAATGAATCAGACCACAAAGAGAGGGCGTCCCTTTTTAAACAGCTCCCCAAGAATGACGCTTTCAGCCCGGGCATTGATCAAGGGGCTGGCGTAGACATACTGTATGAGTACACACTCTTTCTCTGCCTCTCTCTTTTATCCTCCCATGCTGCCCTTCAGTCTTCGTATACAACATGACAAAGAAAGATACGATTTTTCATAAAATCTGAAATTCATATTCTAGTATTTGCAAGCAATAAAGAACTTTCTACACACTTAGGGAGATTTGGGTCAAATTCTATCTATTAAATAACTATTAACTATGACTTTTGCCTCAATAAACTCATAATTACTGCTTATTAATAGATAGTAAGGTAGTTCATAAGTCATAAGGTATTGGGTAGGAATTGGTTATGATTATGGGATGTAGAATATGGTCATGCAAAATAAGGCATTAATATGTGCTTTATAATAATTAATAAACAGCCAAGTAGAGATGCTAATAAGTATTAGTTAGAATTGGACCCTAAACTAAACTAAAGTGGTGCAAAATAAAAAAAATAAAAATAAATTTAGCATTAAATTTGGCATTCCATTAAAAACTTCCTGTTCCATTCCCATATCTAAACAAAACCTAGGAAACACCTATAAGACTTTGGAAACACCTATAAGACCTATTTAATTACTCTTATTAACACACCGTGGAGGACTAATTACACACATGGTTAGCAACTGCCTTGAGCAAACCCGTTCCCAACACCCATCCTTACCTCAACATAAGAAAGAATGAATGAATGAAGCATTTATATAGCGCGCTTCTTTTTTTTTTTTTTTTGTACTACTGTACACCCAAATCTCTTAACAATCTTGTCAGGGGGTCTTTCCTCAACCACTACTAGTGTACAGCATCCACTTGGATGAGACTACTGGAATTTTCCTCAAGAGAGTTCTTCTTTTTCAGTGTTAATCAATAAATGGCAATAAAACTCAGTTCAAATCCAATAAAAGTCACCAGTACTCAACTATCCCCCATTAGCTGTCCCACACTGCCCCTTCAACAATGCCGTGCTTCGATGATCCTTCCCATAAAACCACAAGTCCCGCTGACACAAGCCCCATTACTTTACATGTCTTAGGTTAGGATGGCTTCTGGTATTAGTGAGAACTGGAGAGCAGCACAAGGCATTAGAAGGCGCATATCTCAGTGTTAGAGGCTAGAGTGCTTGCCGCCCCACGCTCAATGGATCTCCTAAGAGGCTTGCTGCGAGCTGGGGCTTCTGAATGCGCCATTCTGGAACCCGGTGGCAAAGGCACCTTGAGTGGGGATTTTCTCTCTGCCGTTCCTTCTAATTCCCCACTCTTCTCATTTCCCTGCTCAAGCTGAGACACAAAGCACACTGCCCAACTGAGATGGCCAACACATTTCGTATTTCTGAAAGAGTTCAAATAATTTCCTTAAAAGTGAACGAAGTCACTTGGCGAAACATTTAAGAGAGGAGATTTTGTGGAGTGCGGCTGAAGGAGCTGTTGTTTGATTGCATTCGGTTCGGAGGGAATGGAAGTCGAAAAATTCAATTCAATATACTCTCGATCTCTGAGTGTACAGGGGGAGTGGGAGAGACAAAAGGAAGGAAGGTAAATGGAAGACAAATCTGATTGTGGACTGTGTCACATTCCACATTCGGCTAGCATCTCACGCTCTCATCCAATATCAATCACCCGGGCCACCCTATCAGTTCCTCTTGCTTTCTTTTTCGCCGTCTCTCTCGGACAGCTATGGTTATATGTCTTCCTAGGATTACCGTTTGCCATGCACAGGGCGGTTGGTGAACAGACAGGAAGACGAGGAGTAAAACCTAGATAAAGTGATTGAATTTCACAGCAAAAAAGAACATAACAGTGGCTGAGAAGCGTAAAAAAGGCCGGCATCAATCTCAGGGTATGGCTCCATGCAAGGGTTTAGGGAATCTGGATGGGCAGTGGGACAGGATGGGTTGGTAACAAAGGGTCGAGATGAGCTGGACTGGGCCCAGAAAGTAACAGTGCAGCAAAACTCTCTAAAATGGGGCGTCTCTTCTGCAGAAACATCTGCCAAATTTAACTTTAACTACACCCGGATACCTTGGTTGAGTTATAGAAGACTGTTAAGAACATCGACATCCTCTTTCTTCCTTTTGTAATCATAAACATGCATATATGCATCTATTTATTTGATCTATTCATTGAAATCCCACATTTTTATGTAGGTCAGCAGCATAAGTACAGAATTATTAGCTCCAGATCTTGCAAGGATCAATAAAAATGCATGTGATATGACTCCACATCATGGGGCTGACACTTGTGCCCTGAAAGTCTTGTTTCCAGATTGGATCAAAGGGTGCCAGATTATAGAAGGGAAGTGGAGATATCTCCAAACCTGCTTGTGTGTAACATGTGGAAGGACTAACTCTCCTCACTCCACGCCTGACAAGAATGCACTACCATTCAAAAGTGGGTTTTTTATTTAATTTAATTTTTTTAAAGAAATTAAAACTTTTATTCAACAAGGAGGCATTAAAGGTGATAGTAAAGATATTTTTAACGTAACAAAAGATTTCTATTTCAAAATAAATGCTGTTTTTTGAACTTTTTATTCATTAAAGAATTGATGACACAAATGTATCTCCACAAAATATTAAGTAGCACAACTGTTTTCAACATTGATAAGAAGAAATGTTTCTTGCGTAGCAAATCAGCATATCAGAATGATTTCTGAAGGATCATGTGACACTGAAAACTGGAGCAATGATGCTGAAAATTCAGCTTTACCATCACAGGATTAAATTACATTTTAAAATATATTAATACAGAAAACAGTCGTTTTAAATTGTAATAATATTGTGGTGTTATTATATAATAACAATGCAATTTAATTCAATATTCACAATATAATCTAAAGAGGAAGTATTCATTGCGATAATGTAGCTTCCCTCTGTCTGTCTATCCTCCTCATGTCTGTCATACTGTACCGCAACCCCAAACCTGATACTTTTGCACATCACAAAGATTTCATGTCTAGCTGTGACATAACTGCCACTGCCTATGAAATTTCCTGTAAATCTCAGTTAATTCATCTTGTTTCTCCCTCTGGCCTTACAAACTGCAGTAAACCAGACAGACAGGCAGCAGAGCTGTAAGACCTGGAAGCACTTATCCCTGTGCTTAGTCAGATATGGATCACTTCCTTTGATTTGTCATACTGAGCAGTAAAACAGTGGAAGCATGAGCTACGTGTCTGTGGTTAAGAATAACCACAAGTGACAGTACTCAATGAAGACAGATGACACCTAATAGAAAAGCACCAAACACATAAATTAACGCCTTTGACATCATCACTGATCCATGTCTGACTTCCTCACTTTGGCAGCAGGAACACTTCTTTCCTCTCTCCCTTTTTCCTCTCTCTCTCTCTCTCTCTCTCTCAGACATCTGGATACTGTGTCAGCGCAGCTGCACTCAAGTGGGTTGACACTGAGGCCGCGGGGTCTGCCAAAAGCCAGTAGGGTCAGACACCTTCCCCTCCACAAAAGCAATGATCCTAGAGCCCTGGCATCTCTGTGGGAGCTATCTCGAGCCAGAGATCCTTACACATCATCTGCTTGGCCTCTCAAGAACCAACTGGTGGGCTGTGACAGGGTTGAGAAAACAAAACATGAGCTGTTGGGCCAATATATCGAGGATGTGGTGGCTTCATATGATCTATGAATGATCTGGATATTCAATCTAAAATGGTGCCAAAATGGTGCAAACGAAGATTTGAATTTACGTTCATGGTTGGATTATCGTTTTTTACAAATATAATTCCGGTCTGACATATACAGGTCAGAAGTGATATAATGTTTATTCACTTGTCTAATTAGCATCAGTCACCATAAACACACAAAAGGGCCTAATGTCCCATGGGGCTCCTTTCAGGGAGAGCGAATCACTGACATGGCAGAAAAATCAGCAGGATCTCTGACACTGCCAGTGAGAGATCTTCTCTTTACTAAAAATCCTGCCATGAGGCCACTATAGGTCAACTTTTTCCCAAAATTGAGTCATTCCTTCATGTTTTGTACCAAAATTTGTTTTTATTGATTTGATTGTTTGGAACACAATTCATAAATCCAAATGTTGCTAAGTTAAAATAAATAAAATAAAACATCTGCAGCTTTATTTAAAGGGATAGTTCACCCATTTTTGTCAAAATTCTGTCATCATTTACTCACCCACAATTTGTTCTAAAACTGCATGAATTTATTTCCTCTGCTAAACACACACGTATTTTGAAGAATGTCGGAAACCATCAAGTTGATGGACCCCATAGACTTCCATAGTATTTTTTTTCCATACTATGGAAGTCAGTGGGGTCCATCAATTGTTTGGTTAACGATATTCTTCAATATATCTTTGAAATTCATACAGATTTAGAACAAATTGAGGATGATTAAATGATGACAGAATTTTTTTCATTTTTGGGTGAACTATCCCTTTAAGAGGTCTAATCACAGAAAGACTAAGACATTTGGTATTTTGAATGGTGGTGACGGCAATTTTGCCCCCCAAAACATGGCTGAGAGGGAAAAGGATCGAGACAGCTGCGTTTCAATTATGCAATGATGTCATTTAGGCAGCTTGCAAACATCTGACAAACAGTGTTTACATATAATATTGTATCTCAAAATCAAATAACCAAGTCAGATTGACCTTACGTGCCATTTCCCTTTACATTGCTACATTAATGTAACATCCAGAGCGTTAGCATTTGAAGAGGCACAATCCTGTACCATTGCAGAGGTGGAGCAGGCAACAGGGGCATGGTGAGCGGTCATATCTTTTACAAGCTCTTGATTGATTAATGTAACTGGTGGAGAGGGGTTCCCAAGAGAGTGTGTGGGATGCTCTCTGATATGCAGCAAATTTTACAAGAAGCGGTGGTGGGCTTGAAAGTGGTGGGAAGAAAAGATCCCAGCCAAAAGCTGAAGTGAGAAATCCATCAGGAATGCGCTCTCGCTCTTTTTATCCCCCTCCCTTTGCTCCCAACAGCTGCCGCTATAACTCTACTGTATTTTCCCCCTCTCATTGTTTCAACTATCCACATGGTTGACAAGCTGTCAGGACCAGTGGTGGGAGGAGCCACAGCCTTTGCATGTGTTATCCTTTGCAACAATAAGTACATTTACATGCACTTTAAAAGTTCAAATTTAGTCAGACTTAAACAAGCAATTCATCATGTAGTCTCGTTTGTTCTACTGAAATCACACCAGTCTGTTTTTGCATGTATACATACACATTTGTATGGACTACAGTTGGTGTTTGGTGAATGCAATAAAAGTCAGAAGTGACTCAAAATGTTTTTTTTTTTTTAAATCCTTCAGATATTCAATTATGCATTGGGTCATTTGGACAGAAAGATGAAGACTATAACTGCTGGAGCTCAATTACAACTGTGCATGTAAACTTGCGTACTGTTTCTTTTGTTAGGTGCAAACAAATGAGCCACTTTGTTTGAGAAGGTATACTTTTGTAGCTTGGATCATCTTTAAAAAATAGTTTTGCAAGTGTTTAGCTTCCTCCAACATGCATTTTAAAATGATCTCTATAAATATAAAAAATTCAAGAGTTCAAAAAGTTTTCCTTCAAAAGGTACAAAGCTGTGATGTAATGGAAGTAACAAGATTTTTTCTTCCATATTGTCATAACACCAGAGTAAAACGGAAAAGAAAAACATCACCAAAAAGAAAAGAAATGTAGGGCAGGATTTCAATTCATCGGTTGGATGGAGGCAGATGTGAATGTGAACTTGCAGTTGATCGTAAGAAAAGGGAGGAGTTTACGCAAAACCAAATGATTGGCGAAGTCATGACGAAGTTTTGACAATTTGATTAACAATTCAAAGGTCAAAATCTATTTAATTTAAATGAAACATGCATGGATGAATCGTTCAAAATATGATCAATTACATGCATTTAGAAAATATACTGGGTAAGTTTTCTCTTCATGGCAACTTTAACAGACATAGTGCCATGTTAGCCACTTGATCGTGTTTCTCTCTGATATGGCTGACAGGAAGAGGCCCGCTGTGTTTTTTAGCACTTTCTTTGAGATGAGCAGTTGCATTGTTACACGCATCATCAATCAGAGGACCTTAGTCCAACAGATCCAGTGACACTTTAGAGCTCTGTAGATCTCAAAGCACACAGCTGAACTCTTACTGAGCTCTCATTGTGCCATTTACATCTCCAACTGAGAGCATCAGTCTTATGAGTACCATACCATAAACTTCATAGATGAGCACAACTAAATGGACAATTCACCCAAAATAAGGAAAATTCTGTCAATTAGTCACCCTCATGTCGTTCCAATGATTTTCTTTTTTCAAAAGAAGACATTTCAAAACTAAATGGTCCAGACAACATTGGACCCCATTCACTTTGATTGTATGCATTCATGGTCACCATGATTTTGCCAAAACATGTTCCTAGATCAACATTCCAGTCAGAATATTTAGTCCTATTCCTACTCCCAAAACTAATCAATATCTTATCCCTAAAATCAGATGGAAATCCAAAGCCTGGTTGTAAGCCTAAACTTGACCTAAACTGTAAACTTGTCTCTCAGATCTGATTGCTTGATTAGAACGATGTTCCAGGATCAGAAAGATGGAATGACATGAGGGAGAGTAAATGATTTCCTTTTAGGTTAACTATCCCTTTCAGTTTTGTATACAGACGGATGAAGATAATGGCTCTTGATTCAATAAAACACGTTTGGAACCGCATTTCAGTCAGACCATGTCTATATCTAGCAACTGCAGAAACTACTTTAGTATTTGACAGTGTTGTACCTGTACTCTGGCCTCGGTGAGCTTGGTTCTCTGGGCTAGTTCCTCTCTGGTGTAGATGTCTGGGTAGTGTGTCCTTTCGAAGGCCTTCTCCAGCTCTTCCAGCTGCTCGGCTGTGAAAGTGGTCCGACTGCGCCTCTGCTTCCTTTTCAGGGGCAGGTCCGGTTCAGACTCCACGTCCGAGCCTTCATCCATTCGACCTATCGGAGAGAATAGAGAACGAAAGAACAGAGTGTGATGTGAACACCACTATAGGAGTATCAGGCATCTACTTTCCATAGAGACGCACTTCCCAGAAAGCTCTCTGCTCATGAATACTGTCATGATCATACTGATTTTGATGTGTGAATGAATGTAGACCCCCAAAAAAAACATGGATGGCGGTATGGTGAAATGATACGGATTCGTGTGGCTTTCAAGCGAATATTATTTCAATGCACGGCTATTTATATAAGCGAAGCTCTTGTAAATACAATCCCACATCAGTGCGCATCCCAGTTCGCCCCGAGGCCATAGAGGGAAAAGGGGGGAGTTAATCTCCACAGACCACCTTAGCGATCCTTGTACTGGTATTCTGTGCTAAAATGAAACAAAACTGGCTCTTTGCAAATAACTCAAGTATACGATTGAGTTCATTTCATTAAACGCCATCCGCAATATATTCCTGCCATCTTCAAAATAAGAGCGGTGGATTATCTGTCAAATGCAGCCATGTCAACTATAGCATTTCTGTTTAGTGGTTAGCTGGAGAAAAGATGACAAACAATGAGCCCAAATCTGATCTAATGCAAACCAGAGGTGTGTGGGTGGCTGAGTAGCTTAGTGATGAAACAAAACTGACACATTAGCTTATCCATGCTGTCCAAAACAGTGACCTTTATACAGGTGTATGAATGTCGCTGCTAACTTCGCAAATAATTGCAGCAGGCATTAATATTAATAGGTGTAATCATATTGAATGATAAAATATTGACAAGTATTCTGGCAAAAAACACTCACTAACAATAAACATTCTAAAAGATCTACCTTCAGCCCATTCTTTATTCAGATCAAGAGCATTTCCACATAAAACAGGGAAGATCTTACAGTCTGTTTTTATCATTTCATTTGAGTTGATTCCTTATTTATTTTCAGTTTGGCTGGCACTGGGCTGATCCTTGAAAATCCCTTCAGCAGCATTGGGGGCCTAGCTCGGCAGACACTGGCCTTAATCCAGGCCATGACTTCCCGATAAATTGAAGCAATTTTACATTAGTGATGGCTGAACCCTGGTTTGTTATTGGCTGTGGGCTTCCAAGACTGGCCCCTCTGAATATGGTTGATTATATAGGAGCCTTTTCTTATACAGTAGTGATGTTCTTTCCCCAAATAATCTTTATTCATTTAAAATGCTTCTGATATTGATTTTTTAAATCTCAACAACAACAAAAAAAATCACTTAAAATTAAAAGACCTTTAACGTTCATTGAACTGTTTCAATGCACAAAAGTTCTTTATAGGGGAAAAAGGTTCTTCAGATTTTTAAAATTTTCCTTACACTTAGAAAAAAATGGTACATTTAAGAACTGTTCACTGAAAGGTTCACTGAAAATTGGCGTTCTTTTTCTTTGCTCTGAAAACTCCCTTTTGTAACCTTTAAGAATGTGTGTTGCCCAAAACTCTTTCATGTATGCTTTAAAAAATTGAAGAACTTCTCATTCTGTTAATTCTGTAAACAAAATAGACATTATAACTGAAATGAATCAAAAGTTAATTGAATCAGGAAATCTGTATCAATGCCGAGCCCTATACACAATTTAACAGTGAGCTTCAGAACATCTGCTTTTTACCAGGGTCATTGGAAAGACTCAGTACAGAACTGGTTTTTCAGGATAGGTGAAACACAAGAAGTAATTCAATAAAACTTCTAGATGACAACAGATCTTCACCATAGGGTACTTTGAGGCAAGAGAAATATCAATTCTTACACAAACTCATAATGTCTGGTTTTATTCCCCCAATTGTTTTTTTTTAAAAAACATTTATTAAACCAAAAAATGAAAATTGTTTTATTCCCCAGTTATGAGTTCAGATGATTCTACATTTCTACATTTTTAGGTGAAATGTTTCCACTTTGCCTCTATCACCTGACATTGATTTGGTTACAACAACAAAATGCTAGCCAAGGACAACGCCACATTACAGAATGAATATGTATGCACTTCACTATATTTGTTTGTTAGACGGTTGGACAGAAAGTCCCAAAAATAGCCTCCAAATAAAAGCACAACAATGAAAGAGCCATCAAAGTGGCTTCGACTCCAGGCCAGCTCTGTCTTTTAATTAAACAAGGAATTATGGGATTACAGGGAGGTTCTCATTACAGGCCACTTGAGGAGTCCTCTGGTAGATGTCTTTTTGTCTCCCAGAGCTCACGCTCAGGAATTCTCGACGGATTACACATGGCCGTAGGACATGAGGCCGCATTAATTAAATCAATTCCTTTGCCTTTTCTTTTAAGATTCATTTTGCCAGAATTCTGCCCTCATCCAAACACTCAGCTAAAAACATACTCAAGTGTACATATATATTGGAACTCATGTTCTTTAAATCCCTTTGTTGGTTTTTGAGAAATTGTGACAAAGTGATTTGGTTTTGACTCGCCGTGACGACCACTTAAGGCTGGCGAAGTGATCTATTCTGATTGTTTTTCCAAAAGGTAGCCACCACTTTCATTTTTTCAATTTATTTTTTCTTCCCTACACTGCTAGCGATAGTTCACCCAAAAACGAAAATTCTGCCATTATTTATTCACCCTCATGCCATTTCAAACATGGAAACAAGGAACACAAAAAGAAGAAAGTTTTTGTCCACGCAATGAAAGTCAATGGGGACTGAAAAACACTGCCATACGTTTACCAAAAAAAACGTATCATGACATATCAAGTGATGAAGGTGAATAATGATCCAATGAATTATCCCTCCACATTTGGTAGAAAATCAAACTTGACTACCGTTTAAACGTTTGGGTCAGTATGACTTTTTTCAAAGAAATGATTACTTTTATTGAAAATGGATGCATTAAATTGATCAAAAGTGACAAGAATGACATTTATGCTACAAGACATTGATAAGAAATGTTTATTGAGCAAATAATATTGAGCATTATTGATAGAATAGAATGATTTCTAAAAATATCTTTTTAATCTTACCGACCCCAAACTTTTAAACATTGGTGTTTATCCAGCCACAATTACCAAAGCAGATTTGTTTCGAGACAAGCAATCAACAATTTCCCCACATTGTTACCTTCAGACAGATGAATGAAAATCAAGAGGACAAATCTATGAAATGCAATTTGAAAGGCTACAAGCTTGATGCAGTGGTCTCTGCATGACTGATGAGTATGTATTCTGTCACATCTCATTCTTTCCTTGTCACAACAATTACAAAATCATTTAGCTGCCATAACAGAAAACCCACAAGCTGCTCCTCAGCCAGCCCTGCAGAGACAGATAAAACCAGAATAAGTTTGACATCACTCTCTTGCTAAAGGTCAGCATCTATCGCTCTCCTACTCATAGTATAATGAGGACAGGATTATGGAAATGAAACAGACGCTGATGCAGATATGCGTCTAAACCTGGACCTCATCTTTGTCTCTGCGAGATCCCACGATTGACATGCTGGGTCCCATCACACGAATGAGACCATGGCAAGTACCCAGATCTGTCGAATGTGCTGCGGCATAAATATAACGGAGTATGACACATTTTGTCTGAGATGGCCTGGAGCAGCGAAAGCTTTTGAATAAAGGTAAAGAGAGCAATAACTGGGTTTTAAAAATAAAAAAAAGCTCTTCGGCCAAACCACTAATCAGAAAAGAACACTTAATTACAACAAGACGACACTCTTAAATCTATTAAAAAGTTGAAGGAATGATGATTAAATGTTTTTATCTTAAAATGTGAGCTTAATTAAAAATTCCCTGTGAATATTACTCCTTTATCCATGTAGTCCTCCAGGGTTCATGATTTTGTTCAATTCAATATGTTTCAAGCAAAAGGATGCAAAAACGCGGCATAAATTTCGAACCGAACAAGATAATCTGACAGCAAATGAGCGATGTTTTCTTTCAAACAAGCTCTGACAAGTACCCAAATCCTATTATTTTCCGAACTTAAAATTGTCTCTTTGCATCCCATCAGTTATTAAGAGTGAACGTGCCCCATGGGATCAACCTGATTTGCAGCACTTACACATCAAAGGCAGTTAATCAGAGGAGAATTGGCCTAATATATCTTGAAAAGGAATTCGATTAAAAGCCCTTTGGTGAAACGGAACCAGAAGAGTCTCTGTAACACTCTCAGACTGATTCACATAGATTTGCTTCATGCAGCCAACCTGACTGAGGTTTTTGTTGACAGCTGGGCGAGAGGCTCCGAGAGGCTACACGGCCGACAGTGATTAACCGCTACGGGTGAGGAGTGACTAAGGCCAAAGAGAAGCCATGACCACCCAACATAAGCCTTCAGACCACTTCCATCACCGATGAGCCTGTGAGCAGATGGGATATTCATCATCACGGCCACACTCAGACCTCTTTCTCCTCTCTGTTGTCTTTTTATTTTCATTCCCTCGTTTTCACTCTCTCTCCCCCTAACCTTTCCTGCCACAGTCTCTGTGTAAAGAGCTAAAGGGCCTGGGGTAAAGTGTTGGTCCACAGCTGCACATTCCTCTAAGCTTAGCATGGTAGCACACATTTACACATTTGTCCTCATCAGAGTTGGCTCTCAAAACAATATTATACTCAGGTATTTGCTGAGGCGCACAACTGGCCTCCTTGTTTCCGACACATACGTACTCATCTTTGAGAGTCCAACTGGATAATCACAGTGAAGGTACAGCAATGACTGTCCCATCTTTTTAAATTATTACTGGTTTAAATTCATATGTGGATCTGTCTACAGCTATTGTATCATTCAAACTGTTATCCAAACATATCTGCACTCTCGAGCCATATGAATGAAACACTGTATAAATATTTTTTATTACTTTACACATTCATTTGCTCTTGCATCTAAACTATCTCAGTCAATAAATGTGAAAAAGTAACTTGCATTACTTATTTGAAAAAGTTACATATTTTGTTGTAAACTGAAAAAGAAATACGTTATTTTACTAGTTACATGAAAAAGTAATCTGATTACGTTACTCAAGTTACTTGTAACTGAACTGAATTGAATTTTGGTAACAAAAATATTTGACCACAACAACAACACAAAAGAATTTTCGGTTTCAGCCGAAATCATTGATTGAAATGACACATTTGCACTGTATCAGTGTCTATTTCGTGCACACATGGATACAGTACAACAAGTAAGCATGTTAGCAGTGTAGATGAGCTAAACGGTGACCAAATATTAGCAATAAGTAAAATTTGTTCAGCAGAGATATAGAGAAGTTGCTTAGTGCTGAAAAACTGTACTATGACTGGTTCAACATCTTTATGCTACACCCTAAACAGCATAAAGAGTACAATCGCCTATATTTAAACACAAGTTTTTGGCTAAAAGAATATGTAAAGTTTGTTGTTTAGGTAAAAAAAAAAAAGGCATATTAATTTTGCTGTAAGTGGTTTATTGACTAGCCCAAGTCAAAAGATGCCATCCCAAAGTCTCTATGATATTGTGGGCCATACATATGACTCAGGACCCTCCTTCAGTGTCAGTTTTGGTGTTTTCACTACCTTATTGTCTGATAATCACAAATTTGTTTAAAAAAAAAGAAACACAATTTAATTAATCATTTATGTTTGTATCACAAAATTATGTGCCAAAGTTTAATGGCTATTAATTTACATATAAACAATTAAGTATGAGCAAAAGTTCAGTAATGGGATGTTTTTAATTACTTTGGGTTATTCCAAAGACCAATCAATCAATTACCATACAACCTCACAAATAATCTCACAACAATCATAATTGTTTTGGGCTTTGACTAAACTTAAGCGATTTTTGTACGTGAAAGACCCAAGACCCAAATGTAAACAATAAACCGATGCAACATTTATGTTACGTTTTGGCTCGTAACTTCATTAACATTCCCATTGTGGGAAATGGCACATCATAACTTACAGTGGATGAGTCCAAGATCAACAAAATCCCATGCTTAGATCACAAGTTACTCCACGTGAAAACAAGATTTTAAAAATGACCATTAGGGGGCGACAAACGCTAAACAAAAAAGGCTACCTTGGTTCAAATGCTGTAACTTTTAATTTCTTCATGCGATCACCACAAAATAGATATCTAGATACAGGTCACATATAGAGGAACATCATCAAAACAGAATTGTCCTCCTACCTTATTTCATTTCTGAGTTATTGCAAATAAGATGAGAATGTCCAAATTAAAAAAAAAAAATTAAAAATTAAAAAGTCAGAAAAAAAACCTCAAGGGGTTAATTTCTTTCCATTGGATAAAGGAGGGAAAGGGACATAATTTTGGCTCCCACAACAAACAATTAGCCCTCCTTTCATTTTGTAGAATTCAAAAACATTTGAGAGAAAGAGAGGGAAGATATGAAGGAGAGGTGATGGGTGATGCTCTTTTATAGGTCTTGTCATGGGTATGAAGGCTCAGTGGGCTTTTTGTCCACCATGCCTGTGTGAGAGTGTGCTCACCTTAAACAACAGAGAGACTTGGGGGCCTCTATGGCCTTTCAGGCCCAATAGAAGACATACCTTAGGGGGCCATTTAAGCCTGAAAAGAGGCCTGACAACCCTGTGCAGCTCCGAGGGCATCAGTAAATGCTGACATATTGACTCTCTGTGCCCAAGCACCACTGGAAAATGCTGCCTGAATATGAATCCATTTAAGGGCAGGGGAAAGGGGGTGGCAGCGCAGAGAGACAGCGAGAGGGAGACTCTAAGGATGGCTTGTGTCTCTTGGGTTTTGAATGTTCTGGAATGTGGCGACTGAAAAGGAGTTTTGACAATGAAACCATAACTGTTGACAGACAGGATAAAGAATGTTGAAGATAGAATAAGTTAGGATAATAAGACCTACTTTGGACATCATGTAAAAGAAACCATTTTTTGCTAAAGTTATCAGATCCACACAGAACATGAATGTGAAGATCACATCTGTTCTGCTGTATTAACTGAATTTCGCTGCATTGCTGTTTAAGAACAACTCTGAAATGGTTCTTAAAATATCTTTAGGCAATTTTTTTTTTGGTGGGGGGGGGTCTTTATAGATATGTGCAGCGCAGTCGATTTGGAGGGAAGTGCTGACTTAACTTGGTGGAGTGAAGCCGTAGAGAGCTCTAATTTAGTTTCTAGCTGCAAGAAACTGAAAGGCAGGTGTCCATTTACTTCCCGTCTCATTCTTTCTTTTTCATATTGAGTTTTCATTTCCTGGGATTGAGATCTCGCTAATTGAGGTCAAAAGCAATCAGCACCGTGGAACTTAATCAAATATCTAAGAGGTGAGAAAGACGACAAAATCAGCCATTTAAACTACCATACCATATAGCTTATTTAACTACAATTGTGTGTGTGTGTGTGTGTGTGTGTGTGTGTGGCTGGGTGGGTATTCCCTACGTTATGGGGACCAAATGTCCCCACAGGTATAGTAATACTAGTAAATTTTGATCTTGTGGGGACATTTTTTGGCCCCCATGAGGAAACAAGCTTATAAATCATACAGAATTATCTTTTTTGAAAATCTAAAATAGCAGAACATTTTCTGTGATGGGTAGGTTTAGGGGTAGGGTAGTGTAGTGTAGGGGACAGAATGTACAGTTTGTACAGTATAAAAACCATTACGCCTATGGAATGTCCCCATAAAAAATGAAAACACAACATATGTGTGTGTGTGTGTGTGTGTGTGTATGTGTGTGTGTGTGTGTGTGTGTGTGTGTGTGTCAGAGAGGACCAAACTAAAATTCATTTACTCATTGTCATGGCATGTAGGGTTTACAATTTCTACTCAGAAAAAAATTACAAATTTCACAAATAATTACAAGGAAATGGCAAGTAATGCAGTGAATTAAACTTGAAAGAATGAAATTTTATTTTCTTGTAAAACGTACTCTAATAATATTTGTTTTCTTCACAAGTTCGAAAAAACATTTTTTTACAGTGTGACTTTCTGTCTTGTACAGAATACAAAGAAAGATATTTTGAAAAATGTCCTTTTAGCCCATACAATGAAAGTCAGTGGGGTGCAATGTCATTTTCGACCCATTTTATTTCATTGTAAAAACAGCTGAAAGATTCTTCAAAATAGTTTGGAATGATATGAGAGTGAATAAATGAATTTTCTTTTTTGAGTGAACTAGATTATTACTTAGATGTTCCACATACAGTAATAAATATTAGAAACAAAATGTTAGTGTTAATATCCATTGTAGTCATTGTGTCAAATTAATTGCTGAATTGAAAAACCATTACAGATATATTTAAATAAGGGGGGGGGGGGGGGCTCAGATAAAAGTTTCCTTGCATTACTGCAATAAAGTAAATTTGCAGAAAACTTTATGCTTCTCCATGTGAGGCCTTCCCTGTAAATACTTAGAGTAAAACTGCAGCTGAACTTAATTCCATCCTCACAAAGATGTTTGTGTTATCATGGCTTTATGTCTTAGCAAACTACCATTTATTAAATGCAAAGCCTTTATCCGCTTTTCCCACAGCGGTGGCGTGTGTCTCTTCTTGAGATAAAACAGTTGCGTAAACAAAAAAATGCTGAATGTCAATTTTACCACTGACTTAGCTTATGGGAAATAAATCTTAATATATCAATGTGAGCTTTAAGTGGACAGCCTAGGGCTTAAATACAAATGCCAAAAGTGAAAATAAATAAATAATAATGAAAATCCATAATCATATTTCCAAAAGAAAAGCAAATAAATAGTCAGAGATGAAGAAAAAGTGATTTCCTATAGTGCATCTTAAAGAAGAGGTAAGCTTTTCTTTGAGCGGTCTGTCAAAACACACACCCTATAACATAAATGAGGGGCTCTGATGTCTTTAGGTGCAAACCCGCTAAACACAATTCATTGGGGGCCATATTAACTCAACGCTGCACCCAGTTGTTTTTAAATGACAAATCTCATATCAAGAAAAACTGAGAGCAGTACTTGCTTTTGTATACTGCAGGGTGAGAGAGAAAAAACGTCAATGTGGAAAGAGTAGCCTGAAGAAAAACTGACAATGGCTGCATAAATAAGCCCATTAGTTAAAAATGTACGACAAGTGCCCTGTTTGAAGACTGCATGGGGGGAGAGGGGAGCGGGGTAGACTCCCTCACAGCTGCCTGGCCCCTCTGCAGCTCTCACACTGCCCAGCACATTCACCATTTAAGTTGGTGGAAAAAATCTGAGCAAATTTCTGATTTGCAACACTCTAGGAACATGTTTATTGTCTTTGTGTGAGCGCAAAACACACTTATAAATAAAGCTAATGAAGAGTCTCGGGGTGAAGCCGCTAAAGAGCATAAAATGAGAAATTTTATGGCCATAAGTAGCATGGACTGATGGTGATTTTTAAGCCATTGGACCATGTTGTTCGGCACTAATCATAGGATTAATGCAGCGCAATTGCCCTCCTCACTTAATTACTGTTACCTATAAAATGCGCCATGTTTCTTTAGTCATCTAAAATGCCACGGTACTCATAATCATGGTCTTTAGACTGAAAATCTAACATCCAACATGAGATATTTAGGGTTTAAAGACCTTTTGGGGGCTTTACATGACCCCGTTTTCAACTAAAAAATGGAAAACGTTTTATGCGTTTTTGTCGTTTATTTACACAACAATGGCGTTTTGGGGGCCTGAAAATGAGAACTTTTGAAAACGGGTTTCAAAGTGAATTTTTTGACAACGATACCATTATCGTCTCCGTGTAAACTGCAAAAACATGAATTTGCAAAAACTGTGACATCATGCACATGCAGCCTATAGGTCTATAGTGTTTCTTTACAAAGTGACATCTACTGGCCTGGCTTGCATAATACAGTTTTTAGTGATTTTGCTGATCTGTGTGAACGGGATGGTTCTGACAACGCTAAAAACGCAACCGAAAAACTTTTCTGTTTTTAGTGCGTCATTGTCCTTATATTACTCTACTGACTTTTTATCTTGTGCCGTTAAGCTCAAGTGACTAAATTATTGCTCAACACTAAAAAAACAATCAAATCAACAGTCTTATATTCTGAAGGTGCATATAGTGTTATATTTTCATCCCAGAGAGATTCGTCGACTTGTTCGCAGATACAGCTATTAATTTATACTGATGTTAACAAAGTGCTGCAGTGAATAAATTTTCAATATCAATTCTCTTACAAACATAGCACCAAATTACTCAAAACACAACCTGTTTATGCTAAAATTAGGACAGTAATGAGGAAAACATAGAAATCAATTGTTTGTACACATTGTTCTGTTTCTGAAAGACTTGTTTATGGAGCTGGCAATGTGAAATTCTTCAAGTACATTTTCAGCCAAAACTAAATTGCTTTTATTCAAGTCTTAACAGAGTCAACACTGTGGACCGGTGGAGAATGCAATTATACGTCTCGTGCCAGACAGAAAGCAATGCATGCTGCCGCAGCTTTCACTAGTCTCTTTATGGGTCTTCAATAACTCTTTATAGACATGATATGTTGTTTGTGTAAAGTGACAAGTAAATAAGTCTCCTTGAAAACAACAAAGACAAGACAAGCAGATGGAATCAAGTATAAAACAAAGATAAAAATTGTTTGTTTTTATTAACCATGTAATCTTTCCTTATCTGGCCCTTTCTTTGTTTTCAACATCTGACTGCCTCAATCCTGCAATCTCACAGCTGAAATATTTAGTAGTAGCACATCACAATAAACCCAAAATAAATTAAACATTTGCCAATAAACTAAACCAGTTCATAAATAAACATTTAATTTCCCTTTTAATTGCAAATAAGCATTTGAAAAAAAAAATAGTTTTAAATTATTTTTGGAAAATGTAGATTCCTATTTTATTCAAACAGTACGATTCAATCATGGCATTAAAGTTGAAAAATTAAACACACCTCCTGTCTACATTTTGAAACCTTAGACCTTTACTTGGAAGCCCTATAAATCCCATTGCCTGCATTAAGACAAAATTCAAACCCTACAAACAGGCAATTTCAAGTCATTCACTTGGAAAATGCTCTGTTTAAAACGTCAAAAGGAGGGTGACTCTTTTCTTTTGCTCTTAGATTACCATATTTCTCTCAGGCTTGTGACACCTGCAGCCCACTGAGGGCGTGCAAAACATAGGACTTTACTTCAAACAGCCCAAAGAGCTGTGGGTTTGGGCATTGACTGGGACTGAGCTCGTCCAGCTTGGACCCCTCCTACCGCAGATGTACATTAATGCAGGAAAAATACAAATCTGGGCAGCAGAAAGAAAGGCAGTTCCTTTTAACATGCTGTTGTCTAGCTTGATCGTGTCAGTTTGAGGGAGCCCATTCAAAGGTATTCATGCATCTGCTTTTGAGGAACAATGGCAGCTAGTTTATAAACTGTCTCTTTTGGCTGCCTAAAGGCTTTAGACACCATTGTTTTGCTCCTCTTAATAAACTTTTGGAGGAGTTCATCAACTTGCTTGAATAGCCAACGCAGAGAGGGCAAAGACACAAAATAACAGACGGTTGGCTTTCCCCTTTCTTTCTCCCTTTTGAAGTGACTGTCTTTAAATCAGGAAAGAGGGCTGTCAGACACCAGAATAATTTTTGGTCAAACAAAAAAGCAAACCGCAGAGGAAACAAAAGTTAATTCACAGAAGAATGGAGGACCTGACTTTTTAAATGAAACTGATAAAGGTGCACCTTGAAACATAGTTTAAACTCTCTAACATCTCATGGTAGATTTGTTCCTAGACTAATTAATGAGCTAAATGATAATTAATGGCCTGCATTATGCAAATCTTGATGGGATTTTAGTCAGAGCAGCTTAAATCCAATAGGCTACTTTATTTAGAGCTTTTTGTCTTATAGGTCAAGTAAAAAGGTTTACAAAATAGTCTAAACTTCAGGCCAGCAAAATAACAACATTGAAATAGACAATATGATCTGCTTTTTAATTTTTGATCATTTTAATTGTCTTTTCCTTTCAACCTCATTTACTCCGAAATATGACATAGAGCCTATTTTTGTCTCACTTTTTTTTTTTAATTAAAAAAATAAACATTTTGGCCAATAGGCTATTTCGACATCCTTTTTTTTTTTTTTTTAAATTGAGCCCATCCTGTCGTTTTTGTCTACCCAATGACCCTATGAATAGTGTTTATTTACCATATTTGTACACGGACACCTGCAGTGAATAAAAACTGCCGGAGCAAATTCTCAAACACATATGTGGACCTAAAGGTTTCATAACTCGTGCTCAAAACGTTATAAGATCTATTGGCAAAAGGTTACTTTTCCTTTGGTCTGTTTATGAGTGCCCTGAACCACGTTTGGCACTTCTTCTTTGTGGACGGATTCCCTTTTGTTAGATGATCAGTCTCCCATTGGGTCTCCAGACAGGATTCTTGGCATTTGTCGGCAAAAATGAAAGAAGGATTAAGGAATGGCTACTGAACACTCCATGGTAAAGGAGTGGGCAGCAATTCCCCCGATTCAAACCCCCCTCTTCCACTTTGGTAACTCCTCTTTTCGTATATTTGTATTCCCAAAGAGGCCATTAAAGCTGGTTTGAAAGCGATACGAACAATAAGATCAAAACCAACAAGTCGAGTCGTATGTTGAACGTTTGCTAGTCTTTGCTAAAATTTAACACCCATAAGGGGCAATTGAAGCATACATATAGGCCTGTTAATTACCTTTTTTATTAATTCCGTGTGATTTATTTTGCATAATTGTGGAATGAACTGCGTTTATTTGGTATAGAATTTAGTCATGTTATTTTTATTCGCGGCTACTCCATACGATCTTAACCATTTCTTAGCAAATGTGGGCCAATTAGCATGCTACATGCTATTATATTATGCTTCGTTGTTTCAGAAATAAAGTAACAATTCGCTTAATTTAGTTTGATTTAATTACATAGGCTACCAATCCGCGTTGCTGATTTCGAACGGTATTTTTTAACTATATAATGAATGAAACATCTTTATATGGGGTCACCAAGAGTTCCTTTCAATTATACAGGGCACCGTTTACAGCACTAAAGCGATGGTGAGTCCAGGCCATCAAAAACACTTTTGTGACATTACATAGGAAGCCCGGAGGCCAATACTTGTATTAGTGTCAGCAGGAGTTTTCCCAAGTCGTTTGTTCGTTTTGTTCTTCTGGTCTAACAGGATGCCCCCCCAGCCTCCAGCACAGTGCAAATCTCTGACATGCATTTTTGACCATCTAATTGTATGATTGCCTAAAACATCCTAGGCTGCAGGTATATATCAGGACTTAATTGAAAACTTGTTGGTTTCGTTTTATTTCCGGCGACAAGAAAGGGGGATCTTTAGTTACTGAGTGCAAAGGGATTATGCGAAGCGAAAAAATCCCCATGTCTTCTACAGTGGACTTTTCCCTTCAACCAAAAAAAAAAAAAGAGGATAAAACAGCTGATATCCAAATAGTAATATGCGCACTGATAGTCCTTGTCCCACATGGCAAGAAATATTTTAATTAATAGACAGGCCGTCTTGAAAGCAGCACTGGCAGTCTGTAATATGATGAACTCCCATTGTCGTGGTGTCACCACAAATGTTTCCGATAAGAAAAAGCACCCAAGGATCAAAGACTATAAGCCTCTCAATTTCCTCCAGACGCCTTTACTTTTCTGCACCTACTTTCTATTTTCTCTTCCTCTCTCCCTTAAACATCTGAAACACACAAAATCCTCTTCATTGCATCTATAGGATCCGCCCCAGGTTAACAGGTCAGCAAAGCTGTTGAAAATAATTGCATATTAATATTCTGTTCAAGGGGACTTACGCAATCTTTTGACATTTTCTAAAAGATTAACGTCAAATACCATTCGTAAAGACTATTCAGACACTTTGAGTCGAATATTTACGACTCTTTTTTTTTTCAATATTTAGAAATATATATTAAACAATCCACATATAATATTTGATCACTGATAGACGGAAAGAATCTGTAAAAACGACCCCAAAACGAATTTAAAGACAGCGGTGTAAAACAGCTGTCAAAAGATGCAAGGAAAAACAGAACTACAAGGATTCGACATTTTCCGACATTCGATTCGTTCCACGAATTAAGGACCTGGATTTGTTGCAAGCTAGTTTCTGTATGAACTTCATCCTTGGTGAACGTTTGGAAAATAATTTCCTCAGCAAAGTGCAGGACTAAAGTTAACTAGCATGTAATTCAGTTACACTGCAAATGTTTCACGAGGCAACGTCGTTGACGCTAAACAGGCGCTCTGGTGTCATGATCTCTGGATTAGCATACAGTCTCATCATTAGACGATGACCTTGCAAAGAGATTGGTTATACAAACGTCAGACTTGTTCTATTAGCAGAATTTTTACTGTCTTTCATGTCCAACAACAGTTTTATCATATTACACGCATTTTAATTACAGCTAGCATTCGACCAATAGCCTATAGCAGGACATGCTAAACCTAGCAGTGCCAGTGTTACAACATATTACACTTTTCTTCGGTTAATTAGGCCTACTACAGTGAAAAGAAAAATGTATAATTAGCAACCAGAAGCTATATTTACTAATTGTAACTTAATTTCTATTCAACTGTAATGCTGTGAATACACATTTATTTGAAAACTGTATTGTATACATAATAGCAGTTATTATTATTTGTTGCTGTTGTTATTATTATTATTTTTTTTTTTACAAAAAAAAACCCACATCAAATTTCCAATGAAATGTGTTGGGTATACAGCAGTGTAGGGGAAAGGGGAGGTTAATCCGAGTTTAATACATTGATGCAGAGCGCAGGACCGCGGCTGTGATGATTGTGTTATCTCTTCCCAACATTTGGGTCTCCCTCAATTTCAGCCCAGCCAAATAGCTGCGAGAAAGTGCAGATGGAGTGACTCTCGATGCCTGAGGAAAAAATATTAATAGCTAAATAACTTCCCCATACTTTCACTAAATCTCTCTCTCTTTCTCTCTCTCTCTCTCTCTCTCTCTCTCTCTCGCTTTCCATTCCAGATGGATTTGTTTGAAGTGGTCTCCCGACTCATCCTATGGTCTTCTTTCTTCAAACGAGGCTTATTTCAAAGTCTCAAATATATAACTTTGGTTTCTCTACAAATATCTGCAAACTAGCCGCTTGCCAACACTTTTCATTCTCTCGATGTGATTGGACTTTTGCGTAATTCTCCAAACGGACGAATGCTGATTAAACATTCATTAAATATCCAAAACGTTTAACTTCATTCGATTTTATTCGACGATTTCGTTTTTTATAAATATCGTACTTTGAAAGTGTTCGATTCAGCGTGGTCAATTAACGAATTCAGAGATGAACAGAGTTGAGAGAGTCGTCGTTTTAGATTTAGGTGCTGATCACCACAGGTAAGAAATGCAGGTAATCCACCGATTTGTTTAAACGGTCGTTTTCGTTCTTGTGGGATTATAGTCCCTAAACGCCAATTGGTGAAATCAACTGCTGTCAAACGGGGAAATCAGTCAATCTTCATTAATTGGCCGACAAATTTTTCTCTGGGTCAAATGACATTTATTGGTCGAGTAAAGCAGCACATGTGCCTTTCATGTTCGGATACAAACACTGTGCGTTAAGGGGGGCAGTAAATGTCAGAACATGAAAAATAGGAGCACAACAACTGTGAAAATTCGATAAATACAAAATGACAGGTATGCTTTGGGGAGAGCTAATTTCAGTAGTTACTAAATAGACGGACTTATGTTTTAAACCAGCATGATTATGGACAGAGTGGAGTTTTGGCTCGGTTATGAAGCCAGGAGACACTTCTCTTTGTTCAATAATTTCACAGTACAAAACTGCCCAATTTGTCCACAAATAGTCTGCTTGGGGTCTCATTCCTTTACTGTGTGTTTGTGCGTCGAATCAAATGAAATGGACCAAAAAATACAATAAAACAAATATACGAACAAGTGTGAGAAAAATGTAAAATCTCCAGAAATTGTGCCGAAGGCAAGCGAGTGAGGGCCGTTTAAAGATGAAAGCGAAGAGAAAGAAAAGGCTCAATTTAATCTGCTTTAAAACCTTTCAAAATAACGTTGTGCTCGGAACTCAGGGAGTGAGAGCTGATTGGGGATAAATAAGTTTCTTGCTATGCCTGTGAGCTATTACACCCATCTCCAACACAGCCGCTTGTTCAAAAGACACGTTTTCATTACGAGCTCTAATAAGTCTTAACATTTTTAAATGCCAGTTCGATGATCAAGTGAAACAAGCCCCGAGAAAAATCTTTTTAAGTCTTGAAAAAGATTGCATTTGGGCTCCATCTCGTTTGCAAGACACTGTTTAAAGCTAAAATGGGAAAAGACATTTCACAAAATGTAAAACAAATGTGATGTAAATAAACATTACTGATATTTACACAAATTATTCATGAATCCTGGCAGAAATGCATGCATTCATAAGTTTGAAATAGGCCTATTCACATTCTAAACGCACAGCGTTTAAGGGCAATGGCAAAATTTCTAATCACGGATTGTCACTTCGTATATCCGTAATCCAATAGCTGTGGCTCCTGCTGGCATCTGAATAATGTCCACAGAGAGGATGTGTGAGGGTTTTGAGTTTGCGCGCGCAAGCACACATACGCGTAAACACACAAAAAAATACACATTTTATATCAATCGTACACAGTCATGTTAAAGGCCATTTTAAATAGGGCAGAATAGTTCGCATCCTCTGAATAGAGAAAGCCATTTGCGATATTTCAGAATTGAAAACATTACATTTGTTCTTCCATGTCAAAAACATTTTAAAACGAATAAAAACCGACGAACTGACAGATTAATGTTGAATTCATTTTAATGTGTGAGTGTAATGACGAGCCGAGCACCTCCTATCTAAAGCACCTCTCTAAACGTCAGCTATAGAAACACAATAGTGATTCCAAAAAGAGCAGTGGGCATTTCCAAACAAGAATAAAACATTTTGCACCCTCCAAATCTCATTCTATTCCAACAGACGATTCCATAATATTACAAAACTATCTACCAGCAGGGTGTATTGAATAATTCATCTCTCTATAGTTCCCCTCTTGGCCTTTTGTTAAAAGTTTTTCCCCCCTTTACGGATTTTTGAATGTGAAAGGAAGGGTTCATTCCTTCTTTCGAAGCCTTGCTTTAGATTCCTCGCTCCAAAAGAACTTCAGTGAAGCAGAGATCTTTGGATTGAGGTTCATCTTCAAGTGTAAAAAAGACTGTCACCAAACGTTTTGTATTATTTTACGCAAACAATACGACTCTTGTCTTAATTTTTATACCGAGATAAAACATTGGACACGACTAGTCAATAGTTACAAAAATAAACTATTCTGTTATTTCATAATTGTTGACAAAAATTAAATAAAACGGACTAATATTTCAGTGTTGTTAGGGGAAATGCTCATTACTCGCTGCCAGATGGAAAGGTCTGTTAAAGTGCGAATAAGCGTGCCGAATTATCGCGAGAACCAGCGGGCAATGTTGAACTTATGGGCTGTAATTGATATTGATTGCCACATCGGTCATCTGTCAGTTACCGTTTTCAAGGGACCGTTTCCTCAGTGTCAAATCAAATGAGTCTGTTATACAAATAGATCCAGGCCTAAATACCATCCGTCAGAGCCAGTGTAAATACACACTAAATCAAATGACTAAATGGCAGTTTAGCAGAGAAATCTCAAGCGATTGGGAAAGACGCTGCCACAAAAAGTACACACCGTATTAAAGTGCAGATTTAACAGATCACAGGTGGCTTTTACAGCATATACAATCAGAAGACAATTTAAAGGACTTACCTTTGTCTCCCAGTATGCCGTCAATGCTGTGTTTGGTTTTTTTCTCCCCACTGTCATCTTTTTTGTCGCAATCGTCCTCGTCGTCCTTTTTGCCGAAACGCGCGCGCAGAACCCGACTGATCGAACTTACTAATGGGATAATTTTGACAAAAAAATATAAAATAAAATAAATAATAAGAAGAAGAAGAATTATAGTAGGAAAATAATAATATCCACATTAGCTACATGTAGGCTGATTTACAATTAATATAATACGGCCATTCTATAAATAATAATTAATTATCATAACTTTTATTTTTCTGTTCAATTTGTTAAATTATGTACAAAATCGTTGCGATATAAATTACATGATAAAAAAGGGTTGCTTACCAGATGCGGCCTCACCTGAAGGAACTGTGCTTCTGTCACACACACCGTCCTTCAACAGTTTGTCCCGAATTTCCCAACTGAACATGCCGGGATTTTCGCGCTTGTATTCTTCGATTCGTTTTTCCACGTCAGGTGTTGCCACCTGCTTTTGTGTTTGATTGAAAATGCGATACAAAGAGAAAAGAAAGTGTGGGTGAAGAGAGACAGAAAAAGAAATTTTACTACAAATTGTAGCGAATGAATACATTTCCTTCCTTTTCTTTTTAGCCTACGTCTTTTCTCAAATGTGTTTAAAACGAAATTATTCATAAGCTTATGGAAATAAAATGAGACAAAATAGTAGTAATAACAACAACAACAACAATAATAAACTTACTCTGGGTTTACTTCCTCCTATTGCTCCCGGACGGATCGAGCCCGTTTCTTGATACCGGCAGAGGATTTTGGACACGCAACCGTGAGAAACGCGAAGTTGTCTGGAGATCACGCAGGGACGGATGCCGTGGTGAGCCATTTCAACAATTTTGTGACGGATATGATTTGGCAAAGGCCTGCCATTGATGAATACTCCGCCAAGCTGATTCACTCGACCTTGACCCAGAGGAGTTGAGACTGCGGCAGAGAAATGGAAATAAAATCTAACTTTGGCTAGATATCAATAAAACCCAGACTTCAATTTACTCTCTTAAAATTCAAAAAGAAAAGAAAAATCAATTCGTCTTCAAAAATGGTAAAATAATTAATAATAATAGGCTAGTAAATAATAATAATAATTGTATCTTTGATAGGCTACACAAATGTAACCTATATATCTACAGGATAAGCACTTTGAGCTACTTTTTAGATTATCTGTATAGCAAAAACACAATAATAAAGAATTATTTTTATATTTCTAATATAAAAAAAAGATGCAAAACCCCCAAATTGAATAAATTCAACTTCATTCTCTTGCTACTTGAATTTCTTGACAATTTCTTGTTTGAAATTCTTAGTCGTTTTGAGTTGTGTTTTCTGTCAATTACTGAACGAGTTTTGCATTTAATGTGATTTATCAGATTGCTCTTGAGTGGTCCTATCGGCCTGCTTCATTATTCGCTTGCTGTTCAATTAATAGATCCTTTGTGAATTGTGGAATCAAGTCAACAAATCCTACAGTGACGGATATGGCTTAGAATTTGAATTAGAAGTTTATTTGAACCACTTAGAAACGAACTTTGCCAGCAACAAAATGGCCCTTAAAAAATCTTTTTTATTCTGAATACGCATCGCATGCTGACCATCGAAATGTAATAAAGCCACAAAAAAGAAGAAGAACTTTAAGAAAGAAAGCGACATTTCGAACATTCGATCACTCGCAAGTTAAAATATACACTTTAAAGTCTTTAAGCACCTTTTTGGCTACAATAAAACTATATCTTGTAGGCCTGATATTTTTTACAAAAATGAATCGCAACAAAACAAAGTAGGCTACCCTACACCTGTCCAACCAACCTTCCAAGGGGAATCCAGTGCGGGGATAGTTCTGTCCTGGAGCCGGTCGCATCATTCGCGGTACTGTTCCCGGTAAAGAGGACATTCTACTTTTAATAAATGACGAGGCACAGTAAGGCTGATGATTAAACTGCGAAAGCAAGTCCAGACTTGTTGATGAATGTTTCCTTAATGACTAAAATGCACTTAAGTCCTCTTTTCAAAAAGGGGGGAAAAAATTGATATCCAGGCAGACTATCGCGGGGATGTGAAACCTCCAAAAAAATCAAACAAAGATAAACACTGTCGTTTCGTGCGGAGGGGGGCATGAGCAAAATAACCACCGCAAGAACAAGATGCAGCGCGCGCCAGGGAGGGGGTACTCCAAACGCTCTCGAGTGAACAAAGGTTACTTAATTCTTTGCAGTGTTTTCTTAAAAGGTCTGATAGTTTTGGATGACAAAGTCTGCTTAGGGGTTGGGAGTAGTTGAAGTGGATAACTTTAGCGCGCAGTGTAGGAGGGGTGTCGCGCGCGCCGATAGGCTCTCGCGCTCTTCTTTTATTCATGTGGGCATGGAGGGGAACAAGCCAGTTTTTTTCGACCAATCACAAAAAGCACTGGGTAAGACAAACACGCACGAACACGCGGAGTGCCTAGCTTTTCATTCACTCAGTCAGATTGCCTTTGAGCAGAAAACAATGCAAACATTTGATTGATCTATTTGTTGACAAGGCCTAAAAGTCATAAACTAATAAAGCAGCGCTTCTCTCTTTTTTGCATATAAAATTACAGATAGGCTAAGTGAGTTTTGTTCATTCATAGTCTCTCAAATGCATACAGGCCTTTCCTTCCACAAAACAATTGCAACTCAATAGAGGTTTTCATTATAACAGGGTTGGTTTACCCCGTCCGTCGAATAAAATCAATCTTGTGCTAATTGATTTGTTCTGTTTTACAGTAACATACATCTTTAATTAAAGTACAGATAAGCCAATAATGTTCCCGGTAGGACTTGAACGTTCAAACCGGGAATTGCCTACAAGCCCTGCAATGTCATTTTTAATCATGTTTCATTAGTTTAACACCACTACGGATGCAAAACCCAAGGAAAAACGTATTATAGTTAAACAATAAGCATAAATTGAACACAACAGCACTAAACGACAGGACAAGAATTCGTATTGCGGGACAGAAAAAATGATCGTGGACTTCATTTAAATACCACTACCAAACAAATGGTCAGTCTTCAGATTAAACGATGAAAAAGAAAACACAGCAATGTTTTTTTTTTTTTTGAAACACGTGCGGCTCGTGAAGCCGAGTAGGCCTATTAAACATTTTCAATAATAAATCATTACTAATATTATGAAGCTGAACATCAGCAATTCATTGACATTCAAATAGGAATAAACATTTCATCACATTTTATATTTATATAATTGTATATTAATGGTATGGTATCTTTGAAAGTCTCCTGGAACAGTCCTTGAATCATGATGATTCATTATCATAAATGTATCTATGTCAGTCCAAAACCATCTTCTTCTTCTTCTTCTTCTTCTTCTTATAAGTCAGCATTGAATCGCGCTGTATTATAATGTTTAGGGTAGCTTTAATTAACCACTGCCAAAACTACAATTAGCAGTGATTGTTCAGGCGTCCCTGTGTGTGCAGGAACACTGAAGCTCAACTTTAAAGACATACATGCAGCTTCGCTTTGATGTTAACAATGCTATCGTTAATTTGTGTGCAATGCTGGATAATATATAGGCCTAACTTCCACATGACTAAGCATGTCACCTCCCAAGGGATCCTAAGCTTGAATACCTTTGTGGTCTCTTGAACAGACATCGGAGTGAAGGAAGACTGTTGGGCAAAGATCAGTCTATAAAGAGTGTGGAACAACATCTACAGAGGTTTAGAGGAGACATTTGTCACTGCTTTAATGTGTAACTTTATATTTTACATCGCTCATGTGGCCTGGCTTATGTCAACATGTTTTATGTTATTCAGTAAAATAAAAAAATAAAAAAAGTAATTAAAAAAAAAAAATCATGTCGTTTACCATCACAATAATCAGTTTAGTGAACTGAATGGAACCCAAACCAAATATATTAAAATCTTTATATTAAACTTTATATCACTATAGTATTTTTATTTTTTTATTTTTTTACAATTAGGTTGCATGTGCCTGCATTAAATATCATTTAAATATTGTCTAAACGCTCAAGAAAAACATCACATGTTCTGAAGATCATTCTTTCTCCAGAATCATACAAGGAAAACTACACGACTTGTATGCAAATTTATGTAGATTCACACGTGGCTATTGATGGTCTAGTGTGAAAACCATTCTGCATATTACGTCTTCTCTATCTCCAAATGACCAGAATTAAAGGACCATAACTTATTGACCACTAGATGGCGATAAAGAAGCAAAAATGTAATCGCTCAGGATTTTCTTAGTTTTTCCACTAGGATTTCACTCGACTTTTAAGTCATACGATGTTCAGTTTACTCAGTAAACCGAAAAGTGTTGACTTCATAGCATATATACTGTTCTTAACCATTAATATTATAGTAAAAGGTTATAATCATATCTCACAAGAGTTGTGGCCCGTTGCTGTCCTGTGTACAGTGAGAGGAAGAGCAAAGGAAGTGAAAGTGCAGGGCTGCTGCATGTCTGAAGCATGAATGCAAGAGAATGAGAGCAAGCCAGGAGAGAGAGGCCGAGAGAAAGAGAGCAGGTGCACCAGATCACACAAAGCCCAGCAGACTGAGGTTGAGTTCCATATGACACTTTTAGCATTGGGGCAGAATAACATTCCAGCTGGAAGTATTTAAGAGTGTTAAATCACTGGCTTGGTAATGACATTTTGTCCCCATACATCACTGAAAGCGAGGGAAGGAATGTCTGTGAGGTAGTCCTGTCTTTCTCACAGGCATTCCTACCCATTTCCACAGCACAGTATAGCTTAGATGAATGTAGATGCTTCAAAATAACTAGCAAAACAGATGAGGTCTGGTATAGCTTATCAAGCCCTTTTTATTTTACTCAGCTATTGCAAATAAAGAATCCATTCAAACCATATATATATATATATATATATTTCAAATGAATACTGTTGTTTTGAACTTTCTATTCAAAGAATCATTAAAAAAGATCATGATTTTCACGAAAAATATTAAGTGGATCAATAATGTGTTCACCACACAATTATTGTAAAGTGTTCACCAATAATGTTTCTTGAGCATTAAATTAGTAATGATGCTAACAATTCAGCTTTGCCATCAGGAATAAATTACATTTTAACATATATATTCAAATAGAAAACAGTTATTTTAAAATGTAATATTTCAAAATATTACTGTATAATATATATTACTGTACAAAACATTACTGTACTTTTGATCAAATAAATGCAGCCTTGGGGAGCATATGCATAATAAAAACATTATATATATATATATATATTTATAATTTTATGTACAACAAAAGTCCAAACTTTTGAATGGTAGTGTACGTCATAAAATATACTTTAGGCAAAAACAGATCATTCAAAAGGCAAAAATTAAACATGAATACAAAAGGCATAGAAATAAACCGAACTAATACTCCATGGTCGATAAAACACTTCAGATTTCTGTTGAATTAAGAACTATTTTCAAACTAGCACATTTAAATTTTCAATAAAATGTTACTTTAAAATTCAAACGTATGCTGTATTTAAATACTACAATATATACTGTCTGCGATGTTATTCTCTTGCAGGTAAACTCATCATACTTTAAAATAATGGAATTTTAAGTTTGGTACAATGGCAGATATATTATTCTCTCGCCTTCCATCTTTTATTCAGACATAAAACGCACCATGAAGGCTCTCGGGAAGCCTCCATATGCCAAGCATGTGATCTTGTCATGGAGCACCAAACCACTGCACTATGAACTCTTGTGTCTCGTCTTCTGGCATGATACCTCCCTAGCTCCCCTTTGTCGAACTCTTTCATGTGCTGGTGAGTGCTGTGAAGTCTGACAGGGGGACATGTGTGAGCAGGAATAGGTCGTGACCAGGAAGGTCATGCTGCGTGGGGTTCTTCTTTCTCCCTTAAACCTGAATACACTGAGACTATTAACAACATACAAACCAGGGGTCATGGGCAGACTCACTGAGCTGATTTGGAATCACTTTGTGTCACTCATAACCTGATAAGTAATATCCAGAGGTCTACTGATCCTAGATGAGAGTCAGTGCATTTGACACATTTCTGGATAAACTCCAGCAAGATATATCGTAAATGTATCTTTTAATAGGAACTAATAAGACAAGTAACAAGCTTATTTGGGTCAGTGGCTAATTTGAGTGTCCATGGAGAAGCAAAGAAAGGGAAAAATCACAATGATACATCAGTGACATAATCCTCAATGAAAATGAATGAAAAAATCAATACGGTTGTAGAAGCATCGGAATTTGCATCGCAATCGGGGAAAAAAACTTTTATACCATTTTAAGTAGTTTTTGTGGTCTAGCAAACAAGTGTAAGAAACAATACATTTTAATGTGCACATCTCAAATCTTAATTTCAAAAAAACATTTTAAAATATGTTTTGCAAAGAAAAAAGTACTTTTGTGCAAATATTGATATATATTATTTTTTTTTTTATTCATTCATAAAAATAATTACATTTTGGGGACATCAGTGTTATTTTAGTATCATTGTTTTTGTTTATATTTTGAATTATGTTTTCACTTTAATGTTTAAGCCATTTTTATTCATTTTTAAATGTCTATATACTATTCATTTTATTTAGTTGCAGTTATTAGTACTTTTAACAAAAATGGGAAGTGTTGCCTTGCAACTATAGCTATAATAAGCTTACATTAATTTTTTATTTCAATTAACAAAAATATTTTAAGGTTTTATTTAATGGCATAATAACCCTGCACCACATGATATTTGACCACCTTGATTTTTCTTAAAAGGTTAAATGATGTTTTATGTTTACCTCCAATTCAATTCAATTCAATTCTCTTTTATTACCACTGCATAAATATAGTGATAGTCAAAATGTTAAATTTAATTTTAAATCAGAAATTAAATATGTGATCATCAAGGGGTATTCAAGTTTCACTGAATGAGAGAATTGCATTTGTGAACAGATAAGACAAAAACAAAAAAAAAAAAACAGGTGTCACAAAATTGGCTCAATTTAATACTAAGAAAAATGTTATGGCACAATATCATCTGAATCTCTTCTGTGTTTGGCGGTACGGTGAGGGGAATCATGAGCGTGGAGGTTCTACCTCCTCTAACAAGACATGTCTCAAGGTTTATCCGCATGTGATAGACTGGTTGTTTTTTGCCATAATCAGTTTGTCTGGACCTTCCCAGAAAATGTCAGAGAAGAAAGAGGCCTGTTTAATGTAGATGAAAGTAACATCCCCAATTTTACATGCTGCCCCAATTGGTTTCACTAAATCAATCTGAAAGACTAGCGCATGAAGAGAATCATTTGATGCTCCTTGTGGCTTTCCTTAACTGTGACTTTTGCCCCTTGCGTGTGTACTTGCTCTTTTAAAATGGCGCATGAAGAGTTATGGGGAATAAAAAACAAAACAAGGGCATTAAAACAATGTATGATATTAAGTTTTAAGAACAGTTTAACAAACAGTTCCTGTTTGAATCTTAAAAACCTTTGACTGCAACATAAGTGACCTGTATTCCCCAACTTGACCAATCAAGTTCCTTTCTAAAAGGCTAATTTTCACAGATTTTTTGTCAATGTTAAAATTTTTATGATTAAACATAACTCTGAGTAAATTCAGTTACACTATAAAAGAAAAAAAAACATGATTGTTAAAGTAAATCAATATGTCTAGAAAGCCTAAACATTGATTTAATCCTAATTAGTCTGAGTGAGTTGGCATGCATTAAACTGGGCATCGACAATGAATCCAATCAAATTACTCTGCAAAATTAGTCTCAATTTTATGTCATTGACTGTTCAGCAGCATGGAGGTTACAGCCAAACACTGAAACACAAATGTTAGTTCAATTGATAATCTGAAGGAGAACTCACCAAAATTCACCAAAACTCAAAAAGGACTTAGTTCTTAGTTTAGAGATGGGAGTTATGGTATAAATATCTAAAAAAAAACCATATACATATTCAACATATACATATATATATATATATATACACACACAATATAAACAAATTATATACATATTTTACCATCTTGACCTTAAATGTAATTCTGGGATATTAGTCAGGATTGTAAAAGTAAAATAAAAAATAAAATAAAATTGAAGAACATAACAACAAAATAAAATAAAATACATTTTTACAGTCTTGACTAATTATAATTCTGGGATATCAGTCAGGATGTAAAATAACATAAAAATAAACCTTTACAGTCTCGACTAACCTTACCAATTATAAATGTGAGATCTTTGGCACCGAATAATCCCATAATTCAACACAATGTGTGAATTTTCATTTGTTTGACAAAGTAGATGCTCATTACTAATCACAATCACATTGTAAAGACAGAACCCACCAGATACAATATAAATAGAGCAATCAGACCGGACTCGTGTGTAATAAAACTAATTTTTGCGATGAAGCCAACTAAACACACAGCCTTGTGTCTGCACAGGCGTTGTAAACATAGCTAATTTAGTATGGTGGTGTATTTTTTGCGCTTCTCAGAGTGTTATCAGGTCATCCCAGCATCTCTAAGTTGTTTGTTCATAGATGATTATGACTGGAACAGACAGCCTTGGAATCCAGAAGAGCATGAGACCTTCATGCGGGGCTGAGCCACCTCCGGGATCAATGTCTGCATTTTGTTGATCAAGAACTGCAGATCCACCATGCAAGATGCATTTTGTTTGCTAAATAATTATCTGAAGTCTCTATTCATTTGCAGATTTTTCACAGACAAACAGAATGCATGATAATGACGTTGCATGGTTGAATAACATCTTCAGTCTTTATTTGGCACAATAGGTGATTAACAGAGAGAGATTGCTTCTGGTGCTTCTCTGTTTACTGCATGCTTTGACTTTGCTTTATTTGTACGTCTTAATGTCAATTTCCCACTTGAGAAATATTTTAGAGTGTTAAAAAGTTTCAAATGATTGATGGATTTGCAATGTAAATGGCTCGCCATCAGTGATGTAAATATAATTGTAATGTTAGTCACTTTATGTACAGTATTCTACACATGGCTTTAACGTTGGGGATAGTTTGCAAAAAAAAAGAAAATTTACTCACCCTCATTTATGTAGAACAAAAAGATGATATTTTGAGAATTGCCTTTCTGTACAATTGAAGTCAATGGTGACTGTTTGGTTTCCAACATTCTTCAAAATAACTTCTTTTCTCTTCAGCAGAAAAAATAAAGTGTATCCCTTTAAGTACATCAAACAGTTTTTGTACTTATTGTTGAACTCGCGTGGCCATATAGCTATAATTAAATTACATTTGCTCTGATTAAACCATTTTAAGTCTTAATATGTGGGAACAGAGAGAGTAAAAAAAATAATAGAGTGGGTATTAACGCAATCAGTTTGGCCAATTAGAGATTATCTACAGAAGAAATCACTATAACTTTTGTATCAACAGCAATTTTGTAGTAATTTACAAACTTTATGGATAAGCTGCTATCTGATTTTCCCTCTCATTTGTAGCAGACAAACATTGGTTAAAAAATGTTACAACACTTCCTGAAGAAGAGAGATTTCTGAAAATGTAAACAAAACATAATTTTATATCATGCTTTGTGAAAAGTTGCTCTTTTCTGAGAGCTGTTTTTGAACTGTCTACAGCAGGTGTCCAAGAGTTTAGCTCCAAATTGCCTCAACACATCTGCCTGGAAGTTTCTAGCATGCCTAGAAAGACTTTGACTGCATGAGGCAAAAAAAAAAATAAAAAAAAAAAAAACTATAGGTGACAAAAGATGCATGTTCGAATGTTCACAGTAAGCAAAAAGTACCCAGATGACCTACTGTGCATATGATCCCATGATTCAAAATAAATACCTCTTCAAGAGATTATAGGATTTCGGACGCAGCCCTTCATTGGCTGGTTCAGTTTAACTGGGGTTGGAGCAAACCTCTGCACGACAGCAGATATATAAAACAATGTTTTGGCGCCATCTACTGGATAAAGAAGTGTTTATTCCGTAGAAATGGCACGTTAGAGGTGACTAATATTATTAAACATTACTGAATACAGCAAAAAATATAATATTGTGGACACACAACATGAAAGAAGAGAAAGAGGAGGAGGATTATGATTTCACTCGACTGTCAATTGCCTATATGTAGCTATCTATACATTAATTCATCGGCATCAATATCGTTTGGCCAAAAGAAAAAGAAACATGTACAATTTTACGATCACAAATTACAATTTATATCCTTTGTTGCCCAACAGCTAATGACTAACTTTAGTTTGGTATCATTTCATTCATAAAAATAATATAATTTAAGACATTAACTTTAACTTCACATAAACATCTGTGTACCCCCTTACAAAAGATTACTGCAGTTTTTTAGAAGTAATACTACAGTTTTTGTTACATATAGAAAAATGCATTTTTTTGGACACGAAAAAACTGCAGTATTGCAGTATAACCTAAAATGTCTGTAGTTTTACTGGAGTACAACTATACTGCAATACATCTAAAGTTCTAGTAAAATAAAACTGCAATACAACTGCAGTTATACCGTTTTTACACTTCATGCAACTTTCAGTTGTACTTCATTTTACTGCAGCTGTACTTATACTACAGTTTTACTGCAGTTGTACTGTGACTATACTTCATTATACTGCAAATCTATGGTTGTGCTTCATTAAACTGCAGTTGGTACTGCAGTTTTACTGCAGTTCTACTTCAATATACTGCAGTTCTTTTTTGTAAGGGCCAGGACGTCTGAATTAACTTGGATGGATGCTGCAGTTGAAGAAATTTAGAGCTAAGCTTAAAAATGTTCAATTGTCGTGATTACGGAATGAAGAAAGAGTTTAGCCTTAGACAAATCCCAATGCAAACAGGGGATGCAGCAATAATTCCCGAAATTGGTCTTCCACGTTTTGTCTCCAAAAGAAAAAAATCGTATTGATAGGCCTATATATATATATGTATATATATATATATATGTATATATATATATATATATATATATATATATATATATGTATATATATATATATATATATATATATATATATATATATATATATATATATATATATATATATATATATATATTGTATACGTTAATACAGCCTTTGTTCAGTTTTATCTGGTCTTTAATAATGTGAGCATTCCCTGAACGATGATAAATAAGTTTTTTGTGCTAACGTTTTAAGGACATTAAAGACCAGATAAAACTAAACAAAGGTATTTGACGTTACTGGAAGAATGTTTGTTCACTTGAGTCACTTTCCAGAATCTTTCCAGAACCTTCGGCGAAGTTCAGAGAACGGCAGAGAGGATGCTTACACTTAATGTAGCATAATTTAACTTCAATGTCATACATAATATTGTACAAAAAAAAAAAAAAGCTTGATTAAAATATTAACTAAAATGTATAAAATAAATATTTAAACAATTAAACTTACTAAATACATAAAATAGATTAAGTAGGAAACCCATTTCTCCGCACACATCACGTTAGGACAAGAGACGACGCTGTTCGACTGTGTCAATAAGACTCCCCATCCCATAATTCAAACCTCTATCGTTAATGGGCTGTAGGTGGCGCAACGTGCTGTAGAATGGTTAACGTTAAACATTCATATTGTTTGGCATTACTAATACGAAGGCGGTCAGCGGTTATCCATTAAAATTCATGTGCATAGAGACGATATTTAAATCTTTTGGTAGTTATGTGGTCAGACATGATTTGACATACTTACATTAAGGAAAATAGCACTCATTTTGGTAGTCCACCACACCACAAACCCTTGAGTCACTGAGGACAGCTTACTTTGGAAATCTTCCACTTCTCTGTAACATTTCGCACGTTGATGCGGTGGTATTTTAAAGGAAGTGACTCAGGCTGAAGTTCCAAAAGCTTGGCTGTCTCCTCAACAGATTTGAGCAAACAGCACAGAGATAAAGACACAGCAATCACAATAAAGCTGATATCACCTCTCAACATATCCTTCATACTGATAAGACAATGCTGGTGCCATGCTTAACTTGAACAAAGAAAAATCTGTATCATTCACTGATCAAATACTGTATTATATATCTATATATATAAAAATAGTGTTGGCATCTCGGGTCAGCCCTTTGATATGACAAGGTTTGCGGTGATCGGTAAACTTAAATGTAAAACCCTAAGGTATGATATATTCAACACACTGCAATTGAAAGGATTCAAGAAATCGGTGTACAAATAAGTTACTTTATTTAAATAGCCTGGTGTGAAAAACTACACCAATACTGTACATTTTAGAAGTGCACGTTTCCTCAGCGGATGAAACAAAGTCAGTGAACATTAGCCTTCACACAGAAAACCAGTCATTTTGTTGGATGGACATAACATAAGCAGCTGGAAACGTAAACAGTTACTGGTCTGATAAATGTCAAGATTCTAAAAAGTTTAACCAAGTGTGTTCAACTTTTGGTGAGAAATACAAGGCCAGGACCAGTTCCTTTCATAATTTTCCTTTGCGGTAAATGCTTCAATGAAGCAACTCCATGGTAAACGGTACAAAAATACAGCAAAACACCATTCACCAACTACTCATTTACAACCAGTAGCCTGCATTTTGACACCAAATGGCAAGGCAGTGGCATTTCTACCTTTGTAACAGATGAACACTTCTCATTGCGGTCAAACGCTGGCATAGTCTTTGACTTAGCCCTTTTAATTATCAGGAATTCTTTTAGCCAATACTAGTCAGTTGACATTTTTCAGCAATATCTTAATTTATACTGTTGGTGCATAAATGTCTGCACAGGAAAATCAATTTTCACCTTTGACAAACCATTTTACAGAACGGAAAGAAAAAAAAAAAAAAAAAATCATAAGACCAGCTTATACTCCGGTTACACAGTTCATCCTATTCCTTCATAAAAGGATACTGTACACGAATTTAACATACAGTAAGAAAATCATACAACAACAAAAAACATTGACAGCAATATATAGGGCAGCACGATTTTGGGGGAAACCTAATTGCAATTTTTCAGATAAAAATTGAGATTTAAAATGCAATTAAAGTTAGTTTCAGGTTTGCTGTGTGTGCATTAGATTGAAAATTAAGAAGTGAAGACATATACATGTGCATAAGGTCTTCATTTCCTAAGTCTCAAACATTTAACCATCTAGCTTTTCTGGCAGGAGTACTTTATTCTTTTTTGTTGTCATTTTGCAATCTCGGTTGTATTTCGATTAATCGAAATAACAGCCCAACACTTAAATGACACTTTTAACAGAGTTGCGCTATAATTTCCAGCAGTGGTAAACCAATTATTTTTTTTTTTCCTCCGTGTGTAGTCCAGGGGCATACTGTCCAACCCCTAAACAGACCAGTAATTCATAACACTGAAGAATCAGTTCAGTCAACAACATATCCATTTATATCTGGCCTTCCTTATTTCCAATTCCAGACTCCACCCACTCAATCACTAATAATCACTAGGAGTCTGACTCTTTAAAAAACCTCTCAAACTTGTCCAAGTACCCGGGCCGATGAGGGAGGAGGAAGTAATGTGTACTGCTAACTTTCTTCCCATCTTCCATGATGGGCAGAATACAGGGGCTGCGAGGGGTCGGCAAGCCCTCACAGCTCTGCTTTTGTTGAGCCTTACTGACATATTCTGGATAGGGAGCAAAGCTCTGAGTAGGAGGCATTACCCCATTGACGTAAATCGGGAGACTTTTCGGGCTAATGGCACGGGGTGTGACCTGAGGGATGGGCTCCCTGGGAGGAACTTTTGGAGGTTTTTCCATGTCAAAGTCATCGACTGACGGCCGCCTGCTGTCTGTGCTCTCGCTTAGGCGAGTGCGGATTGGGACGCGAGGTGGGACTTCGGGTTTCTCCAGCGGGTGGCTGTGGGAAGAATGGTGAAGGCTGCTTGGCCTGAAGTTGGTTGTTTTGAAGGACCCGGCAGGGCCAGAATTTGAGCGATGTAGTCGACGCTGGGGTCTGTCTTGGTTCTGCGTTACCACCTGCTCCCACTGCGGCCTCACCCCACAAAGTTTCTGATGCTCTTGTAACCCTTCGTAATATGCAAAGTTTATCTGACCGTTTCCCCGAAAACTGCGCCTCCCTGGCAAGCCGTACTGGAAGGATGAGGTTTTAGGCACCAGACACTGGCTCTCAGAGGAGCTGGAGAAAAACTCCACCTCATTGTCTTCTGCTTCATCAGAGGACAGATCACCTATGTCCGGGAGTGGTGGGAGGGGCTTAGTTGTTCTCCTGGGCGAACAAGGGGGCATGTGCTCATAAACAGACAGTTTTTGTAAGGACGGGACCACCTGGTCTCCCGCAGGTGGGTGGGATTGGGAGGAAAACAGCAGTTGTGCAGAATTTGGAGTCTTGGGAGAGAGACACGGAGGAGAACAGGAGCCAGATGTCCTTCCTATGAAATAAAAATACAGAAAAGAAAGTGAGGACTTGAGCGCAGACCACGTACAGTATGACATATGTTCAATGGCGTCATAAACGTCATTTCAGTTGTTATTTTTCAACGGCTCTATCTCCGGAGATGCCCCAGCCTCAACATAGGGAGTTTAATCAAAGGATTCACTTATCAGACAATCGTACAACTTCCTATAACCTTCTGCATTTTCTGAGAAACATCCGCAACGCGCAACAAGAACAGAAAGTGACCAGACTGTGATATAGCTGATATAATTCAATATCAAGCACTCACTTTCAAAGCCCACGTTTGCAGAGTTCTGCTGATACATTCTCAAGCTGTGATCCATGGACTCCGAACCAAATCCAAAAAACAGCCTGCAAAACATAAAAATGGAAAGCGTCAAAATCTTGTATCCAGAGAAGCATATCTCTCATGATACACAAGTTGGTTGAGCGGCGGACTGCTTTCACACTCACTTATCCATGGTGTCGTGGTCATGTTGTTGATCCCAGTATGATTGGGCTGTGGCCATAATGTTTAAGAGAATGGAGGCTAGTTCAGGCCTGTGGGGGTCTCCATTATTCTTGATGCTGCAGAAGTCATAATACAGCCATGGGTAACCAAGACAGGACTGTTGCGCTCCACTTTTCCGACAGCAATGGGAAAACCTGCATGGGGGGAGGGGGGATAATTAGGTCACATTTGCAGTCATCTTAAATTGGTTATCGTTAATGCAAATAAAAAAAAATTTAAAAAGACGAAAAATAAAGACCATAACAAATTAAAAGTCGAAGTTAAAATTGCCATCGTCCTTCCCATAATTAAATTTAAGATATATAACATACACTACTGTTCAAAAGATTGGAGTCAGTAGAATTGCATCGAATTAATCAAAGGTGATAGTTCATTTATAATTTACAAATGAGTTTTATTTCAAATAAATGTTCTTTTGAACTTATTTAAAGAGTTCTGAAAAAATGTATCAGTTTCCACAAAACTATTAAGCAGCAAAACTGTTCAACATTGAAAATAAATATTATTATTATTAATAATAATAATAAATAATAATATTATTATTAACGAGAAAAAAGAAAGTTTCTTGAGCATCAAATCATCATATTTTAATTATTTCTGAAGGATCATGTGACACTGAAGACTGGAGAAATGATGCTGAAAATTTACCTGGAATTAATTAATTTTAAAATATATTCAAATTGAAAATGATTTTAAATGATATACAAATTAATTTATTAAATTATATTTCACTTTTTTAATAAAAAAAAATGCAGCCTTAGTGACTAAAAGATTTATAAAAAAATATTAAATATTTATTAATAGTAATAATAATAATAATATTATATAAATAACTCAAGCATTTGCAAAGTTATCACTTGTGTGGACAAAAAGAATCTCCACGAATCAATTTACGTCAATCTGAATCAACCATTTAAACAGGACTATATACATACATACATTTTATAAATAAATAATTACACCACAGTTCTTGGAAGAAATGATAAAGCCACATGTGCCTTTTAGATGAATATGCAGTTTTTCCATTGTTACATGGGCAGGCAGATATAACAAACAGCCTAGCTATGAAGCTTCGGTGATGCAACAGCTCTTTAAGACATTACAAAACACAATAAAGCATCTGTGCTAGAAAACAAAACCATTCAGTGAGAAATGTGCCGGAATGCTTGGGCATAAGTCAGAATGTAATCAATGAAATACCCATGCAGGCTACATTATGCAACTTATCACATGCTCGGCCTCTGCTTTGCCTCAGCCAGAACCGTGAAAGGCAGAAGCCAACAATAGTCAATTCTCCCAGTAAAGACCTCTATGCAGATGCGACGCTAAAGCACAAATGGTTCTTTGTCTGTTAGCTTTGGGGTGAGTGCCTGTGCATTTTCAAAATCAGGCAGCTCTTATCCGTGAGGTAAAAGCCCTGCCACAAAGGCATGAAAGAGGTGTGAGGCAGGACGTCACCAGCAGGGCCTGGGAGAGGAGCCAGAGGACACACTGATCCACTACTCAGATGAACAGCATCAACATGCCAAATAGTACAGTGGTGCAAATTACTTCTTCAAAACTAACACTATACAGAAGGTCTCAAAAGCATTATTCTATGTCTATTGGACGGAACTAGTTTTTCCTGAAGAGATAAATTCAGGTTTTACTAACACATGAACACCCACACACATATACAACAATCACAGCGATTCCCATTTGGATTTTATTATTACCATTAAAAAATAATAAAAAATTATAATATATATATATAGAATTTTTTTTTTAATGAAAAATCCAGATAGGAATCGCTGTGATTACAGATGTATATGTATTAATAGATAATACAGATATATATGATAAGTAATCTTTATTTACTGAGAATAAGAATTATATTGTTTGTTTGATGCTAATTATTTTAATACAATATCACATATTTTATCACAGAAATTACAGCATACTAAATTTGCTATATAGTTTGCCATTTGTTATATATCCCTATATTACATACCAATAAATAAAGTTAAATATATAACGCTCTGGTGCTCTTATATGATTGGTTTCAAGTATGCTGTTATTAATGTATACTAACTATGATATAACTATATCCAAGCTGAATAACAGCATTCTTGCTGGTGTTTGCACAGTCACATTTTATTTCATTTCAATTATTTTGATACATCACCTTACCTCACCTTAATGAGTTATTTCCCTTAATTATGTAATTACATATACAATAATATATCATTAACGCCCTTAAGACAACACTCCCACTTCAGTGATTAATAGCCCAATCCCCTCCAATTCAGTAAGCATACATGACAGAGTAGAAGCAATAAATACTAATATATACTAAAAATACTAATTATATATATATATATATATATATATATATATATATATATATATATATATATGTGAACAGAAAATATATAGGCTTACAGAAAAGCAGAATATGGAGAGCTAGGCGGTCATGCGCACAGGCCAACAGGAGATGAATTACTACAGAAGACGTACAAGAGTTCAGACAGCTGTGGTAAATGATAAACTAGGTTACTACTACACGGGACAGATCGTACTCAACTGGTTGTTGTCTTGTAAACAGTCCTCTGGAGTGACGCAGGCTGGCTTGTAAAGTACGAAATTGCAGTGCTTTGAATATAAAGATCATTCTGATACATGGACAGGTTTTCTGCATCTGTTTCAACACACCCACTGACAAACCCTCTCTGACTCAGGTGCGACTCATCCCATACTGTATATTCCAGTCCAAAGAACAACCATTAGCCTATAAATGGTTGCACATACCATGTGAATTGCACTGAACAGTTTGATATTTCTTTAAAACGTGTAAAAAAAAAAAGCATAAGCAACGTTAAAAGCGCCTACTTAAATCTACTTACCGGTTAAATGTTTCGTATTGTGTCTATTGACGCTCTCCTATATCCAGCAGAACTAGACAAGCGCTGTTAGTAATTCCGGCGTATCGTCATAAAACATTCACCACGAGTCGAGATATTAAACAAAACGCACGTGTGGTAAAAGACTCTGTCGCTCAACTTGTCGTTTTCATCATGGAAAGCTCCGGGATGGAAACTATTTATAAGGACTGGTGACGTCACAAGCCGTAGGCACCGCCCACTCTCTTAAAGGCGCCGTGACAGTGCTTTTGACAAGCAACACGTTTGGTTCAAGTATGTACTAAATGATTGAACACGCAGAAAGATGCCATGTATTGAAAGATTTTTATAAAAACAATTTCCAGTCTCGCATGTTAATAATATAAATGCTATAATGTCATCGAGATAAGCTGGCAATGAAGTAATAAACTTCATTAATAAAGTAATAAAGTACCTCTTCCGTGAACACTTGATCCCCTCATAAAAAAAAAAAAAATAATAATAAAAAAAAAAAAAAAAAAAAAAAAAAAAATACCCTTTCCTTCCCTTTTCCCTTCCTACTCTAGCTTATGGTACTGAGCAATGTATGAAACTTGTATTGTGAGCACTTCCTGTGTTATTTGCCAATTCATGAAGAATCGCTTGTTTGTTTTCCTCACTTGTAAGTCGCTTTGGATAAAAGCGTCTGCTAAATGACTAAATGTAAATGTAAATGTAAATGTAATAATCCCATTATGTTGCATGTTGTGTTGACTAAAATCAAGTGTTTGTATTAATAATCGACTTTGGGCTCGTTTATTTCATAAAGCCCAAATATGGGCAGTAAGGTTGCCCTTTTTTGTGGAATTATCTCCAGAATACAATTGCGTAACACAAAATGACCATTGGTCGATATTCAGCTTGAAATGCCCGATGCTTCTCTAAATACTTTCTGGTTGTGTGAAGATCAGCAAGAGAAACTTTTCCTGACTATTTGCTTCCATTTGTCGTGATAAATAAATATTAAATTCATTTTAAGATCCATATTTTTGTGCTGATCAGTTCTTCTTCCCTCATCTGTTCATGTGAAACATTTAGTCATCAATGAAAGTGAAACTTACAAGGATGAAAGGATGTGTCATAAGCATATATTTCCATAAAGATGCAATTCTTTACATAAATCAGTATGAGGTATGCAAAAACTGGGGTCACTTTTGGTGAGGCAAGTCGCTTATTTTGCAATTGTTTGGTCAGACCATGTTGTTTGTTGTTCTAGAAAGATCTGGCAACACTGCTCAAATCCAGACCACTGTAAGGATGTTTCTTTAAACTTTCCCCATGCACAGGCTGCAATAGGGAGGTGCACGTGGGCATGTCTCGCTGTCATAGCATGTGGGCGTTGAGAGTGGGAGTGTGAGGGTGGAACTTTCTGTGGAGGTTGCACGTTTCCGCTGGATCTTTCTTCCATATGGAGATGTGTGGTTTTGAATCACTGCTCTAGAACACAAACAACTCTGAGGTTATTACAGAAAAGGGATATAATGTGTGATGAATCACGTCCACTCAAGTCACAGAAGAAGGCTTTACATAACCCATTAATAAGACTGAATAAAACATTCAGACTCAGACATACATATATTCCCTCTGAAGGGTGGATGAATAAATCCGACTGACAAATCATGTATGGGAAACAGAGGCACAATCACATAGCTAAGAATACAGCATGCTAACTTAACGGATGAATGTTTTTGCTATAAATCATGGAGCAACAACCCCCTCAGCAGCATGTGGATGTGCTGTGCTGTTTGTGTCCCTGAAGCCTGTGATGATTGTTGAGAGAGGCTGGAGCCACAGGGGGACTGAACTCCCAAGGAGAGGGTCAACTCATTTCCTGTGCCTGGTCCCACACAGCTGTTGGTGTCATGCATCCCATGAACGGTGTCCTTAGATAACTATATCAAAGTTGACCCACAATTCCTATGGGAATATTTCAGAATAATAATATCATTGTTTACAGGCATTGTTTATATTATATTATATTATATTATATTATATTATATTATATTAGGTTATATTATGCTAAGACAAAACGATTACATCATTCATCACTGCCTTTTTGTGGCTGGAAGTTTATAAAGATTTAAAGGGTTAGTTCACTCCAAAATTAAAATTTGTCCTTAATTATGTAAATAAATAAATTCAGTCATTAATTACTCATGTTGTTCCACACCCGTAAGACTTTCGTTCGTCCTCGGAAGACAAATGAAGATCTTTTTGATGACAGAATGCCGTCAGATTTCCTTACACTGACTGCCTTTGTAACCACTTCGACGCTTCAAAAACTTCATGAAGAGATCTGAAAACTAATCCATATGAATCGAGCGGTTTGGTCCGTATTTTCTGAAGAGAATCGATCGCTTGGCATTCAATGGAAGGAAATTTGAAATTGAGTAATTAATGACAGAATTTTCATTTTGGGGTGAACTAATCCTTTTTTGGACTTGTAAATCTAAAAAATATACTCACCCTTCTTCTGTTTCAGAAAATTTGTGAAAATTGTGTTTTTAAATTCCATTTGAACACAAAGAAGCTTGAACATCAGTGAATGTTTTGAAATTCTCTAATCTCTCAACGTGATCGTAAAAATGACACACAATCCCAACTTCATCGAAGTAAACAGGAAATGGTTATAGTTTTATTGATAAGGAAGGAGTGAGCTAACTGTTAAATTTTATATCCGCAATACACTCTTCATTGGGGCAAGTGTTCTTTTTGTATTATATACTATTACAATATTTTATAATATTTTTAATTAGTTTTTATTTTTATATTTTAAGTTTTAGTTTTCATTTTAGCCATTTTATGTGCATTTCTATAACTTTTTAAATATTCCCAGCTTTAATAATTTTTTTTTATTTTAGTAATGTTTCTACTTTGACTTATAACTTACACTGTGTTTCAAATTATGATGCAAGTGACATATCAGGAGGATTTCAGTACAATAAACATTCAGATTTTAGTCTTTAAAAGAAAGTGTTTGTTTGTTTTGTTTTTGTTTGCTCGTATCTTTTTAGATAACTGGTATTAATCTCAGACAGGTTTGTTTAGTAGTTTGCCAGGTCTTCTTAGGTGAATGGAAAACCTACTTAAAGAGGTTGTTCCACATTATGAAGCGAGTCAAAGTTATCTTGCAGAACAGGGAGGAAGAAAGATCTTTCTGAAGATGAAAAGCATGAAATGGTGCCATGTCTTGTCAAAAGATTTCTGAGTGATTAAAAGCGCAGCAGAAGTCATGATAAAGGCTTATCAAGGGAGGTTTCTGTAAAACAAGTGAATTGTATTAAAACGGCAACTATATAAAAAAAAAAGCCACTGCTGAGCAGCGAACATGTATTGGAAACAGCTGGTATCTCTGGGGTCTCAAGAACCTCTCCATGCAGGCTGGCAGTTAAGCATTAAGTTGCATTCTTTGGCACCCTTAACCAAAGCTCACAAAGAGAAACATTTACAGTGGGTTTAGAAATATATGAAGGCTCTTTTTTAAATAATTGTATGCTGTGCTGCAATGGATGGACCAAATGGATGGATTTCTGTAGGGCTGGTCAATGGCCACCCCGTTCCAACAAGAATGTGATGTCAGCTGGTAGGTGATGATTTGGGTTGGAATATTGAGAGGAGAGACTCTTTAGGGTCTCTAAGGGTGTATAAATGAACTCTGTAAGATATGTGGAGTTCATAACCGACCATTTTCTGCTATGGTATAACCAAAATAAAATACATCCACTCGAAATGTGGGTGTAGAAATTTGGTTAGGGATGGCAGAAATGCAACTTAGCCTACATGGAGAGGTTCTTGCAAATACCTGTTCGCTGTTCAACATTGGCCTTTTTTTAACATAGCTGCCCTTTTAGAACAATGAATTTGATTGTTTCATAGAAACTTCCATTAACAAGCCTTCATCTGTCCGGGTTCTTCTGTGCTCTAAATCACTCGCAAATCGTTTGACAGTTCAACAATCCATTTCAAGATTTTCATTTTCAGAAAGATCTTTCTTCTTCCCCATATTGCATGAGAACTATGACTTGCTTAATAACGTGGAACAACCTCTTTAAGTAGCCTTTCCATTAACCTATAAGAAGACCTGGCAAACTACTTAACAAACCTTTCTGAGATTGAGTTGTCTAAAAAGACATGAGAACGCATTCTTTGAAAAACTAAAACGTCTATCGTACGGAAATCTTACTGAAACGTCACTTCCATATTCCGTTAGTTGCCAAGGTTCTGTAGTTCTAATATTTACATTTTATTTCAGATTTTATTCAATTGCTGAAAATGATTTTTAATAGTTTTCGTTAACAATACAACTCTGGCTGTAATGTAAGCATATAAGTCTGCAGTCGCGTAATATAACCTTACAAGCAATTGTGAGCAGTATCCAACATCATAGTCTTGAGATTTGACCAACTTCCTGTGAAAGCCATGAACAATAGACACCCTGTGGGCCTTCAAACAACCCCGAAATCAGCCTTGAGAAACAGCTTATCTGGAATATTGGGCCTTTCTGGGAATGATCTGTGGGTGTGTGGTCAAAATGAAGTGCTCCCAGGAAGGTGAACACAGTGCAGAGCAATATCTGAAAACCACAAATGGTTTCTACAGGAACTCTATATTTGAATGCTATCTCCTAATGCGAAAAACCAAAATGTATCCATTATTTTAGCAATACTTATCTGAAGCACATCGCATACATTTGGCACACAATGAGGAATTACATGCCATAAACTGCAAGGCAAATGTTTTACAAGCATGACTGCTTTCGGTGCATGTTTTGTCAATTCACAGAGAGATTCCCTTGACGTACACATCTTTTCACCCTCTGTTCTGGATGTTCCGGCTGAGTTCTCCGCAACATGAATGATGGCAGCTTGAGAATCCTTTGCATGTTCTCTATAGAGCAATAGAGAAAGCAACAGCCTGCTGACTGATAGTATTTCCTCTGTCCTGATTACGTGCTCCAGAGATACTCTTTATTTCGAAGCGCAATAGAGGAAAACAACTGAATGGAAATGACATTATAGCATGGAAAGAGATCTCTGGATATGAGATGCATGTGCAAAATGTTATTGTTTTTTCTATTAATGTTTTAGTTGCTGATTGGAAAAAACATGTTGCAGTCTGTCAATTTTCTTTTCTTTTCTTTTTTTACCACTTTTAAATGATCGACTTGAGTTAGTTTAGGTGGAGGAACCTGACAGGGCTGTTGAGTAGCTTTCTCTCTTGTTGTTTTAATGGGTCATGGTGGCTCAGATCACCCACTGCATTTTTTCTTATGAGTAAGTCTCTTTGTAACCAAGTGCAGCAGCGAGCTTTACTCAAAAGGCGGGGTCATGCAAACACACTGGCTGCCCCTGTCACTCCATAGCACCACTGTACTGCTACATGTCCATGGACACACTCAAACAATGTAGAGAATCTAGTGAAAGAAGGTAAAATAACTGAGAAATTCAAGGAAGCCATTAGATGGATCCACATTTTCCTAATGACTATAGAGCCTTATTGTTGTTATACAAGTTGTAAAGAAATTACCTTTAATCAGCAAGGATGCGTTAAAGGTTAGTTCACCCAAAAAATGAAAATTCTGTCATTAATTACTCACCCTCATGTCGTTCCAAATCCGAAAGCCTTTCGTTCATCTTCGGAACACAAAGATATTTTTAATGAACTCTGAGATCTCTGTCCCTCCATAGACAGCCTAAACATCTACAACTTTCAAGTCCCAGAAAGTTAGTAAAGACATCATTAAAGTAATCCATGTGACTCCAGTGGTTCAACGTCAGTTATATGAAGTGACGCAAGTGCTTTAAAAACAACATAATTTACCACTTTATTTACAAAATATTAATCTCCGAAGCGCATTCACACGATAACATCTGCTCTCGCATCCTGAATATGAACAAAATTCTTATGGGTTCGTAACGACATGAGGATGAGTAATTAATGACAGAATTTTCATTTTTGGGTGAACTAACCCTTTAAGTTGATCAAAAGTGACAAACATTTGCAATGAAACAATTCTATTCATCAAAGAATCCAAAAAAATTACATCACAGTTTCCACAAAAATATTAAGCAGCACAATTGTTGTCAACATTGATAATAATAAATATTTCTTGGGCAGTAAATCAGCATATTAGAATGATTTCTGAAGGATCATGTGACACTGAAGACTGGAGAAACGGAAATTCAGCTTTGCATCACAGGAATAAATTCAACTTTAACATGGTGAAATTAAATATACATATTACATTTAAGAATATTACTCTTTTTATTATATTATATTATTTTCAAATAAATGCAAACTTAGTGAACATTTACAATTTGACTTCTTTACAAAGTTTTACCAAACCCAAACTTTTGCACACAGTAAATACTTTACACGTATATATACATACACTTGTAATGTGCTTTTCAATGTTGTAAAAGTATTACTCATTGTCATTTCATGCATGCTGAAAACAGCCCCACTTTCCGGATGTGTTGTAAGACAAATGGTACCAAAGTTGGACATTTAAATAGTCCCAAAGGTTGATTTAGAAATATTTGCATTTCATCATGTTCTGGGTATTGAACAAAGGTTGTTGGGATGTGTCAGGCTGCCGAATACAAACCACACAAAACTCCGATGACTTACAAAAAGTCTTGTTAACACATCAAAACATATTGTTAGGCTTTTAAAATGTAATGAAAAGGAAGTTTACATCTACACAGGAGTTTCTTCAAGGTTTGCTTGAGAGGAGGATCAATTTCCATGTCTCTGAGTGACGTGAATGTGACCTTGAGCAGTGAGAGCAGCTGCGGGGACAGTAAGTGTGACACTATCAACCACAACAAGCAGGACCAAAGAGCAAACGGAAGTATAGATGTGTATTTTTACACCAAAGCAGCTGCTCATACAAAAAAATTGGTTGTATTATATGCATAACAAAAACATGAGGCTAAATGCTTATCTATTGCCCCTTTCATCAAAGTACTTTATCTTACAAAAATCACAACGGCCACTCTCAAGAGGAGTCTGGGACAAACACACACACACACAAACACTGAGCTCCAGTCACAGGAATACAAGGGCATCCATTCTCAAGTCACGCACACTTTCCCAGGATGCTAAGGGAACTGAGACAAAGGGAGTCATTTAATTGAACAAGTGTGCTAGGAAGTAGCAAATGATTTTGAGGACAAAAAACAAATGATTTCATGGTAACAGAAACTATGAAAGGCCATTTAGACTGGATCGTAGAAAAGAAAGAGGTAATTACTGCTGTTTGCCTGGGATACGGCAATAGAAGGACGGGTCACTCAATTACCCATGGTTCCAGGCAACAGAGAGGCCATGAGGTTTGTTCACCCAGAGGGGAGGCTTCCGCAGTATGTGAAGAAAAGACCAGCACATTAATCTCCTCGAAAAGTGCCTTTTTTCTTTAGGCTGAGCTCCAAAGACTCGGACTCAGAGAGGAATACAAAAGAGGCAGATCTTGAAGAGAGAACAAACTTCCTTGGATCATTTATAAGGAAATTTGGTTACTTGGGGCGTGTGTTTTGACTGCTAAAAAGTATAAAACATTGAGATTAAAAACATTTATATTAGTACCAAGGTATCACCAGGTCACCATTTTTTTTTAAAAATCCCAAAAATAAAGAAATAAAACAACAGCAACCACATAAAACATTAAAATGACCTGATATATTGTCACCCTTCATGACCAGTGTGGAGGCAATAATAACACATACTGTTTATGTTTATTTTAAGTATTAACGCCACTGTCAGTGTCAGTATATTTTTTAAGGAAATTAATACTTTTATTCACCAAGGATGCACTGAGTTGATTAAGAAGTAAAACATGGTACAAAAGATTTCGGTACACTTTAGTTTAGGGTCCAGTTTTCACTTTTAACTAGTTGCTCATCATAAACTGTTATTAGTACTTATAAAGCACATATTAATGCTTTATTCTGCATCCCTTAATCATACCCAATACCTAAACTTAACACCTACCTTACTAACTATTAATAAGCAGTAATTATGCGTTTATTGAAGCAGAAGTTATAGTTAATAATAGTTAGTTAATAGTGAGAATCCTGGGGGAAAAAAGTATTACAGTTTACTCAACAGTATTTCAACTCTTTTCAATATGATAATAAGAAATGTTTCTTCTGCATATTAGAATGATTTCTGAAAGATCATGTGACACTGAAGAATGGAGTAACGATGCTGACAATTCAGCTTTGCCATCAAAGGAATAAATTGCATTTTAAAATATTTTTTTATCAAATAAATGCAGCCTTGGTGAGCATAAGAGACATTAAAAAAAGCTATTACAAAATCGTAACGACAATACCGTATAGCATTCATGGTTTCATGGTTTTAGCCTTACTGAAGGCCAGAAGAGATTAAAAAGTGAGAGGGAGTGACTAGCCATGTGTGGAAAGGAGTATCCGGTTGTAAATACGGAAGCGGTCTGTCTATTTAGTCCTACAGATTTCCTCTGAGGTCCCAGCCAGGAACTTGTTTTGGAATCCAGGAGGCTGCTACTGCCTCCACGTTTTTCAGCCAACACTCACCTCACAAGCTACATCCTGTGACTCACCATATCAGAGTCATGTTGAACAGTAACATTAGTTCCTGAATCCTGGCCTGACTTTCTTCCTGATTCCATCAACGTGACCTACATATATCAAAAGAATGAATTCTGACAGTCATTCAGAGACTTTCAGGATACCAGTCAAAGATTTAAGCTCAAAGATTTTAAGACACTTAGACTTCCTGTACTTAACCTTTTTAACTCCCACTAACCAATTATTCAGAAAACACTCATTGCTTCCCCGAACTGACCACAAGAAAAACAATACTTCCGAATGGATAGTTTGGAATTTCAACTCTGTTATGACAGAAAACATGATAAGAGCCATTTGAGTGGATTACAGAGCAACCCATTTTCACAATATAGCGCTGAATGACTTTCGTGCTCGACAGAAACCATGACAACTCCGAACCTGACGGGAGATTAAAAATCCAGATGAAAAAATAGGTGTGCAACTTTGAATGTTATGCACCTCAATACGTCCTAGTGACATCACTAAACCCAGATAACTAACTAAGCATATCACACAGCTCAGTAAGAATGCAATTGTACTTCCAAAGGATAAAAAGCCTGCTTTTGTCTGAGTCAACAGCTGTATTTTATGAGTCACAAAGTTCTCAAGCTGAGCTCATGATGATGCATTCTGGGTTCGAATGGAAATCATTTGTGCTTCGCTTTGGTTGTAAAAAAAAAAAAAAAAATCCTGTTGGCTAAATAATCAAATCCATCTGTGCAATGCTCGTGTTAGAGGTGGGAGCTAGTCGTCATCCGATTCATTACACAACCAGTGAGTTCAGTGTTCACCCTCCCTCACAGTCATAACGAAACTATGCTTGTTGAAAAGTGGCCACTGAGCAAAGTGACGCAATGTGGTATATCCTGTATTTTAGACATTGTGGCAAGGAGAGAGTATTTATTTGACATTTTGTGAGTCAGTTAGGGCAGATATATCAAAATGCACCAAGATTCATCCCCTGGCTCTATATACAAGAGAATGAAATAATGACTTCAACAGGGCCTTAACCACAAAGCTTAGGAAAGAGATTTAATAAAGTTTCATGAGCTCTACTGTATGAACTTCAGTTTTGCCTCAACCTTTTCATTTCTGTGTAAATCATTCATACAGCCATTGAACTGAAATCAACGATTTACATAAGAATGGTTTTACACACACAGTTCCATTCAAAAATAGTGGGACAGAACGTTTTTTTACAGTGTTCACCAAGGCTGCATTTATTGTAATGTTGCGAAATATTATTACAATTTAAAATGTTTTCTATTTGAACATACTTTAAAATGTTTGAGTATACTTAAATAAATTTGAATATATTTTAAAATGTCATTTACTCTTGTGATGGTAAAGCTGACTTTTCAGCATCATTACTCCAGTTTTCAGTGTCACATGATCCTTCAGAAATCATTCTAATATGCTGATTTGATGGTCAGGAAACTCAAGAAAATTGTCAATTTTAAACACCGTAGTGCTGCTTAAACTTTTTTTGTGGAAACCATGATGCCTTTTTTAATTTCACGATTATTCAATGATTCTTCAAAGTTCAAAAGAACAGTATTTATTTGAAATAAACCTTTTAGTAACATTATAGGTCACTTTTTGATCGATTTAATGCATCATTGCTGAATGTAGTGTATGATTAACAAAGTAAACATTCTGCTCGTGTTTCAAGGCCGATGTTTAAAACCACGATTTTTCTAAGAAAACAAAATGTTTTGTAAAACGTTCACTATTTACAGAGCATTTTTAAAGACATTCATAAAGGTTTTTACCTTCATGAATGTCAAATGCAATGCTCTTGTAATCTGTTCAAGTAAGATAACCAACCCACAAAGTCACCAAACTAATAAGGTTGGGAACTGTGTGGACAGACAGCAAGGTTTTACACCCCAGAACTCACTGTCACTGACACTCCACCTCTCCTCAGTCTGAAACGCCATTTACATAGAGTGACTAATGTAAAAAATGGCTGTTTGTTATATGACTATAGACAGTTTCACTATCACGTCACCAGTGTTTACATTTCAATGTATTTCAGTGATCAATATTCATTGTTTTAAAATATGGCACTTAATGGTTTAAATTAAAGGGTTATTTCTCCTAAAAATGACATTTCTGTCATTAATTACTCACCCTCATGTCGTTCTACACCCGCAAGACCTTCGTTCATCTTCAGAACACAAATTAAGATATTTTTGATGAAATCAAGACTTTCAAAGTCTAGAAAGGTACTTCGTTAAAATAGTCGACGTGACTGCAGTGGTTCAACCATAATGTTATGAAGCGACGAGAATACTTTTTGTGCACAAAAACAAAACAAAAATGACATTATTCAACAATTTCTTCTCTTCTGTATCATTCTCATGCGCTGTTTGCGTTCGACTCATTATTGGCTGTGAGTCATTTTCATAGTCCACGGCATGACCGCAAAGGATTAAGCATCTTACGTACAAACACAAAAGTCCATTATCGGAGGAAACAACTGAAAGATAAACTGAAAATGAAAATTTGCACTTTATTTGTCATTGATTCTGTAAAATCCATATTTTGCTTCTCATAAGTTTTGAATGGCTACTAAAATAATAAAATACTATAAAAATCAATTCAAACTGAACAAAATGGCCAAAATATGATTATTTAATAATTCCACATAATTCATTTTAATACATGGTCACATAACTTTATCTAGTTAAATTTTAATATAAAACATTAGGTTTTACATGAATAAATTCAAGTATGTTTTAAGTTACATTAAATGCAAGAAACATGTTTCTACATATAAGGTTTTATAAAATTTCTGAATTACAACTACATTAAAAAAATCTACATTTATCACATATGGGCCTATTTCTAAAATCACTGAATAAATCACAAAAGAATGTAAGTGACGTCTAGAACAACAAAGAGAATGTGAACACAAAGTCCAGTCCACAGTTGTAAAACAAGTCCACAATGTGCTCATATACATTTATCTGCTCTCGCCATCACATGGGTTCTCAAAGAACATAATTCTGTTTTGCAAACGGGCACGTTCAGCAGCAAACACTAGTTTATGACTTGCTAATGTCTCCTTAGGACCTGACCTAATCAGAGTCGGGTCCTTATTCTATATTGAGAAAGAGAGAAGCATTGGAAGTGATCAAATTACTCAGATTCATCAACAAATACAGAGAAAATGATCTTACCATCACAGCTGCAATGAAGGAGTCGATAAGGTGATAATCTGCAGATCCGTGACCACCTTTACCAAAGTTACCAGGAACTCTCATGTCTGCGGAGTGCTTTGTGGTCTTATTAGTGAGGAAGTCGAACACTTTGATCTCATGTCCATCATAGGACAGTTCTCCCTTGTGAGAGAATAAACAAATAAGTGACAGTCATCAAAGTGCTGGAATGTTGACGCAAATGAGCATGAAGTCCCACCTTACTACCATGGACAGATGTTCTGCGTTTACATATTTCCTCTGTGAATGCTACCATGGTGAATGCGGCAGTCAAACCTCCTTCAAATTCCATGGTCACTACCTGCAATAAATGAATTAAATACAATGAAATGACGGGAAACATCATTACTGATTATCTGAGGAGCAAGTATATAGTGTATGAGATTCTCCAACCTGATTTGAGCACACATCATTGTCACATTCGTAGACGCAGCGGCCATAAGGTCCTGTTCTCAGGGCTTCGCTCACGGATTCAATATCAGGCACAGAGTTTTTGCAAATCACTGAAACTGGCCAGCCAGCATCCCCCTGATTTATGAATAACATGTTATAGATAAAGTATACCTTCTTTTTGTATTATATACATCACATGACTATAAACTTTCAAAAAGCAGAGCAAAGAAAGTTTTGGGGACTGTAACATATTCAACAAGTATTTTTAAAGGAAGTATTATATGTTCACCAATACTTGGTTTGTTTGTTCATAAATACAGATAAAATAATCATATTGTGAAACATTTTCACAATTCAAAAGGTTTTCGATTTTAATATATTTTAAAATGGAATTTATCCCTGTGAGGACAAGGCTGAATCGTCAGCATCATTACTCCAGTCTGTCACATGATCCTTCAGAAATCATTCTAATATGCTGTTATGTTGCTTAATAAACATTTCTGATGTTAATATTTTTGTGAATACTGTAATACTTGTTTTTCAGGATTCTTGATGAACAGAAAGTTCAAAAGAACAACATTTGTTTGAAATAGAAATCCTTTGTAATGTTATAAAAGTCCTTATTGTCACTTTTGAGCAATTTAATGTGTCCATGCTGAATAAAAGTATTAATTTCTTTAAAAATAAAAAAATCTTACAGGCCCAAAACTTTGGAATGGTAATATATATATATATATATATATAAATGCGTTACCCTTTTCACTCGATCCAAGTAGATTTTCTTTGCGGAGTACGCACAATCCCGCTCTACAGGACAGTCTACACAGCGATTTGCGGCCTTTGCGGGCTATAGGAAAATTGCGAAATAATTATATTTTTTAAGAAATCTCACAATGGCAATGTTTTTCATTTAACTGTCAAAAAAATAATAACACATAATAATAAAAAGTCCAACCTTGTTCTCTTTTGTGAAGTGGTTAAGCGACCCAAATGATGAAACTTTTACACACCTGTAAAATAAATTTTACTATTATTTCATCATCTAAACCTTAAGATCTACCTTACAACGTTATGAATATTAATACACGAAGAAGCTGGAGTTATATTTTGTTATATTTGCGGAAAGGAGTGTAGATAAAAAGGCAGAAGCAAAAGGACAGAGCTAAAACTTTCCATAACATGAGGTTAAAAAGACCATCCCATGCAATCAGCCTGAACATATAGTGAAACACTGATAAAAGAAGATAAGACATTCCATTCATTCTTTCTCTCAGTTCACTATTATTTTTCTTCAGCTCAGCTCTTTCACGTGTGCAAGTCATGTTAGATTAAGTGTACCTTCGTCCACCAGCCCAATGATGAATCAGATCCACATCATGGCAGGATTTGGCTAACAGAGCAAAAGAGCTTTCTGCCTCGTTTCTCCAGTTTCCTCTGACAAAGGAGTGAGCAAAATGATAGAACCCCACCTATCAGAGAGGACAGGGCTGACACAACACAAAGAGACACTGCACGCAGCACACGCACACTGCAAGTTTATTTAAACACATCCTACTGGTTCGAAATGTTGAATGTGGATGACATCTCCAATCACTCCACTGTCAATCAGCACCTGAATTGTAGAAAAAAAATGTGCATGTTACTTTTGCCTGAGAACTAATATGATTTTTTATTAGAATTTAAAGGAAAGTGTATAACTACTTTTATTTTGTGGATGACAGGGTCGTATCGGAGAACATGGCACACCGTGAGCATGACACCACTCTGAATGCAAGTCTCTACGATCTCTGTGCAGTCCTCCTCTGTAACCTTAGAAACCAATTTAATATTATTCTATTATTTAATATAATAGTAAAATCAAATCAAACATGAACATTGCCACAGATGTCAATGAAATATAGTGTGAGAGTGAAAAATGCAATAATAGTGGTTCCATATGCTTTTGAAAACCTAATTTACTATTTTCAAGAAAGGTTTAAAATTAAGTGACTCTAAAAAATGTCATGTGGTTTAACTATCAATACATTTTCCTCACACCTTTTCCAACTTATTAATATATATATGATATATAATAAATATTAACTAAACTAACCTGTAATATTTAAATAAAATAATAATAATATATAACATAAGCCTCTGACAAAACTACTTAATATAATAAATAAAACAAGTAGAAATTTGTAATATAATAAATAATAATAATAGTTTTATTTTTCTTCATGATGATATCAAGACAGTTGAACCAGTTTTTACTTTATGTGCATCAGAAATATCAAAAGGAATTTTAATTCAGAAAATAAAAACACGCTCATAATAGAAGAGGTGTATTCAAATGATTTATGTAATGCATGAACTGTATATTAATTATTAAATCAATTAACAGATCCCGACAAGAAAAAAAAAAAGGAAGAAGAATGGGGAAAAAAGCAAAAAAACAAAAACAAAAAAACAAAACATATTGTCATGGACAGGGCCGCAATAACACATTCAGAGGCCCTGGGACTTTAACTCCTGGGGGCCCAAGGTTGCATGCATACCGATACGTTGCTCAAAAAATGCATTCTATTGCCAATATATAGACCCATGAGTGTGGATCATTGTCACCCTTACGACAACAAAAAGACAGCTAAAATTTGAGCGCCTTTTCCATATTAGTGACCCAATAGCATGGGACAATCCAGTGCAATCAGCTTGAGCATTGAGAGAAACACTGATAAAAGGGTCAAAACTAAAGGTGGACTGGGGCAAAAACGCCACCAAAATGGATAAAAATGCCCCCAAAATTCAAGATAGTGCCCCTTAATGAGTTTTCTTGTTTGTTTTTATCGCACAAGCAAGAATGCTGTTTTCTCGAATATCAGCACTACTGCAAATGTTATATTGACTTTAAACAACAGTTCAATTAATAAGAATATTAAATTTCTTACATTTTAGAAAAAATATTGTCTGTTTTTGCTCTATCTAGCCAAAGAAAATAGTTCTAAACAAAGCCACAGCACAACCGTTTTGCTTCTCAGAGCAACACACAGTGGTATTTCTCTCCTGAATGAATTCACGTTTGGAAAGAATTGGTTGAGTGAATGATTCAATGACCCATTCATAAAGTCAGTCACTTGATTCGTTCCTGAATGAATAAGCCGTTTTGAATGAATCAGTCATGGAGCCTTTTGGCAAAAAGACACTTACAGCCATTGGTTTCTCCAGTAATACATGGTAGCCTTTCTTAGCTAAAGCCACAGCAGGGTCCTGAAGAACAAAACAATGGTTGGACACTGAACCCATTCAAAGCAGACAACTTGAAGTGCAAGTTATGTCATTCATTAACAAGTAAAAAATAGCTAAGCTCACCATGTTGATCCAAAAAAAACAAAAAACAAACCTTGTGAAGACGATCGGGAGTACAGATCAATACAGCATCTGCAAATTTCTCTCTCTCTGCTATACAACGCCAATCTATGCAAAAAGCAAACAAATGAACTTTAAAAAAAATCACATGCAATACTTTTATTGTTACAAAAAGCTGGGAAACGAAACTTACCATTGAAAGTGTTTTGATCAGCTACTTTGTGACGTGCCTGAAGCTTCTTTCGAGCAAAATCTCTAGGGTCAGCAACTCCTACTACCTATGAGGAAACGGTTAAAGTCATGGTTACTTTTATTCTCGTGGAGTTGAAACAACAGAGTTGCTGACTGTCGATGTGAAGACTAAAACACAAATCATACCCGCATGCGGTCAGGAAAAATCACAGCATACTCAGAATAATTTTCTCCCCTGTTACCAGCTCCAACCACGATAACATCCACAGGCGATGACATTATAGCAGACCCCTGCAGATTTAACAACACATTAGTTTTAGTTTCATTCTTCCTACCACCAAATAATCAGTAAATAATGGGAAAACACACATACATTTATCTAACTCAGTCTAGCATTTGACATCTTACCAAGCAAAACTCCTAAGACTGAAGATCTGTGGTTGGGACTTTGCTTTATAGACTTGTCTTCCCTTTAACTTCACAGGATTATAAAGGTCAGAGGGACTTTACGATGGGTTAAGATACTGGTTGCTAGACTCCAGTAAATGATTAAGTTTAGCATGACACTGAAGATAAATGAAAGCTTTGCAGTGACAAACAATACTGTGAATCTGCATGGCACAGACATTAAAGTGAACTTGTGTTTTGTAAACAGATCAAACGCTTAGTGATATTATCTGAAGAAATAAGGGATGGGTGTTGTGTATTCATGCGTTACCTTACATCGAGCTCCCAGCGCGCTTTAACAACGCAGATCGGATTTCTCGACCCTGAATCGGGTTATGTGCGTGATTACGCGTATAAATACACACTTCACCCGTGATTACATATATGAACATGTGTAAAACAAAACACAAAGACAATTCAGGCTGACAGCTTTTGCATCAGAAGCCTGGAGCGCTCGGCTCATTCACTATGGATTTGTTACTTCCTTGTTTACGTTTGAGTGATGACGTTCAAATGACGCGAGATCAACGCTCGAAAGAACGTTCCATGGAACACATACAATTTTTGAAGAACATCCTGGCCTAAAATGAACACCATAAAAACGCTTTCATAAATTGTACACGGTTCGTGGCCTATATTATGAGTCTTAGTCGTTAAATACAATTGTATTAGGAACTGACTGAAATCTTGAGGGGAAAAAATGCTATGTTCATAAGTAATGAATGAACGGTTTATTTGAGTTGGGTCTTATCAATGACGTTTGCACTTAAGTGTTTTTTCCATTGGTTTATTTTTCTGTGATAGTTCCGTACATTATTTCTTATTTCATATCGCTCCTCTCCTTTTCTCCCTCGAACTATATTTTAGGTTCTTAAATATATTAGTTTTTCCTACAGGAAATCCAAATCTGATACCACGTGAGAGTTATACCATAGAGTTTCCACTTCTTTCTCAGTCTATGTCGTTACTTCATTTGTAAGCTGGATGAATGTATCGGTTTTTAACGTTATTAGAAGGTATGTAGGCTTTTGCATCAAGATCACCTGAGGCAGTACTCCCTCTTGTGGACGCAGTGATAAATACAACTGTCAGAATTGAATCTGTAATGTGTTTATAACTTGTTAGTGTGTAACTAAATCCACATTCACACTCAAAAGGTGCAACAATTTAACAAAAACTGCATATTTACGTTGTACTCTAGGTCTATGTCATATAGGCCTACTATACACGTGTGTCACCAGACACCTAGCAACCACTTCATAAAATTTGCTGACGACACAGTGGTTGTGGGACTCGAGACAGTGTCCGAAGTGGCGCGAGACAGTTGCAGTGTACAGAGTGGTGGAATCTCTTCCAAGAAAGACGATACAAGACGATAAAGACTGAACTTGAGAAGACTTTGAGGGCTGGGAGACAACAAGAACCACAAAACTGAAGCTTTTTCAACAGTCCATCAGTCAACTGTCCCCTTCACAAATCAGAAAATCTACTAAACCGGTGATACCAAAGCTGAATTTCCATCAGCCATTGCTCCAGTCTTCAGTGTCACATGATACTTCAGAAATCATTTTAATGATCTGATTTACCGCTCAAGAAACATTTATTATTATTATAAATGTTGAAAGCTATGTTTTCGTGGAAACTATGATACTTTTTTCAGGATTCTTTGATGAATAGAAAGTTCAATGGAACGGCATTTATTTGAAGTAAAAACGGGTTGGAACATTGTAAATGTCTTTACAGTCACCTTTGATAACCGTCACTCCCTGCTAAATAAAATGACCAATTTGATAAAAATCATTCTGACACCAAACAAACAAACATCGGTATATCTCAGAATACGCCAAACGTTCAATTTTGACAAAAACGTATAATAGATAATAAAAAATTCCACAACAAACAAAAAAACGATGAAAATGTTTTTTACACAAAGGTAAAGAGACTTGTAAGAGACTGCAAGTTGCAATACTGCATTATTATGAACAGAAATTATTGCCATTATATTTATAACCATAAATTAATATGAAGACATAAACCATTCTGTCACCATCTGTTCACATTTAAACTTCTTATATAGGTTTCATCTCTAGTGGACAGTACATGGACCAGAGACTTCTCGTTTTATTCTAGCCTTCAGTCTGCGCAGTTCTACATGGCCACTATCCACTTTAAGCCCCGTCTCTGTCAGAAGCCAAGCTTTGTCAAGTTTCTGCTCTCCATAGTTCTGCAGGGCAAAGCGCAGGAACTTTTCAGCAAGGCGTTGTGTTCCCAGACCAGCCTCCACACACAGCAGAGCCTGTCCCTCGTGCAGATCCAGGGCTTGAGAAATGTCCTGCAAGCCAGACTCTTCATGGGAACACAACAGCAGACTACGGCCTCGGCGGCAAAGGTCCTCTGCCCAAACCCTCGGCTCCCCACTCGCATCTGCATTGTGGCCCTGGATGACCTTACTCAAATCTGACACGGCCCTGCCGTGGAGGCCCAGGTGAGCGAGGCAGGCTGCACGCTGCCTGAGGTACTGAAGCTTCATCTCATTGACCGATCGTACTGCCAGTGTAAGGAGGGCTAAAGCGTTCTCCCACTGACCACTTTCAGAAACAATGCTGGCCTGCTGAGATGCTGCCTGGAAGCACAGAATTACGTTATTAGACACTGTAGAGTTTAATTGTCCTTTAGTAACATCATCAAATACAGAAACAGAAAATAGAAAAAGAACAGAAACAGTATTTGTACTAGGGCTATGAATGGATAAATAAAAAAGCATAAATGGATCACATCTTGGAATGCCCACATTAATGTAGAATCAAAAAAGGAAGTATATTTTAAGAAATATTTCATTAAAATCTAAAACAAAGTACTGGAGTTTTTTGTTAAGTGTGTATAAGTTTAATAGACCATTACTGCCCGTGATCAGATCCTCCTCATCTCATCTTTACCGCAGCAGCCTATTTTATTTTTTTATTTAATATTTATATTTTTCATTTAATAAGCCTAAACAACAAATTATCAAACTTCTGTTTAGTGTAGCTCAGGCAAAAGGAACAAAACATGGACGATGCATTAATTGTGCATTAATTATTTTGTAATGCATTGAACAGTCAATATTAATCATAGAAAATTAAAAATACATTTTTCCAGCCCAAATTTTAAAAGCTATTGTACTGTATGTTTTTCCTGACAGTGCAGTCAATGAGTACTTAACATATCAACACACACACACGTTTGTTTTGCTATCAAAGTGAGGACTTGCCATAGGCGTAATGGCTTTTATATTGTACAAACTGTACATTCTGTCCTCCTACACTACCCCTAAACCTACCCATCACAGAACACATTCTGCATTTTTTAGTATGTTTTTAAAGCTATTTCAAATATGAGGACTCATTAAATGTCCTCATATTTCATGTTTACGTCGTAATACCAGTGTAATACCCATGTCATTATACATATTTCTGTCTCCATAAATCACAAAAACATGCACACACACACACACACACACACACACACAGCTTTCCATGTTTTATGGGGACTTCCCCATAAACATAATGATTTTTGAACACTACAAACTGTATATTCTGTCCCCCTACACTAAACCTACCCATCACAGAAAACTTTCAGCATATTTAGATTTTCAAAACACTTAATTTACTGTGATTTATAAGCTGTTTTCCTCATGGAGACCAAAAAAATGTCCCCGTAAAGTTTAACAAAAATTTACTAGTATTATTATCCTTGTGGGGACATTTGGTTCCCCGTAACGGAGGAAATACCAGGTACACCCACACACACGCGTGCAACTAGTGATTACCTGTGCCAAGCGTTTTCTTTGAGCTGACTGCATGAGATTGATTAGAAAGTCTAGAGATGCTGGATCTTTCTCAGCCACCACACTCAGATAGTTGGCTGCCACTTTGTAATTCTGCTGCCAGGCCTTCACGACACCCCATCTGGCCTTAGCTGCGACATCTCGAGGCTCTTGACCAAACACCTGCTTCAGGTGCGCTCCTGCAGCATTCACCTCCCCTTTACAAACATCATTTCAAATGGCAACTTTGTAAAACACATTTTAAATAGACATAATGTGCAACATGCATGTTTTTAATTTGTCTAACACTCCTATATGCAGCATTCTGCTCCCTACCTTTGGCAAGTAGTGTATCTATGTACAGGAGATGCCACCTTGGTTCCCTGCAGTCAGTGTTCATTAGTGCTCCACCAATCAAAAAGGCCTCTCGAAGGTGCTCCTCACGGCAGGGTACAGGGTTGGCCAACAGAGTCTCTGACAGGCTGCTGCGACAGTGCTGACCCAACCATTCACTGACGAGTCTCTTCGCTTTGTCTTTAAGAGACAGCATGCTCTGCGTGACCTCCTCTGCACCACACTGAAGGGCAACTAGTATGTCTAGTGTGCATTCCTGGTGAATTATTGATATTACAGTGTAAGTTTACACGCATACAAGAAATATTACTTAAAAGCGTAGCTTCACAGCAAAGGCTTAAGCCTAGTCTCAGACTAAAATGCATTTTTGAACTGTCTTAACTGAAAGCAACTTGCACTGACATATCTCAAAATATTACATTGTTTTGTCTCGAGTATCTCTTATTTCATTCAATAATCTTGAAAAATTGGTAACACTTTATGTTCACTTTAACACTTAAACTTGACGTATACATTAAATAATGCATTACAGTTTACAGCATTTAAGTTTATATATATATATATATAAACTTAAATGCCACACCTTCTGCTGGTTCAGCATTAGATAAGTGAATCCTCTTCCACACAAAGCCTGCACATGATCTGGGTGCTCTTTAAGGATCGCAGTGAAGTCAAAGATAGCCGTCTTCCATTGGCCCAACAGAGCATAACATCTCGCTCTCTCCAGCAGGGAATCTATTGCTCCGCCACCTAAAGAATAATTGGCTAACTCAATTAAGAAAATAGCAGCGTTCTGAATTATCTGTTTCTTTACAATATAATTCCTGTTAAGTGATTATGAGAGTTACATGAAATATAAAAACCAGAAGAGGAAACTATTTTTTTCTATACAAGCTGCAAAAGTCAGATAAAATCAGTGATGTGAATTCCTGTTTGCATTTGCACTTTTCTTTTACATTTGATGACCACAAATATTATGTAATGTAAATTAATATATTACTGCATGTATCCATGTTACCTGAAGCCATAATGGCAACGGACAAATAGGCCACAGCTTCCCTTATTGCACTTTCTGCTTGTTGGCCACACAGTATACGTTTGGAAGCAGTGTGACAATGTTTTTCTAGAAGTGCTCGGTCTTGTAAAGATGTTACAGAGAGAAGGGGACGTAGACAGCTGGTGTCTCCTGAATTAACCAGCTTCTTCAGTAGCTGTAAGACACCAGGGATATTACTTGATTTGAAGCAGAAAATTAATCAATTATTATCTTAGAAATACTTGAACAATTGCAATGTGATTTAGTGAGCTACAGGAGGAATATAATCTGGCACCTGATAGGCATCATAGAGGAAACCTCGATGCAGCTGCAGTATTGCAAGGCGTGCGAGAATCGGTGGCCGTGGGACTGTGTGCTCAATATTGAGAAGAAGACGGTAAGCCTCCTCAACACGACCCAACTGATACAGAGCATCTGCTGTGAGAATCTGGGGTCCATCGGCACCAGGCTGTAACTCCATTAGTAGAAGAGCAAGAGCGTGCACACCAGCAGGAGACCTGAAGGAAGCACAGGAGACTGAATAAGACAGTGGTGTCCAATCCTGCTTCAAGGGGGCCAAGGTCCTGCAGATGTTAATTACAACCAGTGCTTGACATTAACTCCCGCCAACACGCCAAATGCAGGTGTATTTCAGCAGTGGCATGTAATGCTGTCACTCCTACTAGCCACAATTTCTCAGTAAAAGTTGATACTGAAATATCTGAAACGCTTCCAATGCTATATTTCTGCAGAATAGATACACAACACCTTCTCACTCTCTTATCTTTCCTACATCCTACAGAAACCCACCTCCCACTCACTCATTACATTTGCTGCAGATGAATATTATTGGTGTTACAAGGCTTTCATTTCGGCATAGATTGTGCATGTTGCGCATAATTTTACTCATTCCCACAGATTTTGTGCTCACACCCAAAGTGCGCACATGTAAAGTCGCCTCTCAGTACTAAATTTAGTTCTTTTTTTTCACTGCTAATTGCACTTAACCAGTCAAATGCACACAAAATAACGCCAAAATGTTGGTCTAGGAGACGATTAGGAGACTTATTTTTTTATTTTTTTATTAGACAGTAATTCTTAAAGTGTGGTCCGCCATCGCCCCCAAGTGGTCCGCGAAAAGATGACCTAACCATTAGTGTGTTTTAATAATGAAAAAATGGATCATATCATTGCATTTGTGTTTGAATAATTAGTTTTTGACTTGAAACAGTTGCATATTAAACGTAAATTTAGTTTATCCTTCCTATTTTGTTGTTTTTGGGGGGCGTGTTAGAGTGGGATTCTGTTAGGTGGTCCTCAGAAAAAAAACTGGAAGATAAAGTGGTCCTTGGGCTGAAAAAGTTTGAGAAACACTGTTTTAAATAAATGTAAACAGTTGAGAAAGGAAATGCATGCGTAACAGTATAATGGATCCGTGTGTCAGGTCTTGAAGTGGCAATCGCCTAATATACCTGCTGCAAAATGATTACAAATAATAATTTTGCTGCAGGTATATTACAAGATGTAATTTAAGTCTCAGATGTCCCTAGAATGTGTCTGTAAAGTTTCAGCTTAAAATACCACACAGATCATTTATAAATCCATGCTGTAAAACCCATTTCTGACTACAGTAAAAAATAGTCTGTTTTCGTGCATGTGCCTTTAAATGCAAATGAGCAGCTACGTGTTGCCCCTTCTCCACGAAATACACTTGGTTTTGATCATCACCTATATCGCAAACACTCTCATAGTTCTTCTTTCATCAATAAAGTTTATTATTTCCACACGTTTTAAAGCTTTATCAGTTTAAACTTCAAATGGATCGTTTTCTGAGCACACTCATCTGAAGCACACACACAGCTGGCTGTCAGACGTCAAGTAACTTCCCTTTCAAATTTTTTGTGTTTAAACTTTCCTCCAAATAGAAGGTTCTGTCAAAACATTCTCATAAATACACAGTTCACATAAACACAGTCAGTTATGTGGGTGGAAACGTGCAGATCCCCTTCCTATGTCACTAGGGGAGCGAAATCTGAGCGGCTCGTTTTTTCACATGCTTTCAGAGAAAGGCTTACCAAAACAAAGTTACTGGGTCGTTCTTTTTCACGTTTTCTGGGCTGGTAGATGCACAGGGGACCCGATTATAGCACTTAAACACAGAAAAGGTCAGGTTTTCATGATGTGTCCCCTTTAAAAATATCTATATAGAATTTATATATATTTATATAGAAATGCTGAGTGGCTAGTAACTTTGTAAAATCACTAGTAGCCCACAGTAGACTCATTTCATAAACTGCACCCTAGGGAGATTGCATATGTTGGCTGCATATGTCATTAAGTCTTTCTCATTTCAGGAAAATAACCATTCTAAAATGTACAATTTCTTGTGAGAAAAACGTAATTATTGTCATTTATTTCTTACTTCGGAATCTAACGGCTACTTTTCTGAAAAGAAGCAGCCTCAATGATGTATGCACCCAATAAATGTGACCTGGAGGGTGCAGTCTTTGAAATGAGACACAGCAGCTATAAACTTATAGTAAGGTAAGTTGGAGCTAAACTCTGTAGGAAAAGTATAAGACACTGATAAGCTGATAATTATTTTCATGTCATGGCTGATTCTATTCTACAGTATTTTGTCTAAATAAATTAAAAATTCAACAAAAAATGAAATCAATTTAAATACTACAAAGTGAAGTTAGGCATGACAACATTACAGTATGAAAATGGATATTCACTTTCAGACAAAAGGAAAGACATTGCAAGACAATTAGGTTTCATTCAGAATTTGAAAAATGAAAATGTACCTCTGTTTGTTGTTGGAGTGTCCTTCCTCATGCTCTTGTTGTGCTATAGGATTTGAGTCAGCTCTTTGTTCATCCGTCCCCTCAAGCATAACCCTTCCCTGTTCCAGCAACACAGTGCACAGCAACCCACGGTAGTTCCAAGGCACCAGGCACCTAACAGTTACAGCGGTGTCCTGCAGCTGTAATCGGCTCGCCGTAACGTAATCTAGAGCAGTAAGGTAGTGTGATCCAGCCATCATACGCAGGACACCCCTACCACAGAGTGCACGGACACAGCTGGGTGGGTGAGGAGTACTATGCTCAATAACCGCTTGGAAATCTTCCAGAGCGCCTTTAAGGTCCTCAGTGAAGAGTCGAGAAAACCCTCTGAGCACTTGCACGGTGTTCTGGTAGCTCTGCTGGGCTGGAGCTGCAGCGGCCAGCTGGCTACTTATGGAAAGGGCTTCTTTATGTTCCCCACGCAAGAGGAGGCAGTCTGCGAGACGCACACGCAGTTCCCTACCTCCACCGTCTGACTCCAAGTGACAGAGAGCTCGCAGCTGAGCAATAACGGGATCCAACAACTCCACTCCTTTCGAAGACCGAAGGTCAGGTCTCAAAAGAACTGCCTCCCTGAACTCCAAGACACCCTTCTCGGCCTGTTGGCGCAGCTGGATGCGAGCCGCCAACCCTGTGCCATTGTCTGAGAAAAGGCTCTGGAATTGCTGTCTTGCAGTCGCCGGATGAAGTGCAAAGCCATCACCCAGGTCTTTACAGACTTCTCTTGCTCGTCCTCCTGCTGAAAAATGAGCAGCTGCTCTGCCCACCAGTAAACAAGCTCTTTTCTCTGGTGCCATTACATGTTCGGTCAGTGATTCACCTAGTTTAAGAGCCAGCGACAAAGCTTCAGCACTTTCTGCGAACTTTCCTGATGAAAACAAGACTGCAGCTTGAAGCTCTCTCACCTGAATGTCATTAGGTGAAATGGCAAGTAAAAACTCAACCGTTTTAGTGGGATCGATGTCGTCTCTTGCTTGTGTAGGACACGATGCTCTCTCCATCTGAAGAATGGAATATCTCTGAGACATTTGCTGGTAGAAGGCTTTAATTAATAGCTCCACATGTTGAGTTTGCCTTTCTTTAACAAGTCTAATAGTTTCTGATTTATTTCCATAAAAGGCTTGCAGATAAAGCTGAGGACCTCTGGGATTTTGAGGGTCTGAAAGCAAGCAGGCCAGAGCTCTAGTTAACTCCAGAACTAACCGTGTGTGACCTGCAGGTTGGGGCGCTTGTTTTCTCTCTAGAAGAGCAGAACACCGTGCGAAAATCTCGTCCGAGGACTGACCTGTCCCCTGCAGGACAGACTCCATTTTATAGAGAGAAGCAGAAATATTATTTGGGCATAATGTAGACAGAAATATAGCAACAAGACCTTTGCTCAGGCCCTCAATTGAGTTGTGAGAAATGTCATCAAGCCAGGCCTCCAGAGTTGAGATCACCTCTTCCAAACAACCTGTGTCAAGGCCACGCATGTGTCCTACAGTGGATCCTGCATGATTCCCAAAAGCATGGGTGTACAGAGCTGCAGCTCTGCCAGGGTCCCCAGAAAGCAATATTTTGTCCCCCTCTCTGCACAGTTCAGCTGCACCTTCATGTATGCCATTCATCTCTCTTCTCTGTAACTCAAATTACATTTGGATATTTCCTTCACGAGGGTCCTCAAAGACCTTTGAAAGAATTTGAAAGCACATTATTAAAAGGCAGCTTTCTCTTGCTCTTATTAATATCATGCATCGAAGGAGTTACTATAAATATGAATTGCATAAATAAACGACACTATATTGCTGTTTTAACATTTCTTCCTTTAAAATATAACAAGTATCTTTTTTATGCAACAACTTTATTTTTTACAGTAGAGTGATGAGTATATATTTCTATTTTACTAGTAACTGTTCATAGACACAAGTACTTATTCCAATATTCACTAGTAAGCTAACTATTAAAGTAGTCTATTTATACCAGTAACTAATAATTAGGTACTTATTTCCTAGTTACTAGTAATTAGTCCATTGTCAAGTATCTATTCCAGCATGACTAGTGCTTACTTATTAGATAGTAGTAACTTGTATCTAGGTATCTATATTTAACATTTCGGTAACAATTCATTAGTTTAACATTAGTTAATGTATTAACTAACATGAACCAACCATGAGCAATACATTTGTTACAGTATTTAGTAATCTTTGTTGATGTTAGTTAATAAAATACAGTTCTTCGGTGTTTGTTCATGTTAGTTCACGGTGTATTCACAAATGTTAACAAATACAACTTTTGATTTTAAAAAGCCATTAGTAAATGTTGAAATTAACATTAACTAAGATTAATAAATGCTGTAGAAGTGCAGTTCATTCTTAGTTTTAGTCTTATTTAACTAGTGAAATGTAAAGTGTTACCAACATTTCTTAAACTTGTTTCCTTATGGCTAGTCAGGCTAGTAAGAAATAAAGTAAGAAATGTTACTACTTGGCACTTTTCGGATAAAGTACTAGTATCCAATAAGTACTAGTGATGAACTGAATATATATAATCACTGGTTAAATGAAACAGATAGCCTCCTAGTCAATGATGATCTGTTTAAGCTATAAATGTTAACATGGTTTCCAACAGATTACAATTTTTATGAAAAGAATTAGATTTCCTCGTCTAATAATATACACACCTCTTAATGATGTTTACTTACCTTTCTGTGTCTGAGAGAGAGAGAGAGAGAGAGAGAGAGAGAGAGAGAGAGAGATAGAGAGAGAGGTACAGTCCACGCACTTTTGGTCGACTTGTCCTGTCTTATCTTAAACGAGATAAACATTATTTTCTGAGATGTACCGCATATTAAACAGTATTTAGATGGACCATTTGAATCTTCGTAGACTTTATTCAAGATAACTGACTGTCTGGTTAAAGAAAAGCTCGGTCGCGGAAAAAAAGATCAAGCTGAAACTCAATATGCCGACCCCATAAGTGAAATACGATAGGAAGACGAAACATTAAAAAACAACAACACTTTTTAACATAGACAAAACATACAATCTAATGCGTGAAGGAATTTGTAGGTTTTGGGCAGGTGGTCGTCTGTTTTCTAGTCAGAATACTATTAATTCGGCTACTTACGACTATGAGACACAACGCGTCAGACACTTTTGTTGTAATATCTTAGCAACGTATATGGCAAAACTGTAATGAAGACAGGATGTTTATTCAGTCACCTGCTGTGCGACTTTGTTACATCCAAATTCCAAAAACGTCGGCTCCAGGCAAACTCACGCTTCGAGCTGCATGTGTTCACTGGTTGCTATGGAAACGATGAACACCTTTCCAAGAACACATTTCTAAAGTTTAAATTTCTCAACCGTTACGTAATAGAACCGTCATTTCCGAAAACTCAGGGAATGTTCAAAACGTTCCGGTTAAGCAAACGTTCTAGAAAACGTTTTTAAAACATTCCATCTTGTTATTATGTACATCCTTTTGGCATTTTGCTTTTATTCATGCAACGTGTTTTTCAAATCTGCTAACTTTTAAACTGCACAAACTTAAAAACGGTTAAAGAGCATTAGACAAAAGTAGCCTCAGGTCATCAAACAATTATAAAATAGAACATAAAATAATGATTAGCGGAGATAAATAGCTTGAAGCACTTGGTCGAAATGAATGAAACACTATTGATTAACCCTTTGATGCATAACATGGGTCAAAGGTGACCCCACTGAGTTTTTTATTTTCTATATCTTTGCAAGAAATTAATTTTGTCATTCAGTATTCCAGGTATTCCTCAATAAACTTGTTTTTGATCGTCATAACCCCTTTGATTGATCCTTTCTTACTTTTTGAATAAAAATCATTTTCGTATCACTACCCTTCTAATGCATAACATGGGTCTAAAATGAGCTGTATTCATTCCCTATGTTGTTTCAATCATGTCTGAGTGTTTCTTTGCTGCATATTTGAATTCTTTAAATATTTTGTATTTGATTTCCACAAATCATTATGCTTATTTTTACTTCCTTACTTTACAAACAGACAGAGTTTTTCTATTTTTTTTTTTTACACACATGGGTCAAAATGTCCCATGTAAAAACCTTTCATAGGAGTAGGAACATCTTATTTTATAAGTTTTTTTAACCACAGGAAATATAAATACTGAGATACTGTGAAAGATAAGTATGGGCATAATATTTGAATGTTAGGCCGAGGTTACCTTGACCTTGACATTGATTACTAGTGAGAAACATGTCCAATACTATTAGCTTGCTGTTGTTTTTGTCGTCTGTGGTCACCCTTTACCTCTGTCATTGACCTATGTGTGTAAAATGTATGTAAAAACCACAAAAACTGTGTTTGTTTCTGAAGTAAGAAAGGAAAAATAAACATAATAATTTGCGAAAATCAAAAACCAGATATTTAATGAATACCTGGAATAAATGAATGATAAAATACATTTCTTTCAAAGATTCAACAAGGAAACACTCACACATGATTGAAATAACGTAGGGAATGAATACAGCTCATTTTAGACCCATGTTATGCATTAGAAGGGCTTTGCATAGCTTATGCATCAAAGGGTTAAAATGTCATAGGCTATGTCAAATGAAAAAGTAAAATATACAAATAAATTACATTCTATTCCAAATATCAGTAATAACTAACACAGTATATCGATACTATAGCTGCTCTGTGGTAGGTCAGATTCAGGGAATGCGTCTGCAGGCTGCAGAGAGAGAGGTGCTGATGAAATAGATGCAAACAGGATGAAAAAAGCATGTAACTCTGGACATAAGCATCAGCGAGACATGATTTTCTATAAAGCTGTGTTTATAACACTTATGGACAAAATAATACTTCAAAACACCATGGACAAAATGTAACAATAACTGAATTTTTCTTCATCAGTGACAAATGATGTGTTGAACAGCGACACCTGCAATAGGCTGAGGTAATAGTGGGCGGCGCAAGACACGTTAGTTAAAGAGTTTACTCCTCATGTCGTTCCAAACCCGTCAGACTGTCCCTCCACTGACAGCTGTGCAACTACCACTTTGCTTCAAAGAGTTGACAGATAAAGAGATAATACTAATCCATATGAATTGAGTGGTGTAGTCCAAATTTTCTGAAGAGACACGATTGCTTTATATGATAAACAGACTAAATTTAGGCTTTTATTCTCGTATATAAATATTCATCAACTCACACATCAGAAAAATCTCAAGCATGTTTGCCTGTCACGTGCGAGAACCAATGAGGTTCAATCTTGTGTTACGCAACACGTTTGAGCTTCCGCAAGAGGTTTGTTCTTGCGTGTTGTGCACTTTCAGTTGAGCTTCTGTTTATGTTCACTGATCAATTTTATACAACCTTCATTTGTGTTTTCCAAAGATGAACGAAACGGGTTTGGAACGTCATGAGTAATGGATCAAAGGATTAGCTCTCTTTAAAATTAAACTTACCCCCATGATTTACTCTCCCTCAAGCCATCCGTGTATATGACTTTCTTCTTTCAGGCGAATACAATCGGAGTTTTATTAATAATCACCCTGATGCTTCTAAGCTTTATAATGGCAGTGGACAGAAACCACCTGTTTAAAACTCAAAAAAGTGCACCCAACCATCATAAATGTACTCCACACAGCTCCGGGGGTTAATAAAGGCCTTCTGAAGCGAAGCGATGCGTTTGTGCAAGAAAAACATCCATATTTACTTAGTTATAAAGTAAAATAACTAGCTTCCGCCGGACCGCCTTCCGTATTCATCGAGTGTAGTCTGATTCACAAACAAAATGGTGGCCATTCTTTTATTGAATTGCTCAAAAAGACGGTTGTAATGGTAATGGCTCGAATACGTTTGACTGCGTTACTGCAGGAACGCTGGCTCATAACTATGACAGAACCTTTACAGAACCATCTGAACACTAACATGTTTTAATTTTAACAGAACATTAATGACAATACATTTAATTTTACATTAAAACACAGTGTAAAATGCTTATTTTTTTGTAAAAAAAAAAGTGTTTATTATTGTTTGGTTTACTACTTACAAGGCAATTCAAACAGTCCACTATAATCACAGTTATTAATAAATAGAATGTCATTTGGAATAACTAATTTTATAGGTTTGATGGGTGACATTTCACATTTCACAGAGAACATACGTTTCTTCGAACTGACAACAACTAGGTTAAGGTAGTATACAAGCCTGGAAAAACGAAATTTAAAAAAAAGTCAAAATGCTTTTGATCTTCACTGTGGTTTAAACAGTAGTCAGATGAACCTCCACAGGAGGGGAATTTCCTAGTTGAGAGGCCACAACAAATGTTTGCTGACATTCACTAAACTTAATGTCAGTACTTTTCTTTCTGCACGGCAGGGACACTTTCACTGTCACACTTTTTTATAACGATGTTGCTGTCAAGATCTGAGCCATACATATTCCACACATTCATCAGTTACGTTTTTATTAATAAAAGTAACAAATATACAGTGGTGCGACAAAGTGAGTCCAGTAATCCTAGCCCAGGTACAATATTACTGAGAGCTTATAATAACCTTTAACGTGAAACATGTAAGCACCTACGTTTATCCTGAAAACCAGTACAGTACTTTCTTAAATTGATAGTGGATGATAAAGGTCTCGTTTCACAGACAGGGGTTAGACTAAGCCAGGACTGGGCTTAAATTTGGACACTGGCTTTTAGAAATGTGCCTTAAAAAACATTACTGGTGTGGTGGTGGATCTAGAGAAAAAAAACAATGGCTCTAGCATATTTTAAGATATGTCAACGTAATTTCTTTCAGTTAAGACAGCTCAAACACGCATCCAAATTTATTTTTAAGTTCCAACTTAGAATTGGTCAATTAAATATTTACATTTGTACAGTACAGTGACACAAGGTAGATTCATGTGACCAAGGACAAATATTATAATCAGTTATTACAAAGCCACTTCCGTGCTTAATAATTTGCATATTTTTTACATTATGCTTAAATAAAACAATTCACGAAGATGAATATTTTTAACCATGACGAGCATTTCCTATTAAGCGCACAGAAGACGTTCCTTGTAAATGATTGTGAAATTCAGCTGCAGCCTTCACACGTAAGGAGATGGAGTCATGATGAGGCAGACTGCATGCTTGACTGCAGTTGCTCTAGCTTCTCTTGCAGTTCCTGGGCGCAGCCTGACAGGTTCATGTAGTGTAATGTTGAGTAGATATTCTCCAGCTTCGCACCACGGCTCTGGCTCCACAGACGTAGCATCAGGTACTGCTTTTCTAGATAAGATGGGCCTGCTTCCAGTTCGATTCGTTCCATCTGATCATCTGACACAGAAAGCAGTCGCAGAAACTCCTTCCAACGTGTCACGGGAATCTCTCTTATGACGGTGTAGAGTACTGGTGCTGGCCAGGACTCCTTCTGCAACACCTGCATTACTGGAGAAAATATAGAAATGGCTTTAGATACAGAAGACTTGGGTTAAACGGAGTAAAATGTGTAAATGGTCAAGAAACCTCAAGCTGTCACGTTAAATTTAAATAATGAGACAATACATCATCAATCCTTCTCCCAAAACATGTGTTTCTTACCCTGATTCACTATGGTGAATGGCATTAAACCTATTATTAAATTGTATATAGTTTAGACCAGGCGGGAAAGTTTGCGCGGAAAATTGTGTACATGCGTCACCTGCCCGTGCGTGTCTTGTCAAATCCGTAAATAGAGTAAACTTGCTCTGGCCACTTTGACGTGTATATGTGGAGTGGAGTGGCATTGGTTAGTCGTCACAACGGGCAAGAAGGTTGACTAATCTCTAACCTTAGGGGAGTTTCACGTTTTTTATTAAAAAAAAAACACACAGAATGGAGGAAAGTCTGCTGGCAAAAAAGAGAACATGACTCAACATTGGTTTGGGTTTTGGAGATTGTAAGAACTGAGGTATTGGAAATGTTGAAAAGGCGATGCAGAGATGGCGCTTTTATTACTTAACAGATGAATAAGGTATTTTATTGAACAGATAAATTGTCATATGCAGCTCTCTAACTGAGTTCTTTCTGAAGCACTATCTATTGTGAAGGGTAATTTCATTATGGGTTGTAGTAACGTTGTGCTGGAATTTATTTTGGTTAATGGGTAAAGCTACAGTCAGCTTGAGATCCTTTCTATCGATTAAGCCTAGTAGTGAATGTTTTATGAGTAGTAGGATAATCTCTTTCTCTTTTTTAGTTATGTGAAAGACCCATATTAATCCGCACAGACACACAGAGCCGAAGCACAACCAAAACAATGTTCTTCCACAAAATGCTTCCGCTAAGAAACATTCAAATTTCCTCATAATTTACTCACACCCATGCCATCAATGATGTTTATGTCTTTCTTTCTTGAATTTTATTTTGTTGTGTTTTAGTACTAAAGGAAATGTAAATAAACTTAGTGGTTCTGGCAGAAAATGACCAGTACCTTCTCTGTTTTTCTATGGATGTTCAATCAATAAGCCATTTAAAAGCCAGTTGTGTTTTTATGAAACGAGACAGAGCATATGAGTAGCGTGATACAAAAGACATGAAAGTAGTGCCAGATGAGTGGACAGATATACAGTGTTTTAGCAAATATCAGACCGCTGAATGCCGCACAGTACCAATCAGAAACAAGTATTCCAGAAAGCCATGTTACAATAAGTTTTAACTGCGATTTTAATACACAGTTGTATCGTTCAGAATTTTTTCATGTGTGCCTAGTAAATAAAAGGAAAACTATTAAGGCTATTTAATAAGAACTAAAACCAAAATCCCTCATTTAGTTTTATCCACATCTACTCTGAAAATTATCTGCTGTATTTAATCAGCGATTTTAAATGCCCTTTTCAACAAGAAGTTCATGAGGTTTTACCACACCACCAAGGAAGCAACTAAAAGTGTGTGAGTTATTAGAAATTACTATCTGATTAGACAGTTCTCAGAAGTTCTCTGATCTGATTATGATCACCTAGCCTCCAGGCTTAGCATACAATTTCTCATACACCTACATGATTGGAGAATGGAAAAGTCTGAAAGACTTGAAATGGTCGAAAAAGCAATCACAAGATTCGAATAGTTTTAAAACAGCACCTAAGCTACAATTGATTAAGTTTTGCAATATCTTAATTTTTTTGTATAATTACATTTTGGGTTTCCATTTGCTATCAGGGGAGCCATGATGCTCTGTAACTCTCCACTGAAGATGCAGTGTGGGTAGGTAGTCACTGGTAAAGTTTCATTGCATGCTGAGGCATTTCTTTCCTTTAAAGAAAAACAAATGATTATGAAGGTGACGTTTGTCATTTAACAGTCACAGATCGTGGAAAAAATAATCCATCCAAAAACATTTACCGTGTAATTTCATCGTGCATAACAGTTAAATAAATGTAAAACGCAATTAAAATGTTAAATAAATAAAAACTACAAACCATTGGTATGGGAATGTTGATTACGTCATTAGGTTGATCTGCAAAAAAAAAAAAAAAAAAAGACAATTTCACTATATATTATCTGGAATGTGATGGCATACAAATCTTTTAAATCAAAGTGCATTTCCTATTTTAAGAAAGAACTTCAACTGCTTCTCTCTGCGTGAAGGCCCCATTAAAGGCATAACAAGCTTCATTTAATCCAAATCGAGTACATGTGAGCACATATGAACCTTGCTGAATGTGAAGGTTCGGATGTTTGCCAACATGCAAAGTTTTGGATCGGCAGCAAAGCCATCTCCGTGTACAGAACCAGAAGAGAAGAAGGCATGGAAGTCCAAATAAGCCCACAATGATGAGAGACACTGGCAACAGCGAGTCAGAAGAGTCTAAGATAAGGAAAAGTTTATATAAACACACACATACACACACAAAGTTTAGTATTTATTACTTATAGCCTATGGTTCGCATATATAAATATTTATAAGTATGCATGTTAGCTACCTTGTGTTTCAACTGGGGCACAAAAAGATTTACAGGACTCATTCTTGCAGCTAAACCTGAAACAAATTACATTTAGAAATAGCCATTTATAAACAATTATAGCCTTCTTAACATTCATTGCGCCTTAAAATACTTTCATGACAAATGTCAGCAAAATGTAACTATAAAATAACCAACGTATTTGCCACATACACATTTTCACAGGCCTATATAACAATTTATCCTATTATTTGGTATGGTGGAAACTGACATAGTGTTTTATTGCTAATATCATGGATAAACAATAGAGATGTGCCTGAAGGCCAATATACCTTATTCAGAAAGGCACGTATAATGGCTTCAAAACAAATAACGAATTAATAATAGGGAGATTTTTCGGCAGACACTCCTGGAGTGTTTGCAGAATAACAGTTGAGCCAGGGGATAGCAAAGCACCATATACAAAAACCTCGAAAATCACAATAATAAGTGTGTGAAGTGAATGAGTAACTTTATGAATGAAATGAGCAGCTTGCGATAACAAATCATAGCCTAACTCTCAGAAATCAGGAATTTGACAAGAGCGATATCAGCTAAAATACTAGACTACATCATGCAAATTTTAGATTTTTTTTTTTTGATATGTATATTTAAAGGTTTTAAACCTTGTACGATGATACCTGAATGAGTTTAGAATTGAAACGAGCACAGCGCGAGCGGAAATCAAATAGTTGTCGCACCAGAGCTTTGACAAGTGAAGTCAACAAATACACTACATCATACACGTTTCACTATATTTACTGATATAATTATTTAAATGTTTTAAACCTTGTAGGTGTTTTTATTTATTTAACATGTAGTATTATTTTTTTGAATTACAAGCTTTTTCAATAAATTTTATAATTATAATAAAAATAATTATTTAATGAGTTATACAAGGCGTATATGTTAAACGAAAACCACGAAGGGAACAGAATTACATTTAAAACGGTCTACTCATTTAATGTGACTAACTTCAGGTTAAAGCCTTGCCCATGTCCGGAATTATCAGAATACAGTTACACATAATTTTGAGACCGTTACAAAAACAGATGGCTCCGCTCCACCTCTAGTAAACAATCAGAAAAGCAGGAAATTCTGATGCTGATGCTAAACCTTATACACAGGAAAACCACAACCCATTAACCTACATGCTAGAATAATCAAACCAACACTTCCAAAAATGCTTATTCTTCTCAAATACAGTAATTTACCAAAAATTCATCAAGATTCAAAGCAAGTATAGAGAAGAAAAAAGAAAAACCACCACATACTTTACACAGCTTTGGCATTGTCCATCATGCAGAAAACGGCCAATCCCACAAACTACTGCTGTGGTTGCAATAGTCGTTTGTCGGTCACATTTCTCTTTACAGTTCAAACCTGAGTGACAGATAAAAGGAAAAACAATAAATATTCAGTCACAGTTTCCTGGCCACAAGATGTTCAGAATTTTTTTTTAAAGCATCATCTGTGTCCTTTTTTCAAAAGTTGGTGAATGGCCTTTAGTGGTACTTACATTCGGCGCAGTTTGGGCAGTTGTCACAGGGTTCACAGAAGTTCTTATTTCTTCTGTAAAACCCAGGTTTACAAACGCAGACTCGGTTTTGTGTTGGTTTGCATGTGTTGGTGGTATCCTCCACTTCATGAACTGTAAAGCCATGAGTGTCAGAGCCTTATATTCAGATTTAAAGGTCATCCTGGTAACATTATACAAATGACAAATACCTAGTGTATTCTGGTATTTTACTCACCACTTTCATCACAATTATCACATAGAATACAATGTTTCAATGTATTTGTAGTGTTCGTGTAAGTACCAGTCTTACACTTCAAACACTGTTCTTCTTTTTTGAAAAATCCTGCAAAATAATAAGATAAAATACTTATTCCAGAGAGGTAGAGGTCCATCTTTTATGTGTTCCACTGTTTTACTATTATTTTTATTTCAAGCAGTGGAAGGCATTTCTACTTACCTGGTGAACATGTTACATTAGATTTAAGGTCTCTTGTACTTTGGCACTGGGAGGCTATAAATAGTATAAATACCTGAAATAAAGACAATTAACTTCAATCAAGTTAAAAAAAAAACAAATAAAAAAAAAACACACATGAGGTTTAACAATCTGTCAGTGTCTTCTGATCATATGAAATACCATCATATTTAAAACTCCAGATATTATGTGAATAGTGTTTTTTTTAAGTCAGGGGGTTTCTAAAGTTTTGATGGCAAAGAGCCCCAAATTGTGTGTTCCCTTGCAAGGGACTCCCTATATGAAATATATATCATATAATAATAAATTTAATAAATAACACAAATTATATTTGGTTAAAGGTATATTATTTAATAATATAAAATAATGACAAGCGATTTTTTTTAAATGCACAAATCATATGTGCATCTTTAAGCCTGAGGGTTGAAGGCCTCAATACAAAACGGCATGAATTCAAAAGGGTTGCTAAAATAACGAAGCAAGTGAGATATTACAGTATAAACTTAAATATTTCTCATCAAATTTTTTGAATAATCTGAGTATGCCACTCATATGAACTTGACAGCTCTGTACTCAGATGTCTTTTATTTCAGGAGAAACAATGTTGATACTTCAGTGTGTATGTAAAGTGTTGTATTTATCACACTTAAATGATTTATTAGTATATGAGGAAACACTTTACAATAAGGTTCATTAGTTAAACATCAGTTAAAGTATTAACTAACATGAACTATCCATGAGCAATACATTTGTTACTGTATTTACTAATCTTTGTTAAGGTTAGTTAATGAAAATACAGTTGTTCATGTTTGTTCACAAGATTTTAATAATGTATTAGTAAATGTTGAAATTAACATCAACAAAGATTAATAAATGCTGTATAAGTGCAGTTCATTGTTAGTTCATGTTAACTAATGCTGTTAACTAATGAACCTTATTGTAAAGTGTTACCGTATATGATTTAAAGTATATTTATGTATGGAAATTTACATATAAATCTGCATTGTTATACGTTATTTTCATTGAGGTTCACCAAACGAGTCGCGACAATATGTAGCCAAATTAAGACGGGTTATTGTAACAGGACGGTGGTTACTTATTTCTCAACCACCTGTATCAGTAATATTGAAACTGACAGCATGATTTACAGTAAGTACATTTATAGTAAGGAAATATAGCAATTATACATGTCTGAGGAAAAACAATGACAGCATTGGTGGTAAAAATTGAGGACTTACCAATTCAAAACACAATGTCGACACAGTCATGATGAGAGGTTCAGTTTCAGCTAAAGAATCATGAATGATGAGTAACAGTACGATTTAAATTTCATAAACTTACAAATTGATGAAAACATGAAATATTCCAACTCCGCTTCATGTCAGCATTTGTGGCATCCACCTTCCTCCTCACTCTGACAGCATCTGTGCAGACAGGAAAGTGAGTAACCAACCCAGAAAACTTTATGTACAAGATGTAAGAGAGTGTGACAAGTGAGAAACAGGAAAAAGCGTCAGACCAATAACCGCAGCGTGGTACAGCTGAATATCAGGTATTTTGTTAAGAAACGTATCCTTATGCATTCATTCATTTAAGCTATAACACATTCCATAACGTAACAATAAAAATTAATGACATAATGAGAAACCAAATCAAATATTTAGAAAGAGTGAAATCCAGTGGAGGGAAATTTTAAGTTTGAATAGTGGGGTACTAAAAACTAGTTTGTTCTGCTTAGGTGATACTCTCAATAGAGAGTCTCAATGCTCTACTGTAGACAAGCAAAGAAGAATCTTGTATCTTTATGACCATTTCAGGCCATGTAAACATGTTGTGGCTCAATTGCTTCTTGGTCTAGCTCGCTGTAACGGGAACGGTACATGTATTCGTCCCGTACCGTACGGACATCACGGTTCGGTTCGTCAGTCACAGGCGATCAATCACACTACAATCCAGAAGAGGGCGCGCGCGGTAATGCATTGTGGCCTAACCACTTTTAACCAGCATTAACCTCCAATAATCGCAATAATCTCTGTGTTTTGTTCATTTCAAACAGAAGCAAAGAGTCATCTTTCAAATTCTGTCGATTTTATCACGAAATTCAAACAATCAATGCCGTTTGACGCTCTTGATGTGGCGTAACAGACGCTGTAAAGTTCAAACTGCAGCGAGTGAGCGCGATTATCTCTTCCTCTTCAGTACTAGTTACAGAATGAACAGGTGTGTTGATACAGTACAACTTACCGAAACGTGCCTCGTGTAATCCTCAATCAGTGTTTCAACCGCAGAAAGAAATCAATAAAACAGCCTGTAAGAAATGTCAGACATTTACCTCAGAAAAGCATTCTGTGTCCACTGCTGTTCACGAGAGAAATGAACTCTTTCGCTTAATATATGCACTTTTTAGCCTATGTATTCATTTTCTTTTACTTAACCAAGTGATGTCTTAATTATTTAGTTTAAATAAATCCGTCATGAAAACAAGTTCTGTGTAAATGATTATGTTTCAACAACGAATTGGAGAAACATCCTTTTATAATTAACTTTAGATATAGAAGTTAATGCAAAAACTGCCTTATATGCAATTTTTTTTTTGTTATTGTTATTTGATTTTTGATGATTATATTAAAAAAATTATTAGCAACTGAAATTAATAGATAATTGGATACATTTTGTTTGAGACACAGTCTGTTCAATAATAAACAAATGTACCAAATAAACAGGTGTGTACCGAACCGTCACTTTTGCATACGTTACACCCCTAATATATATATATATATATATATATATATATATATATATATATATATATATATATATATACACATATATTGATAGAAATATATTTGATACTGAATGATTCAATGACTCGCCCACAAAGAGTTCACTTGTCGCCACCTGCTGGCTGTAAAGAAGAAACTTGCAGAAAGAAAACCTGCCACCTCTGCCTGGTACGTTTACACGACAACGATGTACTAAAATCGGAAAAGTTTTTCTTTGTACAGATGACAACGTTATCAAAACTATCTCCGACTAAAAATGCTGTATTACACATGCCAGACAAGTAGATGGCGATGTCACTTCGTAAAGATTACGCGCGCCTGCGCATTCTTAGACAGAGCGCTCGCGCCAAACGCGCATGCCTATCCACCTCATTTTTAATAATTTACTACACTTTGATATTCTTCACATTATTGCCCTATAGCAGCGATTGAATCAGAATCGGAAGCACATTCACAGAAATACGTTAATTCCGCCTTAACAAATAAGGTGGATAGACTAAACAATACGCATGTGCACGCCGTTGCAGTTTTTTGCGAGGATGACGGTATCGTTTTCAGAAACTTGCACTTTAAAACCTGTTTCATTTTCAGGCCACCAAAATGCTGTTGTCGTATAAATGAACAAAACTGAAAACCCATGCCAAGCAGAGTGATACAGGAAGAGTCTGAGTTCCAGCCAATCAGATTTGAGAACTGGAACTTACTGTGTGTAAACTGTAAACTAAAAAGTCTAAATATTATTTCACAGTACTGAATTAACCTGAATACGTTAGTTTGCTCTAATAAAATTAAATTTAAGGTATAAAGGTAACTTTAAGGTAACTGCAGATTACCACTGTGATAAAGGGGAATACTGTAACTTTGAAGTGTATGAATCACTTCTTGTGGGTTCGACGTTATGATGTGCAGAATATTACCACACGCCAAGTCTGTAGGCATGACTGAATGTCAGTGAGAGTGCATTTCATTTGATGGTCTATCTGTGTCTTTTTGTAGGCTTTTAAAGTATAAATTATTTATCCATACACATTATTATTATTATTTAATTCATGTGCCCTCATTATTTTTAATCAAACTAACTTTCATTCCCTCCAGGAGTGACAATTCTTCTCATCTGATGATGTGTTTACTGGTGCAAGGGCGGGACAACCTTTCACTTACAGAGATCACAGCAATAGCAAACCATCCAATGATCCAATCAATTCCCGATGGAAAAAAACGATGTCCCACCCTACATTTTTTATCGCTTGAGAAGCCTTTTCACTTGGCATCTCAATAAAGTATTTTATTCAAACCAACATCAAAGTTGGTCATTTGACCTCACATTCTATTCTTGTGCCTTACATTGTAAATGTTATTAGTGTGTAAAGTAATAATACTTAGTAATTAATAAAGTAACACATCATTATTTATTGGAGTGAACAAAGACTGATCAACCCAAAGACAAAGTACCATTAGATTTAAAGGCGCAATAAGAGATTTTTGAGAAACGCTGTTGAAAGCCAATCGCACCGAGCACCACAACACACTTGTAGCCAGTCTACAATTGTTTGTCTGAAGCTGGTATGCTGCTGGCGATTAACAATTAACCCTTTGATGCGTACGATCACACCGGTGTGATCAACTGCTAAATTCAAAGGTTTTTGCGCACTTTGTCTGCCGCTGAGCCAGTGACAGATGCGCTCAGCGCTTTCAATATATCACAAATATGCTGTGTTTTCAACCACATAATGTTTATTTTAGGTTTCAGATATTTAAATGCACATAAGTACTAACAAATCAATACATTTAGAGTTTGTAAAATACACACTGATCTATGGAAGCGGCAATAACAATCTTTCCAGAATAATTAGACGACACGTTTTATTCATATCAGATACACAATGTGTAAGGAATTTTAAAGTTTACTCTATTCTTCTCTCAGCTCACCGGCTCACTAACTTTTATGTATTTTGGTGGATGAATTCACGTGTTGTAAATCCAACAGATCCAGTTCTCTGTACGACAACAAAAATTAACATGGCGGCGCCCATCGCATATATATAGCTCAACTAACGTGATCATTATAAAAGTGTTTAACCCTTATGCGCTGTTCGATTTCTGTGTACACTAGTTATGGAGCGGGTCAAATTGACCCTAATTAGATTCGATGCAATTCCTCAAAAATAACACTATGAAAAACAACAAAGATTCAGGTACAAACTGTAAACTTTTAATATCAACATTTGTCAAATATTCCAAAAAATATATAAATATATACCTTATAACCATTTTTTAAAACTAATTTGTTTTGACAAAAATAGACGGTACATTTTTAAATACAATAAATACATTTTTTAAACTTTTCTTTTCTTAGAACATCATAACTGAACAATTACATGAAGCCGAATAATGAAAATATGTACTTTTCCTAAATTGGCTGTTTTGTAAACTCATTTCATAAAGTCAAGTTTCTTCTGACATGATGAGCGAGTGTGTGCTTTCTGCATATGAACTTCACACACATGGTGCTGGTTAAAACATTTTTCTGTATTGAAATAAGGCTGGAAAACCTCATTTTTTTAGCTTCATAAGGTAGTAAAAAAATAAAATAACAAAATATAACCAAGAAATGTTATTATTTTGGGTCAGTACATTTGCTTTAGAGCGTTAAAATATGCGGGTCAAATTGACCCGGCGAACATCACGAACGTAACAGTAATTTTGGTTGTATATGTCAAAAAACACCAGCATGTTGAAATTTTGCATGCATGCTCATATGATGACAAATGAGAAAAAGTCACAAAATATCAAGAAAAAAACATAGGTTAACCAGTATTTCATAACACAAGGGTTAAACAGCAACACACGTCCACCTGCACATATTTGACTACCGGAATGTCATGTATTTTATGCTACAGTTAACAAATTTGAATATTTTGAATAAAAAAGGAAAAATGAAATTAAAGCAGATCATCGGTCATACAGCGCTATTGTGGCTGCGGTGTGTCACGTGACAAGCAATGATCCGTCACCATGGAAACAACAAAGTGACAAGTTCTAAATAACAGTCGCCTTGAAAAACTCACACTGGGGCTCAGCCAGAAAACTTACGCGTGAAAGGGTTAACTCTTGCTTGTGTATACTCTTGTGTACTATATGTTAATTTTTGTTTCTTCCTTATTGTTTTTTCACCATCTTCACTTTATTTTTTGCAAAGCATTATTTTGCTTTGCTTGAGCTAAAGAGACATCCACTCTAGCACTACATTTGTGCATTTTGGGGGCAGAGCAATGAAGGAAAGGGTGTGTCTGTTTGGGCTGATCAACAAGGTTTCTCAGAAATTGCTCACTACACCTTTAAATATACCAAAACAACCAGAGTCCACCAAACTAGCTACTGCAACATTTAATAACATTCATCTGGGTTAACTTGCTAACTTAAATACCTTAAAAATATAAAATATGATTTTATAGAACGACTTGTAAGTATAGTAAATCTGGTTACTATAGTAATGTATTTGGAATGGGAAATGTGTTCTCTTAAATGCCTCGCGTCTACATAGAAGCACACAGAGCTCAAACAGACGCAGATGACTGCTTGAGCCTAAAAGCAATGATCTGTGCGAGACAACAACAACGAAAAAGCCTCAAATGAAGGCTACCAGCTAAAACGAGAGATTTTGGTGTACAGCACCCAGAAGTGAACAGGCTGACCCGGAAGCTGTGCTGTCTGGAGGCGCATAGAGAACATCCAGCCTCTTCACTGCTTTATAAAAGCCTCTCCTGCGAGAACAAAACACTCTGACATCGATATAAAAGGTTTGTGCGCTCATATCGTCTTTTTCCTTTTGCCCACACTGAGCTATCGTGCACGTTATTGCATTGTACGACAGATAAACTGTTCGACGGGAGCGATTTATCGCCTTTGATCTACCACAGGTTGCACAAAGCGAAATATAACATTATAAATGGCATTATCTGAATGCATTGTACATGCATGCGCTAGTGATTTAAATGTGCGGCTGTTATGAAGCGATCGGGGCGGCAGATGTTGTAGAAATCACACCGCCGCGCGCAGCGTTTCGCCAATTGTGAGACATTTTTGCACGGCATGATTGTCGGAAGTGTCAGTTTTTTTCAAGGGGGGCCGGGCAATTCAAAGGTGCTATTCTTCATAAACAAACACACACACACACACACACACTTAGAACCACAAACAGCTCGTCGATCGATCGGTTCCTCACTGGGGGAAAAATGCACCGACTCGAATGTGAATTTTTGGGCTCTGCAGAATATGGCGTCCTTATGAAAATATAACAGGCTGCCATTTTTGTTTTTTTTTTCTTTTGTCTGAAATGTTTTTGGTGAAATTGTGCAGGAATTAGTCAGAGGCTCTGGGTGATCTGTAGATGTTGTGCTGCCGCTGGAAGGGGAAAACAAATCGCTAAAGTTTTGTGACTGTTGTTTTGCTGTGAAGAAGGCTCAGGATTTTTTCAACTGTAGATCTTGCGGGTCTGTTGAATTTTGAAAAACCTCGATTACATATCTGAAATTTAGATGTTTACCGTGGTTACTCATAAGAGCTGAGCTCGAGTCAGATATGAGTCAAATTTTAAAACTTCACTTGAGCTGATGATCACTCAAGTTATTTAACAAACCAAAAAACCACTATGGCAACCACAAAGCATTTTAAATAGTTGTGTAGAAAATGTTTTTATTATTATTATTATTTAATTCATTTACATTTTGATTCTTGAGGGCATTGCCCCTTAAGAAAATAAAAAGTGAATTTCTAAATATTTTCTGCCAAAATGTCTGTTATTGTTAACTGGGTATTCACTGCCACAATCATTAAAAAAAAAGAAAAGAAAAAAAGTAGTAACAACTCAAGTAATTATGACGTTTTGGTAGAAAATGGGTTGTGTGGTGAATTTATTTACTGCAAACAAGTTGCTCATTGCACAGCATTTTTGAAAAAGCTTGAATTAAAGGAGCTGCTCACCAAAATAGAACTAATGTCATCATTTCTTCACCCTCATTCAATTCCAAACAACTACGACTGACTTTCTTCAGCGGAACAGAAAAGACAGAATGACAGTCACCATTCACAAAAATCCTTTAAAATTTAGAAAAGAAAGACATGGAAGATTGTAATGATATGACAATGATGACAGAGTTATTTTCATCTAGTGTGTCAGGAGTTGTGAACCACTGAAAGAAACATACAAGCATATCACACACAGTTTATATTGATCTGTGATCGAAAGCAAATAAAAACCTGAGGTTTACTTTATATTATAGATATTGCACTAATTTGTATTATGTTACTAAAATGTATAAAAGCAAAACTAAAATAAATATGATTTATTTACATGTTATTAGTAAGAAATTCATAGCTAGACTCAATTTGTCTTATGAACACCGGTTTAGTTGAGAAATATGTTTCTAACTACAAGCTTTTAGGCCTATTTGTGATTTTAACCTGTTATAAGAGTTTTGACTCTCATTCTGTTTTATTAGAAAGATGGCAGAGCCTCGATTCAATAATCCATATTTTTGGCCTCCACCTCCCTCTATGCCTGGGCAAGTGAGTATTGTGTTTTATAAGACTTGCCTGACATGCATTAGTGTTTTTCAGTATTGCCACTTGTTGTTTGGTACAACTGGTTACTTGGACATACTGTACATTACATAGTGAAACTACCGATTGTTTGAAGATACGAAAGCATGACAGTAAGCATGTTTGCAAATCTGTACAAACCAATGTGGTCTGCCGAGGCGTGAACTGAAACCTTTATAAAAGTTTTCACGTCAGTTGATGTCCCCAGTCAAGCTTAACCAATGACTTTTTACAGTTGGATAACCTGGTTCTTATCGACAAAATCAAAGAGCAACTGATGGCAGAAAAGATTAGACCTCCGCATTTGCCGCCCACGACTGTTCCTTCACAGCAGACCCTGCTGGTGGCCTCTCCACCTTCAGATGGTGGGCAGCATGTGATGTCTCTTCCCAAGCTGCAGCAGGTGCCCGGTCTCCAGGCCCACAATTCCTCTCAGCCTGACATCGCCCTGCACGCCCCGCCCAGCATCAAGCACCATTTCAGGTACTGATAGCCCTTCTGTGCATTATCATGACAAAGTTCACATTTAATGCTTCATTATTATGTACATTATTGTGCGTGTAATAATCTTTTATGTGGGTGAACAATCTGATGCATTTTTTTGTCCTATCAAATAGAGCTGCATGGTTGATCATAAAAAGAATGCATTCTCTATTCAAACACCAACGCCTCAAATAAAGATTGTATCAATTACATTGTTACGCCAGTAGGTGGTGACAAGTGACTGATAAAAATGTATGTCATTGAATCATTCATTCAAAAGATCTTTTTTTCCTTTTTTTTTTTTTTAATCGGGGCATATCGGGGTGAAACAATTGTCCTGAAATCATAATGAAGAAAAATTCCTCATTAAAAAAAAATATTTTTTCGAAAAGAAAACCTTAAGTATTATGATGTAAAATTATATAATATAATAGAAGACTATGCAATAATAATAATAATAATTATTATTATTATTAATAAAGAAAGGATAATTTAACTAAATTGCTTCATTAATATTTCATTAATAAATTATTATTCATATTTAATAAAATCATATGGTTCAACCATTATGCAGAACAATACATCATAGTCATTTAGTGCAAATCCCTAAAAACCTAAGGATATTTTTGAATTAATAACTACACAATAATTTCTACATGATATTTTTATACTACAAATAAATGTAACTTATCAAAACCATGTGAAATCAGCATAAAAACAAAGTGTACATTTCTAAGAATTTGGCACTTTCTTTTTTTTTTTTTTTTTAAATAATCTTTTTTCTTTATCATGGACACTCTTATATCATTGACTATGTAGTGACATCCATACTATTTTCTTACATCATTTCAGAGCTGAATATTGATGACAAGGCTGCGTTGAAGGCAAAAGGATTATGGGAAGACTGGCATATGCGACAAGCAGTGGACCAAGCCTCCAGAGCAAACCATCGCTCAGGTGGAAGACGTGTATAAACACAGAAGTCATATTAAAGTTTCCATTTGTCATAGACAAGTTGTTAAGACCTTTTTGATGTTCAAAACCAGGTCTCACGCTGTCATCGCGCAATGAAAGCCACAACACCTCTGAGGCTATAACTCCCACCACCCCGACATCTAGCAGTCAGAATCGCTTGGGCGGAGCACCTTCTTTAAACACCATTTCCGGCCTCGCCAGCGGTCCTGGCATGGAGCATATGAAAAGTGGAGGTCTGATGGGGATGCTGGGACCACAGCCCAAAGCTCCACGGGGCCGCAAGAAGATTAAAGCAGAGAACAACACGGGCCCCTTGCTGGTGGTGCCCTACCCTCTTCTGGCCTCAGGCCCTGACCAGGCGGTTACCATCGCCAAAGAAGGAAAAACATACAGGTTTAACTCGCTGTCAATAATGAATCATATCATTTACGACCTGTATTGAATCTCGTATTACATAAACTTTCATTTCAGTTATCAGCTCTTCCATTTTTGTATTTCATACAGGTGTAAAGTGTGTCCGCTCACTTTCTTCAACAAGTCAGAGATGCAGATTCATTCCAAGTCCCACACGGAGGCCAAACCCCACAAGTGCCCTCACTGTTCGAAGTCCTTTGCCAACGCCTCATACCTAGCACAGCACTTACGTATTCACTTGGGCATTAAGCCCTACCACTGCTCCTATTGTGAGAACTCTTTCCGCCAGTTATCACACCTCCAACAGCACACCAGGTCAGCAAAACTCACCGTACAGCCTGCAGTGCATGTGCAACTGAAAACTATAAAACCAGTTTAGTTTCTTCGGTTAGTTCTTTAGTTTTAATATATCTGTGTTTGATTTTAAGGATTCATACTGGTGACAGACCATATAAATGTGCCCAACCTGGATGCGAAAAGGCATTCACACAACTCTCAAACCTACAGGTGAGGACAAATGAAAGGATAAGGGCTGGATTATAGTTACATTGTACAAATGTAAAGAGTAAAAATAGAATTTCATATATATTTTGGGTATAACGGTACGTGTATTTGTTCCGAACTGTACAGTACAGGCTTCACGGTTCGGTTCATGCAGTTAGACGACAAATACAGTCAGTCACAGGCGATTCACACTTCAATCCACAAGGGGGCATTCGGTAATGCAACACAGTTTGCTAACTGCCAAACCAGAAAAAGGCGCAGATGAAGTACAGATGATAGACATCGGTTTCAACCGTGGAGAGACAATAAAACGGCTTGAGAATAATATCTCACATAGCATTACATTTACCTCAGGCAAGTCTTAGTGTCCACAGCATATTGGTTCACTAGAGAAATGAACTCTAGAGAGGAGCATTTCACTAAATATATTCACTTATTTATATTCATTATATGAAATATATTTAATGTTTGTTTTATTCATGAATATATATTAGTAAATATATTAATTATTAACATGTTTAAAATACATTTGTAATATATTTAAATACATTAAATAAACAGTATATTTGTGTATATATTTTTTTAATCAAGCATAATATAAAGTGACAAATAATAAATATATATATTTCAAATAAATGCTGTGCTTTTGAACTTTATATTCATCAACGAATTTTGAAATTTATGTATCCTAGTCGCCACAAAAATATTAAACTGTTGTCAAGATTGATAAGACTTTTTTCTTTTTTCGCCAAATAAGCATATTAGAATGATCTCTGAATGATCATGTGACACTGAAGACTGCATTAATGACGCTGTAATAAATTCCATTTTAAAATATGTTAAAATTGGAAAGTTATTTTAAATTGTAGAAATATTCCACATTGTGTTTTTACGGTACTCAGTCAAAATAAGAGAATGAAATCTTATAATAATGTATAATTGGAAATATTTTATATTAACATCTTGATAGTTGTTAAACTTTTTTTTCCTTATTTCTTTACCTATTCAGTCTCACCAGAGACAACATAACAAAGACAAGCCATACAAATGTCCAAATTGCTACCGGGCCTACACAGACTCCGCATCCTTACAGATCCATCTCTCCGCACATGCCATCAAGAACGCTAAATCGTACTGTTGCAGCATGTGTGGCCGCGCATACACCTCAGTGAGTACCGATCCTCGACACATGGGAAAAATATCTCTCTTGTCATATTCTAACACCATCTTCTGTTTTTCAGGAGACCTACCTAATGAAGCACATGTCCAAACACACCGTGGTGGAGCATCTCGTCAGCCACCATTCCCCACAGAGAACAGAATCTCCCAGCATCCCCATACGCATTTCACTTATTTGAGCTTCCTCCATTATGTTTCACTTCCACGAGAAGGTATTTTGTCCGCCACGATGGTCTTCCGTAGAGAAAAAAGACGAATGTGATACGTGACAGGAGATCTCGTAGGACATTTTTATCTGAAAATGTCTTTGCCCCTTTAGTTCTTAGTGATTTAAAGCCTATAGGCCACAGACTCCACAACTGCTGTCTCAACTGAATTGTTCAATTCAACTACAGACGCCAGTCTAAAAGGATTTGATTATTCCAAAAACAGAATGTGACAGATTGTGATCACTTTAACATTTTGTTTCAAAGGTGTGAAAGGGAGACTTCCAAAGATACTCTTTAAGCACTTTTTCAGCCTCGTGGTTTTGCTCAAAGTAAAATGAATCTTTTCAGAATGGGAGCAGCTTCTCGCTTTGGGCAGCTATGAGAGTTCAAACGTAGTTTTAGAAAGTCCGACGGATTTTGTTGGTTTCCGTCTCCACTTCTACTCCTTGTCGTTTGTTTTAACAGGATATTGTGATTTATTTTACTGTGGATGTGACACTTCTCCCACTTTAAGCTTGTATTATCCTTTTATAAGGGGTATTAGGTCATGGTTGAGAAATGAAAAGTGATGTTTGAGTTCTGTATGCCGTGATGTGGCACAATTGAGGTCCATTTTTTGTGGATTTTATGAACGTTCGTTACCCCAGTATATTTACACTGGCAAAAGAGACCCAAATAAGGAATTGTCACAAAAAAAAAAAGGAAAATTCCCTCCACACGATTCGTTTACACAAAAGAGGGTCAATAAGATATGACACTCTCTAAAATAATGGCTTGTGTTATTTGCATCATAGATGCTTTACTTTTCAGACAAGGCCTTTTTTTGTGTGTGCAATGCAAACGCCATCCCTTCCAATCAGTATTTTGAGGAAAAAGTGTCCTTTTTGTCAATTTTTTTTTTTTGAAATTAAATGCATCATGACAATGTCCATTAAATGGATTTTTGTTGTGATGTAACAGAAGAAGTGTCACATGGGATCAGTGTTGTTAACTGAATTACATGTTTGGGGTGTAATGTGACCTCTGAACTCCATCAAGTGTTAATTCCCTCTTCTTCCCGAGACAAGCGATGCAAAAGCACCTTGAGACATTAACTTACACCAATGGATCGCTGAAAGTTTTCATGGGTTTTATAGATTATGATATAATCTAATTTGCAGTGGCCTATTTTGAAATGTTTTTATGTGTCCAATTGGAAGTTTGTTCACCAAAACATCAGTAATGGTGTTTAAAGACAATATAGAACTCAAAAATCTCATTTTGAATGTAGTCGTGTTCATTTCCACCAGTGCGTTTCTGTTACATATGTTCATCCAAAATAAATAACTCTGTAAATCCGTTTAATTATTTTTTTGTTGTTTAAATATTTTTTTCTGTGTTTGCTCTGACAAGCAAAACCAGCATACAAGCTGATAAAACATGTTTTTAACAGTAGCCGTTTAAAATGTTACTTATTGGGTTAAAGCACACTTGGTCTAATGAGTTATTCTAGCCAAATTTGATCATACGCGATCATACTTGCCGTGTGTGATTTTATGTGATGTCAACAGGTCACAACACTGCAGCTCAACAGGATTCATTTACTTTTGTGGTCATTCATACCAGTCATTTGTTAAGCTTATTGTCTTCAACTCATGTATATTTAGGAAACTTTTTTTTTTTTTGTATTTTCATTTGTCTGTTTGCAAAGGACCAAGTTGCTCTGAAAATTCCCCAAAATATATGTAATTTTGATTATATATACAGTATAGGTGAATAATTACACAGTAATGGTTTACTGGGTCAAACAGGATTTTTCTTTTCTTTAATATTTGGGAATGTGACCAATATCGCAATTTTAGATTACAGCAATTTGATGAGGATCTACTTCTTGGTGCTTTCTACGAAACCTCAGCTCATTGCCAGGAATAGATTATTACATTACAGTATAGTCCTGGCTTTTTCAGCCTCAAATCGACTCTAAATCCGTAAGATGTGTACATTTGCTATAAAATATACCCTGTATTCATTAATAGTGCAAATTGCAAGGTTTAGATACTGTACTTTGTTCATTTTTGTATCTGTTTAGTATATTTCAACTTATTAATATTTGTTTTTCTGTAAGTACTGATCATTGTTTTTATAGGTATCCTTGTCATTTTTTACATGTACGCCTTAATTTTATCATCGTTGAAAGACCGGTTTCTTTCTATTTCTTCCTCCATGTTGATGCTTTTTCAGTATTCGGTTCTCTTTAGCCTTTTTTCCGCATGGAACACTGTAGTCGTTATCAATTAACTGTTAACATGTATTACGTAAGACATTGTTATATATGTTCTAAAATAATTCATGTTTTCCTTTGTCTTGGATTGTGGTTCCATATAAAGATTTTGTTTAATATGCACAGATATGGCTGATAGGTGAATTAAGAAAACATCAATGTCAAGAACACTTTGTATCTCTATCTTGTTTATTAAATTCAGACTGTTATACCTGAGCCTTTGTATTTTCTTTTTAAGATGCATTGGAGTCAAAAGCTGTGATCCTGTTAACAAATTGTATATGGACACCATGATAAAATGTAAGTGACAATTTAACCTCATTAGTTGCAAGATTTAGATTGAACCTTGACTCCTTGTCTTTAGACCTTACTTTGATGGAAATACCATATGATTTTCATGGACTCTTTGAGAGTAAAATATAGTGAAAGAAAACACATGGAAAAGCACCGTGACATGGATTTTTAGATTTTTTTTTCTTTTGAAGGATGACAATGACTCCTCTGTTTTAAATATAAAAAAAAATTGGAAAATGTGGCAACAATTGTTTACGATTTTGGGGATAATATACCTAAATAAACATTTACTTTTTTTTTTTTTTTTTAAAGTAATATGCTACAATATTGAATTACAAAAAGTAGTTACTAATTGCATTACTTAGTTACTTGAAAAGTAATGTTGTATTACTTTTTCGTTACTTCTCACCTGGACCGGGCTTGCTTTTTTTATTTTATTTTTTTTTAAAAGTTATATTTTTGCTCAACGTAAAGGCCACCAAAAGTGAACCGAATAAGCTAAAGCAAATGCAAATACAAACTGTACAGTAGAGGGCGCAGCTCAAACAAACATTTCAGCTGTGGATTGCTATTCTAGGATGCAGGAGAGGAAAGTTCAACACTTTTACTTTACCAATAAAAACAAAAAAACTAAACAGTGATTTTTGTTTATTCGTATGGTTGAAGTGGACCATCAAAGGTCAGCAGCAAAGACAGTTAAATATGTTATTTAACAATTATTGCAGATTTGCGTAATATTCTGAGTTTTGTTTTGTTTGTGATTTCTCTCAGCATAGAGAGAAAATCATAGAGGTGTCAGTCAATAAATGGGAAAATAAAGTAACTTGCATTACTTATTTGAAAAAGTAACTTTTTGTTGTAAATTTAAAGTGCATTACTAGTTACCTGAAAAAAGTAATCTGATTACGTAACTTGAATGTGTTCCCCCAACACCGGTCATGTTGCCAATAATTTGTTCATGAACAACAGCTGTTGGCGTCACTTTGAGAATGGTATGTTTAGTAGTTTTAAATGTTTTCTGAGTATAAAGTAATATTTTTTTATTTCACATTGACGTAACCAATGAAACAGCCATCATGAAAATAAGTTTATTAAGAAAATACAAGCTTTGTCAATGTGTACCATGTACACTGATGTCTGTCGCAATTTAAATGACATGAGCCCTATATGAATATTTTGTGAAAGTTGCATCCTAATATCTTATAGCAGCAGGACACAAAGTACAAAGCTCTCATAATGCACAGGCACAACTGCAGGATCTTGATCCTTTTGCCACAGCTCAAAGTGATACAATTTCTCATCTCTCAGACGATTTTGCTCCCAGATCACAGGTCATTTCAGTCTCTGTGGACTTTATACAAAACAAACACAAAGGGAGTGCAAAATAAAAAAATCACCCCATTCCATAAGTAAACAACAATACCGTAAGGTTGCTAATGCTACCAGGCCTGTTTTCTTGTCAGTAGCCAAAACTTTTTTTTTTCCTCAGAAGAACATAATACCAGCAGACCAACCTTTCTCTAGCATTATTATTCATCACAACCACACTGCTTATATTAGTAATTATTAAAGATATACTACACATAAACAGAGGTCTAAATAAATTTGCTGACATTTCAAGGCTTGACAGTTTTTGCCCTCTCACTGAACAAATAGTGGACATATAAATGTAACAATACATAGATCAACTATCCACTGAAAAGATGTATAGATAAAGTTTTTACACCGTGAACTAAACACAGATACACTTCCATTCAAAGGATTTTTAATGTTTCTGAAAGAAGTTTCTTACGTTCACCAAGTCTGCGTTCATTTGATGTAAAATTGTGAAAAATATAAAATAACTTTTCTATTGTAAATATATTTTAAACGGTACGGTAATGGTTTCAAAATGTTTGATGAACAAAAAAGCATTTATTTGAAATATTTTGTACCAACGTCTTGCAAAAACATCTTACTGACCCCAAATCTTTAAATGGTAGTGTACATGCTTTCAGCTACAAAAGGAGTGTAGTACTCTCAGCTCCATGTAACATTTTACCATTTTTTCACCTAAAAAATGTCAACCACAGAAAATGAGAAAAGGTCTGCTGACACAAAATTTATCGGCATTTACAGCAAATCTCACTAAAACAAACACTTGTTTTCAACGTGATTTCAAATACTTACTGCTTATCCAAAGGCAATAGTGCATTTCAGTTGTAAACACCTGCAGATTGTACCATCTGAACACAGTTTAACAGTGCTTTAAGTGCTTTTCCACAGTTGTACCAATTTAGGGTAAATGTATAAAAAAATTAAAAAAATACATATGGCATCTTACAGATGTGACAAGGCTATTGACCACAGCATCCAATGAAGTGTCATGTTTGTGAATGATATAAAATCTCAAGCATTCCTAGCTGGATTCTATGTGAGCCACAAATCGAATGTAACTGAATTCAATGTAGGTGATATGAGCCTAAGCAATGATACATCTCTTCTCACTCGCTGAAGACTCAAAACATGACACATGGTCATGGTGCCACAGAGCAAATTGTCTGTGTTCTACCCATCTAAACTTGTTACCCTTCCACAGTTGCTTATTTTTAAGCCTTGACTGATCCAGTAAGTTTTCAGATTGGCAAACTCTGTAATGGCTTTTATTTGTAACTCCCTCAGGCCTCATCGCTTGTGGCACTGAGACTCTCTTCCTGCTCTAACCTGCTGTTTGGAGCCACAGGTGAGGTCACATTCAGGTAGCCTATCTCAGTGGACTGTGAAACGGGCACAGACGAGGAGATCTCCAGGCTCTTCACTCCAGACTCACCCACTTTGACTTTGCGAATGGCATCCAATATTCCCCATGAGTCACAGTGCCCAGGCTGTGGACTACAGCAAAATGTTGCAATGTAAGATGTCACCATTTGTTTGCTGACAGAAAAATGATCCCATATTGCACTGCAGCCTCAGCAGAAAAATAACCAGATATACCTTTCAAAAAATTGGCAAGATTTTCTTTATGTTTTTGAAAGACGTCTCTTATGCTCACCAAGGCTGCATTTATTTGATCAGAAATACAGTAAAACACTTGTAACTTTTTTTCACTGTTAATATATTTTAAAATGCCATTTATTCTTCAGCATCATTACTCCAGTATTCTGTGCCACATGATCCTTCAGAAATCATTCTTAATGCTGGTTTGTCGAAACGTTTCTATTCTAAATGTTTTAAATGGTAACAGTGACACATTTTTATCAAGATTCTTTGATGAATAGAAAGTGCAAAAAACAAAAAAAAATTTGGAACAATATAAAAGTCTACAGACACTTTTGACAATTAAATGCATCTCTCCTGAATAAATATATTAATTTCTTAAAATCTTTCTGACTGCAAACTTTCGAACGGAAGCATATATTGAATATTAACCTTAAAATTAGGTAAAGAAAATTAATGATAACAGTTTTAGGGTAACTGAAACAGATTATATTACCCCATATTTTGTGTGCCATATATTTTTTGATTGTACTAGATTTTGGAACAGAAATAAGAAGCTGGAAGACTGGAAAAAAGTTATTATACCTCGGAGTTGATGTCCGCAACAGGCCATCATGATGAGCTCCAGAAGGGAACATTTTCTTGACCTCCTAAGACAAAAACAAAAAATAAAATAATCAGTGCAATCCAAATAATTTGAAATGCTTATTTAAACTATAATAAAAAGAACATAACTGTACCTCAACAGTACACACCGACTGAAGGTTTCTCAATGCACGATCTAAAATTCCTATCTGATTGGCCAGTGTTAGAGTTTTTTCTTGCAGCTGTTTATTCTCCATCTCCAGGAATTTAACTCTAAAAGAACACAGGACAAAGAGACGGTTACCATGTTTCTGTGCTTTCCTGTCAGGTGCACAAGAGGGTAATGAGATGTTTACCTCTGCTGGATGCTAGTAGCAGTTCTTAGTCCATTGTTCCCCATTTCCTCAGCTTCACTTATTCGCTGCAGAAGTTCTCGTCTCTCCAAGAGTAGCTGGTCGTTTTCTTCCGTCACAGTCCTAATCCAGTCCTTCTCCTGCTCATAGTGGAGCACACTCAAGGTGAAGTACATGTTGCATATATAGTGCTATAGGTCGAGTCTGAAAAACCTCACTTTCTCTGAGAGACTTGTTGCAAGAGCCAAATCGTTCTCCAGCTGCTGGATTCTGTGCTCATGTTGGGAGACTGTCTTCATGAAGATCTGTTTAGCTCTGCGCAACTTGGTTTTGTGCTGAGACTGTTTCTCGTTGTGTCTCCTGCAGGACACGAGTTTCATCATTTCATATTAACACACTGCATGAAATATTTGCAGTGTTGGGGATAGTAATGCATGACAAGTAAAGCGAGTTAATTGAAAAAAGTAATCTGATTACATAACTAGTAAAGTAATGCATTACTTTTGAATTTACAAAAAAAAAAATCTGAGTTAATTTTTAAAACAAGTAACACAAGTTACTATGTTTTCCAATTTATTGACTCACAGTTCTCCTACTCCCATGCTGAAAGAAATCGGGAGTAAGGCAGAGGCGTTGTGATTGCTGTGTAAACATGATGGTTATTTCAGACTAGTTCTAGACTAAATGTGACCATACACTTACTTCTCCTGCTTCCTATTCTTCTATATTCTAGAATTCATAGTTTTAACTGTGCCCTCTTCTGTACAGGTGTGAATGTGCATTTCCTTCAGCCTGAGGCTTATTCATTTCACTTTTGGTGCGAAAGGGCCTTTACATTTGTCAAAAATAGAAAACAAACAAACAAACAGGCCAGCCCTGATGAGAAAAAAATGTAACGCATTACTTTCCATAAAAAGTAACGCAATATTGTAATGCATTACTTCTAAAAGTAACTTTCCCCAACACTGAATATATGTTCTTTAAAAATGGTATATTTGCTGTAAGAGTAAAGGCTGGAACACACTACAACCTGAATGGTTACATGGTACCAGACTTTCAAGTCTGCGTCAAATGAAAACAATATGTTCTAATATTGGCCGAAAATATCAAACATGACATTTCCTACCTACTAAATCACTTCTTGATATAATTTTAAAAATTTGCCCACTCTCCAAGAACAATATCGGTTTGATATACTCTTTGATTTCTTCACAGAATTTGACATCTTTAACAAAATCAAAGCAACAATGGGAAAGTGAACTTAATTTGCAATTTTCAGAAGAAATATGGCAAGATATTATAAATTTGTTTAAGACATACAATTATTCAATTTAAAGTGGTACACCGTCTACACTGGACAAATGCAAAGCTAGCAAAATTTTTACCAAATATAGACTGCGTGTGATAGATGTAGAGTTGAGATCGCTAATCATGCACACATGTTTTGGTTATGTCCTAAGCTTGCTAACTATTGGCAATTAACATTTAATTTTCTTTCAGGAGTTCTACATATGTCTATTGATCCTTCACGTACTCTAGCAATATTTGGATTGACTACAGAACTCTTTTTGGATAATAATGCTAAAAATATGATTGCTTTCGCCACTTTACTAGCTAGACGTCTCATTCTGCTTACGTGGAAGGTCAGATCTCCTCCTACTTTTGGTCACTGGATTAGAGATCTTATGTATCATCTTGCACTAGAGAAGATTCGTTACTCCACTAAAGGGTGTAGTCAAACTTTTTTCACTATTTGCCAGCCAGTGCTGACTTGCGTTCAGCAAACGGATCCCAATGTAATTTTCCTTCCTTTTTTTCTATCTGGCCCTGTGAGGCCACAATAATATGGTACAGTATGGTTAATGTAAGATAATGTGTAATGGTGCAGTGGGGATGGGGAGCTCCGTTGGAGCAAGACAACTGATTTAATCTTAATTCGTTTTTGAAATTGCTGTTATATCATAATATGTAAAATACCAATAAAAAGACTTTGAACAAAAAAAACCCATGACATTTGAGAGTGAGGAGTTGGGGTGGTGAAGGGATGCTGGATGAACTTAGCTAATAAAACATTTCTGTGAAATTAGCGAACTCCACCTGTCCAAAATCTTCAGACTGGCTCTGACTTTCAGCAACTAGTATTGACTCAAGGCAAAAAACTAAGAAAAAGTCATGTCTTGTATGTTCCAGACTTAAGTCTATAATGTCCATCCAGTGAATAATGATACCTGATGTGAGTGTCAAGCTGCTGAACAACCAGCTTCAGTTCCTCCTGCAGTCTCTCAGACTCATGCTGGGAAGACAGAAGCTGTTCTTCCAGTCTGTGGCAGCTCTTCTGACTGCTTCTCTGCTGCAGGACACATTGGTAATTCATAGTCAGCAGCTCCACTAGTGCATCATTTCAGCAATTAGTATGATAGTTTCACCTCACAAACCTCTTCTCTAGCCGTGTTAAGTTCACTCTCCAGCACCTGCAGTCGCGTCTCTAGCTCCTGTGTGCGGTGTGACATCTCCAAGTTGGTGCGTGTCAGAGTCGCCTCCTTCATCCGCAATGAGCGCACCTGCTGCTGGAGTTCCTCATCTTTCTGCTCAAGTAATTTTCTATCAGAAAAAAAAGAAATTCTTTGTAAAGTGCACTAGACGTATATTGGCCAGTGATATAGTCAATAACACATGGCCTTTAACTACAAAGTACTTGCATCAAAAAATAATAATTGTTAGGTACAGTGTACTCTGTGTTCATGTTGTTTTGCAAAACACTTTTGCTGCTATTGAGATGGATATGGGTAAGGTTAGGGACAGATTTGGTTGTATGGTTGGGTTTAAGTGTGGGTTAAGGCATAAGGGAAGGGTCAACAGTGTAATTATAGTAATAATTACTATAATAGTTACAGTAATAACATGCAAGTATTTTGTAAATGTAAAAACATGTTTGTATAAAATAAGTGCATTGTATCAAATGATTAATTTAAATGTGAGTGCATAGTAGTTAAAGACACCTAATATAATGTGGGACCGCTGCAATAAAATTGACTTGTTTAACATATTTACTAAATTACAAATAATTAATTAGTATAAAATATGTTAATATGCAAAAAATTATTTGAAATTGATAAAAAAAAATTCTGTAAAATAAACAGATTTATACTATAAGAAAGAAATTTCTTGATTCTGTACTTCTATTATATTATTTTTCACACACGCACAAAAAAGGTCAAAACTTGAATTAAAAAGGGGGACAAACACTCAGTAATCTGGTAAGCCTGTGTGCACTGGGAATCATATTTTGTCAAATAAAGACCAGAAATTAATAGTTTTAACAGCACACAGTGAACATGCCATAAATATGACATTGCAGCCAACTGGTTATAGTGTAGCATAGTCTATAATATCCACATCCAGTTCACTTGGTTGGAGCGTAACCCACAGAGAACACACGTTTGTACACAGACTACAAATGCACACTTCAAAAGATTTGATACGGATATATCAGTAATAGAAAAGCAAAAGCAATAAAATTTTATTCATATACCGTTTGTTTTCTTTCCTCTGTATCTGCACTATTTATCTGATTTATCTGCATAAGTGCTATTTGTTGACCAAGATTAAGATTGGCTTGTGGTGCAGTGACCCGTCTGACCTGTGTAGTTGATCCTCTTGCAGTTGGGCTCTGAGGGCAGACAGGTTATCAGACATGTCTCTGGTGTCTCTCTCTAGTTTGCCCGTCTCTCCCGCTCTGGCCTCCTCCAGGCGCAGCTGGTGCAGAGCGTTCTTCAGTTGCTGCTGCAGTTCTACGACCTGCAGAGATGTTGAGGAACTGGTAAATAAAGACATTCTTCATTGCTGTTACACTACTTGAACAAGAGAATTCCAGCCCGATCTAAACACACACCTTCTTGTCAGCAGAAATCACACGTGCCCTCTCTAAATTGAGCTCCTCCATCAAGCTGCTGTTAGTCTGTCGGTTCTGAGCGCTTCTGGCCACCTCCAGCTCCAGATCTCTGGCTCTCTGCTGGAGTCTCTCCAGCTCTGCCACCTGTCCTGCTGCGTTTCCTTCCTGCTGGGCTACTTTGGCCTGGGCTTGCTTCAGTTCCGCACACAGCTACAGAGCAGAGCAGAAACAAGGTTCATGAACAAAAAGAAAAAGAAAAAAAGTCCTGTGTAAATCTGACTAGGGACAGGCCATGTTTGACATAATTTAAAATGCAAATCAGCATATTCGATTGATTTCTGAGGATCATGTGACACTGAAGACTGGAGTTAAAATATATTCAATATAAAATGAATGAATGTTAAGTGTCCAAATACTTTGAGGTTCCTGGCAGAATTTCTATGCGTGCATTTTTTTTACCTTGATCTTCTCCTGGTCTAGGAGTGCATTGTGTCTCTTAAGGTCTAGATTTTTCTCTCTCTCATAGCGCAGCTCTCGCTCAGCAGAGGTGAAAAGGTGCTGGGTTCTCTGCAGGTCCTGTCTCAGCTGTTTGCTCTCTTCTCCCTTCTGTTGTAGAAGTGAATCCTGAGCCTGTGCACAACCATATCATTTTATGTGTATCAAACAGGGAAATATATATATATATTAAAAAACACAATAGTGTTATTGTTAAATTAAGCATATTATACAAATGTTTTGTGCATGAATGAAATTAAAAATGAATGTGAATATGTTTGTGTGGGTGTATGAAGATTGAAGAACAGGCCTGACCTTAACCCTGGCCTGAGCTTCACTGATCTGGGCCTGCAAGGCCAGCTGGTGTTGGCCGGCCAGCTGTCTCTCCTCCTCCAAGGTGGAGTGTAGCTTACTCATCTCTGATTTCACACAGGCCAGCTAGAGGAGCAGCACATAATAACAACAGGTTACACAGTTTACTTCAGCTAACAGTCCTAACTCCATGTATAGTGCTGTTCAAAAGTTTGAGTAAAGTTTGGGGTCAGTATGTTTTTTTTAAATACTTTTATTCAGGAAGAATGCATTAAATTGATCAAAAGTGACAGAAAATATTAAGCAGCACAACGGTTTTCAACATTGATAATAATCAAAAATGTTTCTTTTACAATATACCAGCATATTAAAATGACTTCTGAAGGATCATGTGACACTGAAGACTGGAGTAATGATGCTGATGAAAATTCAGCTTTGCATCACAGGGATAAATTACATTAGAAAATATTTTAAAATAGAAAACAGATATTTTAAATTGTACCCCAAACTTTTGAACAGCAGTGTCAGGCAGAACGTTTTCAAGAAGGCACTGGCGGCACTTCTACGTCTTTTCTTGCTACGCACTTCCGTGCAGCATCGGTATGCAGTGTGAATGCTATAATTTACATGGGCTCTGAAAAAAACATGCATAGCTTAAGCATCCAGTGTGCAACAGGTCTTACCCGACAAAGCCCCTCTTCCTGTGCAGCAGGCTTGTGGTTGGCCGTGTGCTCTTGTGATGCTCCGGGTATCTGTTCTCTGGTATACTGGAGCTGCTGTTTCACATGCAGGAGCTCTAGACTGAGTCTCTCTTTCTCCCCGTCAGTCTGAAGCCTCTCATGGGCTTTCTCGCTGAGCTCCCTCTGTAGCTGCATCACTTGCCCGCGCTTCTCCATCAGCTCATCCCTAACCACAGGCAAAGTACATGAGTCCAGGAGCTTCAGAATTTTTAAGTCATACAGAGTTGAAAATGGGGATGGGGGGGGGGGGTATATCTGTGGCACACTGCCTTACCTTAGAGTGTTGTGCTCCTTCTCTAGTCGAGTCAGTTCTGTTCTCAGCTTGTCCACTATGGACTTAAGCTCTGCCACCTGTCCCCTGCTGTCCCGCAAGTCCTCTTCAGCCCGGCTGTTCTCTGTCTGAAGTGTCAGGTTGTCCTGGAGGCGCGTCTGAGCACGCTCCAACTGGGCCACCTGCAGAGTACATTCATAGCCTCATTGAGTATTTGCAAGCTGCAGGAAGTATATCTCAGCATCCCAACAACAAATGGATTGCTTTCTTTGCAATATAAACCAATAAATTTAAAGACCTTAAAGGGTTAGTTCACTCAAAAAAGAAATATCTGTGAGTAATTAATTACTCACCCTCGTGTTGCTCAAAACCCGTAAGACCTTCATTCATCTCCGGAGCACAAATTAAAATATTTTTGAAGAAATCCATGAGCTAACTGGCCTCCGATAGACTGCAACAAAAAGACCACTTTCAAGGTCCAGAAAGGTAGTAAAGACGGTTCAATTTATTCAACAATTTCTTCTCTTCCATGTCAGTCTCCTACACTTTTGATGTAGTGAACGCAGTGCAGCGCCTCTGTGTTCTATATCAGAACGCCGGCTCAGTTTTGGCCATCGCTGTTCATGTGAGCAGCACGACGAATGCGTGTGATGCTGATGCAGGAGCTGGCCAATAATGAGTTCCAGTTCTGACATAGAACACAGAAGCACTGCACTGTGACTACTACATCAACATTAAGGTTGAACCTTTGCAGTCACGTGGACTATTTTAATGATGTCTTTACTACCTTTCTAGGCCTTGAAAGGGGTCGCTGTGTTGAAGTCTATCGGAGGCCAGATAGCTCACGTATTTCATCAAAAATATCTTTATTTGTGTTCCAAAGATGAGCGAAGATCTTATGTGTTTGCAGCGACATGAGAGTGAGTAATTTTTGGGTGAATTAACCCTTTAACTATATTACCTTTTCTTCCAAAATTCCCTTTTCTCCTTTAATCTGCGTGAGGTTTTTGTTAAGTGTCTTCCCTTGTCGACATTCTACCTCTAGTCTCTGGACCTCCACACGTAATCTCTTCAGCTCCTCATGGTCTCTTTGCATGACCTGTTCACATGTAGCACACATGTAACAACAAATATATAGTGTAATATGAAAAATGGACAACTTTCCAGGAATCTAAACTGTGTATTTAATGATGATTCATGCATAACAATATTACCTCTTTTTCCTTTTTGAGCGTAGTCTTGGCTACAGATAGATCCACCTCCAGCTGTTTCCTCCAACCTTTTTCTTCAGCAAGACGACCCTCGAGGAACTTCAGTCTTTCTTGAATGCTCTCACTAATCTTTGGATTAAAAGATCATGAAAACAACATTTATCTACCACATAAGCGGGTTCAAGTAAGTGGCTTTTTCACTGTCTTGAGGTCTGTTCACACAAAGAACGATAACGATAACTATATTAGCGTTCACACCAGCAGACAATATTGTTTCATTTATTCTAAGTGCGTGCAGCAATTATGTTGCCTGCTGCTTTAAATGCATAAGCACTTAAAGCAGAGTGGATTCTGATTGGCAGTCAATGTTTTTAATTGTTCATTGAGCTGGAAATCATTCTGAAAGTGATTCCAACAATATCGTTTCTCTGTGCCGTTATCTTTATAGTTGTGGTGTGGACTCTAGTGTTCTTTTATATTTAGCATGATTTTTAGAACTTCATCCTTGATGTGAACAGGCCTTCAACATTTACCTCAGAGTCAGCCCCTTGAACTTGGTCTTCATCTTTCTTCTCAGGTTTCTTTATATCCCTCTTACTCAGTTCTTCCTCTATATTTTTAATCTAGAAGCAAAATCAAAGTCACCTTCAACATTCAGGGTTTTTTTTTGTTGTTTGTTTTTTAAAATGCAGCCCCATAACATCATGCCTAAAAACGCACCTTTCTCTGTAACCCCTCTATCTCACATTCATGACGCTCTCGCTCGTCTTTCGCTGCGTTCTGCGCCTCCCCTAACAGTGCCTCCAGCTCCTCGTTCCGCTCCACCAGCTCCTCGTGCTCCCGCTGCTGCTTCTGCAACCTCCTCTCCAGCTCTCGCAGACGGCTGTCCTTATCTTCAGACTCTCTCCGACACCTGCCGAAACACAACTGCCCTATCAAGTGCGGAAGCAATGACATGTAAAACTTCAAGTTAGATAAAGGAGTGCAAAGCTTCACCTTTTATGGACTATCTCGTCGTCTGGAGCCAGAGATGAATCCACATTATTCCCAACACCCTAACAAAAAAAGCATCTGTAAGTGTTCTGATAGGAAACTATATAAATATTAAATTTCTTCTGTCGCATAATGCATGTAAACTAGCCCCTTCAAGAGAAGAATGTAATATAATGTACATCTACCTGTGCAGAGTGTATTTTAATGTGCTCTAATGTCTCGTTGATCCCTTGCGCAGAGTGCAGTTTTGATTGTTCAACCTGTGGCACACCAGACATGGCAAAATATATCTTTATCTTTATGTGTTGTGGCACTAAAATACAATTTTGAAAACAATTATTCTTGCCAGTTTAAGAAGAGTCCTCCTCTCTGTGTCCAATGAGCGGACTCTATCTCTCAACATACGAATCTCCCCATCCAGTCGTTCATTGCGTTCCTTGGCCTTCTGCAGCTCCACCATATCTGTCACACATTGAGTTTACAACCAGAAGACACCCTTTGAAATGTTTTCTTGTCAACTTGTGTGAAGCAAATGTGTGAAGATTTTCAATGAGTGATACAGTCACTTGCTGCAGACAAAATCTCACCACACTGTTTAAGCTTGTCCACTTCCTGTTTTAACTGCTCCACTTCCTCCCCAGTTTTCTGCAGGTCAGGTACTGAAATGAAAATTTTATAGTTTACATTATGCATTAAGACAAAATAGTTAGAGAAACAGAAACGTAATAATCTAAAACTGTACTTTTACATTCTCTTATGACAAAATTAGTTGCTTCGTTGCCCCAACCATTACCAGGATGTTCTAGGTGGCTTTGTCTGTTTTATCATTTGCCAGGGAAAGATAGCCAGTTTAGATGCACAACAAAAAACCAGGGATGCACAATATCATCAAAATATATTGGTTGATATTAAAGAGTTCGTCAGTTAATCCCTCAATCGATTGGATATTTAATTTTTCACGCTCAATTCCTGTTTTGTTACATTTAAATAACATTTACCATCATCTGGCAAGTGCTGTTATTGCGAACTAAAAATAATTTTTGTTAATTGAAATAAAGATTAAATAAAATATAATTATTAGATGAAAAACTAAAAGCTAAATGAAAATGGGTATGGCAATTCATTGAAATAAAGTAAGTTGAAGTGCTAAAATAACTAAATGAATATTAATTCATTCTAAATTCAATTATTATAACTATATTAGCAATGACAAAAGCACATAATAAATTGTTATAAAATTAAAATGAAAACTAAAATAATAAAATAAAAGTTAAATACTAAATGTACTTCAATACTTTTATACCAGCCCTCTAAAATGTGAGTAAATCAGTCGCATATGCAACGAAATTTCAAGAGAGGAATAAAAATCTTTTATTAGCCAATAGCAAGTCAACTGAACAATTTCAGTCGCCTGCAACAGAGTTAGAGGCAAAACATAAGCTTAGCCCAGATATCATTTGATTGCTTGCTGAGCTTTAAGCACCGTCGCTTGGCTGAGAGCGCCCCCTCTCACGCGCACACTCAAAGTGAGAGAAAGAGAGCACGTGCAGGGCTTGTTGACAGAACTGTCACGGTTTATTTATTGGCATCTTTTCTATTGTGTTTATGTGTGCTATTTCTTGAAGTTTGATTATTTGCTTTTATTTTATTATAGACCATTTACTTGACTTAAATAGTGCTTGAAATTTATAAATTATATTTATGCATATAAATTATATTTATGTATTATTTTATGTAGAATTTTTTCATTTACATTGTTCTTGCATTCAATGTAAAATTTCTGCCGAGTAAAATACAAAATTTACCAGCCAATGGCGACTAAAGCTTCAGTGTGTCCGTCGAAGGTTGAATACTAAAATAATGCTTTCAAAACATTAAAAATTTAAAGGGATAGTTCACCCAAAAATTAAAATTTTGTCATCATTTACTGAAAGGAAGATATTTCCAATAGCAAGAATGTTTGTAATCTAGCAGATCTCGCCCCCCAGTGACTACCATAGTATTTTTTTCCTACTATGGTAGTCAATGGCTGGAGAGATCTGCTTGGTTACAAACATTCTTCCAAATAACTTCCTTTGTGTAACAGCAAAACAAAGAAATATGTACAGGTTTGGAACAACTTGGGGGGTGAGTAAATGATGACAAACTTTTCACTTAAAGGTGAACTATCCCTTTAACAACACTGTTTATCTTCAGCAAATTTCAAAATTATATCCATTTTTCAAACTGTACAATATAAAGGTGAGATGCCTAAATTCACTTGTAGGATTTAAAAATGATTGATTTTAATTTTTAGTGTTTTATTTTTAATTTATGTACGTGTATTTTAATATCGCCACTTATCGGTCATCAGGTAAAATATGAAAATAATTATCAGCTTATCAATAAATATTGAGATGTGAATTGTTATTCACTTACCAGACAAGTTTTGGACCTTACGAGCGAGATCTAGTTCGTCTTTCAGGTGGCGAATCTCTTTATGTGCCATAGCAAGACGACACGAAGCCTCTTCCAGATCCCTTTCTAGCTTCTGCCTTTCTGTGCGCTCTCTACCGAGTTCTTCGCTGTGGGCCTAAAGAGGACGGAGCTTTCAGTGAGACATAAACCTGGTTGCATTGGGTGGACAAGCAAGAAGCATGTCGGCCTGGATGCGTTTTTAACATGCATGAGCCACAGAACACAGGTGAAGCTGAATGTGGATCATCTTCCAGTGTGAACAGAGTTTAATAGGCGTCTGCTCTCCCTTATAACCATCAGAGACAACGGTAACATTTTGACAAACAGCCTCTGGTTAGTAACCACCCGGAAAGAAAGAGCTCCAGATTGAAAAGGTGTTAATATGATCATGCTTGGTTCAGCATGTGAGAGGATGTTATTATTCTCTGCTTTGAGTTCAACCAAGGCATGCATTGTGTCATGTAGCTGCCCTAATCTGCTTTAAGTGGATCATTCTCTAAAGGACAATACGGAAGGTTCCACCCTTCTTGATTTTCGCTTTTCATGCCTTTTTATGAGTCCAATCAGCTTATGACAGGTATGGGAACGTACAGGAAGGTTCTGCGCTCTTAGTGTCGCCTTGTGCACACCAAAGAACTTCCTCCAAGGACTTTGAACTGATGATTCCTGTCCATTTAGGGAGGGGCAAAGAATCAGGAAAAATTATGATGCAAAACATAGAGAGCTGGACAATGAAACTCTTAAATAATGACGAGAGACTGTTGATATGGGAGATTCTTTGAGTCCATGACTTCAGCACAATGCTTTTGAAATTGCTGCCTGCTCATGGGACACTGAGATCTTCTCACCTTATTCAAGTTATTCTTTTGCTGCCTGAGTTCCTCTTCCAATGCATGACGAATATGATCCAGCTCCTCCTGATTTCCATAAAAGAGGAGATATTAAAATGACCATAAAACTAATAAGTCACAAGTGAGGTATTACTATCAAGCAAAGACTCCAAATTTTTTAACATGTATATTGCCATTATTATCATTCTTAGATCCAAAGTGCATTCAAGGTAAACAATTTATGTTTCTATAGGCTCTTCAAGCATTTTCTGTATCCTAAATACACACAATTAAATAATATTTAAATATGAAATAGAATTAAATATAGCTTACGATTAAATAAAGTTTTTGCATAATGGTCTACCTGTTGACCTACTCTTAGTTAGTTCCACACCCGTAAGAGCTTTGTTTATTTTCGGAACACAAATTAAGATATTTTTGATGAAATCTGAGCGGTAACTGACTCCCCAATAGACAGCAATTTGATCAACACTTTCAAATTCCAAAAAGGGACTAAAGACATCGTTAAAACAGTCAAAGTGACTACAGTGGTTCAACCTTAATGTTATGAAGTGACGAGAATACAAAACAAACATAAGACTTTCTTCAACAATTTCTTCTCTTCTGTGTCATTCTCACACATTGTTTACGTTCAATGCCTCCAGGTTCTGTGTAAGAACGGTGACTCATTATTGAGTCATTATTATCTCACTGGTGTGGAATAACACGAGGGTGAGTAATTAATGACAGAATGTTCATTTTTTAGTGAACTAACCCTTTAAGAACAGCATTACTGAAGTTAGGCTTTATTTCTCATCATACCTGTAGATGCACCTCTCTGAGGTTGCCGGTGAGGGTCTGGGTGTCCAGCTTTCTTTCTGCAGCTTCCAGTCTCTCCAGCAGAGTGACTCTCTCCACCAGCAGATAGGCCACTTGCTCACTAGCACTGCTCTGACTGATCTCTGCTAGACCCTCCTGCTCCAGCATCTCCACCACTTCCTTACATTGGGAGTCTGACGGACACAAGGTACGCAAGGACCACTTACTGGACTGTAAGAGGGTTCAGTTTGGGCATTGTGCAGAATCCAAGAGCTATGTTGTAAATGGAATACTAGCATACTACTTAGTGCTGTATTTATGATTTTTTTTTTCATTTCTGCAATAAACACATTTTGCATTTTTAATCAAATTCTATGTAAAAACCATCATTGTTAATTAAAACTAAATCTAATCATCATTTTTGTAATTGACAAAAGCTAAAATAAAACATAATAAAATATAAATATTAGATTAAAAACAAAAAAACTTACAAAACTTAAAGGAAAATCATAATGTTGCTATGGCATCTAACTTAAATAAAATAAGTTTAAAGCTGCAGTCCGTAACTTTTGCACTCTAGTGATTAATAAACAGAACTGCATGCGTCTTGTGAGCCGCAGCTACTTCTCTCTGTTTACGTCTATGACGAGTCACGCAGGTACTGTGCTACTCCGCAGCGGTGCCGACCCGAACCAGTCTAAAATAGTCTGAATACAAAACCCTTAATATAGGTGTACCATAGTGATTCAGGATTAGACAAAAACACGGTTTGGACAATGGATTCATGATGTACATGCTAATTATATAATTTTTGTACATTTCGAACACAAAAAACAGACAGCAGTTTTAACTTGAAGTGCTAAAAATTGGGCTGGGACAATACATCGATGCTTGATCGATACAAGGAATCTGGATCAATCCTGATTTTTTCTCTCTATAATCGATTCTGAGCTTAGTTTAAACAGCAGATTGCGTTCTAGGCTAGTTTTTAAACCACATGCTGTCAAACATTCACGAAGAAGAATGCTGGGCAGTGCTTATGTATTCGGTTAAAGTCATGTAAGAGGTTAAATATACTTGCACCTCGGGTCAGAATGTTTTTATGATACCAAATTTGTAATTCATTTCAACATTTCCTAACTTTATGAATAATTATTTTAGGTTTAAGTGGTGTGTGTAAACGAACTAGAAGCAGGCAGTGTACGAGTGTTTCTAAAACATATATATAGTAGTGCCATCTGCTGTTTAAAAACTAAGCTCGGAATCGAGAGATTTTTCGTATGTCGAATAGAGATTCGATGTATTGTCTCAGCCCTATTAAAAACTAACACTGAAATCAAATTAAATTAAAGCTAAATACAAATATTAAAAAAACTAAACTATTAAAAATGACAAAAGCGCATGACAAAATCAGTAAAAACTAAAATGAAAAATGAAAATATACAAGTTAATATTAAAAGATTAATATTTAAATAAAAATAATATTATATCAATATTTATTAATATAATATTAATAAATACTATAATAATATATAAACATACACTAAGGTTATATTTACTCAACACCATTGTACTAAAAACATTGAAGTTTTTCCTTCCCATTTTTTCACATACAGACGACAACGTTGTCAAAACAATACCCAATCACATGGATGGTATTATGCATGCCAGGCCAGCAGGTGGCGATGACACACCACAAAGAAACACTACTTGCCTATAGATTGAACACGTAATATGTATGCGCATGACGTCACCATTTTCACAAATTCGTGTTTTTATAGTTTATACGGAGGCAGAAGACGGAGAGTGTAAATGAACAGCCAAAAACCCATTAAAAAAAATCTGTTTTTAGTTGAATTAGGCATCATATTAAAGGCCCCTAAAATAACATTAATAAAAACATCTCGACTCTTGGTTGCCAGATCAAATGAGATTTCAACTGATTACTGCATTGTGGTAATCAGCATTGTGGGATACAGTATTCTACACAGTATTTACAGAAATAAAATGAGTATTCGAAACACAGGTGAGGACACAATCTCAAGTATCATAAAATCAATATTAACCCTCACCCTGTTGATGTTTCATTAGAGCAAGTTCAGCACGGAGCTGTTCGTTGTCACGTTCATACTCCGCTGTAAGAGATTCCCGCTCCTCCAGCATGTTTCGAATATGCTCCACATAATTTTCCACCTTGAAAAAAACCATCAATCAGCCATTCGGCACAGTACAGGTATTATCTGCAGAAGTTTGTTTTGGTCAGGAAACAGTGTTGTCATGTTACAATGTTGATAAGGGAGACCATGATTAGCTATTCTTTACGGTCGAGGCCGGCCTGCCATCTGCTGCCTCACCTCTCTCATCTCGCTGGCCTGCTGTGTGCGCAAAGTCTGCAGGTCTTCAGTGGCTGCAGTCAGGCTGCCCTCACTGCGCTGGAGCAAACACCACAGGTGCTGCTCACGCTCCTCTGCGGAAGCCTCAGGGGACACACCGTCCCTGTGCAAGCGCAGGGTGATCTCGTCCAGCTCCTTTTCCTTAGGGGGAAACAAAACAATGAGGCTTCATTTCTTCTTTATTCTTGAAGTGTAAATGAGGCCTGGGCTACCCGACACCATCTATAACACTCTGTCACCCTGTCAACAGTGTCTAATTGTTTTCTGTGAAGCATGTCTCAGAAGGTGCATAATCTCTCTCTATACTGTAACTTCCATTAAGCAGTTTTTTTTTAAATGGGGGCCGGGGCCAACTAGGGGGCGTCTTAACTTCTAAAGAGGTTACAAAACATTTTTGAATGCATTAAATCTAATTAATGTTTGTATCTGCATGTATATCAGCTAAATAGAGGACTGTAAGATGGCTAAAAAAGATTTAAAATAAGACAAAACAAGGTTTTAAATAAGTTAAAACAACAACAAAAAATCAAGATGACAACTGATATATTTTATATTTTTATTTATTATATTTTTAAATATTTTTATATTTTTTATATTATATTTATAAAATAAAAATATATTTTAATTACTTTCTTTTATAATTTTCTTTTCTTTTTTTTATTAAAGAACTGGGGTTCCCTTAGTCTTGGAAAAGCTGCATATATTAGAAAATTTTGAATGTGAGATTTCTAGACATGGAAAAGTTACGAAAACTAACAATATCATAAAGCAATGGAAATTCCTAGTGAAAATCTATTTTTATATCAAGCTCTGAATTATGTTGAAACAGAACTTGTTAAGAAACTGCCATAAAGTTAAAATAATTTTAACTTCATTTCAAAATCATAGTCATTTAAATGAATTATTGAAGCTTGAAATACACAGAGTTATTAAATCTACAGAATTGAACTATTTTAATTAACTTCAATATAATATATAATTTCAGTATAATTACTTTAGATAAAAAGTGTAATTTCTGTAAACAGAAAACTTTGAAAACAAGCCATTACAGCAGAAGTACTTGAAATATCAAGTCGAAAAGGCAGAGAACCACTGAACGTGATACTTAATTAAAATATCTTAAAATTAATAAGTATCTGATAATAAGTGTTTATGGGAGGGGGGTGAATTTTGTAACAATTTAAGCAGACAACATTTTGTGTTTAGGGACCTTTGTAACTTGGGGTTACGAAGGTTGAAAATGAATAACAAACAGTCATATTGACAACTGCCATTAAAAGCATATTACATAAGGTCTCAATTTTCTAATCTTTCCCGCTTTTATCATATTTCTAAATACAAAAACGAGGACACCATACCTCTCTTTTTTCCATGACCGAGTACAGCTGAACTGGAGTCCGGGCATCACTTGCAAATTAGCCAAGAGTGTTTAAGAGAACAAAGTTTAGATTGTGGTTTCCAGCATTTGCGTCCGCCCATGGCAGTCTTTGACCTAATCATCACTTCATTATAAAAAAGAAAAGCATAAAACATAACCCAATGAGTTACTGTAGTTTGCTCGCCTTTAAATGAACACAACACAGCTTTAAGCAGCAACTTTTATAGGCACTCATAACAATGCAACTGACTACACATAATCCATTATCATCCGTCATCACAACTTTCTGTCTCATATTCACAATTTATCCTCAGTCACGGGTGTATTTGACAGGAATGATGTTGCTACTGCGATATAAAAAGTTTTCTAACCCTAGCACAGTCCCAGTCCGCTAACTTTGGCTAGCGGGCTAGTCCGCAGGTATTACGCACGAGCCTATTTTCATATCCTCCAGGCGGCTGTTAAAAATAAAACAAATTAAGATTGTCGTTGTCCTTCAACGTCGATTTGAGCGAGTTAATTACGCCTGTCTGTTAGTAAATATTGATGGAACACTAGAGTGTCGTATCTCATGAGGCCTACCAAGTGTTTTGTTGCAGCTGCTCGCAATAGCTTGGACAGAGTGCCTAGGCAACGGGCTAAACCACTCTGGACAGGGAGGGGGGAGAGTTTCACATTACCCCAGCAGATGGCGCCGTTTGTTCTATAAATCAACGGAAGTCTAGAGCTGTGTCCGAAACCACCCACTCGTTCACTCATTCACTAACCCCTATATAGTGCATGACAGTTGAGTGCTCTATATCAGCAAAGAGTGAACGAAAATGAGTGAGCGAATTCGGACGCTGACCTTAATAGCACGCGCCAGACAGCGCAGACAATTTCGTCATTAACATTTCCTATACCCATCTGTAATATGTCCTGAATTGTATATTACTGTTTATTTGTCATATTTATTGAGAATAAAGAGAGAATATAAACACCTGTGTCATGCTATTTAATAAAGTTATATTTAAAAATAACAGAACAAAAACACGACACTGTCACATTTGTTTATAAAACATGTATAGTAAATAAATACAATATCAACAACAGTATACAATGTACAACATATGAGAAAAATCGACCAAATTATCAAACGATAATAAGTATATATATATATATATATATATATATATTATGATATAAATCTGTATCATTTCGCTTCAAAATATCTTTACAAAGATGTTCAAATTAATAAAAAATTACACTTACATTTGTAGAAGTTGCCGCTTCCCGTATTGCAGTCCGCCACATTTATTTTTCTTCCGCGCTCGATCGTCTTATCGCGTTGGATTTTGGGTAACGGCGCTTTAACGAGTGTACATCGACTGTACACTCAAAATCAGAGAGGATTGTGGGTAAAAGTAGTGAACGAATGTAGGGAATGAAGTCGTTCACTCAGAATTCGGACAGCACTACAAAATGGCCGACACCCGATATAGTGCACTATATAGTGGATAGGGAGTGGTTTCAGACACAGCTTAGAATAGAGCAGTGAATGACTATCCAACTATTCAATTGACCCTTCGCAAAACTCCTGTTGCAAATAAACATGAATATACATCAGAAGGAATGTTGTTTCAAACGCAGAGAGACGTGAGTACACACAATATTTCAAGTTAACCGACGTTAATCTACTGGCTTTGTCGGAGAAGATGGCGGATTCGGCGTTTTGATTGGTTAGATTGCCTGTCAATCAAACTGTTTGCGAAGGGTCAATTATGTATTGTGTAAATATTTCTACAATTTAAAATAAATGTTTGAATTTGAATATATTTTAAGATGTAATTTATTCCTGCGATGGCTAATTTTCAGTATTGTTTCTCCAGTCTTCAGTGTCACATGATCCTTCAGAAATTATTCTGATATGCTTGGTGCTCAGTTATTGATAATGTTTATTATTATTAATATCAATGAATTAAAATTTCCTGATAATTTACGCATATTTTGCTCATCTCAAAAGAGCCTTTAGTCTTTGCATGTTTACTTTGTAGACACTGGATCGGCACTTTCGCCTACGTCACACGGAGAGTTAGTGCAAGACGAGCATTTGCGGTTAAAAAAAAGTATATACATTTTTATTTTTTTTAGAAAATGACCAATTGTTTTGGTAGACAAGACCCCTGTTCCTCGGCTGGGATTGAGCCCTTTGAAACTGCAATTTGGACCTTCTGAATGTTTAAGTATTACAGTTTCCATAAAATATTATGAGCTGCAAAAACTGTTTTCATTGATAGTGTGTGTGTGTGTGTGTGTGTGTGTGTGCGTGTTTTTGTGATTTATGAGGACAGAAATGTGTATAATGACATGGGAATTACACTGGTATTACGACGTCAACATGAAATATGAGGACATTTCATGAGTCTTCATATTTAAAATAGCTTTAAAAACATACTAAACAATGTTTTATAAAACATTTTTAAAAATGCAGAATGTGTTCTGAGATGGGTAGGTTCATGTAGGGGGAAAGAATGTGCAGTTTTAAAAGTACAGTACAAAATCCATTACGCCTGTGGAATGTCCTCACTTTGATTGCAAAACAAACCTGTGTGTGTGTGTGTGTGTGTGTGTGTGTGTGTGTGTGTGTGTGTGTGTGTGTGTGTGTGTGTGTGCGCGTTTTTGTGATTTATGAGGACAGAAATGTGTATAATGACATGGGTATTACACTGGTATTACGACGTAAACATGAAATATGAGGACATTTCATGAGTCTTCATATTTAAAATAGCTTTAAAAACATACTAAACAATGTTTTATAAAAAAATTTTAAAAATGCAGAATGTGTTCTGAGATGGGTAGGTTCATGTAGGGGGAAAGAATGTGCAGTTTTAAAAGTACAGTACAAAATCCATTACGCCTATGGAATGTCCTCACTTTGATTGCAAAACAAACCTGTGTGTGTGTGTGTGTGTGTGTTTGTGTGTGACTTTATTATTGTAAAAGCAAGAACATTTGAAACTCATATTTATTTAATGCAGTACCACAGTAAATCAAAATAAGTGAACTTGAGTCAGGTGTATAAAATATTAATTTATTAAATTATATGTGGGTGGCCTGCAGTAAAAATACTCTGCATACTAACTGTTCTACATATAAACTAAAACAAACATTAAAGGTTTTTACACATGTATCAGTGAATATATATTAAATCTAGATAAGATTAAAACTATATCAAATACATTGCTATAATCAAGCGGGGGTCACCTCTAGACTAAACTTAAACTGGAGGAATTGGGGATTCATTTATGGCACAGTATTTTACATGTCATTCCATGACAGAAGCATAAGAGCTTTTATACGATGGAAGTCCTCATATATATATATATATATATATATATATAAAGCCAGACATAATGTACTTAATGTCATGTCTCACACAGTCAGACAGTTTTATGTTATCCACCAACTGTATTAATTCCCCTGTTTAGTTTAGCCGTTTTTACATTCTTAATTAAACAACATTACAACAAAATTCAGATTTTAACTGCAGAATAAGAACATGCAAGAAAATTGAAACAAAACAAAAAAAGTCCTTACACATCGACAGATATACAGTTTTTATAACATACATTTTAGTCTAATAGAATGTACATTAATACAAACATTATTTACAGTAGTAAAAAATACCTCAATAACATGGCTTTAATAGTGAAATTTAACAATGAAATAAAATGACCAGACATGCTCATTAGCTTTTTAACCCATATCACAGTCCAACTTTTTTTTCCAGTGTTTTTTTAGCAAGATAGATTCTCTTGCCTCATTTTCTGGTGATATTGCAACTTTTGAGCTCATAGAAGAGAACATATGCCTGATTGGACTGAAGCTTCTCCTCTGATATTGCATCAACACTGTGAAAGGAACAGAGCATTAATATTTTTTCTCTATTAATCAAAATAACTATTAATTCTGTCGTCAAACAAAGAATTTTTTTTTCTATATTATATCGAAAAGGAGCAAATTACCATTATTGTATATTGTAAGAGAATTTCTCTGTGAATTGCCCTTTAAATACCCTTGTTTTATTGTATAGGAAAGGTCAGAGCAAAAACTGCACACACCATGAGTCATTATAGTAGCACCAGCCCTCCTCCTCTCGACATGCGGCTGTGTAGTGACCCATATTTACTGTGCCTGAATGATTGCACACAGCATACAGATCATACAGCACTGGCCCTGAAAACAGACATTCAGAAATATTGCATACACCACTAAACATAAAAATATTCAAACTTTATCATGTATAAATTTAGTACATTATACTCATTCTTGTTCTCACCACAGTCAACAGGTCCAAATGGCCCCAAATCTAGCCCGGTCAGGGGGAAGGAAACGGGTACTGTGCTTTTAGAGATTGAGTACCTTGACATGGTGAATCGATTTAAGTCTGATATGGTAAGTTAAGTCAATGTCAGTAAGTAAAGCATTTTGTAAAGAACATATTTGGTCACATGACCTTACACTTACTGCTCCATTACAGTTTGATTAAAGGGATAGTTCACTCAAAACTGAAAATTCTCTTTGTGGGACATATAATCAGTGTTGGGGGTAACACATTACATGTAACTTGAGTTACGTAATCAGATTACTTTTCAAGTAACTAGTAAAGTAACACATTACTTTTCAATTCACAACAAAATATCTAAGTTACTTTTTCACATTTATTGACTGATCCTGTCCCCATGTTGAGAGAAATAAAGTGCAGAGGTGTTGTGTGAGCTGTGTAAACATTATTGAAGTTCTAGACTAAATGTGAACATTACTCATCTTACTTGCATGAAAACATTCAGCATTCCTCAAAACGAATAAAAACTTTTATGCAAACCTGAGATCATTAACTGTATTAAACGACACAAATATACTTTATGTATTTAATCTCACTTTATTAACCAATGTCTTTGCTGCTGAACTTCAATGATCTAATTCAACCATACTAATTATCAAAAACTTACTTTATAGCACATTTAGAAATAAGGGCGTTGAACTTTCTTCTCCTGTATCCTATTCTTCTAGCAGTACAGCTGAAAAGTTTGTTTGAGTTGCACCCTCTACTGTACAGGTGTGAATATGCATTTCCATCAGCCTGAGGCTTTTCATCTGATTCATTTCACTTTTGGTGTGAAAGGGCCTTTACATTTACAAAAAAATAGAACTTTTTTTGTTGTTATTAAAAAACAAACAAGAAAGCCAAGACCAGGTAAGAAAATGTAATGCAAAAGTAATGTAACGCATTACTTTTCATAAAAAGTAACTAAGTAATGCAATTAGTTACTTTTTTTATGGGAGTACCGCAATATTGTACGGCATTACTTTTAAAAGTAACTTTCCTCAGCACTGCAAATAATGCAAGAATGAGTGGATCTTTGTTGATGCTTGAAAAACCACACACAGCAATCATGATGCTAATCCATACAACCCCAGTAGAACGAATCAATGACTTCAGTTGTTCAGATTTTCATTTTTGGGTGAACTATCCCTTTAACTCAGCACTGACCACCTGAAAAGGATACGTATTACCAGGATTCTAGGAAACCTCTGGATGGTCAGTCTTTTTGTGCTCTCAGTGCGACGGTTACACCGCTCACACATCTAAAACACATACAAATCCATAGGTATCAATGTAAAAAGCCCATTTTAAATGCAAGCAAACCGGCCATGCTTTTCACTTACCGGTGAGTTTTCTTTATCGAGTTTTTCCTCTTGTGAAAAGAGGTCTAGACACTCTCTCAAAGTGACAGTTCGGCCATAATCACTTTTCTGCAACACACATACACACGCACAAAAAATGACACATCATCCACACAAAACCAGAAGGTGAGGACAGGCCCTGAGAGTGTTACCTTTGGGATGGGGAGTGACAGGTCACAAAACACGTCAAAGGTGTTGGAGTAATGGGAGCAGACTGAACAGTGCAAGGAACTGCGCAGCTGACCAGAGAACAAATCTGTGACAAGGGAAAAATGTTTGGGCACCAGGAGATTTGAAAAAAGTGAATAATTAATGCAAACAATACATTTAAATATTAAGTAAATGTTACTGTTGACTGCATAGTGATGTAATGCTGTAATGCCCTCCAGATTAAAATTAAAGTGAACCAATATGTATAATTGTATATATATTGTATATATAGCACTGCTACTTACCAACAATTTTACTGTCATCCCTGTCAAGATGCCTCTGCCACATTGCAAAGGCCTCCTCTGAAATCCTGAGGGAGAGAATGAGTGATTTAGAGGATCTCAATGCCTCCAGCTCAGTTTGTTCTTCGGTGAATCTGTCTCTTCATCAAGTACCTGAATCGTGCGTATGCTGGTTCCTTAATTTCAATAACTGCAGGACGTTTGGATGGTCGACGGTTAATTTCTGTATGTAGCCTGTCCAGGAGGAACCGCAAGAACTCCTGAGCGTCCTGCTGACTGTGTGAGAGAAAGAAATTAGATGAGCAGATTTTCTGATTGCAAACATATTATATACGGTACATAACAATTGCGCATAATATCGACAAATTTGAATACACTAACATATTTTAAATATTGTGTTATTCAGTTATAATTTGTATTGAACATACCTATAGCCACTGAAGTAAGGCACAGACTCTTTAAAGACGCGATAAAACTTCCCAGGATTCACTGTGGTTTCCCCACCATCACATTCCCACAGGCCAGACAAAACTTTAGAGAATTCTGTGCAAAAGCCATAAACAAAAAATATTTCCAAAGAGAAGGAATGTCGGATTTTAAAATGTAATAAATCAAAATGTAATAAAATAAAAAAAAATAATAATAATATTAAATAAATATTGCGTGTTTTTTTTTTTAATAATCATGCTGCCCCGAACCCAAACCACTGCACTCAAATTTAGATTTTTCTTTTTTATACCACTACACCCAAAAAATAATGTTTAAATGGCACCTGAACTGTGCGTACCATTCATAAGCACAGGTTCTTGGTTGGAGTGCTTGTCCTGAAGGAAGGCTCTCATCAGACAGTAGTCCCGAAGACTACGAGTGTGGGAGAGACACTGCACAATGGCATTGAGGAAACACTAAAAACAAAAGATGTTGTGTGAATATGTATGGAAGACTTTTGAAACATGGGCATTACATCATATTTGTTAATTAGAACATACAGTATTTCCAACATTGCGCAGTCCAACTTGTCCATTTCCCAGTTGCAGCTCTCTCTGTAGGATAAACAAAGTGACAGCAAATGACTGTCAGTGTGACTCGCTCAATTACATCACAAGGTTTGCCATTTACCGTCCCTCCTGCAGTGATTGAGTGTCCATTTATAGATCTCTGATCCAATTATAAGAGGGAGGGAAGACACTATCACATATGACACTGAGGTTAAGACCAGATATACTTATCTCACTGGAGAAATGGCGGTGAGAACCTATACAGGTGCCAAATCACATATATTTGTATATTAATTATTAATTTGGTTCGCAGACAAGCTAAGCCTTTGGTTTCCAACATACAAGTGTTGACAGGATCGGCCTATACATAATATATTCCATGTGTCAAACACACTAATAAGACGGATTGTGTCTATGGTACAGCGCTGTCTCACCTCTTTGTCCGTCACCAGCAGGAGTCCCATGATGGAGGTGTATAGTACAGACTGTGATATGTCCACGTTCTCTGGCTGAAGGCCGTTTTGAGAGACTAAGGTGCGGCACAAGGCCTGACAAGAGCTGTCCATTGCAGTGGATTCAGATCTTGGCATTATTACGTCTTCATAATACGCAACCTCACCACTGAACCTGTGATTAAAATGACAAATAATGAAAACTCTTTTGAATACGTTATTTACTAAGTGTGCTATGGTTGTCTCAGTGTGCCGTGAGCGTTCTTAGATAGTAAATATTACTGAAAACATTGTTGTTGTTTTTTTATTCATGCATGCACTGGAACATGAATATTTAATATGGTTACATTGTTTGACAGTGTGTCAGTTTTGCAGTGAATGGAACTCAAAAAAATGCCTGCTATGTCATCTATTTTGCTGATTAATCAATTTTTGACAAAACTACTCTCTATTTAAAGTGAATATAAAGAGAGGTGATAATTCACTTGGCTATAGAGAATGCAGCATTGTTTTAACGCATGGCTATAATATTTAGAAACATTAAAACAGCATAACCGTTTCTAAAATAAATACAATTAATACCTTTTTTAAAAAGGTACATTTCTCATTAAATGATTTTGCATTAAAACACATACAATGATCACACAAACATTGTACTCACCCTTAGAAACCCAGTATCATCTCCACTAATTTTTTGATTGATGGTCAGTGAGCTCCAGTGTTTCTTTCTAACACCAAGCCCAGTTTTTAAACATTCAAGCGTTACTGTCCTCTCATTACTCCCGCTGTTCACCTGTCTGTCCTGGCGCTGTATTTGTGAACAAGCTTTAATCGTGGCTAATCTTTCCTCTCTCTCTCTGTAGGACCTTCTATAATTAGCCATGTCTTCTCCTTTGCTTAAGAACAGCTTTGACACTCAGAGTAGCGTGTCTACACGCAACCACTATGCAGCACATGTTATGAAAAAATACTGGAAAGCATGTCACTTTCATTGTTTATAAAGAGTGGTAATACTTTTTGCTTGAGCTAGAGCGCTCAAACTTTTATACAAAGTACCCGCATTTGTTTACCTCAAAAAGCAACTAAAATTCAATCCTCTGTAAGAAAATATCACTACTGATACCACTACTAGGTAACGTAACGTATGCAGAGGTGTTTTAACAACTAGACAATAGAAGCAAAAAGACCAGCCATGCAAAATGCTTCAAAAACAGGTTTATTGGAACAATCCAAAAGAATAATACAGAACAATGGCTTTCTTTCTGGGACTGACAACAGCGTGTAAATTAATCTTCTAGAACAAACTTCCTTAACAGTATTTATGCTTAATGAACACTCAACTCCAGTGAGTGTACCTGTGTAAAGAACATATAGGTCTAACAAAAAAACATTCAATGTGTGAATATTCACAATCAGTCGGCACAAATAGGGCACATTTTACTTACTTTGAGCTTCCAAATGGCTCTAAACAAAAACACAAAAGCTTTCATTGTCTAAGGTCTCATAATCTTCACCACTGACTTTTTTCTTCACAACTGACTTGCACTATTTTTGAAACCTCATCAGTTCATTTAAAAAAAAAAAAATGGCAGGCACACCTCAATCTGTCTTTCTTTTTCATTTTCTAAGCATTCTGTAAAATTATTAAAAATAAAATGTTCTTAGTTGTATGGAAGGGATGGTTGTAACACTTTTTAAAGTTGTGTTACAACCCACCTCACCCCTGTCAGCCATTGTTTAGCTAGCCATATTAGCATAAATTAGCAGGTTAAAAATGCATCACATTTTGCCTGAGACTACAATGTAATCTAATAGAAGTTAAAAGATTGTATCTGCAAAAATTTAAATACAAAACAAAATATAGTTTTGACAAAAAAAAAAAAAAAAAAAAATACATTCTCACCGCTAAATACGTTTTTATGTGCCTATTTCTTTTTTTTTCCTTCTGTGGAAGTCAGTGGCTACTTTTCAACTGTCTGGTTACCAACATTCTTTAAAATATCTTGTTTTGTGTTCAACAGAAGAAGAAATTCATACAGGTTTGGTACAAGTTGAGGGTGAGAAAATGATGACAAAATTTTCATTTTTGGGTGAACTATCCCTTTAAGGTTAAACAATAATTGGCAGACCAACTGTATTACCACCACAGATCACCTAGGGGCTTGCCTTTCCAGTTTAAAATGAACTGAAAATCCTGTAATAATTTATAGATTTCTAGCAGATTCATTTGGGACAAATTATCCCATATAGTATGACAACATGCCCCACTATTGGGTGAAAAAAAAAAACATTTTACAGTATGTGCATATATAGTAAATGACTGTAAAATATAAATCTACCATGAGAAATAGACTTTGGAGTAAAGAGCATGACAAATAGCACTAGATAATACTTGTAAAACCAAATCGGTCCACATTTATGTAATTTGTCAGTTTATTGAAAAGAAAATAGTAACCATTATGGTAATAATGATAAAAATTGGCAACTAGGTTACATTCAGATTATATCAATAAAAGACTTGCAGTACTATTAGCCATAATGCTGCCAAAGAGCAATGACAAAATAACTGACCGCACATAAAATTAGTCACCGTTTCAGATTGCACTAATGATGGTGTTCAGGAATGGTACGTAATTTAAACACAATTTAAAGGAATGAGAAACTGAGAGATGGTTCACTTGTTGCATTAATAATATATTCAACATATATCACACAAAATTCTCAATGTACGGAAATTAACAGGTTAAGCAAAAAGCACATCTATAGGGCTACAAAATATTCCTTCCATTAGACATCTGACACCAACAAACATCCACATATGAAGTATACAAATATAGCTACATGACGTTATTCTCACAGTATACAGCCAGACAGGGTATGAAACCGCAACTGCATGATTTGAATTGTCCTTTGAAAGCCGGCTGTCATGGTCACAGTATTAATACAAATTAAATCCTGTGATTGTGAACCATTGACGTGGAGAGCACCGGTAGCCCTGGCCTATGTGTCTGGCATCTCCACATCAGAGTTAAGGTTCAGTTCAGCGATGTTGTTATAGAGTGCCGGGTCGGGGCTTAAACGCTCGGAGGGTTTGCAGTGGCTGGTTTGAGCCTGTCTGTCCCGTGACTGGACCATTGCTTGACGCAGACAAGAAATCCATTGCTGCTTATTGAAGGAGTCATTAGCCTGCAGACTGTGGGATTGAGACTTGGAGCGGCCTGTGGTGCTCACACGGAAACAGTTCTTCACTGGGATCGGCAGAAGCAGAAAATGTGGAATTAGAATGAGATGAAAAAAGCAAGTCTTTGGAAAGTCTCCAATCTCCAATATAAAGGATTACAAAAGTCATTCTTGATAGCAAGCAATATTTGTTCATTAAATTATTTTCCATGTTAACCATATTATTGCCATCCTGTATGTGTCATATGCTTGCAAACAGAAAAGTGAAGTGTAAGATGCAATGCAATTACCTTTATCATTGCCAGAAAAGGCCCCACGAAAGGAACCAGAACTGCTTGGCTCGCCATCGGGTAGGTCCTCCAGATGGAGGTGAGCAGCTGGGAGGGGCTGACGATACACCTGGAACAGGAACGGTCCTTCCCTGTCCTGTGACATTGGTCGAGTCAAAACCAAAACCAGCTCAAAGAGGAACACATGCAGCTTCTAAGAGGAGAAAGGAGTAGCAGCATGTAAGTGTGGGTTGTTTAGTTATTAAACCTGCTGTGTTAATTCAAAAGTTCTTTTGTAAACAGATACCAATGTATGAGTTACCTGTCCTTTTGTACTCTTCAGTTCACCATGACAGTACAAAAAACGAGAGGCCTGTATTTCTGGAACCCTCTGGCTGTCTTCTGAGTAGTTCAGACCCCGTCTATAAAACTGACACTCAGCCTCCCCAGTTTTTAGATTAACTTCTGTTATAATCCTTTGGATTAGATCCATCTGATGCAACAAAAAAAATCAAAGAATGCATTCATAATTAGATCATTTTATTCATAAATTACATTATACAACAGCTAGATCTAGTCTTTGAATTTGATTGGCTGATTGACATTCCGAGATTGCAAAAATACAGTCCAACAGCAATAACTTTTCACTCCGCTTGTCCTTGTGTGCGTGTTGCCGAAAGACTATCAGTCAGTGCATTAGCGGTGGGGATTTTTCAGTGACTCTTTCTGCTGGCTACATTGTTACACCAGTAGGTGGTGAAAAATGACTGTATACTTGAAACACTCAGCCAATTCATTTAAAGCTGCAGTAAACAATTTCTGAGAAATGCTGTCGAAAATTTAAATCAACACCTACACAAACAATTTTGTGAATATTTACAGATGTCATTCTGTGTGTGCGCGTGTACACTCATGATAGTGGTGGAGAGAGATTGATGCTGTATCCGAAATCCGATACTTTCTGTCTATATAGCACGCGAAAAAAAGTACGCCAACAGAGTAGTATGTCCGAATATGCAGTATTCAAAAAACAGTAAGCAGTAAGTCAGTAAGATAACCAGCTACTTCCGGCGAGATTCTGAAGTGTGCATTTGATGGACACTTTACTATCCCATGAGGCCATGGGAGAGGATTTATCAATGGAGGTGAAGCAATGCAACTGACGCTGGTAGGTCACATGATAATGACAACATGGTGGATGTAGTACATCTGGATTACATTCACACTACACACATTCATACTACATAGAACATACTTTTTTAACGATCACAAAGTTGAGCGTTATTTTACGTGATTTTAGATAGAAAAGTCTCTTTTGTAGAAAGACTGTAGGAAGACAGATGGCTGAAATATGGCCAAAGTGGAAAAGGACTGGCGAAAATAATTGGAAAAATAATAATAATAATAATAATAATAATACATTTTATTTATAAAGCACTTTACATTTTAAAAAATCTCAAAGTGCTACAAAAAGAGGCAAAAAAAAAGAAAAAAAAAAAAGAGAGAGAATAAGAGAAAAAGAATTAGGCAAGAGTCAGGATCCACATTAATACTGGAAAAGCTTTCTAGGACTGAAGAGACGTTAGAGTGCGGGAAGTCCTGAAAACGGATGCCGAGGTTGCTTTGTTTCTGCTTGATGCACGAGTAACTTTGGATTCACAGAACCAAGATAACCTACTGAATGCTGCTGTTGTTGTTGAATCTGATTTATCCATATTTGCTCGACCTGTCTGATGCGCCAGCTTTCATTGCCTCTGTTGCATATAACTAGTGTGTTCGTTATTTTGGAGGCAGCGCAATGGGTGTCCATATCAGCAGTGTTTCTCAGAAATCTGTTACTGAACTCATTAATTTAGAAACTAAACTAGTGTTATTTCAGAATTATTTATATACTATTATGGAATTTACTAAAATTTTGAAATTTGACATTTTTAATTTATTTTTATATTTTTCATTTTTCATTTTAGTAATTTTGTTTGTGCTTTTGTCTTTTATTAGTGTTATGTTTTTTTCTATTTAGCTTTAATTTATTTTTATCCCCATTTTAATAGTTTTAGCTTTAGTTAACAATAACAACTCTGAACTAAACGAGAGACTGGCTAAATTCAAATATCATACTACTCTTACTACTGATATGGCGAATCCAGCCACTGGCTTCAAGGGTGAGTCATTTAATCAATCACTCAACCAATTTGTTCAAAACACTAATTCATTCAGGATTGAAACAAGTGACTTGTATATATCAAGTGTTAGTTTGTATTATATGGAAACATCTAAACTCACAGCTTGTGGTAACACTTCCTCGTCCGGGTGCTCAGGTGGAGTGCTCTTCTGGATCTCCTTTAACAGCAGAGGATATTTTACCAGTCTGCTGCGGGGCAAGTCCAGAAAGTTCCACAGGTCCAGCTTTCTGCTGAAGGATGACTCCTGGCACAGCCGCAAGAAATGCTCGACCCGCCTGTCCTGCTTCTTTTGATCGAGCAGAGCTTTTGCCCCAACCTGGTTACAGCAGTATGTGATGTACGCCTCTAGACAGGGAAACTATGAAAGAGAGCAGAGAGCTTATAACACCTCAGATGTTCTCATGAAGTTATGTGGGTGAACTTGAATGTGCGTCAATAATAATACAGGCAAAATTTTAAAGAATGAAATAAAAATAAAAAATAAAGACGGTTTGCTATTATCTAGACTATCTAATGTAAAACTGACCCAATCCATCATCGTTGGGCCGACCTCTTGCACAGTCTTCTCTGCCCCACGAAGACCTTCAAGACGAGCTAAAAGTTCTGAACGCACAGGCAAATAGTAGTGAATACATCCGTGCACTTCAAAAAAAAAAAAAACCTTCAAAGAGTTCACTGACATTTACCTTCATGAAGGGGTATTAAAGAATCAAGGGTTCCAAATATCTGTCCCAGCTCACTTTCTGTCATGATGTCTAATTTCAGCATTGGCTCATAGTACACCTGCGAGGACAGTTGAAATTCAAATCTATTATATAAATCAATCCCATAAATAAAAAAACCTTGTTGAATTCCAGACAAACCTTTTTCACCAAACTTAGATCCTCAATGAGCTGTTTCTCTCCCTGAGTTAACTCATAGATTACCTGCAGGTAAACAAAATGATACATAAATAAGTGCTAAGAAGTGTACAGGTAGGTATCATGAGGCCTTGTAGAAGATACCACAAACACACACACATAATTATTACTGTGCTGCTGTCACAAGTTACCAGTCAGTTTTGCCAGTGCTCATCGCTACTGTGTGGTAGAGCTAGTTTCTTTTAGAGGAAATTCTGACACTGAAATAGAGAACATGGCCTCATATACCAGCTCACTTCCTGTTTCACAACTAAGGTAGTGAAGACAGATTTGGGCAGCTGAAAGCTCTTTAAAAAGGTATTAAGATACATGAGCCAAAACTAGCAGTTTGAATCTTTTAATTAAAGCCCCAGCATGAGAATGTCACTTTAAGTAGGAGTTGAACTAATCATTCAAAAAATACATTTAGAGTATGAAGCATTCCTTTGTGTTGTGGTAGTAATTCAAGCAGCTTTACCACACCTCTTGCCGCTTGATCTCTTTAGTACTGAGCTCGTGGCTCAGACTGTCCACTGTATCACTCCACAGCTGGCTGCTCCGGCGGCGTGGAAATGAAGAGGCCTTCTGACGTGTTCTTATCGGCATTGGGGGCAACGGCCGGGCCTCTGTCCGGAAACTGATTGAACGCTGAGCAAACAAAACAAAGCAAATATTTATATATTCACACACACACGTATATATATATATATATATATGTGTGTGTATAAAAGAAATCTATAAAAAAAAAAAAAAATGAAAAAAATATTCTCTAAATATAATCAATATACACTGCCGTTCAAAAGTTTAATGTATATATATATGTATTATTGTTATTTTTTTTTTTTCAAAAATCAAATATTTGGGGTCTGTAAGATTTTTTGTTTGTTTTTTGGAAAGAAATTTACAGTAAATATTTACAAAATATTTCTATTTCAGATAAATGCTGTTCTTTTGAACTTTCTATTCATCAAAGAATCGAAAAAATAGTTTTCAACACTGATAATAATCAGTATTGTTTCTTGAGCAGCAAATCAGCATATTAGAATGGTTTCTGAAGGATCATGTGACACTGAAGACTGGAGTAATGATGCTGAAATAATACAGGAATACATTACATTTTAATATATATTCAAACATTTTAATATATATTAAATTGTAATAATTTTTTTTTTTTACAATATTACGGTTTTTACTGTATTTTTGATCAAATTAACATTTAAACATTAGAAAAGTGTTACTAATTCCAAATTTTTGAACAGCAGTGTGTAAGTGTGGGTAAAATTGAAATGACATATGTTCATGTACATAAAAAAAAAAAATATATATATATATATATACACACATATAAATATATACATGTACCATACATGTAACTATTCTACTTTAAAAAAATGTATTACCTAGCACTCTCCTAAGAAAAACCAAGCAAAACCCTCAAAAATGTAGTTCTCATTGTTATTGTTGATGATAGTTAAACTAAGAAAGGTTTAAACATTTTGGTGAAATAAGATGGATGAGAAAAGGCCGAGTGGCTTCATGAAGAGGTTTGGTATGTGTGTAAAGCTCACCTGTATGGACTGGCCCAAGCGTTTCAGTGCAGGGGTCTTCGCCTGTGTTATGATACCAGTGACTGAAGCACTTTTGTCTACTGGTTTGACTCTTTTGTTACATGGACCCTAATGGCAGAAAATGAGAGTCAAGGTTAAAAATTTACATGTTCATGTAGACCTCGAAATGTCTAGCATGCATCACTAAGACATTCACTGAAACTGAGAAAGTTAACTGACACAGTTCCACTATATTTGAGCTTTATCATGATCATGATGTTTTGACAACTAGAATGGTTGATATATCATTTCTGTGTTCAGCAGAAATGTACTAGGAACAAAGATGCATATTAATTTCTGTACCTCAGAATCTTGTATGTGGTCACTGATGGGAAAGTCATCGTCTTCCTGAAAGAGACGTGAAGTAAAGCACAGATGTCAGCACGAGCATATAACCACAATCAATCAGATGAAAGCAGTTAACATAAACGTTTTATATAGTATGTATATGTATATATGCAAATATCCAAATACTTCCGTATAAGAGAACAAACACACATTCGATTCGCTTTCACACAGAGTGGGTTTCTTCAGCAACTTTTTTTTCTTTTTGCTATACGAAGATGGTTATAATGGTTTTGGAAACCTTTTTTTTTTTCTTTCCGTAATTTGTTTTTGCTTGATTTCACTGTTTAACCTTTGCCCCAGACTCAGACTTCGGTTGTGACATAAACCACAAATCATCCATTTTAAAAACTATTATAATCTAAAAAATAAATAATCATACATTTATCTTAATACCTTTAGACAAATCATGATGCAATTTCCACAGCAACAATTAATTGCCAAAATAAATAAAGTTTCATCAATTTTTTTTTATTTTGTTACCAAGGAGATAAATATCAAGATAAATATCAGAGAATTTTTTTTATTGTGCGTCATTTCCAATAAAGCTGTAACTTTGCCAAATTATTCCAAACGTGGGAGTGTATTTATGATATATTAAATTCTATGAAGTTAGCCTCATTTCCACCACAGAATATGTTTAGCCCCTATTTAGAAAACACACAGACACACACACATATATATATATATATATATATATACACCTTATAACAGCTGACAGAACGGCTGACTTTTTTTTTAATCGACCATTAAGTGTGTTTTCAGAGAGATTATGTTTTATAAGTCCACAGAATGCAGGTAGTTAATGCCATCTGCAAGTGAGACTTCTATCTCTCAGAGTGTGTGCATGAAGCGGAATGAGACAGGAAACTGAGTTGTAAAGTTTTTTTCCTGTCAGCTTTTTACTCATCTGAGAACTAGTTGCTTAATTCTTTTAGTCTAACCTTCCCTCAATTCAATAAAAAAAAAAAAAAAAAAAAGGCTATGAATTATGAGTGTTATATTCTCTAGATGCCTTGTGTAACAGTCCAGGGAAACCATTGATTGTTATGAGGTCACCTGGTCTGTCTTAACAAGTTTCCAGTGTAGAGCACAAACAGGCAGACCACTTTCACCTCATCAGACTCCTCAGTTGATGCGCATTAAAAGTCATAAATAACCAATTATTAAGTTAAAGCTTATGGGGAGGAGCTTTAAACTCTGAGTAAATCACCTCAAGACTGCCTGACAGGAAATATTGCGGCTTTTTATTTTTTTGTAACAGATGCTCAAACGATTTAAATCCATTAAAACAATTTCAGTAATGTTTTACAACAGACATGTTGTATCTTATATCATAGATAACAACTTACACAGTCCTCCAAGATTCGGGCTGAATTCTCAGCATCACTACTTGGGTCTTGTTTTCTTTTCTTCTGCTCAGAAAACCAACAGATAACACATTGGTTTCCCTCAAAGGAACAAGACCTACAGTGCAAGGTCTGCCCAACAAAATTTGATGTAGAGGATTTATGCCATTTAAACAAATCTTACCCCTGTGAAATCTGATAAGTTGGCACATGTGAGGAGTCTTTCTCTAGATATAGGAGACCTGAAAAAATAATACCAAATAAGCAGTTTTATGACACTGAAAAGACATGAATGTATTATCTTAGAAAATATAATGCAAACATTATCTTTAATTGTCATTAGTATACGGACATTAGATTTAAGTGAATTTATAGGGCACGACAGCCAATCAGAATGATATTTAGACACTAAAATGTCCTAAATGTTTAGTTTAAATGATCTGTGAAAAAAGTCATACCAGGAAGGTGGTGAATCAACCTCCGTCTCTTCAGGCTCCATCTTTTCCTCTCTCATAGCATTTTCAGTTGTGCTTATGAATAGAAATGCTAGTAAATAAGAGAATTGTTAAAAATCAGACCATAAATCATAGAAGCACCTGTTAAGACTTTTCAAAGAAAAGACAAAACTCTTAATGTGCTCTCTCTTCCAGCCCTCCCCTCTTCCTCTTACACTTGCATGTCGAAAAAACCACATCCTGTGCAAGAAAAAAATGTGTACTTCCTGTTGTCAGGCAGAACGAAGCCAAACCACCTCTCTTTAACGTCTCTGACAGATCCTTGAGTCTGTAATTACGCCAGTCCCACTTAACTCCATCACTGAAGAGGACGGAAGTTAAACCAAATCTTCTGACCCATTTCTGAAAATGATAGTGGCGTCTACCGCTCAAGTTGATTAGATCATGGCTGGCTCAGTACATGACAGAGAAATGTGACAGAGATGCTCACGTGTCATACTTTTGGCTTGTTCTGAAGCATGCCAGGAAGAAAGCTTTAAAAGAAAAAAGAATTCACACAAATGAAGGCCTATTTTTAACAAATGTTCTTTGATAACCTTTGGAAAAAGTTGATCAAACTATATATTTTAAGAGCAGTTTCTATTTGTATTCATTTAAAAGAGGTTTGAACATTTTTGAATCTGAAAATGATTTTCATTATTTCCTAGCAATAACTTTAAATAAACACAAAACATTAATAAAAACACAATTAGTTAACATGGTTAACATTTTGACTGAAAACTGTTTTTTTTAAGAAATGTTGTACTTCATCAGAATGGGATGAAACTTGGTAAAGGTTTTGCCACAGTTTGCTATTTGAACACATACACCCAAAAATAAATAATAAAAATCATGAACATGATTCAAAAGCTTAAGTGGTCCTAGAAAAAATCCAGTTGTCAAAAAATAGACCGTTTTGGAAAATATTTAAAATAAAATCTAAAAAGAGCATTATGATGCATTTTTTACCGCTTTTATTTTAAACTTTTTTTCACTTACAATAACAACAATAACCTGCCAAGAGTCTTCTTCAAAAAGAGTCCAAACTCAAGTCTGTTCAATATTTATGACAGTTTAAGATGGAAATTTAATTTTCGGGTCTTTCATCAAAAAATGATTCACAACTATTCCATATAATTAAGTACCATAAAATTGCCTGAAAAATAATAAAATAAAAACCATTAATCAAACTAGAGTACATTCACTTCATTGAAATAAAAATTGGCCCCCATGCAAGCACCACCAGAGGGTAAGATTTTTTCCCCTCACAATAAATGCATAAAAATGGATCAGAAAAATGCATAATCTATTCTCGAAAAGAACCACAAATAAAAACCACGTGAAGTGTGCAAACAAGCACTTGGAGAGCAACTCTGTGCTAAGAGCAAGAGCAAAACTAAAACAGCACCAATAGACAGCTTCAAATGTCAAGCCTAATGGTGGCGGCATTACGCTTTGAGCTTCTTTGCAGTAGTTGCGATAAATCAATAGAAAAAGGGGACAAGTAACAATTTATACAGAAAAACAGCGTGATATAATTTGCAAGGCAAGTGGGAGTTGGATAATTTAATTTACAAAAAGATAGTGACTCAGAACAGTAACAGCCAAACTGGCATGAATTTAAACCAAAAAGGTTATTGTCATGAAGTGGGGCAGTTTAAATGAAGTGACTCACAATACAGCACATAAGAACTTAGTTAACAATTGGAGAAAATTCTTTTATCTAGATTCAAAGCCTTGATCCTAATCAAAGGTCGACCCAGACTACTTAACACAAAAATGTTTTTAAGTGACATATAAAATACACACACATTCTGGATTGAATGTGTACTGAGCAAATTAGTGACAGAAACACTGAAACATTCCCGAACCAGTTTGCTTAACTGCAGATTCTTTTTATTAATTTTATAGATACATTTTAAAAACAACAGTAGCAAAGAAAGGACAATAAAGCAAGGAAATGTTTTCAACTTTATTCACTAACACACTAAGTGCTCCCATTACAGAGTAAAATCACTTTTTTGTACTGTAATGTTTTTTTTTTTCTTGGAGTTTAACAAAGTAGAAAGAATACAGAGTTTATGTTCTACAAGGTGTACACCAGAAGTTTGCCAAAAAAAAAAAAAAAAAAAATGTGGAGGGAAAAAAAAAAAAAATTATGTGCAAGTTCCTGAACCCAACCCATACAGAAGCCAGAGAGGCGGAGGGATGTTCCCACTGGGCCTGGGAGAGCAGGAGTTCAGTAAGTGGACCAACTCGCTCCAAGACCTTGGCCATGAAAAGCATTTCAAGTTAGATTTAAACATGACATCAAGCCAAGGCAGTGATTTGAAAAAAAAATTTCATGAGCATAAATGATATATTTTCTTTGTACTCTATTTTTTGGCATTAGTCAATATGTTACTCCAGAATACAAAGCACGATGGTGCTGCCCAGAAACGTATCATGAGGACGTAAGAGATCAGTGCGAAAAAGATGATTCAGAGGAAGGGAGTGACAATCGGTGTACAGATTAATTCATACACTGAAGCTGTGTTACAACAACCAGTTCAAATAAGTTACAGCCAAAGATTCACATGCTCCCCATTCTCCAAATGATAACCAGCCTGATTAAATCATACCCTAGAGAGCTCAACCAATAGAGAAAGAGGGGGGTTTGAGATATAATACTTACATTATTCAGTAACTGAATAATATATATATATATATTTAAAAAAAAAAAAAAAAGCAAAGCATACTGATGCTCCATCCCCAGTGGGCCACCCTCTCCCTCTTCCGACATGTCCCCTTCCCTACCCCAACAGCCCTCTCAGCGGATGGTGTATCTGACGTAGGGGACCTCGACATCCTCTTCTGTGTCATCATTGCAGCAGAGCTCAAAAACTAGTGCTTTAACATGCTTCCCCAGTTTCTTCTTTGACACCTTGGTCACAATCTCAGTCATCCTATAAACCGCAAAACAGAAGAACAAAAAAATTTTATTTTTCTTCAACTCCATATGCCCATGATTATATTTCTATGTGCATAAAAACATAGGAAAAACAAACTCACGGTAGTTCCAGCCTTTCTTTAAGCTTGGCCGCAGGCATGAAGAAAGAGTAGAGCATGGAAACTCCCTGAGAGAGCATAGTGATCTCCAGTTTGTGTTCATTCTGAGGAAGGAACAAGGGCGTGATTAAAAAGACGCAAGTCTGAATGTTTATACAAGAGATGGGCACAAAGAGTGCTGGCTGATATGGCCTAATTTGACTATATTTTTTTCAATGTCATTCTACATCAATATTTAAATCACAAAATTCATAGCTTTAAATGGAGAAGGAAAAGCATTCAACATGTTTACTCAAGAATTATTGTAAACCTATTTGGTTACAAGTAAACTAAGAGAACAAAAATCTTACTGCATAAATTTAACAGGGATAAAAAAAAAAAATATATCTTGATTGCATGATATATTCCTTATACATCTCAGTGTTAGAATGCAAATATATATTTTAATATACGATAGTAATACAATTGTCATAATTTCTTCAAGTTACACCAAACTGTTATTTTGGTAGCTTGTCATTAAGACCTTTGTGTTTTAAGAGACGACAGCTTCTCAAATGAACCAAATTGACTATCAAAACTTAGAAACAAATATGCAAATTAACCAAAAAGAGCCCCATTTTAGCCCCTTTTTCAAACTGCTCATCTTAAAAACACATCCATACCCTTCACTATGAATGACATGAGGGGAAATTTTCCCACCGGTTAATCGACGAATGACAACACCAGTAATACCGGTATCACCTCTTTCCATCTCCCTTTAAATCGTGTCCACTAGCGCAGAGCAGCGTGAGTATTTTCCAGAGTGTCTACTTCCATAGGAATGAACTGAAAATGCTCAGTGGACACACCATTACGAATGCCCGTGCGGCCACGCACATTTTACGCTCGCTTTCAAATTAGTGGTAATTCGAGGGTGGCAATTGCTTGAATTGCTTGGGTTCATTATTATTCTTAATGAAAAACACTGGAACAAAACAGTACAAAGACAAACTCGCTTAAAAGGGTGCTTTTACATTTTGCTTTGAAACCAAGCCTTCCACCATCATCTCATCAGTCAGGAGTGAGGTAAAATCTGACTCCTGCTGCTGATCTGTGCTGCGACTCTTGTTTTGCTTACGCTGAATTGTGCAGATGCGTTCAGTTCTTAATTGTATTGTCTGTTCTCCAACGAAATTAAATGATTTTTATTACTATTTAAAAAAAAATAAAAAAATCTAAACGACAGTGGGGAGCGATGTAACCAGAGTTACGGCTGAACACCGGTAATGCATACTAATCGCAGCAAGCCTAGTCCAGCATAACAAGGTCGTCGGTTGATTTATCTGCCGAGTACTCAAATGAATAACTAAATTCAGCGCCCATCCCTTGTTTCTTCAAACACTTCAACAATGAACAAACATCACCTTGAAATAGTCCAAGAACTGTCGGAGTGTCATTTCCTCTCCATTGGGCTGAATGCCTTTCACCTCGAAGCGGTCCCAAAGCGTCCAATCAATTTCATAGTACTGTGAAAGAAGGTGAAAATGTCAGACTAGTTTAGTCATTTAAAGGGATGTCAACATCTCTGCTGTAATGGAGAATGCTGCCAAGTACCTTGTGCTTGGGGGCAGCTATGGGCTCCGAGAAGGCAAAGAAAGGTAGAGCAAGGTTCATGAAGCCGTTCTTGTAGGACTCAAGCTTCTTGTGTTTCTGAACAATCTTCAGCAGCTCCAGACACACCAGACCCACCACAGCAGCTGTCGTCGTGGCGATGGCTGGAATGATTTTCCCAGCAATGAGCTTGCTCTGAAATAAGAATACGAAAGGTGAGGACCTGCAATGATAGGATTCAACTCCCAAGACAGTTGAGAAACCATTTCAGTTGCCCTCTCACCTTATGTCTATCTGCAGGAGGAATGTCATAGTTCTCTGCTCTCAGATTAGAAGCCGCTACAATGAAGTCCATATGGAAGTTTGCATCATCATCCTGAGGAAGAGAACGCAATCTTTTTAACTGAATTTCAGAAGTTCTACTGGCCGGGAAATTGAGGTCGAGTTATAATCGTCACCTTTTCAAACTCAATAGGACAGAGCTTGAACTGAGAAGTCGCTTCTACGGAAGGCAACAGTGTCTTCAGATCTTCAAGCCTAGAGTCATCTGAGAAGAGACAAAGTTGCATCAACAATAGAATGAGCAATGCAAGGACAATAAAAGCTTACATTTGCTTTAGTGCCTTTTTACTATTGTTCAAATATTGTTTGAAATCCATGTCCACCCAAATTGTTGTCAATCACCTCTTCTCTTACCGACTGATGCATTGGCACTCTGCAGCTCCTGATCAGACACGTGGATCTTGACTCCTGACTTGGGTGTGAACTCAGGCACTTTAATTTCTTGGAGCAGCTTGGTCAGAGCTGGGCGGTCAGTTGAGGTCGGCAGGCCATATGACTGGGCATATAAGTTAGCTGCTGCCATAATGTAGTCCATGTGAAGATCCTGCAAATCACAATAACATCAAGATCCCTTTTTTTTTACTATGTGAAATTTCAAAAAGGAGTCCACTTTGAGTCGTCACACAGTGAATACTCACATTGTTAGTGCTGAATTCTAATGGATGAGGACATCTTTTTGGACCGGACCAGAATGGTGCCCCAGAGCTGGTAAGCTGGACAAAGAGTGGAAGATATTACAATAATAAAAGTTGTCAAATCATTTACAGCTATCATTAACCCTATTTTCTAAATGCATGTTATAGACCTTATTATAAACTAGTGTTTCTCAATGGGGGAAGCAATATCTTCAAAAGGGGGGCAAAGACCTTTGGCAGCATTTGTTTAAAGCATGTAAATCCCCAAAGAACTCCTTGCAAAAGAAAATGGCCTGGAATATAACTCTTTTTTAATCAGGATTTATTTTTTTTAAAAAGATTGAAATAGAAATATGAAATGGTAATTATTTTAATGAATGTTTTTAAAATGTTTAAATTGTACATTTTTGTATTTACATTAAAAAAATATATATTTTCATATTTACAAAGCTGGACAGAGGGCATGCCTATATCATAAAGCATATCACATTTACTAACATCCAAAAAAAGAAAAGAAAAAAAAAAGCAAGATTTGAAATGGAGGAGAGAGAGCTGATAAAATGTCAGGCAAGCCTCACCTGGTCTGGGGGGAAATTGTGCAGTAGCTGACGGATGTTGTTGTTATATTGACACTGCCAGTGGTTGCGAGCCCAAGCTACACAATCCTCCCAGTTGCGTGGTTTGTCTGTCACCAGGCTCTTGTATACTGCCTCCAGCACTTCCAACGGCTGAGCTCCAGGGAGCTTCAGCGTGCGCTCCATAAACTTTGGGTCTCTGGGGAGGGATAAGAACATTACTTTAAAATGACTGACAGCACCATGAGTGGCAAATTTACAGGTTTGTTTAGGGTGACGGGAACTTACGTCAGATACTGCAAGGCATTTTCAGCAGGCTGCTTGAAAAGTCCCTCAAACTCATCACGAGCCCACTATGAGAGGATGGATAAACAGTAAAAGGTCAATGAAAGTACTTAAGGCTCAAGACAACAGAAGTTCATCACAATATTACTTGTTACCTGGAGGGTGTGTTCGATTGCATTAGGGAAGTTTTTGAGTGTGCAGATAGGAATTGACTTCTCTGGAGGATCCTGGCTGGAGCTGTATGACTCTGTCAGGAAGGGAATGACCACCTGCACGTTCCCTTTGGTGCCTAGAGTACCAGACTCAAGCAATGGCTTACGGTAGTACACACATCTCCGGTCCATATACATGCCTGAAAAAATCAAAGCATGCAGAGTCGATTTCACATGAGCCATTGATGATTTCATGATTCCATTTGACCATTACATTTTGAAGTGACCTATATGACCAGCCACTTTACTTTCTAAAACTCTTACTTACGGGCATCTACATTGTCAAGAGCATTTGCCACTCCATCAAGGCTTTCAAAGAAGTCATCATCATAGACCTTCTCTGTGTCCGGCCCTACACGGTTCTGATGTCCTGTGATACGGACTGTCGGGTTCATCTGCTTCACGGCAGCAGCAGCAGTCTCACTCTTCATCTTCTGCTCAAAGGAGGAGCAAAGTCATCAGCAACCATAAGCCGAGCGCACACTGTACGATTTATAATAGTCCTTTATGGTTGCTGCTTGTCAGACTGTATGAATATGATTCCCACTGTAGGACCTCAGTCTTGTCATTAATGGTCACACTGTACAGCAGTCAAGAAGCAGTAAAAACATCTGGAGTTTTACATCAAGCCTTTCGGTGACTGTGAGCTGCATTTACATGCGGGATAGAAGTGATAGATAGCAAACAAAAACAATCTGTAGAGTTAATTTTGATCATGGCTTTTCTTGAAAAGAAAACTGGAAAAAACGAAACAAGACATGTATGTGAAGCAAGAGGTGGTTTGTTGTTGTCTTACTAATTGCATCATCAGTTTCAGTCCTCCTATTGGTTTTTTGACAGAGTTAAAATTTGCTCGCCGTGGTCATTCATCGGCTGTCAGCAAACAACTAGCGCTCAAAGACTTTAGATTTTGGCTTAGGATCAGAGGAATCTTTTAGGATTCACAAAATGTGTCTCAGGCAGCCAAATCACGTCCAGGAATCATACACAGAGCACCCGGCTAACGCCATAATCAAGTTCTCTCTCCATAATTCCATCCTTCTTCAGTCTAATTATGTGTCAGGTCAATCTCACCGTGACATCCCAGGGCCTGAAGAGGAACTGTCGATTGAGATTGGACTTCTCTATGGTGTCCATGTCAGTGACTATGACCTCCCCATCACCACTGGCCAAGCCCATCATGGCAAAGTTCTTCAACAGTTCACAGCCAATGGCTCCAGCACCAACCTGAATACAGGAAATAAGAAACTAAAATGAACACTTCAGAAACTAAAGCAGTTATTTTAGTATAATTTATAAAGAGTTGTTAATATTTTGAATTAGCTTGTTTTTATACTTTGTTTTCTTTTAAGCTTCATTTTACAGTAATTTTGTCAAGTGCTTTTGTCATTTACTTAAATTCAAAATGTTAATAATTTTAGTACTTAAATTAGTTTGTTTTTCATCTAATGTGTCAATTTTATTTTAGTTTTTTCAAATAACTAATTTTTCTTTTAATTTTTAAGTTTACAGTATCAAATTTTGTTTGACTGGCTCAAAACAACTTCAGGGGAAAAAGCAAGCATGGTTCAATTGCATAATTGGCATGGTGTAATTGTCTCCCATTTTGATAAACGGCCAGTTTCAGCTCCTCACCAGAAAATATCGTTGTTTGGCCAAGAGCTCCTGCAGCTTGGATCCAAAGACAGCAATCTGGCCATCATACCGGCAATTCCTCTGTAGAAAACAGATGATTGAATAAATTATTCTTTGTATGAAACCCACAATCTGAGTGAGCTGCAAAATTTGACAATGTCAACGCCACTAATATCAAACAGACATGGAAATCTCTTGCAAAATCAAGGTGACTGACAAAAGGCACTCACAGGTGCACACTCTTCCTCTGTAAGAATGACATCTTCAACCTCAGGTAAGCACTCAACAGCATCAAAATACAGCCACTGCATGATGGGCATAAACTTCCCTGTGCAGGCCTGAGCAGATGAAGAGAGAAAAGAAACATTTAACAGACCATGACATATTCCTAATACATCTCATTCCTGATACATCTCATTGATCCGAAACTAACGGGAGACTGTATTACCTTCATAACCTCCTGGGCAGCAAGCCCACCAATAAAGGCATTGACAGGTGCCAGGTCTCCAGCAGCCACACAGGACAGTTTTTTGATGATTGCCTGGTCTAGCTGCTCCTGCTTGGCAGATCCGGTCTGTGCAGCGTTCACCTCTTCAGCCAGAGTCACAAACTCGTCCGCATCCGACTGCAGCAGTACAGAGAGAAAGAGATCATTGCTGAGCCACTGTGTATGAGCAGATATATAATTTTTGGCCAGAATAAGCTTGAATGTGGATTGATCCATTCGCAGTCGTCAGAAATCTGGATACACAAAACTAACTAAAGTCTTCACCTGACTCCAGGGCTTCGGTAGACGACTGTGCTTCTTCTCAAATGCATGTAGCGCCTGAAAGCCCACGTGGAGTTGGCCCGGACGATCAAATTTGGCAAAATCAGTCATCATGAACTCTGGTTCGGCCATGGAGGAGGACAGAGATTTCTGGGCAAAGAGAGAAGTGTGCATATGAAATCCAGCAGAAAATGCAATTTACATGATATCCATATTGTTAGTCTCAGAAGGGGAATCAACTTACAAAGGCAATTTTCTTGGGCATCTTCACTTGCGTAACAATACCACCTCTAACATAGTCTGAGAATGAGCTTGTGTCGCAGATGCTGAAGGTATAAGGACCTAACAACAAAGGATATCACAGTCACGTGAAACAGCCTTCTGACCTTCAAATGGTGAATGTTTAATGGCACACTTTGAGACAGTGATAAAATGTTCAATGCTTCGACTGAAGAATGTTATTCTCTTCATTTACAATTTCCTGTTCCTTCAGGAAAGAGGTAGTTGACTGATGTGATCAGTCGCTCAAGTGATTGTTGCCCTATGTTGATCCAGTTACATTTTAAAAAGTAGGCCAACATAAACTGCCATAAAACCTGTCAAACTGGTTGCAACCAGGTTGTAAATTTGCCTGGATGAAGACACAGCTGCATATGGTTTTGACACAATGAGGAAGATGATGGATGGATGATTTTGCGGTTTTGTATCATCAACAACTAGTGTTCAATCAGGGGTCTGTGGAGATGTTGCACACCGACTATTTAGTAACTTTAATATTTAGCTTTCTAACCAATGGTCAATTAAGTATTATACAGTGTAATAATGTTAAACTTCCATGGGGACCTCAAAAGGACTTTAAAATGTCTAATTCAGTTTTGAATGAATATGAATGAGCCTACTTTTATGTGCGATTTCAAGTCGAGTCATGAACATGAATAAAACCTTAAAATGCCATGTGTATTTACAGTGCATCCAGAAAGTATTCACAGTGCTTCACTTTTTCCACATTTTGTTATGTTACAACCTTATTTCAAAAGGGATTAAATTCATTATTTTACTCAAAATTCTACAAACAATACCCCATAGTGACATGAAGGCAGTTTGTTTGAAATGTTTCTAAGTTTATTAAATAAAAACAGGAAAACTTCACATTTAACTTCAGCCTTTGCCATGACACTCAAAATTGAGCTCGGGTACATCCTGCTTCCACTGATCATACTTGTTTCTTCAACGTGTTTGGAGTCCACCTATGGTAAATTCAGTTAATTGGACATGATTTGGAAAGGCCCACACTTGTCTATATAAAAGGTCCCACAGTTAACAGTGCATGCAGAGCACAAACCAAGCCATGAAGTCCAATGAATTGCCTGTAGACCTCCAAGACAGGATTGTATCAAGGCACAGATGTGGGGAAGGGTACAGAAATATTTCTGCTTCACTGAAGGTCCCAATGAGCACAGCATCATCCGTAAATAGAAGTTTGGAACAAACAAGTCTCTTCCTAGAGTGTGCCACCCGGCCAAACTAAGCAATGGGGGAGAAGGGCCTTAGTCAGGGAGGTGACAAAGAACCCGATGGTCATTCCGATGGAGCTCCAGCATTTCTCTGTGGAGAGAAGAGAACCTTCCAGAAGAACAACCATCTGCAGCACTCCACCAATCAGGCCTGTATGGAAGGGTGGCCAGTAGGGCTGTGTATCGCCAACAATGTCACGATACGCATCACGATACTAAGTCCACGATACGATACGCATCACGATATGGTTCAATTTGGAATTTAAATTTCTTTTGAGTAGAGTTTAGTAACAATAATGTGTTTATTGAATAACCAGTGTTATTCCAGTTGTGATAACTGAAAAACAACTTTGTTTTTGTCATTAAAAAAAACTATGTTTTAAATGAAATATAAAAAATTGTCACAAAAAAAACCTTATAATGACTCTTCCTTGCTTTTAAAGTCACTGCCTCAGTAACTGAAATGACAATAATAGTCATTTCTTATTACTTCCTATAAGCAAGCATTCCAAATCACAGAATATTGAAGTTCTCATTCTGTTTTGTTTCAGACCTTAATTAACTCACGGCTCAAACTTACAAAACATTGAGTAACCATCCTCAAATGTTTGGCGGTGGCCAAGTGGTTTTCCAGCGTCAACTTCCGTCGGTGGTCCACGCAGTTGCACGGAGTGCAAAATAATTTGCCCCCACTGCATTGTGACACACCGGAAAACTGCTTCGCGCAGTCTTTTGCGCTTATTTTTGTTGGCAAATGAGAATGATTTGCGTGCCACATCCCTGGTTTCATCACGGGTTTGCAGATGATGTTCACGTCGCGTAATTTCGTTACTTTATAAGGTTCCCATGGCAATAGGGGAAAATAATGGCGCTTTACTTGTGTGAAGCGCAACATTTTTCAACTCTCTTCTAAGATATGTGACTTTTTTGCAACAAAAATACAAGCATTATGAAATCATGCTAGCCCCGCATATTTTGCTTGCTGAAATCGGCAAGTGCAGTGTATTTGAAAAAATGCGACCCCCGCATAAATATCAGGCGATTGCATAATCGCGTTTTACTTAACTTTTGCTTTGCTGTTCTTGTATATCGCATGACTCATGTCTAATGTCTGGTTTAGCGTAAGACCAAAAATTCTCCCATATTTTTGATTTTACTTTTGTCGGCGGTGGAAAAATCCTCTTATCCATTTTGAACGTCTCGCTCTGCTGCTTGCGTTGCTAGCGTCAATTGACGTCACGTGATTGGCTACATTTAAAAGCACGAGACTCGATACAGCAGCTGCTGTATCGATACGCGCATCGTCATGAGTTCATGACGATATATCGTTGTATCGATATTCTGAGCACAGCCCTAGTGGCCAGACAGAAGCCACTCCTCAGTAAAAGACAAATGACAACCTGCCTGGAGGAACAAAATTCTCTTGTCTGATAAAACAAAGATCGAGCTCTTTAGCCTAAATAAAGCGTCATGTCTGGAGGAAACCAGGCACTGCTCATCACCTGTCCAATACAGTCCCAACAGTGAAGCATGGTGCTGGCAGCATCATGCTGAGAGGATGTTTTTCAGCGGCAGGAACTGGAAGACTTCCTCAGGATCGAGGAAAAGATGAATGCAGCAATGTACAGACACATCCTTGAGGAAAACCTGATCCAGAGTGGTCCGGACCTCAGACTAGGGCAAAGGTTCATCTTCCAACGGGAGAAAAACTCTAAACACACCCAAGATAACACAGGAGTGGCTACGGGACAACTCTGTGAATGTTCTTGAGTGGCCCAGTCAGAGCCCAGACTTGAACCTGATTGAACATCCCTGGAGAGATCTGAAAATGGCTGTGCACCAACTCTCCCCATTCAATCTGATGGAGCTTGAGAGGTCCTGCAAAGAAGAATGGGAGAAACTGCCCAAAAATAGGCGGGCCAAGCTTGTAGCATCATACTCAAAAAGACGCTGAGTCTTTGAGGCTATAACTGGTGCCAAATGTGCTTCAACAAAGTATTGAGCAAAAGCTGTGAATACTTATGTACATGTGAATTTTTCATTTTTTATTTTGAATAAATCTGCAAATATTTCAAACAAACTTTTCACACATTGTCATTATGGGGTGTTGTTTGTAGCATTGAAGAAAATAATTAATTTAAACCTTTTGAAACAAGGCTGTAACATAAAATGTGGAAAAGTGAAGTGCTCTGAATACTTTCCGGATGCATTGTGTATAACATATTTCGTAGTTATTCAGGACACTACAATATTTTATTGTGAGCAAAGGTTAAAAAAAAAAAAATGTACACCATTAATTAAAACTCTTGGAATCCTGAAACGGGAAGGGCTTGAAGCCAAAGAATAACTGATCTTATCCACCATTTCGTATTCTGGGGGTTCCTGGGCTTACAGAATCTAGGTGGGAGTTCCTAGGTCGGTAACAGCAAGAAAACTCCTGATAACTCACCCAGTGTCTTGATCTCTACAGGATCACAACCATTGAGCTCTGTCATGCCCTGCACTTCTGTGAAAGTGACGTAGTCTCCACTCTCAAATCCGTGCCGTGCTTCATCCAGACACGTAACCACACCAGCGCTGTCCTTTTCACACACAACACAAAAAGAGCAAAAGAAATGTAACAAATGACAATGTGACACTTTATTCATTCCGACTCTACAATGAACAAGGCTTAATGCTACCAATACACAGGGTTTTACCTTTGTGATCATTGAGATCATGGCGCTCAATGGCTGCTCACCATTGCTGTCAAACACTAACATTTCCTCCCCAAAGTCACAGAACAGTTGCCTATTCAAACAGAACATACATGAGAATATTGTCCAAAAACATGAATAACTGCACACAAATCAAGGGGGGTATTCTTACCCAAACAGTCCACGCGTGTCTGCAACGATCAACTTGATGCCATCACTGTGGCAAAAGTCTCCGATGCGTGACTGCTCCTCGAGGCTGGAGTTAGTGAGCACAACAACCTGGTCAAAAACAAACATCTTTTAGGCAACTCATTCAAATGAGGTTAACCAAACTAATGCAAAGTTCCATATATATGTGGAAAAAGTAGGATTTAGTCCATGTGTTCTGTGAGTGGGTGTTAGTCCAGTGGAGAATAACAGCAGTACCTGAAATTGGGTCAGGTATTCGTTGGTGAGGGCGCCAGTGTAGGAGGTTACAGGCACATAGCTGTTCAGTTCTGCCAGTCGAGCCTGACTGACCTCTGCACGGTTCTTCCCAAGATCCTCCTCACGGAGGTAAAACTGTAACAGACATGTAACAAACACTTTGTTACAACTATTATTAATATTACACAGCCATTTCGATTGTATTAATATTTTTATTCCATTGAAGACTAATATAATCCTGTCTTAATTTGTCAATACACACTGTCATTCAAAATTTTGGGGCCGTGAGATTTTTTAAAAACGTTTTTGAAAAGTCTCAGGCTCACCAAGCCTGATTTAATGGATCAAAACAGTAAAAACAGTAATATTGTGAAATATAATTACAATTTTAAATTATCGTTTTATATGTGAATATATTTAATTCCCGCGATTGCACAGCTGAATTTATCATGACTTCTCCAGTCTTCAGTCACAAGATCCTTCAGAAACCATTCTGATACGCTGATTTGCTACTCAAGAAAAATTCCTTACTATCATTGACGTTTAAAAAAAAAAAAAGTTGTGATGCATAATATTTGAGATACATTTTTTCCTCAGGATTCTTTGAACAGATCATGATTCAAAAGAACATTTATTAGAAGTAGAAATCTTTAGTAACATTAAATTTCTTTACTATAACTTGACAAATGTAATGCACCCTTGTTAAATAAAAGCATTCATTTCCTTTAAATGAATTAACTTTATGGTAACTGAGCTATCAAATGCAGATTTAGTTTTGTGTTTGTTTTTTAAATTTTTAGCTGCCTTTCATGCTTAGGAGCAAAGGTTGTGTTGCATTCACACACTTACAGTTATGAGTCATGTTCAACCACTGACCTGTGACGAAAGGTCCCTCCACTCGGCCATACCCTGATCATGCAGGGTGACGCTCTTGACTCCACCCAGAATTATATTCTTGGCTATTTCTACACCCAAACCTCGCATCCCTGAGATCAGAACATTGGAGCTCTGCATGCGCTTCATGGCATCATGGCCCAGTACGTACCTGATTGAGACACACTGAATTTAGCCACTACTCATGTTAACAATTCTCTCTTATTTGCTCTAAAAGAACATTACAAGACTACATCAAACTGAAATGAAGGCCAAACTCACAGCTGTCTGGAGTACAGACCCTCGTCGATCTCAGCATCATTTCCATTCTTAGCCATGCCCTGCAGAGACCAAAACCACAGTTAACAGACTATAAATAGACAGTCAAGCACATGACTTATGAAACCGGCTGCCTTTCAACAACCAGGCACAGTAAAGAATGAAGATTTTAACCAAAAAATCCACTTCAATTTAATCGATCAATATGAATATAGATTATCTAGATGCCAAAGTTATATCCAAACAAGTTAGTTTTAAAAAGCCCGACTTACGTTAGCTGGTGTGTGAGACAGTTCGGTTCTGACAGAGTTAGAGGAGGAGCAGTGGGATCCCGTCTTCGTCTCTGATCCTGACACGCGACGCTTCTTGGACAGCGGCGAGCTGGACATCTAAAAGAGAAGAAAATTCAACCTCTGTGTTTTTCATTTGCTCGAGTTTGAATTGCCTAAATATTACACAAACACTGCAGATCACATTAAACATCTAACAGATTTTTTTTTTTTTTTTTTTTTTTTAAAAAGAACCACTTAGTTTTGGTGGAATAACATCAGTTTCTCTAATTAAACAAACCAATTAACATCATAGAAGCTTAAAAGCATTTTCAGGCCATTTGCTCTAGGTCGGACCTGCCAAAAGCTCCCGAGTTACTCCCACAAACAAGTGGAAAGGAGTGGCGCAAATGAACCATAATAGCAACATCCAGATGGTTTGAATACATTAATGTGCAAGTACCTAGAAAAGAAAGCTCTTCTAATTGTACATTTATTCATTATTGAACAAACATGTTTTAAGACTTGCGCATACAGCCAAGATGGAACAAAAGGGCAGAAAAATTTCAGCAATGCAACTTCTAGAAAACAAACGATAATCTGTGTATAAAACATGTAATGTGTAGTTAGGAGAATGCTGAAATATGCCCTCCGCATATACATAAATGGTTATTTCAGCACTGGACAGTTCCTTTAAGAGTATAAAATTGATCGTACCAGCAATGCAGTGAAGTCAGTGTCATTTGAAAGGGCAAAGGGAATTCTAGTCTATAAACCAAGGCGGAGTTATTATTACAAGATCACTCATATTTCGCAAATAAATGCATTTAAATGAGCTTGTACTATGAAAATAGAACAAAGCATCACACTACATTAAGGTCACTTATGTGAGGATTTACAACAATAAGGTTGGTCTCTCCACAGCACAAGGAGAGCCTGATTTCTGCCGCAAGATTAAGCTCTTCGGCTATAAATAGCTCGCGGACAGAAGCGTTGTGTTTATGGTGAATGGCTCGAGCATCTATTGGCTCACCCATTCTGCCTTAAAACCGCTGATTCATTAAATCAAAACTGCAGTGGATGTCACATCCCAAGACCTGTTCCGTGTAGCACAAACAAACACTTGAAACATTACTATTACTCATCCATTCACATTCCACGTATTACGTTAATATAGCTCACTAACAATGAACGGAAATAAACTTCAACGCTCACAAGAGTTCAACGGCCCGCGAATCAAACCGTACATTCTAGAATGGCCACAAACTGCGCTCGTGAGTTCCGCATACAATCGTGCCGTTGTCAACACAACACTTCAATTTTTTAAAGGGATAGGTCACCAAAAAATAAACGTCATTTACTCGCCCTCATGTTGTTCTAACCTGTATTACTTTTGTGGAACATTAAAAATAGTTGCCAGGACGAAAGTGACAGCACTTATCATTCACTTTCATTTTTTCCACAGTAATGACGGAGGCTGTCAATCTGCCTGACAACTCCATTTTCCCCTCCGGAAGAAAGTCAGTCATATAAAAAGTGACTAAGAAAATGACCATTTATTTTTAGTGCACTGTCCCTTTAACAAAATCAGAAGAACGCCAACAAAGTCCTTAATATCTTGACGCACACCAAAATTACGGTATGAGTAGATTGAAGAGCCCACCCCGATTTGAGATGACCCAAGCAAAATTGAAACATGAATAAGTCCGTGCGTGACCCAAGCAAAATATATATATATATCTACAATCTCGATTATCACTTAAACAACAACGGCTACACCTGCTTTGTATTTCAGATTTTCACTTCCGTTTCGTCGAGACAGAAAAAATCATCTGCAGTATGTCAAGACATAAAACGTTAAATTAAACAGACACGCCGAAAGAAATCCAAACAACTCGCTTGAATTAGATCCGATTCATTTAACCGGATGATTAACCAGCAGACAACACGAAGGCATTCTTACACACCTATCGTTAGCTTGCTAGCCTGCTACATGCTTTGTAATAGTTGGTGCAGGCAGTTTACCGAGCCTGAGGCCTAGCTCACTAGTCACAAGTTCGCATGCTAACCAGTGAATGAAAGCGCTCCGCGCCAGCACAAATACAACGATCTGATTTATGCCGAGCAAACAGCGCACAATTACACGAGCAAAGGCTAGGAAACAGACGCTATAAAGCTCTATTAAAGTACACAGCTGCTTGCATTGAGTTAGCACAGTGCAATGGTTCGCCTCTTACCAATAATCCTTCTCAGTCCACACTCAGTGTCAGCAAACCGCTCCTCGTGTGAAACTAACTTAGATGGTGCGGATTGTGGGCTGATGTAGATGCGAGGAGAAAACGGACAGCAACAGCACGAACAGCGCTGGGCGAGATGCTGTGAGAAAGCCCCCTTCACTATCCTGCCGAGTCACTGTGTCGTTCAGTCTGCTGCCTGCCTGTATCGCGTTTCTGGTTTTGTTTCAGCGAACAGAACAAAACCAAAATGGCAGCTGAGGCACAGGGGCGGAGCTGCTCCGAAAAGGAGGAACAGGAAAAGGTGGTCTCGCCAACAGTGCTGCAATCCTCTGCAGTCGCCCATTGGCTGCCCTACCTATGACTTTACGGAAACCCCGCCCACTTTCAGTACGTACACTGCATGTGCCGGGACTTTAGAGTTTTGTAATTGATATTCAGACGTGCAAATTGAACTGAACAACCTTATCCACTGTCAAGACGCTGTTTGAGCTCATGCTGCACAAGGGCAGTCAACCAAAAAGTTGTCATTATGTATGTTGTTCCAAAACTGCATGACTTCTGAGAAAAATGTTAGTTTTTTTTTGTTTTCTTAAGAGGCGGTATTACCATTAAGTGGCATGGCATCTTACACACAAAAGCCATTGGCACATCCAGCTGAGCGAGTAGATGATGCAATGCGTCACAAACTTGTGACATGACAATAGGTAGCATCATGAGCCACTGGCAATGTTACGGAGCATGACACCATGAGTTGTGGCACCTGCAAAAGCCTAGAGGGGTTCTCAAACCTGTCCTGGAGTACTTCCTGCACTGCACATTTTCTATTTCTCCCTTATTTGGCACATATTGCAGTCTCAATCAATGAGCTGATGAGTAAAATCAGGCGTGTTAGATGAGGGAGACATTCAAGATGTGCAGAGCTGGGAGTGCACTAGGACAGGCTTGAAAACCCCTGGCATAGTGACATGTAGCGTTGTCTGCCGCACATTATGTAGGTGGTGTAACACACTATTCGGGAGAGCAACATTTAATTAATAAGCAGTTGCTTTCGAACAAACATAGGGTTTATTACATCTCAGAGTGAAAGGATTAGTTCACTTCAGAATTAAAGTTTACTAATAATTTACTCACCCATCCAAGATGTCTTTCTTTTTTCAGTTGAAAAGAACTAAAGGTTTTTGAGAAACATTCCAGAATTTATCTCCATATAGTGGACTTCAACAGTTTCTAATGGGCTGAAGGTTCAAACTGCAGTTTCAATCCAGCTTCAAAAGGCTCTACAAGATCCCAGTTGAGGAATAAGGGTCTTATTTAGTGAAACAATGGGACATTTTCTAAAAAACAAAACAAAAATACATTAACCACAAATACACGTCTTCCACTGCTCTGCGCCACGCATTACACAAATCACGTTAGAGAGGTTACACACGACGAAGGCGGAAGTACTTTGGTAGGGTCATTTTCTCCTCCAACATCGTTGTTTTACCTTTTTTTGTAAAGGTCTCTTGACTTGGTCTTTGCACGATTGCTTTGTAAATACTTGCTCAGTACTTCCGCCTACGTCCAGCGTGATTATGTAATGCATGGTGCAAAGCAGTGCAAGACGAGCATTTGTGGTTAAAAAGTATATCATTTATATTTTAGAAAAGGGCAGATCGTTTCGCTATAAGACACTTATTCCTCGGCTGGGATTGTGTGGAGCACTTTGAAGCTGCAACCTGGATCTTCAACTCATTGTACCCCAGTGAAATCCACTATATGGAGAAAAATCCTTGAATGTTTTTCTCAAAACCCTTTAGTTCTTTTCAACTGAAGAAAGAAAGACAAACATCTCGGATGACATGGGGGTGAGTAAATTATCAGGAAACTTTAATTCGGAAGTGAACTAATCCTTTAAATATGGAGAATCCTGATGGTTGTATTAATTAATATTTGCCTTGTGGCCCATTTTATGTATATGCATTTATATTATAAATGCATTTCTTTTTAATAACTTTTTCAATGTATTTAAATACACTGTAAGTGCACAGTTTTGATAGCTGAACATTTATTTTTTTACCATATTTGCATAATAATGACAGTTCATTTGCAATTCTAAAAGAATATAGATACCATTTACATAGGTGGCCACAACTAAAAAAGTGAAACAAGCAGGGGTATGTGCCACCACAAATTGACACTTTCCATATTTCACAATGTAAATTACCATGAGAGAAAATGCCATAAAGGATTATACAGTAATACCCACAATTCTGAAATGCATTAAGATTTATGATTTAAACCACTGTGTTAAACCGACGCTGTAGGCTGTGTGTGGCACGCGTAGCCTGACATGCACCTCTCCAAAAATGCACCGTGTCAATTCTACGTGGACCACAAGTGCTGTGATTGGTCTGCTAGAAGCCCTCCCTCAGGCCAAAAAGAAAAATAAACGCAGACAACGATGCAGAAGTATAAATGAAAACCGACTCGTAACATACGACGCAGAGGCTACGGCGTAGGTCTGACGCAGAAGTAAAAATGAGACATTATGAAAACTGACCAACCATTCAGAAGTGTGCTGGACCTTGACACTGGCAAAATGCAGAGTAATGTAGGTCTGTATATATTATATTATATTTAACTAGATGTCTATTATAATGTGGCTACAGCAAGCCAAATATTTTATCAAAAAATTCAGGGATCTCCAGAAAGAATGCCTGTTAACAATTGTTTTATTTCTCATTATATAATTCCATAACATTATTTGTGCAATATTAAAGCCAGAGATGAGAACCAATAACCACATATTCAATTAGATTTATATTTATTTAGATCAATATCAGATTCTGATTACTTGTTTGTGCTACTATCTAACTCACGTAAGTTTTGGTTTACTTTGCACTGACCAATGTTACACACATCATGCAAAAATAAAGGTTTCAAAATTTAACATAAAAAAGTGACGGATGCAACCGTTAATGTGGTATTCGTAGTGACCCATGATAGATTTATTTGTGTTTCCTTGAAGGGGCAGTTTACGTGATCAACAACATACAGTAGCACTGGTATTACATAGCATTCAGTGGCACATGCCACTCAAATACAGATGTGCCAAAACTGACTACTAGTGTTGTCAAAAGCACTGACTGAGATACCAAGTTGGTAATGAAATATTAAAACTATGACGCTTTGAGCGGTTTTGTAAACACCTGATTGGCCATTGTGTTGACACGTATATCAGATATGTATGTGTTTGCCTAATATGATCAACGCTTCAAAAACATGTTGTAAACAGACATCAATGACGCTCTTCGCCGAGCACAGATACACACGGGACTGGTCCACTGATAGATGCCCCGCTTTCCTGCTTTCAAACGCTCCCAATTTCAAATTAATACACTTCTATGTGCTATCAAAAAGCTCCCGTGCGTCGATCATTGTAGCCAATCACAGACATCTGATGAGCGTGTGAACACAAAGGCCAATTAGAGGCGTTCATGAATCTGCTCAACAGCACTCAAAATGTCATACTTTTAAAATTTGAGTACTGACTTGGGTACTTTTGACAACATGTTTGAAAAAAATGTTTACTTTTTTTTTTAAATCACTAAATTCGGCTATTTATTTAGGATTTTGTGTCACAAATACGTCAGTACAGCTGCTCAACTCACCAATCAGTCACTACTTGAGGCGCCACACAACATACGGCGACATGTTCTACAACATTGTCCATCGGCACGTTAAGTTTTAGTGGCACATGCCAACGAAAACCGGATGTGCTGCTAAGCACATGTGCCAATGGCTTCTGTGTGTAAGATGCCGTGCCACTTAATGTTAATACCGCTACTGGTTTTTCTTCTAAAAGAAGTTATTTTGAAAAATGTCCATAAAATGGAAGTCAATGGTAACCAAAACTATGTGAAGAAAGTCAAACAGGATGAAGGATGAGAAAATTTCAGAATTTTATGTTTTGGGTGAACACATTCTTTTAAATCCTATCGGAATTACATGGGAGTACAAACGGTCCTGAAGGTAAAAAGTAATGTTTTGTTGAAAAATGTGACGTATTAAGAGTCCTAATGCATTGCAAAACAACAAAAGCATTAATGTCCCTGCCCATTTAAAGGTTATACGCATGCTTCAAATGCTATATGTAAACAATACATTTATAATCTTGTTGTGGATGGAAAATGCTTATGTTCATAAATTTGACTTTTCAAAAAGCACCATTTTTAAATATATAGTTGTTAATGTATGTCAATGGCACTTTAGGCTACAGCAATGTAAATATATGATTTATTTACTAATAATAGCCAAAATTAAATGTAAATCCGAAGAATATTTTAAATGGCTGGAGAAACTGAAAAGCGCTTATTTGAGATGCTTTAATAGACATCATGTACCAAAACACTAAAGCAGGTGCTGCTCTATTATAAACATACAACTTGCTCATTGACAGCTGACTCTGTAAAGTAGGTCACAAGTATTTTACCAAAGCAGCAGACATAATTGACATAAACCATGTGGGTAAAATATTTCACCCATGCACATGGGGATAAAGAGTGGCGTAAAATAAAGCCATAAAATAATAGCCTACTATAATAATGACGTCTACACTTATCCAAAGTTTAAGTGCACCTAAATGCAATGATGCTTTCATAACCTCAGAAGAATCCCCCTCATTGCCCTGCATGGATCAATTTACCTCGCCTAAACCAACAACCCATAGGAAACTGTGCCTTTTCAAAGCAATGAATGCTAAAATGAGGGGTTAGGCATGGGCTTCTTGTAAATGAGAGGAATAAGCGTTGGGGGATGGGGTGATGCTTGTGACAAAGGCCCAAGTGGGCCGCTTATTCTCGCATATGTTGCATAAAAGAAGCAAATGTCCCCTGTGTGCGTTACCTTTACAGCAGGTACAAATAATGTAAACAACCCCCAACGCATCGCATCATTGTGCCGCTCACGCACCTGCACTTGATAGTCAAAACCTCACACTTCGCAGGAGCCAGTTAGCTCGCTGCAAACACCATCTTAAGAGGATAGTTTCAGATTGCAATTATATGCGTACTAAAGAGGGGACCGTGGGATTTAAACAAGCTGCAGTTTACAGTATAGCAAATCGATGCTAACAATGCACAGGGTTACATAAGGTTGAGGTTTAACGATGGGTGATCGAACCAGAGAAGCAAAGCAATGACCGGGTGCCCCACATCCCTACAAGTTCAGCATTTGGTCTATTTTTTTTCCTAATGTGAATCTTGAGATGCGTTTTAAAGATTGTAATCCAAGCAGTTGTGCAGATATATGGGCAGTCAGATTACCTCGCTATCTCTCCAGGCTAGCTTTCTTGGAAACGATGCGAGGACGTTTTGCGATAACGTTAGCCTTCAAAAACTAAGCTTATTAGCTTAGCACAAGCTTCTTGCAGAGCTTGGAGGAATTCTGAAAAATAACCGAAACCATATGACGGGAGAACAAGCCAACTTTTCCGCGAGGATGAGTTGGTTTCTTTTATCCCCGGCTCGTGACGCGCGCATGGAGCGCATTGTCTCGTGCATGCTGTTAGCTGGATGTTCCCAAAGTGGCCAGTTAAAATTTACAGGCAAATTGTTGCGCCTGGCTAGCGGACTTCAGCAGTAAAACTGGGCTTTAGCTAGCTGTGACTGTATTCTTGTGGACACGTTAGCTAGTTAGCATTAGCTAGGCACATAAGTATGCAGAACTCACCACATCCGATATTACTTGGCCTCTCCACGGTACTGAACACAGAAATACCTCGCGGGCAAAAGATAAACAACAAAAAGGTCAAATTAAACCGTTTCTGTAACTTTGTCCCTGGAAGTGGCGGGAGCTCCGTGACTTTCCAGTGTGAAGGAAGGCTGGACCGTTGCCTGACCGGCTATTCACAGTACCGTTAACAGTTCGGCAAGTATTCTTCAGTTCATGAGCGTAGAACCAACATGTGCAGAGTTTGAGTTGAGATTGTGCTATTATTCAAGAAACAGGTAAATAACACAAACTAGTGTTCACATTAGACCACCATATACACGCATTGCACTGATGGCCAAATGTCAAAAAGTGTCGAGTAATATTTTGTCACACACGAAATGGGGTAATAACGAAAAACTTTTATATAGTTTGTCGAAACCATAATTTCACCATTGATATCCCCCCCCCCCATTGAGTTACAAAATAGACTCGCCCAAAGCTTGGGTTGCGATATGCATTATGGGAATTGTGGTTTTTATACGTTGAAGTTGCTTTTGTGTTGAACATGGACTTTTATTACCAACCTCAAGATTTTAGGTTAAAATTCACATGAATGTGCATATTGTACCATTTGTTTTTCCTTCTTCTCACTATCATGTGAAATGGTCATTCTATAATACATGAAATGTTTCGCAATAAAAATTTCCAATAAATGAGCTCATGAAAGCTGCTTGCATAATAATGCATGTAAAATGTAAATGTGTGCAAAAACAGTTTAAGGTGTCACACCACGTTGCATGTCAATGCAATTAATGTCAACTGTCATTATCAAAGCATGGGGTTTCTTGGCATTGAGGAGGCTCAGATTGCAGAACATTAACAATACAGACAATAGATTGTGCAAACAAATCACTGACATAGAGTTTGCTATCTCAAAGGTAAATAATGTAACACTTTGTCTGCTAAATGCAATGGGAATTCCAGAGTAGTTAATTGCATCTATTACAGACAGTGACAGTGCATTAAAGAGGCGCTAGTGTCTCTAAACAAATACACCACGACATGAGAAGATGAATGGCACGCCAGTATAAGTTATAGCAACCAATGTAATTGACAGGAAAGTGACAAAGTGCTAACACAAAGTGGCTGACAGATGGACTGTAGATTAAAAACTACTTGTGAAAAGTGAAAACAAAACATTTTTAATTTGTGTTCCACTCATGTTTTCCAGTCAATTACCTCACCTGCATAGTTATATACTTACATGAGTGAAGCCTGGCACACAGCCTCATGGCTTGACCACTGTATTAGTACTGCTGGTGCTCATTCAGCTCTACAATCAATGGAATTTTTCATGAGGCATCTACATATGATCATCAGATCATGTATCATTTTTAATGACTATTGATATTGAAAGGCTTCCTGAGATGAACTATGAGTTTAAGAGGGCCGGCTTGGTAAAATTAGACTAGACCAAACTTATGGTAGAGGTAATAACATATCATGTGAAAACTGATACTCTTTTGAAAGAGGTGGTATTACCCAGAGATGCAATTAGGTGTACAGATGTGAATTGTAATGAAATTTCTGAAGGTACAGCTTTTTGTGCTATGTGATATTGTGGGAGTGGTGTATAAGGCTGGTAGACCATATATTATACACTGGCAAGAAATATAATATTAAGCCAGGGCGGAAAAGGGAGTGTCTGCATATCATACTAAAGCTAAGAAAGCATTTAAGGCATAGGACTTACTTAGCATGTAGGCCCGGACAGGGGTCTGTTCTTGACCAGAAAAAGTTAAGCAAGGTATAAACATATAGTTCATTATGTCTGTAAATATGAACAAATGATGAGAGCAGACTCAATGTTGTAATTAAGTAAATGATTTATGGAAAGATTTAAGAGCACTAAATGGGAGCAATGTGACAATAATGTGCTCTATAGAGGATGTTTCTGGAGCCGAGAATATAGTTATTATAATTGTTCAGCCTTCTTTAACAGTGTAATAAACGAGCCTTATAAAGTGGAAAAGTCTCCTCTGTTGATATGGAGCATTACAACTAATGATTTTTTAATGCAATAATTCAGCTCACAGATAGGAAAGCTGGTGGTTTAGATCAAATTACTGCTGAGCACCTAAAGTTTGCAAGCCCTAGGGTTGCAGCTCTTCATGCCATGGGGTATCTACTCTTACCAGTCCTTTTTAATGAATCGTCGGAACAATTAAGTTACTTGACGTGAAGTATATTAACCCATACTCAGAATTTGTCCTCTGCATTTAACCGATTCAAGTTAGTGCACTCATATTAGGAGCAGTGAGTCGTGAAGACAAACACACCCGGAGCAGTGGGGAGCAATTTTGCTGTGGCGCCCTGGGAGTGATTGGGGGTTACCCACCTCAGTTGTGGGTATTGTGGTTGGAAGAGAGCATGGTTCATTCACTTCCCCCAGCTATATTTTTCCTGCCGGTATCGAAACAAGCCTTCGGGTTACAAGTCTGACTCTCTAAACATTTAAGTGACTGAAAAACTAGATGTATGCTTGGTGATTAGCCTAATCAATCATTGTTTGTAAGCATAAACCTTTTTAGAGCATATTGTATTTCTTTTTATACTGCCCCTTGTGAGTTAAGTTTATAAAATTGAACCTTTGTATGCTTCAGGTTGCCTACAATGACTGTATGAGGATTCTTTTGAAAAAAACACAAAAAAAACAAGAAAGAGCAGTGCAAGTGAGCTATTTTAAGGCAAAAGAAAAATCTTTTCCAGTTCTAATGAGAAATTTGATGTATAAATTTGTCAGCTAGATGATTTAAAGAATGCTATTACGCTGTTGTCAACCACAAAGCAGTGTGGAGTAATACCAGTCATTTGTAATGTCTGTTACTGTTTCTCCTTCTCTAATGGACCATGTCTGGAAATAAAGTTGAATCACCAAATCAGTTCACAAAGACTTCCTTCCTGAACTAGCAACATCTATACTTTGGGTAACAAACTTGACAGATGGCAAGTGTCTATGTTAGCCCTTTCACAATGTCTTTTAAGCAAGTTTAGCATACTTGATGCAAAGTCATTGTGGAACTGTAATATATCTAAGGCTAGTTATGTAACAACTGCCATTTTATATCAATCGTGAAGTCATGCCAAAAAAACGTCTATAAGACAAGATGGTTTGATCTGAATTTTATTGAAATATTCGTGTAGAGAGTGCAAAAAATAACTTGGAAGAATATTCACATCACCAAAAACTATATAATATTTGGGGAGGTGGAAGCCACAGTTACAATTCACAAACATTTGCGAGGACTTACATATAGACATCAGAGCTTACTTTAGGATATATTAGCAAAAGTATTATACAATGTTAAGATATACTAGAATGCATCATACATTGAGAAAAGAGAGTGAGAGAATGAGAATTAAACAAACATGTATATGGACATACAACAGCAAATTAAATAAATAAATAAATAAATAAATAATAAAAAAAGGCCAGGAAAGAGAATATAGTTGTAAAGTAGTCTCAAAGGTATGATCAATTATCGCACTCTGAGCATTTTTATTCTCAATCAATGAAAGACTGTCATGTTTGGCAGAGACTTATAGAAACTACTGTACAATGTGAGAATATACAATAAGAATGATAAATGAACTAGTCTTATTGGAAATACTACAGAAGGTAAATGATTGATGAGAGTACACAGATGCACTGCTTCAACTTCACTATCTCAGAGCAAAAATCCAAGATGGATGAAGTGACAAAAATCATAACACCCACCAAAGTCTGTACCTGGTGAAGAGCAAATGCACAGCGGTTCTCCAAAACAGAGCAGGATGCCAACTTGTTGTAAGGGAACAAGTTTCATTAAAGGTGATTTTTTCAAGTTATATAAACTTTTGTATCCAAACTCTTCACGGATTCTACATTACAATTATGAAATTGTTATTTAGGAAACATATTAGTGTTTGCTATAATCTGGTAGTGTAGATCAGAACCATTTACAAGTGGGATAACCTTAACTGTTTCCTCTAATAATACAAAATGCTCAGTTCCTTTCCTCTTTACACATTAAAAATAGCTTCTTATCCGTCCCATTCAATCAATAACAAGGCTCTTTTCCGTTTAAGCCCCAAAGATCACTGTGCAGCCCCAAAAGGTATGCTGTACTCATGGATCCATAAATCATTTCCCCAAAATTTTATTGTTACATGGTACACCTACTTTATTCTTGAGCATTCAGCATCTTCTTAGCATATTTACAAGCCTTTTCCTGACACACTTCCCCTTGGTGATTGGCCAGACCGCTTTGTAGACTTCTGGCCATCGCTGTTACCCTCTTCAGCAGGTGAATGGCTGTGACCCTGGATGTGACTGGGGGGGGAAGGTGGTGGGTACGAAGGAGGTGGGATGGTGAGGTGTGGTAGAGAAGGCATTGCTGGGCGAGGTGTGGTGGGAAGGGGTGGCGGGGTTGAATGATGGTACGAGCGAGGTCGGGGTGATGGGGAAGAGCTGGCGCTCTTTGCTCTCGGAAGGGTCTCAGGATGGTCGCTGATTTGCTCCAGCAAAGAAGGCATGTCCCCCTCGATCTTCTCAAGCACGGCAGCCATTTGCTTCTCAATTTGTTCGATTACACAATCCATTTGCCAGTCCGCGCTGGCTCCACTCCCTGTCTCTAGGCCACTGTACTGTCCGACAGAGTAGGTTGGACAGTATGTGCTCCCGTACCCTGATGCACCATGTACCATCTCCTGCAACTCCTGCTCAAATACCGTTTTATCATGGGGGAGACTTGAAGATCCCAATCCCGCATACGTACACTGGATGTTTTTCACTGATTGGCTCCCCTTGTCTGGTCGTCCTTTCTTCAACTCTCTGCTCTTGGGGTTGACCTCGCAAGTCGCCCCAACTTCTGCTGGCCTCTCTGCAACTGCTTCTGGGAGCTGTGTTTGACACCAGCTGCTTGCGGCCATATCGTGGACTGTGTCTTTCTTGTCTTCTGATTGAAGAGGTGTTTCCTTTCCCATTGACAATGTACCGGTTTTGGCATCTGAACACGAGGCAGGATCCATTGAGAGATTGGCGGCAATCTTGCGTCGATTTGGAGTATCAGGGAGAGGCGATTTCTTCTCAACATTACCAACAGTTGTGGCCTCTGGCTCTGTGGGGATGTTGTTCTCTCGACTGTCTGAGGTCTTGATGGGCTGGATGGGTGCTGCCTTCTGGCTTGCTCCAGTTGATGATTTCTCTTCTCTTTCAGAAGTGCTTTCGGTAGTCTCGCTCTTGTTTGGATCCTCTGCTTGTACTTTTAAAGAGCTGTTTGATTGGGCAAGGGTCTCGGCCTTTTTCTCTTCTACTTGTATGTGTCCCGCTTTCTCCTCTTCTTGATTCTTCATGGGTCTACTTTCGACAGACACCTCGTGGGACATACTCACAGTAGAAATGCCAACTGAGTCTGTTTGTATCCCCTTACCATCTAATCCATCTGTGTTGACCTTTTCGCCCTGGCCTTCTACTGCACCATCAGACGATCCAAGTTCAGAGGCTCTGAGGCGTTGCATGAATGTGGTGACACGAATCGCTTTCTGAAAGTGAAATGAAAAACACCAAACGCTTAGTATCCAGAGAATTATAAAGTAACGTAAGGTCTTCTTTGCTATGGAGGTGAAATGCATTGTTAATAGTGTAGCAATTTGTGGAAGGAGTTTACCCTCTCTGTCACACTCATGAGACGTACACATTAGAGATGGGCGATTTAGTTATTTTGTTGTGTCATAGGGAGGCGCCTCATTTTCTACCTACATATTGAAACATCATTTTTTAAGAATTAAGATAGTTAACTTTAAAACCCTCTTCTGATGGATTTGATTCTAGCTGTTTTTGAATGTAAGAATACAAGAACTGTTACGCAAGTTACGCAAGAACTGCAATTTAAAATTATGTCTGAAGCAAACAATGAAAGTTGATACTGGCTGTTGATCTGCGTGAAATGTTTTAGGGATGCGAAATATATAAAATGGTACCTTCAGAGGTGGGCCAAGTACACAACTCCATTACCTGAGTAAAAGTACTACTGGTCAAATATTACTCCATTACAAGTGAAATTTGTAAAGACACATTTTTTACTGAAGTAAAAGTACTTAAGTACCAAAAGTAAATTAATTTGTTTACATTGTTTTATTATTGTTGCATTGTTGAATGAATGCATGCCGTGTCATCATGGTGGTTTAAGCCTGTGGTGAATCATAATCGCCTGTGTTAATGTGAATACTTGCTGAAATGGAGATGTGAGAAAAGACATGACAGAGTTCTCAATTCAGTATTTGTGCATTGTCTGCGCAGCTTTCTATGTATGCATAGAAAACCGGACTGAATTGAGCTATATTTTGCGTCGTCATGCTTTTTCAGATTCATCCATTTTATAAGACATTCAGCAAGTGTATGCCAACTTATGTCCCGCCAGGTAGATCAGAACATTACAATTCAAATGTGCGATGTTGAGTTTTTTAAAGCTGTGATATGGTTCGTTTTAGGAAAACAAAGGAAACATTTAAAACGAAACTTATCTTTAATCTTTTCAGAAAACTGAAATATACTGAAACATAAGTTTAATGAGTGTGCGCACTGCGCTGAGGAACCACCTTTTATTTTTTCATCAACTAATCAGTATTCAAAAAATGCTGAGAAATTAACTTCATAACCCTACAAGAGTGATTACTGATAGGCTGTCTAGGGGAAAAAAAATCACATTTTAAAGACGAAAAAAATCATCCACTGACTTTCAATAGAAATGACTTTCAACTTCGAGGACCTTGATAAAAACGTAATGGAGTGAAAAGTACAATATTTGCCTTTTAAATGTAGTGAAGATAAAGTCATAAGTTGGCAGACAAAAAATAATCCTGAAGTAAAATACAGATACTCAAAAAACTGTACTTAAGTAGAGTACTCAAATAAATGTACTTCGTTACTGTCCACCTCTGGGAACCTTATTGATTATTGGCCAATGTTAGAGAAGTTTTCATTTATTGGTATCAGTTGATATTGGATATTTAACTATAAATACTCATTTTGTCTATTTTTACATTTAGATTTTTTCACACTGATCTTTGCCATGATCTAAAACTCACTTAAAGTATTAAAGTTTGACTAAAAGTTAATCTTAAAATATTTAAGTATTTTAATAAAAATATTTTACATGCTGTATATTAAAATGTTGTGATGCCTAAAATGTACCTCTAGCATTTCAAATGGTTGATTATAGCTTTTGTGTTTTATTTTACATTTATTTAGACAAAATAGCGCAGAATTTTAATATTGGTCATTTATCGGTCATCAAACATTACACAATTATTATCAGCTTATCAGTAGTGAGCCAGATTTTTTATATCAGTTGCATCTATATTTTTAATCTATCTATATAAAAAAGTAAGCTACTGCAAATCTACTGTTATCTATAATATACTGTTATACTACTGTTACTTTCGAGTGTTCTGCTGCTTGTGCCCATCCCTAGCACTCATACAGGATGACCCCCAATTTGATATGTATGTGTCATTGGCAAAAGCATGATGTGAATAAATGAATCAGGGCCAAGGTAAGTCATCTGAGGACAAACCACTTTGCCTTTTCTCTTTCACTCTCACTCTCTCTCTCTCTCTTTTCATAAGAACCACTTTGGTCCTTTCTGGCACACACAAACACATGGGACAACTTTTCATACACATACAAGTGACACTACGATGAATAGTCAATCTGGAGATTTGTCTGAGTGAATGAAGGGCTAAACTGGAATATTCAAACTGGAATATTGAGGACACTGTGAGTAAAAGCCAGACGGCATATGACTGAATGCACATGGGACCAGCTGGGCAGTGATAAATTTGTTAGTTACTGGTATTCAGATACAGGGAGGCTTAAGTACAGCGAGAGTCTTTCCAACAATCCAACTTGAACTACATATTTCCTGCATGACAGTAGCTTGAAGAATCAGGCCAGGCCATGAAACACTACAGCCATGTATTATTGTACACTAGGAATGATTTTAGAGGAAATATGAGCGCCCAAGTCAAAGATTGCTATACAGAGAAAAGAATCTCTGCCTCTAGGCTGCCCCGCGAATATCAACAGTACCTTCAACTCCTGGGTATCACATGCAAGGAAAAAGCAAACATAATATAATAACCATCAGAACCTTTATTAAACAACAGCTTTATTTGCCATTATCATCTTTACAGTTACTGTCCTTATCCATTATCCTATTATTTATTGAGCTGTTTGCTAGAAAAGTGAGTAATGCAATTATTAGAGGCATTTGGCAAGTGTACATGACTGTTGTGTGTGAAATTAAATTCCTCTTACCCTCCACTTTGCCTTGGCAAAGTTTTTCTCAAATTGAGCACAGACTCCTGCCTTCAGATTCTTTTCTGAAGCCCCATTTCCAGCGATCCTAGCAAATACATAAATAAAAAAAATTGGTGGTGGCATTGTCTCTGAGGGAAATTTGTTTGCTTGTTTGTATATAGCCTTACCATCCATGCGAAAGTGCATCTTGTGCAGTAATTCTCAGCATTTGGTCAACCTCCATAAGTCTACAGACCAGCTCTTTTGCTGCATGACATCAAAGAGAGTGAGAGACTGAGGGGTAAAGCATCAAAAATAAAATAAACATTTTAATTATTACAGTTTGGATCAGGAGCTTTTTAGTTCCTGATCTTTGTACCAGCAGGGGAAATGTCATCCCAGTATGGTGAATCAAATTCGAATTCTCCAGCAACAATGCGGCAGAAGATGATCCGGTTGTGCATGTCGGTGTTCTCCTCCTCGGTTTCATCATAGAAGGGAGGGTTTCCAGACAACCTGCAAATGAGATTTGTATGATTTGTATTATGTTCTGCTATGCTATACTACATTTCCTCATAAAGATCAAAAGTATGTAGGTATATAAATGCTGTAAATTTTCTGTTAAGTGTTTTAAATCAGGGGTTTTCAAATTTTTATGATCTTCTTGTAAAAATATAAAGGCAGCTATATATTTTATTTAATACTGTTTTATATATACTATGTGTTTATATATATATATATATATATATATATATAAGACAACAAAATAATTGTTTAAATATAATTAAAATATTGTCTAGAAAATGTTTACTGTTTTATTAAACTGACAGAGTATCTGGGATTACACATTTTATATACATAGAGTAGTGGTCAAAAGTGATGTCCGCCCTAGGAAAATTGACATCTTTATTCAAATATTTAAAATAATGTCTTTAAAGATTGCATAGTCAATTTTTTGATAATGCAATAAAAACATGCCAAATTGTGCAGACATAATTTTTAGCCAAGCTTTCATACAAAGAAATTATGAACACATATAAAAACTATTTATGTTAAGGTGATTGTGCGCTTTTTCCTGAGCTTTTTATTTATTTTTTTATCATCGCTATTTTTATATAAATAGTAAAACTATACTTTTGTCAGATAAATACCTTAAACATGTTTAGTGTTTTGTTCTTCCATTATATTTAAAATACTTTCAATATATAACATATTTTCCTCATGTTTAGATAGCTTAGTCTAACTTTTATACTCTCCTGACATCATTTTTGGCCATAACCATATATAATACATTTCTGGAACAATGTATACTGTTAAAGCACTATAAACTGGAATTGAAAAAGATATAAAATATTTATAATAATCTCATGATTTCTGACCCCTGCTCCAGACCTCTGTTTAAAAAAAAAAAACACAAAGAAAATAAGACTTCCTGACAAACCGACTGAATCTCAACATATTGTATCCCACACCAACTTACAGTATGTACATAATGACCCCCACCGCCCAACAATCGACTGGTCTTCCATACCGATGACGCGCCACCACTTCAGGTGCTGACATGAAATATGAGAAAAAAATGTGAAGATTGCTGCTACGCATTCTCAAAGTTAAAGAAAAATAAAGATCATGTGATGATGAATAAATACCCAGGTACTCAGGTGTCCCACAGGGTTCGGTGATGGAGCCGTTCTCAAACCTGGACAGGTAAAAATCCCGCAGCACGACTTTGTTGTGGTTACTCTCTCTATAGTACATCAAGTTCTCCAGCTGAAATGAGAGAAAAGGCAAAGAGCAAAAAACAAAAAAAAATCAATACTTTAATTTTTAAGTACTGATTTGAGGAAAGACGTGGCATCAGGCCAAAGTATGACTGAATAAGAGGTCGCTGTGTCCCAAATAATATTGATATTCGTCTTTCAGTAGAGAACAGACAGGACACGCCCTTCAGCCGCTCTCAATGTGAAGAATGAGTTTTGTCTTTAAAAGATAAATCTGAAAACCCACAGCTGACCTACTCGGTTTAATCTATGAATCTCTCTCTGTGATATTTCAAGCACAAGCTTTAAAAGGAAATGCATCAAAGCTATATCTAAAAACACCCAGGAGGCAATACAGAATTATGCATTACTGACAAGACTGAGCTTTGAGCAAATGAGATGCATCCACATAATAGAGAATGTCTGATGCTAATGTCCTCCACAGCGTGGTGCTGCCGTACACTAGAGGGCACTACAAACACATGCCGTCTCATGACAAACAGCATCATAACCTTAATGACTTTAGTATTAAGCATTAGAACCACATACTGTTTATTCCTTTCATATTTGTTTTGAACATTAATGACACCCACAGGGAGCACCTGCAATATTACAGTTGTACAGTTTTATGAGTCAAAGAGGACTAGGCGTTTGATTAATATAACTGATTATCATTTAATACTCCAGACAAAAACATACCCAACACACACATTAACACAGGTTAACACAGAGTTACAGCCTTTGATTCGCGGTAACATTAGTGCGTATGGTGCTGCACTCTTATTGTATTCTATACATTTATTTCCATTAATAAATAATATCATATTATAATTGCATACCAACCTTTAAGTTCCTGTGGACGATGTTGAGGGAGTGAAGGTACGCCACTGCTTCTAAGACCTGACGGATCACATTGGAGGCATCTCTCTCTGTGTAGTTCCCCTGGTCTAAGATCCAATCAAACACATCTCCACCTGTGGCCCTGTGATGAACACAGGCAAAAAAAAAGTAAATAAGATGAAAGAAGATATGTGTGTAAAGTTAATTCTTATTTAAACTGTATTTGATTGGTAGGGGATGGATTATGCCCTGAAGCGGGCCAGTGCTCCAGGGCCGTTGACTAACTGGGACCTTGAGCTGAGAGGTGGACTGACAGGCAGAAATAATTAAATCCGATAAAGATTGAACAACAGTCCTGTAATGGTTTGACATATACAGTAGTGGCCATATTGCATAGTGGTGCATTAAGCCAATTGTTTTATTTGTGATAATGCAATAAAACATGACAGGCTCAGGCTGTTATGCAAAGAAATGATGAAACATGCAACAACAACAAAACAAAAAAAAAACCCAATTAAATATTAATAACTGATTATGGTATAGTCATTGTATTCTTTTTCCTAAAGTAAAATCAAACCTGTAGCTGTAGATTTTTTTGTGCCAATTTTGTCAGATAAATACCTTAACCAAGTTTAGTGTTTTGTTCTTCCCTCTTATTTAAAATATTTAAAAGATATCAAATATTTTCCTCATATTTTGATGTTTTAATCAAACTAGTAGGGTCATTATAAAAACAAACAAAAAAAAAACATCAACTACTTTATAGGATTATATCAGGATAATTCGGGATTAATCCAGAGCCTCAAAAAGGACCAAAATGCATTCTCAAGGTTAGCCACCAAACATGAAACAAATAGTGAATTTTAAAACATAGGAAGGATTTTGGTAAATCATTACATAAAGAACTGCCCACATTTGCTAAATCATTAAGAAAGTGTTCAGTTTTCAAATGTTTTAATGTTATATAAATCTACATTTTAGATCAAATTAAAAAATAAATGGAAATCATACATTTCAATCTGGATCGAAACATTTTGTTAATACGTGAAGTGATGCACAAATGTGAAACAGTAAAATCTCAGAATACATTCTCAAAATGTTAAAAATGTGATTTCAACAAAATACGCCAAAGTAAACATAACATTAACCTATGTATGTAATTCTACATCTGACTTATTGAGCATCTAATTTCGTATAATTAGTAGTGTGACTCTGACACACCATTACCACCAAAATGACATTTGAACTTTTTCAAACACTTCAAATATTTTTTTTGCAGAATGCCACGTTTGCAACCGGAATCCTTCAAGCTAAATATAACATCATTCTACAGGATCTTTAAAATCAAAATGGAAATGATAAACGACTTAAATGTCAAAAAACTGTATTTTCTATTATAGTCACTTATTACTTTCTTAATAGCTATATAGCATGTCAAAGTCATTCACACACAATCAGAGGACAGGGTTCTAATAGGCTTTTAGTTCTGGATAGACGTGGATATTTGCATGAGGAGGGGAGACAGAGAAACTGCATTTCCTGGAGAGGTGTTCTGATGTAGAGAGATGTGTCCTTGGCCTACTGAATGGCACTGGGAAGGGATCATGACTGATCACGGTAAGCGCGAGGTCAGACTCACAGTTCTTGTACGATGAAGAACTCTTTCCTGGTCTCGAATGCATCAATCAGCTGCAAGATGTTTGGGTGTTTGACCCTGGAATAAACACATGACACCAGAAAGCTCAATAGTTTCTTCATCTCACGTTAAATAAGAGTAAACATCACTTCAAAAAGAGGACAGAAATAATCACACTAACAGTGATACATTCAGCCTCTCTTACCCTCTCTTTCTCTCCACCCCACCATCCTTAAAGGAGCAGCTCGCCCAAAAATGAAAACTATATTTTTACTTTTGTGCTCCACAGATGAAAGATAAATCTGATGTTTGAAATAACACATGGGTAGAATTTTGATTTCTGGGTGCACTATCCCTTTAAATTTTCTCTTGGTCCTCTCAGATCAGTACTCTCACAAAACCCTACATCATCTGTTGATGTTTTGAGTCACCATGTACATTTTCAAGATCATGATCTCGTTCTTGGCTGCCTTCCGCACTTTCTTGCCATCTTTCTTGAGGAATTTCTTGCACACATAGACCTTGTCCGTCTGTCGTTCCTTCACCAGGCACAGCTCACAAAATTCTTTCCTGCAGAGAGAAATTATACTGAGAGCTGCATTTTATGCTGCAATAAATACCCCTTATGGCTGTGAATCGGTTATACCAACAGCTACACTGTTGAGATAAACACATACAGGTGCTGGTCATATAATTAGAATATCATCAAAATGTTGATTTATTTCACTAATTCCATTCAAAAAGTGAAACTATATTCATTCATTACACACAGACTGGTATATTTCAAATGTTTGTTTCTTTTCATTTTGATGATTATAACTGACAACTAAGGAAAATCCCAAATTCAGTGTCTCAGAAAATTAGAATATTACTTAAGACCAATACAAAGAAAGGATTTTTAGAAATCCTGGCCAACTGAAAATTATGAACATGACAAGTATGAGCATGTACAGCACTCAATACTTAGTTGGGGCTCCTTTTGCCTGAATTACTGCAGCGATGCGGCGTGGCATGGAGTCGATCAGTCTGTGGCACTGCTCAGGTGTTATGAGAGCCCAGGTTGCTCTGATAATTGGCTCTTCTGCATTGTGGGGTCTGGGATATCGCATCTTCCTCTTCACAATACCCCATAGATTTTCTATGGGGTTAAGGTCAGGTGAGTTTGCTGGCCAATTGACCCTTCGCAAACAGTTTGATTGACAGGTGATCTAACCAATGATAACGCCAAATCCGCCATCTTATCCGACAAAGCCATCAGGGAGTAGCCTATAGTAGATTAATGTTGGTTAACTTGTTCATTCATGTTTATTTGATGCTATAAATGAACTAGTATGAAGAGAAGATCGGTTCACAAGCCGCTGTCTGTTGTTCAAGAGTGGCTTGACACAAGGAATGCGACAGCTGAAACCCATGTCTTGCATATGTCTGTGTGTAGTGGTTCTTGAAGCACTGACTCCAGCTGCAGTCCACTCTTTGTGAATCTCCCCCACATTTTTGAATGGGTTTTGTTTCACAATCCTCTCCAGGGTGCGGTTATCCCTATTGCTTGTACACTTTTTTCTACCACATCTTTTCCTTCCCTTCGCCTCTCTATTAATGTGCTTGGACACAGAGCTCTGTCAACAGCCTCTTTTGCAATGACCTTTTGTGTCTTGCCCTCTTTGTGCAAGGTGTCAATGGTCGTCTTTTGGACAAAAGTCAGCAGTCTTCCCCATGATTATGTAGGCTACAGAACTAGACTGAGAGACCATTTAAAGGCCTTTGCAGGTGTTTTGAGTTAATTAGCTGATTAGAGTGTGGCACCAGGTGTCTTCAATATTGAACCTTTTCACAAATTCTGATTTTCTGAGGTACTGAATTTGGGATTTTCCTTAGTTGTCAGTTATAATCATCAAAATTAAAAGAAATAAACATTTGAAATATATCAGTCTGTGTGTAATGAATGAATATAATATACAAGTTTCCCTTTTTGAATGGAATTAGTGAAATAAATCAACATTTTGATGATATTCTAATTATATGACCAGCCCCTGTATGTATTGGGAGAAATACCTTCTGAATTAATGTTTAATAGAGCTGCACGATTAATCATAAAAAAGATTGCAATCTTAATTCAAGCACCTACGTGACATTATTTTATTAATGATAACGACACGCCCGATTTTTTAAACCTTTGACAAAATCAAACATATGTGTTTGTGCTGCCAGAGCCAGAGAACCACACATTAGTTATTTCTGTCACAAATATTCAAATTATGATAAAAGTACTGAGATATAAGTTTTAAGTATATAAACATTGATGTCCACTATAGCGATCAAAATAGAGTCAACTACCTGGTGAAACGAAGAAACGAACTTGACTCGTCAAATAACGGTTGAATTAAATACATCTTATTCCACTAGGTGGCGACAAGTGACTGTTAAATTTATTTGTCATTGAATCATTCATTCAAAAGATTTGATCAAAAGCACTGATTCATCCAGAAATGAAACGAGTATTTATTACTTGTCATATGAATTCATTCAATATAATTTTTTAAATAATTAATTCAAACATTTTCCAGCAATTTATATTTTGTCAGAACCTCTAGTGAATTACTACGTCAGAATTTATTTTGTTTGGTTGTATATTCAGAATCGTCTGAGAATCGTGATGTCAATTTGAATCCAAACAATCGTGATTCTCATTTTATCCAGAATCGTGCAGCTCTAATGTTTAATGAGATCACGTGTCTGTAATTGATGGATTCGCTTTATTGGCAGGTCTATGCACACTCACGCCTTGAGGACCTGTCCAATCTCGTATTTGTCAGTGACGTCTGACAGGCTGTTGTATGTTCGCCCATCTCGCAGAGCAAGGCACCCAAATGGCATGACAGCATCCACCTGTCCAGAAAAGAACAAGAAGCGTACACATACACATACAGCTATCAATCTCAATAAAACTAATACCATTCACTCTAGAGGACCATGTGTCTTCACAAACTAGCCTCACCAAGACAGGTCCTACCATACAGAAATTGCGAAATGCTAACGAATGGTGTTTCAACATGACTGAAAGGAGATTTAAAAACATAAAAAAAATATAAACTGGAAATATTGGACATTATTCATCCAATACAAGCAAAACAATTTCTGTATAAAACATTCTTGTAAAATAGTCCATTTCTTCATAAATCGCCCCATTGAATGGAATGTGACAATTTGCTACACTGAAATTCATCATGCTTATGCTTCATGAATAAGGCCCACTGATTATAGGACATTTCCCACAAACAAGAGTTAGTAAAAGTAGATGTTTAACTGTCTCTAAAGGAGGTCCAACTAAAAATTGTGTGAAATATTTCATTTTCCAGTCACATGGGTTTTACAATTTTCAACCCTGTTTAAAGTTGTGCCGTGTCTGAATACAGTTTAAAATCTTGATTTGTGTGATTTTACTATTTTCTAGCAATAAACATACAAGTGAATAAACAAATGAATAAATAAACAAACAAACAATGGATGACACAGACACAGTCACAGGACTGCAGTTTTTGTCTAAATTAAGATGGCACTCACTAGTGGCTGGCTGGGACCAAATGTTAGTTTTTAGTTCATAATAAACACATTTTTCATAGACCTATATGTAGTCAATAATGACCTTGCATAATAATAATAAACAGCATGATTTTCTGTATTAAAAAGGCAACGTCACATACAATTGCTACACACACACACACACACATACTTGTATATGTTGTTTATGGGAATACAGGAAGTACTACGTTGTAATACCCATGTCATTATACACATATGAGTGTTCATAAACCATATATACAAGAACACACACACACATGTTGGGGTTCCATGTTTTACATGTAATTTCCATAGACATAATGTTTTTTTTATACTTTAAAAACTGTGTATGCTATCCCCTAACCCTAAACCATCACAGAAAACTTTCTACATTTTTAAAAATTCCAAAAAACAACACTTAGTATGATTTATAAATTCCTCACGGAGATGAAAAAATGTCTACACAAGACAAAAGATTTCAGATATTGCAATCATAAATATAATGCTCAAGTGAAAATAATTCAACAGATGGTTGAGAGGACGTGTTTCTCAGTGCAGGGAAACCGTAGATCTTTAAGACTGATGGTATCAGTGTGGAAGAGCATGATGAGAGACGTGACAGCATCTTTATCAGAAGAGAGAGCACTGGACTGTGAGCTGTGTAATCCAGCTCCGGCTCCTGCCCCTAATCCCTAATCCCTCACATGGATCCATGCAAGGGAGGGGTCGGGATACAGTAGGAGAGGTCGGGAACAAGTAAAATATTACATAACTAGACTATGCAGAATTTATGCTGAAAATCTGATATGAAGTGACAAACTGTAATATTGTGATATCTATATTGTTGCGGTTTTATCTGTTAAGAAAAGGAAGGGAAGACATTAAAATCATCGTGGCACTTCCTAGCTTTTGCCAGACAGCTGTTCATCCTACAGAAAAGTCAACATGCCACACGCATACTTCTGAGATATCATGTTTGTTATATTTGCATAGCTATTTCTGTTACCTGCCTTCTGGTACCAGACAAACAACTCAGTAACAGTCAATTAAAATCAAATTGTGCCACGATGATTTGTATGTGTCAGGCCTGTTAGAACATTTCCACATTTCAATAAATAAAATATGACACCCAAAAAACATGTTACAAGAGCGCCTGTTAGTCATGGGGCTTGAGTCTAAATTAAGATGTAGTCAAGATGAGAACATCATTTTGTGGCGTTGTAAATTTTGAGATGACGATATTTAATGTGCAGGTTGCAACAATAAAAAATTTGCACAAATATAATATAAAGAGAATTTAAGGAACTTCTATGGATGGATTTTTTATTTTTTTTTGGACTGCTAGTTTCCTGAATCATCTGGTTTCAGGTTCACTTGACCCCAATCAGACACGTTTCTTAGGGGGTCTTTACATAAGATGTCTTCTTGCATTCAAATTTAACAAGATGAGGCAGAATGAAACAGAACACAGACATGTTTTAAAAAGTTAAACTATTTTTAACTTGACATATCATCTAAAAAATGCAACACTTATGTCAGAGCTGTGGGACAGAGGGTAGTGTGTTGCTTCTGAAATATAAAGGGATGCGGAGCTTGTGGGGACACACGTGGGGTTCGAGTCGGGCCCCCAAGTTATTGTATTATTTTACAGTAATAATTAAAGTGTTAGTTCATCCAAAAATAAAATTTATGTCATTAATTGCTCACCCTCATGTTGTCCTAAACCCATAAGACCTTTGTTCATCTTTGGAACACAAATTAAATTGTTTTTGATGGAATCTGAGGGGACCACACATAAGAAAGGTGGTAAAGACATCATTAAAATAGTCCATGTGACTACAATGTTTCAACATAAAGTGTGCAAAAACAAAACAAAAATGTCTTCCATTTCAGTCTCCCACACAGTGGACGTAGTGAATGCAGTTCAGCGCTTCCGTGCTCTACATCAGAATGGCGACTGCGTCAGCATCATACGCATGCGTCGTGGTGGTCACATGTACAGCATTGGCCAATACTGAGCCGGCATTCGGACACAGAACCCAGAAGCTCTGCATTCCATTCACTACATCAACTGCGTATGACAACAGTTCAAATTGTTGAATAAAGTCGTTATTTTTGTTTTGTTTTTTTCGCACAAAAAGTATTCTCATTGTTTCATAACATTAAGGTTGAATCACTCATTGAGTCACATGGACTATTTTAATGATGTCTTTACTACCTTTCTGGACCTCAAAAGGTGCAATGACGTTGCTGCCTCTGTGTGGTTCAGAAACCCTCGGATTTCATCAAAAATAACTTAATTTGTGTTCCAAAGATGAATGAAGGTCTTATGGGTTTGGGACGACATGAGGGAGTAATTAATGACAGAAAATTCATTTTGGACTGAACTAACCCTTTAACTCAATAAAAATAAATATGACTTGTCATTGATGGATGGCTGTGGGTCACCGTGTAGAGCAGGAAGTTATAGGTTTTGAGCCAGAGTCCCTACAGGCACTTTTTAACACTCTTTCCGTATGCCACGAACTCACTGACAGTATATATTCACAACGAGCGTGGATTCCCTCCGGGGCCGGATGCAAATACAGGAGGTAACATGCTTACATTAGGGTAGTGATGCACAAGTTTTGATGGGAACCTTGCACTGGAAGGATGGATCACATTTGACAGCCCTCGCTCATTAGCTACACTCAATGTGGGCCCTGTATTACAGGACTCACACACACGTAATGAATCGCACATCCTTCTCTCTCGGGTGTGAAAAAAAAAGTCAAGAGATGACTTTGTTAATGTGCCATTGCGAGGTGCAGTGTGATGAAGGGTTACTGTCACAGAGCTTGTGATTTCTCAGATCAGTTCTGGCAAAAATGTATGTTGTTTTAATTGAGGGGCCATGCATATTCATAATGGCTATTTTTGCACACGCCCACCCCTTACATACACACCCATCTTTCGGTCCAAAATTAGCTTTCGAACATTCCCCCAGCCTGCACGAGGCAACGCGTCCACCGGAGACCGAGTTCAAGAAAGATACAAGACAAAGAAGAGGAAGCGACAAAGGATTTGAGGGGTGCCTTCTACAAAGACTAGCTTGCCACAGATTCCTCCCTCCATCATTAAAAGACCATAAGACCCTCACAATCAGCCTTCCCCAAGACACTTCTCTCTAATGGTACACTCTTCTCTCTCCTGTCTGTACTGCTCTTATTAAAGCAATGAATCTTCATCTCTAGAGGCACACACATTAAACACCAGAGCCAATCCCACTGGATGGATGAGAGGAGCTGTGCTGTTTTTTTTTTTCCTGTGCTGTGCTGTCCAAAAACATCTGAACCCAAACCCACACGCACACGCACACACACACACACACCTCCTCACAATCCAGGACAGCAACAAGTTCAAAAGTCACAGCATGGAGCGTAGAAGTTCTTTCCCTTTCTTAATCTGGTGCTAAATTACAGCGTTCAGTGCCGCTTTCATGACCACCTCTCACAGACAAACACCATAATCATTATCATCCTGCTGGGTTTATTATGCATTTGGTGTTCTGAAACAGAATTTTGGCGCCGCTAGATGCAGTTTTTGCCAGAGCCTCAGCTGAAGACTCAGATGTAGTGAAAATATTGAGAAAAGACTCATTCGAATTAGTAAAGCAAATATTCTGCCTTCAGTTCAAATTCTTTGTCACAATTATATGTTATGTGGAATCAACAATTTTATCACAGAGTGCTGGAAGTTTCCTTAAAAAAGGAAATATGAACAGGAATCCATTTGCACTTTGTATTAAAGTTGTATGCAATGTACATTCGAGTGGATTATTGAATGAAAAAAATAATTATGGCACTGACTTGGTTCAATTCATCAGTTGTTGAGTGGATGGAAGTAGCTCAGAATGCAAGTGTGCTGTCAATTGTAAGAAAACGGCGGGGTTTAAGTGAAGTAAATGATTGGAGAAGTCTGACACCTGAGAGTTATTTTTGATTAAAATTTGTGAGGGCAAATATTTTTATTTAATTTAAAAGATACATGCGTAGATGAATCATTCAAAATAAGATAAATAACATACATTTAGAAAATAGATACGGTGAATTTCCATTTCATGCCGATTTTAACATCCGATTCGATCCCAAGTGGTCAATAGCTCACCCAAAAATGCAGATTCAGATGTACCCATGCTGTATGCCCTTTTGTGAACTGAATCAAATGATTCACTGACTCAATCGCGAATTGGACACTGCTATTTGTCTCAAGAACTAGGGTGGATATTTGATGGTAAAGACTTAAATTTCTGTCTATTCCTCACACAAGTCAAGTCACTTTTATTTATAAAGTGCTTTAAACAACACAGACTGTGAAAATAACATTGTTAATGTCACCAGATTCATTAATTATGGAGCAAATAAAATGTAGCTGCAAAGCAGCTCTACAGAATCATTATTCAGTTCCAGTTTTGTCCTCATCTGAGTGCAGTTAAAGTGATGATATTACTGAATATTAATTATCAAAGCTTTAAGCCATATACAGACAGACCACTTTTATCATATTTTTATCCTTTTAAAGCTTGAAAGCTCCAGTTCCCTACTCATTTTACTGAAAAAGTGATCAGAATATTGTTCAAAATTTCATTTGTCCACTGCAAGACTACATACAAGATGTCTAAATGTACCGACAATCATGTCCCAAGTTTGTTTACCCAACTAAAATGACAATTTATACTTAAAACATCACATTTGTTGTGAGATTAAAATGTTGAATTATATTGTAAGCAAAAGTAAGCCAATCAGCTTTAGTTTTTTGAGATTCTTCTGCTTTCTCAATATACAGAAACACACTGACCTCTCTTGGTCTGACCACTTGTGAACGGATCACTCAAGACACACGTTAATACCAAGTGTAAACATAGTCTTGGATTCTTTTTTACCCATCAATTTGGTTTTGGACTGACTCCACAATCAATAACATATCCGACTTCAGTGGTGAATTCTTGGAATTGACTTTGGCATGAATGTAAAGAGGGCAGTGTTAACCCCACCCAGGCTGAGTGAGTCCAGCTGGGCTGCTGCTTGGAGCAGCTGGATGCTCCACAGATCAGGGGAGGGAGGAGGGAAGGGCTCTCATTCAAACACAAGATGCTCATCCAAACTGTCTGCTCCTCAGGAGGGAGGCTCAGAAATCTGGAGCTGATGCAAAAGGACAGCTTCCATACAGGAAGGGCAGTGAAGGTCTGGATTAAATCAATCTGTTACCCTTCAGGTGGAATGCTACGAATTGACCGGGACTGATGCTGAAGACATGGATGTTGAATTTTGCCTGTTTCTGTACTATGTGCGTGACGAAAATGAGTGCCTGATCCCTGAGCTTATGTAGGTGAAGACACAGGAAGCACAAACAGGAAGAAGAATAGATTGAAAAGAACTGGGAAAGAAATGACCACTTGTGACATACAGGGTGAGATTTGGATCTGGATGAGAAAACGACCAACAGTACAAGATGAAGGAGAAGACTGTAGGTCCTAAAGCATGGTGAAAAGTCACATGAAAGGAGGCAATGCCTCCACGTCACTGTAATTAGCTGATTACACTGTCAAAAACAGGGGGAGTTTAACCAAAAATGAAAATGTTGCCATAATTTACTCACTCTCATGTCGTTCCAAACCTGTCGTCTGTGGAAAAAAGAAGATAATTTGAGAAATGTTTAAACTGTCCATACAATGAAAGACAATGGTGTAAAAAAATACTGGTCTGCAGTACACTAACTTTCATTGTATATACCAAAAAAACCTGAAACATTTTTTGAAATATCTTATCTTCTAGAGGAGAAACAAATATATGAGGGTGAGTAAATGATGACAGAATTCACATTTTTAATAAGACTTTAATGTGACTTGGTATTGATTTGTTTGATTTGGCACTCACATTTACCCAAAGGGACTTGCATTCAAGTTATACACTGACATTGCTAGAATCAAAGAGAATCAAATCCATGACCTTGGCACTGTTATCATGTTTTACCATTTAAGCTACAGGAACATACTATTTTAATATATTCTATGTTATACAAAAATAGTATTGTTTTCTTGTTGATAGTATAGAATAAATGATGTTCTAAATGAAAATTTCATAAACAAAGTTCAATCTTGCAACAGATGTGTTCATCTTATTCCAATTGGAAGGGAAAGAAAAATAAACTTAAAAATCTAAATATACACTAAAAATCGGTTCAATGATTCAGAAGAAGTGTTAAAGTATCCATAATGGTATTTAGAGACTCGTGTAGGCAGAGAAGATGAACTCATTGTGTTAAAATACCGCAGGTACAACAAGACTGTAGGAGGACAGATTTTATTCATAAGAAAGACAGAAGCCATCAAAGCTTCCATTTGTCTTCCTGTCTGAGACTTCGATTTGCTCCTATTGTCTTTAACATTGAGCAGAATTGTTACCTATGATGACACAAATTGATTTCATTGTGGTTTTGCCACTATATAATGAGGCACTCCTGCTGCTCGCTGTACTCTCTCCTGCATCTGAGAAGCTAATGCAAATGTAGCATATCCTTTTTTAAGGCGTTTGTCTGCTCGCTGCATGAGCGAACCCTCCGCCCAATTATAATCAGCGATCTCCACATAGTTCATAGTTCCCTCATCACTGAACTGTCTGCAAGCTAGAACAGAGCAGAAAATTATTTACACTTGCCTTTTTAATAAGCAAACTTTGCTCAGTGCGCCAATGTAAATTTACAACATCAGTCTGAGGGCAGAACAGCGGGTGTATTTATTTTTTTTTTTGTCAGAATTATGGACATATTTTAAAACCAAGCTCCAAAACAAATGCAAATGAAGCCTCGTAAATGGATTTCGATGAAATGATGCTCATGCCACTTGCTTTGCGGCAGAAACACGGAGCTGTGAATGGGTCCTTTCTTTGCGACAAAAAAACATTTTTTAAGTTGCATTAAACCTTTTAGTGGAAATCAAATATAACCGAAGACATCTGAAGCTGGAAGTCGGGCTTCTCGCCGGCCCGTTACGGCAGGAGATTTGACTATTGCTCTGGTTTTCTGTATAACGAGTTTTTAAAGCATGCTGACAGCTGTGGTAAAAGGGCCCTTCATGAGATCCTTCTTGCAGCAATTCTACTGCTTTTTTAACACAGATCCCTGTGTCCAAGCAGAATCTAAATGAGGTCCCCGGGGTCTCCCACAGCCGGGGCCACATACAAGACATCCGCATCATTACCTTTCTCTGTCTCCCTACAGACTGTTCTTCAGCTATATAGATACGGTATATGTCCCAGAGGGGAGACAGTGGAGCTAAAACAGGAGCTGGTGTGTGTAACCTTTGGTCAATGGACACCTGCGGATAAAAGCAGCGACTGACTGAAGCAAAAATCAATTTGACGAGTGAGGAACGGCTATAGTCCTGAAGATACTGAGACACAAACACAGGAAACATAGCTGAGTAATAACACATAACGTCTCATTCTTGTTTGATGATTGATTGGCAGATTTAGATTTGGAAAATGGAACACAAACAGGTTGTGATAGAGAGTTGAGAGGGTAAATATGTGTTCGCTTGCAATTTTTTATGAATTATGCATTAGCATAGAGTGGATTATTGCTGAAAGGAAGTGCAGTAACTCACGCTTATTACCGTAACGAGCAAAGATGCACTTGTTTACCGACTTTAATTCAGCATTATGAAAAAATCTTTGGGTTGCTCAGTGTTTTGGTTGGAGATGCACTTACTCAGCTGTACATACACACAACATGCCCCTACACACACACACACATTCAAGCACACACATGTTCGTTTTGCTATCAAAGTGAGGACATTCCATAGGCGTGATGGTTTTTATACTGTACAAACTGTACATTCTGCCCCCCCACCCCTAAACTTAACCCTCACAGAAAACATTCTGCATTTTTACATTTTTAATAAAACATTGTTTAGTATGTTTTTAAAGCTGTTTGAAAAGTGGGGACATATGAAATGTCCTCATATTTCACGTTGGAGTTGTAATACCAGTGTCCTACCCATGTCGTTATACACATTTGTACAATATGGACACATGATCACTGACAATTTGAACGTCTAATGATTATGTTTGTAAGAAGGGGGATTGCATGACCCAGAAATTAAATCCACCCACAGTCAATGTATCCATCTTTAAGAATGAGTGTACTGATAAATAAATAAATACATGTACATCCCTCAGTTGAAAACAAACAAAAAGCATGTTTACTGTAATGCACTTTGGGCAGTCTATGGGCCGATCACAGCACTAAAATAAATGGTGAGACCCGACTACAAAAATGTGGCCTCTTTATTGCCAACTGTATCGCAAGATACTTGAGAAGTTGTTATTTAATGGTAATTGTTTTTTTTGTTTTTTTACATTTTATTAATTAATGTAAATCTGCCATTCTTCACCACTTACAGTAAGAAGATAGTCTGACAATAATGAAAATAATGTAATCTGAGGAAGTAACAAAACTGCCAACATATAGCCTGGATCTTTTTATCTTTACTTAAAAACATGATGTAAAGCTAGGACAGAACAATTTCCTGCCAAATTGAAACAGATTGCTCAACATTTAAATCAATATTGGAAACTTACTGTACTGAATCAGGGTAAGCCTTGAACAACAATTCTTTATGTAATCGTCCATCGATTCAACCACTCCAGACACATCAGTGCGCCACCATCACAATGTGTCATCACTTATAATAAGAATCAATGATGCCACACAAGATTGTAGTTTTTATACTATGGTAACATTTTAATGTTGTGTTAGCTGACACTTTGTGTTAGTTTAGCAAAATCGTCTGCTGAAATCTATTGCAGATATAGAGATTTATACGTGTGTCTACGATTGCAGATGCACAGTCAGCTTGCTTTCGAATGTTCACCGGTGTTTTGACCGCTCCAATATGGCGGACGCCTTACGTATAGTGGCCCAAAGAAACAGCCACTATAATGAGTAATATATGTTTATATGGTAATCATCAGTAAGTGCATTTTGTTACATTTTACCCCCCAAAAACTACTGAAAATAATTACTGAAAATAATTATTAATAGTTTTAGTTTGTACCATCCTTAAAACTATTAAAAATTAAAAAGAATTAAAATGACAAAAGCATACAACAGAATTATTAAATGTTAAATTAAAATGAAAACTGAACATAAATAAAACAAAAATAGCTCATTCAAAACAATACATACAACAACAGAACATTAATAAATAACACTGATTGTAACTGCACTAACGAAAACAAATTTTGTTTGCTTTTTATAAACTGAAGGATAAGTCAAAATGATTTTCTATGAAATTCAACAGCATGCCATTGACAGTGCTTAAACTGTCTTCACCCAAAATATCCATTTTAATGGGCCATTTTTTGCTTCTGTGTCTTACATCTATGTAAATGCCCTTTTCAAATGTGACATGAGTAACAATCCTTACAGGTTGTGGGTTTGCTGTCAGGTCTAATACAGTCGTTATAGTCAATACCAGCCTTTACCATTACACTGAGACAGATTCACAAAACAAACCGCGCTGAAATGTGTCACAGAAACTGTAAAGGTTAGACTGATGCGATCAGGCATCTTGTTAAAACGAAAGTTTCTGGTTCAGTACAAACAAAGCTTTATCGGTGACATATTGTCAATTACCACTGAAAATAATTTAGAACCGTTTTACAAGCTGATGGCTGAGTAAAAGTTGTCTGTGGTAATCGACAAATGCTGTTGATAAATCTGAACTTGTTAAACCCAGATCATGCCTTTAAAAATAAACCTCACCTACTCATTTCTAATGTTATGCAAGGCCGCATGTGCAACCCTACAGCAAGGAACAGCTTGAAGAGCCGCAAAAACAGGAAGGTGCTACTTCGACCCTGAATTGCTCAGATGGAAGTAAAGTGCAAAATTTACACACAGGTCATGGAGCATGATTTTTTTTTTCTCATCTGGTTATTTTTTTTATAATTAATCACACTTATTTCATATAACTATCGCATAACTCTAAAAATCAAGTGAAAACGTAAACGTTTTGTTAAAGCTTAATAATATGATGTAAAGTGCTCTGCTTTCTAATGTGTCAGTATTTTGGTTCTCTTGGTTTACTAGTCATTAAATGGGCCTGTCAGCTGATAAATTTAGTGGTGGATAGGAAGATTTTATGGTGTAATAATTATCGATTTGTATCTGAGATTTATATGAACCTTCTCTGGCGCATAATGTTGAGGTTGACTGATCGATAATTGCACATGTGCAAGTAAAATCACAACATTCAGCTCACCTATAGACATCCACATGCATTTCCACTCTCTCTCTCAAACACGCACATCCTTCTGGCACTTTCTTTCACCAGCTGTGATGCTAAACTAACACTGCAGACTGTTCAAGGTCCTGTTTGAAAAATGCCTTAGCTACTCCACTCTTCACTACTTTATTATTTTCATGCAAAATTAACCATTACAGAAGCTGTGGTATATTCTTTTCCCCTCAAAACCCAATTGATGATTATACTCCGAGCAGTTTGTCTCCACATTAGATCTCTCTATTCTCATGAAGCTTTGATCCTTTAGACTATTGTTCGTTTACCCAGCTCCCCCTCTTAGCGCTCACCCTCTGTTTTCAAATGTGAAAGTGGAAAGAACGCACATAAAAAGAAGAGCGCATAAAAGGACATAACCTGGGATGGTACAATTTTCAGATTTAAATCAGCAATGGACAAAGGCTTTGAGTAGAACGTTGTTATACAAGTCAGATTTGGCAACAGAAATGGAGAGCATCTGTTCAGTACACAGCCAATTAAAAATTGTTATGTCATTCATTGTTTGTAACAATCATAAAAATGCAAAATTATATGGTGCACTAAAAGAAATGTAGAAGCACACCCACAAGACAGTTAAAAAACAAATGCTATGCTACTGAGAAATGTAGCCACGCTTCTGCCAATAACTGATTCCATCAAGTGAAAAGCGAATTTAACTGGACACACAGAACTTTTTAAAAAGTTACTAAGTCTATTTATGTTGCTAACCAACCGGAAGAGACTTGTGACCCATTTTGGTTTGTGAGTGACCGACCAAATTAGAACCACTACTTTAATCTTCATTAATCAGACCTCCCTATCAGAAGGGTTTTCAAGCTAATGAAGAACTCAGCGACCAACATAAGTAATGGGTCCACCGAAGAAGTAAACACACCAAGTTTTAAACTGCTAACACCTTGCTGAAGTTGCTGTGAATGAAAAAAATGGCTTCGTGGTAGTTTAATGAGAACATTGCATGGACCTAGTGCAGCTGATGAAATAAAAATATTGTTTTTTCACAAGGTGAGGTGAATCTGGGATACGGAAGATGCAAGTGTGAGAAACAGCATTGCGCGCCCATGCGAGTGCAGCCATGTCTTCGGAGGAGAATTAGGTCAGTTGGGCTCCTGGGAGAATCAGAGGGAAAAAGAGAGAGAAAGAGCAAGAACAAGCGAGTGAAATAGAGAAGACAGCGGGGATAAGGGATGGAGTGAACAAAGTAGAAGGTTAAAAGTGAAGGATGAAGGAGAGATAGAGAGAAAAAATACCTGAAATGATTTAAGTGGATGGTACCGAGAGAAAACAGCACAGCATCAGTGCAATGCTTGTTGTTTTAAATGCTTTGACTTCAGGTCTCTTCGCGACAGTGAATTAAAAACAAACACGTAAAAACACGTACACTGCAAAAATTATTTATAGATCAAGTAAAAAATGCATAAAACAATCATGAAAAATTACCAATGGTATAATAGTTTACTTCTAACAACTATTAACTTAATTAATAATTGTATTTAAATGCTGCTTTTTTAAATAAATAATATATGATTAATGTTTTTTATTTGTCTTTTTGTTACGTCAAATATCCCTAACCTAAAAAATGTACCCTCTTCCCAACATGCACTGGGACATACAAAATTAATATGGTTGTGTTGACCATTTGCCGGTTTTATTTTCACTACTGTTGTTGATTTTACGGGGATGTCTAGAAATGTGTTGTTTTACAGTTTCTTTTATGGTCATTGAAGGCAGATTTGACATCATGAGAACTTTAAAATAATAAAGAAATTTAATTCAACTCAGAACAAGACATGCAAACTGCTTTCTTGAATGCTTTAATCATAAGTTCTATGAACATTTCATTTTTTCAGCATAGAGTCTGAAAGTATCTTTACAAATTGGAATGATGTAGAGATGCTAATGTGGAACACTATTCAAAAGATGAAACAGAGAAAAATCCAGCATAGCTGCACTACTACATAGTTCACACAAGAGAGCACAGACGTTCGTGATGTCTTTCAAAAGCAAACCGCTGATCTTGTTCACACCAGCTCTCCAGCTAAACTAACTGTGATGTGTCCCTCCACCACCACCCCCCCTCCCCCTCAGTCATTCAAAAGCACAGTTTCATCTCTCGCTCTGTACTGTAGGGTTTGACACTGTACTGGGGTAATTAGTTGGTGGCTGGAATAGATGTATGAAATATTAAGGGAATTCCAAAGGGACCAAACTTCAAATGAAAATCTTGCTGGCCTTCTGGAAATGTGCCAAGCAGGAAAACTGGAAATATGTACTAAAATTAACAGTAAAAGGGAATGCGTATAAATGTTTGCTTGGTGTGAGTGTCAGTACAGATTTCCTGACTTGATTCACATTCATTGATTTTGATTCCATTAAAATTTTGCTCTGATTCATTTGGGCATATTTCATTTTGCTCCAAACTATGCAGTTCATTTGCTATTAATGAATAAAACAATAAACACAATATCCTCTGTGGATATAAATAATGTGTAACACTATTTTAAATCTCTGTTTTTTAATGATTCATAACAAAATAGCCTCACAAGAGTTCAATCATGACAACTCTCGGAATAGTTTTAGCTTGTTATTGATTATGGCAATGTTAATGTATTTGGTCTTGGCAGCCAAGATCTGTTATGCTGCTGCTGTTCATTATTGCTGCTGCAGAGCAAGTATGGGCTTGCTATTGCCAATAGATACACAACACACTGATGTGAGCATATAAGATATGCTGCTGCATGACTAGACATACAGAAATGCTGTAGCAGATCTTGCAGGTGGAACTGTGGGAGGTGGAGGGTTTCAGCTTGTGCAAAGCGGTAATGATGTGATTGTAAAAAAAGTAGTGGGTTAAATTTTGGGCATGATTTACTAATTCTTTCCCTCAATTTGCTAAATTATGTACACGATTTATAAATCAAGGGTACAAATAAGTAAATCATGAGCACAATTTAGCAAATCGAGGGAATGAACTAGTAAATCGTGCGCATGATTTAGCAAATTAAGGGTACAAATTAGTAAATCGAGCGCACCATATACTTTTTTTTTACAGCATATAATGTGCGGGGCATGTTGTAAAGAACCTATCAGCCTGCTCCCTCTAGAGTTTCATGACTGAACTACATATTTGTTTGTGAATGAGATATGCCAAATTCTGCAATACTGCTATAGCTAATATTGTATGATTTTGATTCACTAAAAAGAACCCATTCAAAAGAGTCATTTGTTCATAAATCGCATTACAATCGACCCTCATATTGCACGCAGCCCTCCAAAACAGCTCAACAGAAAGACAGACGTTTTATGTACATATTTTGCAGTACATAAACATTTTGTCAAATCAAGATGCAATTAACTGAGAAATATTTATTTTTTCCCAGCCCCAATGTCCTCATCACAGTACATCATAACACAAATGTCTATCAACAGGCTGCCAAATTCGGTTTGTGCAGCAAATTTCCTCAACCGCACTCAGATTTTAAGAGAAATTTTAAAGGAATTTTAAATATTTAAGAATAAAATAATTGATTAGAAAAAAATGTACATTAACTATAAAAGGCAGCCAACTTCAGTACTCCAAACTCAAACTTTACAGTTGAACGTTTTTATGAGTGTAATGAAGGGACAAGTCCTCTCCTAAAGCCATCAGCTTCAGAGATCGAAGACCAGGGAAGCTGCAAGAAAGCACCAGAGCAGGAAAATGAAAGGGGGGAGAGAACAGAAAGGCAAGTGTAAAATATTCAGCAGTGAAATCCGCTCCCTTGCGAAGCGAGATCTGATGATGGAAATGAAGATAATGGTGGCCATGTTACGAAAACTCTCAGCGTCATTTATCCTCTTTGTGCCCACAGACTGAAATTAACCATCAGGCTGAAAAAATTCCCACACTATCGCAAAGGGTACTTAACAACTCATTAACTTGTTGTAATACAGATTGTGATGTTTGTCCCCTTAAGAAATACATTATGAAACGCTCGCCTCTACAGCTCATATGCAAATTAGCACAGTGCTACCTCAATGAAGAAAAACGCACTGACTGGAAGTCAGAAGTGCCGACCGCAGAGGAAAGTGAATAAGCAGGCCAAAGTCACTGAAAATTGCCCATCTGGAGAGTTTGGCTGCTTCCTCTCAGTGTAAACTGTCAATGCCGCCTGTCACACCAACACACAAAAACTCACAGCGCTAACAGTTTAGCAGTTAGCGTCATCTCCTATACTCTAACCTAAGGCACATTGGTTACAAAGCAGCCAAATATAGGACCAAGGGGTGACGATACAGAGTTTTAAGTAGGTGGATTATCTAAAATCAGGTCAGCGAAAGACATTGCAGGCTCATTTCCCTTTACTTCCCATGCATTGTATTCGCTTGATACGGTGTTGTGCAATAGCTCTCCTCTCTGTCAGTACTGTAGTAGTCAATAGTCTCAGCCTCCTACATATCTAGAACATTAGATTAGACATCAAAGGTTTGGTTATTTAAAGTACGCCCAGAGAGGGGCAGCGTGTAGAAGTGTGTTGAGGGGTGAATGGATTTTAAACAGAATATATTAACAACAGAGCGCACAGATCGTGTGCGCATGACTGTGCGTATGATGCTACAGCACTTGACTTGCTATCACGGATGGGTAAATGCTCTTGAAGAAGTTGGTTGGGAAAGACAGCAGAGAGAAGGACAGGAGAAGCAGGGAAAACAAAGTGATCAAAAACAAGGAGACAAGAGGCCAAAGGGCAGAATACGAAGAACGTCTGTAGGAGGACAGAACACATGAGTCAGATTGTGTTTAAACAATACATTGTGTGACTCTGCAGCTATATTAAAACATCTATCATTTCTTTTTACGGCTGGAAGAAAAAGGAATACAATTTTTCAACATTAAATTCATACATTTTAAATAAAGTGTGTAATTTTCTTGATATTTCCATGCATAGTCCTATAATTTGTAGAAAAACATGCAAATATGTGGTTTGGTTCATTTTTACGAACACACTTTCAAAACAATGCTCTATTTGAACATCTCTACACCAGCCCGGCACAGAAACATTGGCTCAACCAATAGTGTATAATAGTGTTTCAGTAAAACGTGCTCATAAAATGGTAAGAATTGATTTCTGACATGAACTGGAATAAAGTTTGACATTGCAAAGAAAATTTATCTGATATTTTTCTTTACAATAAAGTTCGTTTGTTAACATTAGTTAATGTATTTATTAACTAACATGAACTAACCATGAGCAATCCATTTGTTACTGTATTTGTTCATCTTTGTTAATGTTAGTTAGCTGTTCATTGTTTGTTCATGTTAGTTCACAGCGCTTTAACTAATGTTAATAAATGCAACTTTTTGGTGAGTTCAAGTAATAACAACAGAACTGTTTTAAATGATTCTACAACAATTTAATCCATGACTGAGTTATTAGAGTTAACTAAAAACATAAAAGAACATTTTTATTATTTGAAATAAAAATATATATATAAATTATCTCAGTGATACTAAAATGACAGTGATCTATTACCATACACACATTTTTTATTATTTTTTTGAAGACAATTTAACAATTTTGTATCTTTGGAATTTTCCTTTAAATTGCAGAACAAAAGCTTGTCTAAGAAAATGAAGGCTGGCAACAGTTGCTAAGGTATGACTGTTTAGTCATGCTTTTTTAAAGGTGAGGTCAGTTCTGTTTTGTGCCAACAAAGGTGCAGAAATTACACACACAAGTTCAGCTGTACTGCTGTTTAATAATTTGAAGGCTTATGATTTATGACATTTTCTTTTAAAACATGGACAAAGGCTCTAAATATCCACAGTTTTGTGGTTTGCTATAAGCTGAATAACACATCTTGCCCATTCTATGATACCGGTTTAAAAAAGAGCAGTGATTTATCACTGTCTTTAATATAAACAGAATTAGATTATCAGACATTCATATTACAACACCAAAAGCAGTAATTCAATTTCCAGGTCTGCAGTGTTTTTATTTCCTCCTCCCAAGATAAATAAACGGAAATAGGAATACTGGTGGCTCAATGTGGGACAGCATTAAAATGACAAGAGTATGAAGCGCATTGCTGTCATAATGAGGATCAAGCATTCAATTGCAAAGGCTTCATCTCTTTTTGTTCCTCATCTCATTCTCCATTCTCTTTTTCCATCTCTCTTTATCCTCAAGTTGGGAGCAATGGCGGACAAAACGAGGCTACAGGGAAGAGTCCTCATCACTGATTTATGTTCGCTCCTATGTCCCGCATGTATTTACCGCACTTTGAATGTAATAGAAAGCATCACCCGTCACAAAAGCGCAAACAAAAGCCCCGGCTTTCATTGTGATGCGGAAAGCCTCAACTTGCATATCTCGCTCACAAAACCCTGCTTCCCCCCCCAACCACTATTATTTTTCTCTCTTTTTCTGCTTTGTTTTATCACAAATGGTGAAGTGGAAGCTGTTCTGTTTATTTCACATGCAAACGGAAACAAAATGACGCTGCAAAATGTACCTAAGCGAGGTGGAGTTGGTGGACAGCGCAATTATACAATGATTAAAAGTAATATGATGGAGAGAATGTTTGAGCGTGAATGAGTGCGTTAAGACTCACATGACCCTCATAATGGCTTAGTTGTCGGTTTATCTCGATTACACTGTAATTGCCACTCTGTGCCTGTTAGCCCCTTTAGCAGAAACTATCATGACACTTCTATGGCTGTGCTGTGGTGGTCTTAAGGGGAGCAACTCATCCTTCGTATCATAAAAATGCACATTAGTGAAAAATAATTATATTATCTTTTTTTAATATGTTAGTGAAGAGCGCTACAGGGGGTGCAGATTTTTAGTGTTCAACACGGCTGAATGCATGGCATCTCAACAGTGCTGTAAGGATTATGCTTAACCTTTTGTGACCCCCAAAGAGGGTTCACTGAATGGCTGAGGAGAAGAACCTCAGCTGGCATAAATGAGGGCATATGCAGGGGTAATGGGGCACTTAAAAGCAACAATTAACATCTTCTAACAAGATTAAGACATATATTTCCTACTTATCTACAACATTCTGGCCTCTTTGAAACACTGAATCATTCTTTTTATGCACATACAAACATGGTTTTATCCAGTCTCCATTTATATTCTATATTTTATCAGTTATCATGCATTTATTTAAACTCATGTCTTCAGCATTGTTAGCCACTGTTTGAGCTGCAGGAATGTTAAAGCGTACATATTACGTGTCCTTTAGCTGATTAATGTATTAATTGGTGTGTATGAGCATAAATGAGTGCGGATTTGTTTATAATATGACATTAGTATTCACAGGTATTTGTATGTAAAGCATTGTTCTAGCACACATACATTAGCATTATGTACTGACAGCACTAACTGGCAAGAAATATGAAAAATTGCCTGTGGCAATTCGTACATAAAAAGTATTTTCTGGCTGTGTAGATTCAGTTTACAAAACTTGAAAAACAAAAATAAGGAATCCGCACACCAAACAAATTCAAAGTTACTTGAAGATTCTCATATGAAGTGACAACAGAAAAACACCAAAAAGCACTAACAAAAAAAGTGTGTGCAAAATAATAATAATAATAATAACCTTTCCATCGATCTCCTTTGAATCTGTTTTTTGTGTGGATTCCTTTTATGTTTGACAGCATCTAAAGCACAAGCATTGTGTGAACTAACAATTAAGATTTAAAAAATAGAATGAACTAAAACAGGGAACTAAAATAGTTTACAATAGAACATTTTAGTTTAAAGTGTTAGTTCACCCAAAAATGGAATTACTTGCCCTCATGTCGTTCTACACCCTTAAGACCTTCGTTCATCTTCGGGACATAAATTAAGATATTTTTGTTGAAATCCGATGACTCAGTGAGGCCTCTATTGCCAGCAAGACAACAAACACTTTCAATGTCCAGAAAGCAACTAAAAACATATGTAAAACAGTGCATGTGAGTAATATTATAAAGCACAATTATAAAGCAACCAATATGTTGTGCGGCAAATTTTTTTTTTTTAAATAACGACTTTTCAGCAATATCTAGCGATGGCTGATTTCAAACACTTGACTTCAAAAATCTTTTGTTTGTATCGAAACACGTGAACTATTGAGATTTCAAATCACGTATCACGAAACGAAGCCTCGTTTACTCAAATCACTTGACTTTGGCGCTCCAAACCACTGATTCGAAACAAAAGATTTGTAAAGCTTCGAACCAGTGTTTTACAATCAGCCATCAAATTAAGGTTGAACCACTGAACTCACATGAACTGTTTTAAATATGTTTTTAGTAGTTTTGAAAGTGTTAATTGTCTTGCTGGCAATAGAAGCCTCACTGAGTCATCGGACTTCATCAAAAATATCTTAATTTGAGTTCTGAAGATGAACGAAGTTCTTACAGGTGTGGAATGACATGAGGGTGAGTAATTAATGACTGAATTTTCATTTTTGGGTGAACTAACCCTTTAATAGAATATTGAATTTATTGAATAGGTTGGTTTTATGGTGTATGACATTAATTAAATATGTTCATTAGTTACATATGTCATCATTTTACTCAAGCTTAAAAAAATATTATTATTGTATCTAAATAATAGTACACTATAAAGCTCTATATTTACATACATACATAAATTTAATATTAAAAAATTGAATAAATAAATATATAATGGATTTGCGAAGATTTTCTTCTTTACAGTTCTAAAGACATTTGTTTTAGATGCTGTCAATACATCCATAACATTATGTTTCATTGTAAATATCCAAACCATGCATATGTCACCATTTTGTATTTGATACCTAAAAAAAATACTAATGAGATCAGAGTTTGTGTGCTTGTTTAAGTTCATTCTTAAGCTCATAAGTGTCTATACGGGCTGCACATAAAACAGTCCCAATCACAATTTTATAGTTATTATAAAGCTGATTAGATATGAGCGATAAAACCTATGAGAATATTTTTCACAAGCTTCTTATGAATCCTATTTCATTCATCATTATGGGAGGGTGTTCATAGAGATTACAAATCCATCAAGGAGAATAGCTCATTTGTTGTAGGCTGATATGATTAACATGTGTTTACTTCATTTGTTTAAAACTGCAAACAGCACATCTGAGCTTATGAGCTGAGTGTTGGACAAGAGACTTAGTACTGAAATACACCAGTCCATTTACAAAACGCATCTGTGGGAGGTGTGTAGTGTGTGGGCAAAAGGTACGAATCTAACTTGAAAGTGTTTGCTATATGTAGTCTAGCATCAAGGTGGCCTGCAGGAGTCAGATTGAATGCTGCACTGGGTGGAAAACGAACAGAAAGGCTTCATATAATGCTCATATGGTAGGTTACGTGTATGCATTATTTTTCACTGAATATATTTGTCCCAGATCTTGAGGAAAGCTGCTGTGATGAGTCTCCAAAATTAAGTAACCACTTAATTGGCACCATCCAAGAGGTGAAAACAATGTTGTGTGACACGGTGCTAATGGGCGTTAGCATGTTTATAAATAGCCGATTGCATATAGAGCTTCATTTGTGACTCATTGATTGTGATTTCCTTCCACTAGTGTTATGGAGACTGTAGTATGTAACGTTTCCAGTGTGATAACAAGCCATTTGAAAAATGTAAACTCGCTAGCATATGTTCTCGCCGAGGTTCTCCTCTCTGTCTAGCTCAGGCTTGCCAGCACTTACTCTCATAAGTGGCATAATTTGTTGAGTAGCTGGAAGTGATAGAACCCAGGATGGGGTCTAAAATGATTCAGAACTTCATCCAGTAGAAACGCAGATAATGATGCTGACATTCGGCATATCAGTGGACTATGGGGTGCTTTTATATTAATTCAGTGCACCATTATGTCAATATAACAGTGAATGGGTGTAAGATGTTACATTTGTTTTGATCATGTCTAATGTAATTTTAAGTCAAAATCGTCATTCAGAGTCACTGTAAAAGGATGGATGGAGTGACGTTCATGGGCATCTTGGAAACCTCAGCTGCGAATTTAATCTTGTCTGGATGCTTGTCTTGACTTGATTTCATTGCCACCTTTGTGAGAGTCTCCCGATCAGACAGTTTTAAATCACATGGATGGAGGATATGCATCTGTAGTGAGCCCGCTGAGAATTGACATATTAAAATCTGGGGTTTGATTTGTTTGCTGTTATGTCTTGCACACAGTTGAGTGTTCTAGGCTTTTTAGTATACTTTACTGATCGTTAATTAGAATGGACAATCAATGAGTCAAATAGGATGGTTATATCATGTTTACATTGTTTTGAAATTAAGCTGTACAAACAAATGTACCTTCTGACCTCCTCGCATATATATATTTGTTGTTTTACATATACATTTTGTTGCCATTTCCTATTTTTCGAGTAGTTCTTAAATGCAACAGTCAAACTGAGGGGATTTGTATAGGCAGATAACTGGCAGAAAAAGCAGCATAAGCTTGTTGTTTGGTTCAGAAGGAACTGTAAAAGGTGACTGCTGTTTGTTTGCGGTGTTCAGTGACTGTCTGTTACAACTCTGCAAAGCCTCAAGGACCATGCTGATGATGTGTGATGTTTGCGCGAGCAGGATACGCAGAGGTATAGAAATACAGGTTTACAGGCAGGTAAGACATCGTATCATTGCATTCGGAATGAATGCAACGATTAGACAAACATTTTTTTTGGTCCTGAGACTTCAGAGAAGATATGCATACATTTTTTAATATTTAGACCACTTCTATTATTGATTGCTGTCAGGATGTGAAGAGAGTTTCAACCAGCATAACAAGAAGTTTTTATGAAAAACCTACCCAAAGGGAGGTTAGCATGTGCAGAATACATCACATGGACTTATCACACATGGAAGAAATTCCCTGTGGTAGGTCCTACCTGAAAAGGAATGAGCTCTACAAACACAGTGACTGGTGGCAGGGGAAGTTTTTTCCCTGACAGGGAACAAAACAGTGGAGAATACATCATATGGGATTACCACTAGGGAATCAGCACATATGGTGCACTTAGTTCAATTATGCTCACCTGAAAAGGGGCATACCATGTGTAATGGGCATGGTATCGAATTTCTCCGTTGAATTCTGTTAATGACGGGTGTTGGAGGTTAGAAAGATGTCCATGGTTTGCCGAACCGGAATCTCACCAAAAAAGTACACATTATTACCTCAGGGAGGGAAAAGGCACTGTGTGCAAGCAATTCTCCCAGCCAGTTATCTGAAATTGACCTGTTCATACCTGGTAACACTCTACACAAAACCAGCTCAACCAGGAGAATATAAAATGGCTCCTGCTGTCAGGAGCGTCAGCTCCGAGAACCAAGTCTGGGTGAGCCAGTACGACGCAACCAACACAACTTTTTCTGTTCCTTATCCTCCCAAACTTCGCACAATGTCTCACTGTGAGCTCAATCAGGCTCACAGTAGAAAATACTTATTTGTGAAGGGCCCTGGGCCAGCTGTTTGTCATTGTGTCCAGGGAATACCATGGCGGGCAGTGGGAGGATTCCTGGGGAGTTACCAGGTCGAACTATGATTTTCAGAATCCACTCTGGACCAACGGGGGATGGAGTCACCAGTTGCGACAGCACATACACTGCAAGATTGAGTTTACCCGGGATATGAGTGGCCTGCAGTGACTTCAGACACTGCTAACTCCAAAGGAGGATCTGGCGTGCGAGTTGCGACATGTGACATGACTTGACAATCGACGCTGTGTTTTCCATCCAGACTGACACATACGTACCCTGGATCAACGGCAAAACCACCGCAGGGCCAGCCATACAGTGTATAATACCCTGTATATAGCACTCCAGCCTGTGTTGGAGGTGTCTGTTTTAACCACAACACATCTGGACACTTGCTCTAAGGGAAACCCTGCACGTAGAAGTACAAGTTCTGTCCAAAGACTGAAAGAGTGGCGACAGATTGGCGTCATAGACACGTGATGTGTGCCGCTGCTCCATGCCCGTCTCAGGACTCAGAAGTCTTAAGCCAATACTTACGCAGACTCCTATGCATTGATCCAAGGAGTAACAGTCAACAGGGATGTCATATGCCCCAGGAGTCTATTAAAATTGTTTCAGTGAGACCACAGTTTTCTGTCCAAATAAGTTCAGGCAGTTCAGCACAAACTGGGCATGTCCTGTCATGAGATGTGCCGTCATAGTCCAACTCAGAGAAAAAGTGAGTTCTGCACCAGGGAGAGCTTGCTTTTTGTCAGTTGACCAGAAGCCCCAACCGGCTGAGGTGTCTAAGCACCAGGTTCTGTGTTCATGCAATAAATCCAGATCCAGTGCACTAGAACTAGCCAATGGACGAGGCAACTGAAAATGCTAATGTCCACTTCTCTTAGCGGAACAAAGGGAGCCTGCGTGCCTTTCGTTAAGATGCGAGATAATGGGCAGCTTGTAGGGGAGGACTTTATACTGATATGCTCTGAGGGCAATCCATAGGGACTATCTGTACTGAGAGCGATATGAAACATGAGAGTGGGACCACAGTCCTTTCAGGTCTATCACCGTGAATCAATCTTGATGGCAAACCCACATCAAATTAATTTCTGTGTTAACCTATTCAATGAGAGCTTACGTAGGACCCGATCCCTAAGATTGGCCCCGATCCATCACCATGAGGGCTGTAAAGCCTCTCTTTATCAAAATTGGAAAAGTAGGCTTGAGGCCCGTGATCTTGGTGCACAAGATGCTCTGGGCGGTTGTTTACGGTAACCCAGGGGAAGCACAGCAGCCCACTCAGCATCAGACTCAGTCTGCGCAACCAACTGTTTGTGGAGCCCTGGTCAGTCTTCCACATCAGAAGTCAAAAACTCCCCCTCTGAAGCTGCAATTGACAACTCATACTCATCTTGAGCACCAAATAAGAAATTAAGCTCACCCAAAGGGGAACCGCAAAACTCATCCATGAACTCGACCAGGAGAGACAATCGTGCTCAGGAATGGAAGGTCCGTGGAGACTCACATGGAAAATGCTTCCATCGGTACACCAGGAATTATTTAGTTCATGTTTATTTGCATTATTTTAGCATCTTTTGTGTTTAGCATAATTTAATTTTGTGTTTACCTCAATAGGAATATTGCCCATGTCTTTTGGATGGGTAACTTACAATTAACTCTAATTCATCATGTTATGTTACTGATAGTCCAAGTAGGCATGATATGAGATTATCTCATTTAATGAAATATAAAACCATATATTTCATTAAAAAGTTAATCAGCTAATCACATGGCAGCAATTCAATGGATTTAGGCATGAAGACATGAACTAACCGAAATCTAAAAAAAAATGCTGCCTTTAGAGGATGCATTCCAAAATAGGAAGGCATCAAGGCATGTCCGGATCCAGTGTTAGCTTCACTTCCTGTCTCCAGAGATACCTTTATCTGATCGATTTTTGAAGTCAGCCTAGATGTATCCTTCACTGCATTTGATATCCCACAATCATGTGTGTTCCATTCCATCACAACCGAGGGCTGCAGAAGAGCATTTCTGCATCAACATCAAATCTCGAGGCAGATGGGCAACAGCAACACAGTTGCCATCCTGTCAGCTAAGAACATGAAACTAAGGCTTCAATTCACATGCAACATTTCTGTTGCAACATTTAGATGGTAGGGTCAAAATGTAGAATAAACAACATGAAAGCATAGATCCATCCTGTCTTAAATGAACAGTTCAGGCAGCCTACTGAGTATTGTTGTTGACCATGTCCATCCCTTTATGACCACAGTGTACACATCTTCTGATGGCTACTTCCTGCAGAATTACACGCCATGTCACAAAGCTAAACTCATCTCAAACTAGTTTCTTGAACATAACAATGCGTTCACTAGTCTCAACTGGCCTGCACAGTCACCAAATCTCAATCCAATAAAGCACCTTTGGGATATGGTGATTCGCATCATGGATGTGCGGCTGACAAATTTGTCATGTCAATATGGACCAAAATCTTGGAGAAAATGTTTCCAGCACCATGTTGAATCTATGCCACAAAGAAATAAGGCAGTTCTGAAGGCAAAATGGAAACCAACCCAGTACAAGCAAGGTGTACTTGATAAAGTGTCTGGTGAGTGTACAATATGCCATCCCGTAATAACTGAAACATTGTCACCACATTTTTTTTGGAGAACTCCTGGCAACCACAGCCGCTATATGGTATATTTAACAGGATATTTTTACACTGTAGTCAGAGCCATGTATCCTTATGGGCAGCGCTCCGACATATGGTGCAACAGCACTTTGGGTGACCCAAGTTTGAGTCCTGGCTCATGGTCCTTTCCCGTCTTTCTTTATCCTATTCAAATAATGGCAGAAAGGCCAAAAAAATAACTTCAAAACTAATGAATAAACAAAAGTTATTTAAATAAAAAATGGCAAAAAACATCTTGGCAGAGATTAATACTCTACCCCATAGCTGACCCCGATGAGCTGAATGGTCTTGAATACTACCCAAACACATTTATTTTCAGGGGATAATATTTTAATGGGGCTGCATTTTCTAGACCACCAATGACTGTATTTGCATTTCATTTTGTCTCTTTCATTCTTGTAATGCAATCCCACATCCACACTACCAACTTTTTTTGTTTGTTTATTTTTATTGGTAATCCACTGTGGCCCATTTGCTCTCCCGCTTAACCGCCGCTTTTTGGCACATTCTGAATTGGAGTCGGTCATGGCCATTAACCATTTAAAACAGATCTGTTCTAGAGGCTTAGCATTTGTGAAATCCTGTAAATGAGTGTTAGCTAGGAATTCCAGCATCATGCTGCTAGGTGTTAAAAGGATGTGCAAAATTTTCAGCCGAGTTCACAGCTCACCTGTGGGTGCGTCTGTCACTTTCACAAACACCTCTCTGGCTGCAAAGACTATATAAGTGTGGCACGGGGTAAAACGGTCTATGTTTCAGCAGCTACAACCTGCAGCTGAGAGCTCTAGAAGGTTTGACACTGATATTTGCATCATGATACAGCAAGGCAGGATGATACTGAATGGAAGTACTGCTATCAAATAGATGCGCTCTCTATAGATAGTTAAACACATACCAAATCCCTCATTTTCATGGTTTTGTTTATGACGTTTAGCTGAAATGTTAATATAATGAAGATCTCAGATGTAATTTGTCTGATGTCTACAAAGCATTGGATTTCTTTCAGTGTGTTTAGCAATGCACACAACCCTATGAATCCTACAATTAATGAGATATTAATGATAAGACCACAGGTTTTCTGTTGTTTTTCTACTTCCAAATATTGATTGTAAAAAATGAAATAAAATCAAATGATACATGAAATAAACCTCAAAAGTAAAATGCAGTAATAAATATTTTAATGCCTTTGCAATGTAAGCATCAGTCTTTTGCATGAAAGAGGTTGAAGATGTCTGGTTATTATGACTGACAGAAAACAATAATAAACATTAATGACAGAGAACTAGATGTGTGGGTTTCCAAAAAAACAACAACAATGGTTTCACAAAGATAAATTAGAATTAGTGTAAAAAAAACAACAACAACCATTTTTCATTTCCATTAAAGTTGCAGCTGATTTGAAAAAATCAGTAACTTTTTCAAAACAGGTGGAACTCCAATGGAAATGAAAAATGTCATCAAAATGTCAATGTGTGGTTGTGGATATTTTATTATGCATTCAGAACACACACACACACACACAGAGAGAGAGAGAGAAAGAGACGTTTGAATCTATATTTGCGAGAACTTCACATATAATAAGATAACCTACACTACACATAAAATCTATTGAATTTATTACAAGGAAAACAAAACATCTTTCCAGCCTTTCAAATAGTAAAGACCACTTCAATTGTCCTTGATTTTCAACATGCTAAATATGTTATGTCACAATATTTGTGAGGTCATGTGGCCCTCAATATAGCAAAGCTGTATACGCACACAGGCTGACCCTGAATTTCTCTCAGCCCTAAACAACCACTCTGGAGTTAAGCCTACTTGTGCAATAAATGGCTGAATATCTCAGTAATGGCAAGGACAACATCACAATAGGAAACAAAACAAAAATTCGTGAAGAACACAAGTGCTCAGTCACGAGTAAAGACTGACCACCGAGCACAAAAACACCGTTAATAAACCCATTAGGGAGCGGTATGTCATAGTATATGTCTTATTAATAATTAATTTGTTGATTTCACGGCTATTTATCGTTGCACCTGCTCTTAAAACTGTTTCGAAAATCTCATGCGAAGCGATGCAACGTCACTAATCACAAAGCTCAACTGTTTGTCTCGCGCTCGTGCTGTTCTTGTTTTTTTTGTTTTTTTTTAAAGGGTAGCCTGAAAATCACGTGTTAAACAACTTTTCGCTGTAAATGCGGTCAGGGCTCCAATTCCTTCAAGAATAATTAAAACACGCAACACTTGAGGCAATCGCGCGCGGAGAAACAGCATCTCAATCATCGACAGGTTGATTTTTACACGACCGCGTCCCTCACAAACTCTAGCGCGATGTATAAACTTGAACACGGGTCGAAATGAAAGAAATCGCGATGTCCTAGTTTGTTTCAACAGATGTTCCGCCTGCTTGGCGGGGCTATTTGTTAAAAAGGAAACGCTTTAGAGCAAAGACATACAAAAAAATCTAAGACAATATACAAAAGTTGTTTTACCTGCTCGGATTGGCACAGAGTACGCACGGGAGAGACGAGGAAATCCAAACTTTGAAGACTGCGAGCCCTTGATCGCCTGTTAATGGCTCGTTTATGAGAGACGCATTAGATCGGCGCAGTTCTGACAAGACTATGCGAGCAATGCTGCTGTCTGTCCCTCCCTCCCTCTTTCTCTCTTCCCCAGAGAAATAAATAATCTCTGCTTTCATCTGGATCACCGAATCTCTCTCTCTCTCTCTCTCTCTCTCACACACACACACATACAGAGACGTTTCCATTGACTTCTATTGTGTTTTATACGGTGTTGATATATTATTTTCTAAAAACCCTCACACAAACATTTCTACGTTTTTAGATCATAATTAAAACATTGTTTAATTAGCCATTTTCCTTGTGAGCATTGGCTGGTCCCCACATAGGTCTGTTTGATTGTAAGGCCTTCTATTTCTGCTTGCAGCCAGGGCTATCGCTAAAATTCACACTGTCTGGGACAAGATTTTTATGGATCTCCTCTTGCCTCGACCCAGTGAATTGGCTATATATCCTACTGGATCTTATTGGGCCCCCACAATCAATGAGAGCCTTCATATTATTACACTATTACACAAATTCCTCTCTTTTTTATGCATAATTGTACACAGACACACACACAGTCTATATCAGATGTGACCAAACTGTCTAACCATATGCTCTTATTTATATAACAACAATATGCCTCTTGTTAGTATTTAATAGCACTGCAGTGTCTAATGCAGTGGTTCTCAATTCTGGAACTGCACATTTTGGGTGTCTCTTTTATTTAACACCTGATTTATATATTTGGCTCATTCGCGACTTCACAATTATAGTCAGATATAGCATAAAATATGCGTATTTAGTGTGCTGTCCGAGGAGAGTCTACCAGACTACCCCGACCCCCATCCCTGGATTGGAAAGGAATCATTGAGAATGAGGAGTTGGAGTGGAGAAGGGATGCTAGGAAAAAAATCATGGAACAGAGGTAAGACAGCTCTATTCTCGCACTGATTGGGTAGATTATCTGAACGTGCTCCTCCCGAACTTTGTTAATAGAACATCATTTAGTTGGGACTGCGAGACCTGGGTGTGTCAGATAAGGGACACGTTCAAAAGCCCTCCAGGACTAGGATTGAGAAGCACTAGCAGATTGCGAGCGACGGGATTACTACAACGGATTAAACTGCAACAAAAATCATTTCATTATCTGTGCATCAGATGAAAAGCACGGTGGGGTGGCGAAAATCTCTTACTCTCGTGTCCAGTTTTGTTTTTATTTGGACATTTTATAGGCTCTCGCTCAGGAAAGCACAATAATGTTCTGCGTTAACGTGCAGTGACAAGAGATAATATGTCGGAGTTTCTTAATGAGTTTTGTGGGGTTTTATGTTGTCATTAAAGCTTTAGATACACCAGTAGTCTTCTACAAATGAAATAATACTGGCATCTCAGCATGTAAGAATGAGTGAAGTAATCTGCATGGTCTCACGCCATTATGAAGTTCATCATTCAGATGGGAAAATGAGAAGTCCTTTCTCCCAGTCTTTAGCCATTATGTCTCTCTGGGAAGAACTAGTCTCTTCTTAATGGGATGAACCATTGAACCACACAGAGATCAGGGCAGCGATGCTGTACAAGGTCTATAGTGTGCCAATGGGATACGGGCAGATGGCTGTGTAATTATGCAGGAACTAACCCTGCGCGTGTGTTGCTTCCGCTTTTGACTGCGAATATGCTCAATTATTTTTGTTTTCTCAAGAAAACAATATCACGTCATTCCGTGATAACTATACGTGACAGATCAGAAGAGAACATTTAATGTGCTCTAATTTAGATGGTAATGCAACATAATGTGGAGAGAAATTCAACATCAATACTCATTGAGCAAAACACATACGTCTAGCCTCAAGGAGTTCATCATGGCTAGCAACACAGAACAATAGTAGATATCTAAGATATGGTTATGTAAGGGATAATGTACAGTGGTTTATTTTGTGATAATGTGATCGACTGACTGTACATTATCTCGCTGCTTACAGTATATATTTTAATAAAATATTAATAAATACACTTAATAAGTGTACATGAAATATTGATTCTATTTCCCATATTGCAATGAGAGATGGTGAGAGCACAAGAGAAAATTAAAGATGGCAGATGACAAATTTAAGAGTAACTTTTTGCTAGTTAAAACTGCATCTTTATGAAGCGAAATGACAGATACATAATATCAACTACATAATATTGTGTACATAATGTATGTTCAATTGTTGTTAATTTTATATTAAAGTTTATTGTTATTTAAGTAAACAAATAAAATAAATGAGACAGAAGTAGTTTATTTTTAATATATAAACACAATAGTAATTAAACAGGTGTTTTGTTCTCTTTCTTATGAACATATCAATAAATGTGTGACAAATAAACAGTACATTTGACTGTTTTACAATATGATCCATTTTACAATAAAGCCAAATGCATTATATTCACGTCAATGTCCAAATTCGCTCACTTATTTTCATTCCCTTCTTCCCATACAGTGGACTTGAATGCCATTCGCTATAGGGAGTGAATAGCGAATGAGTGAACAAGTGAGCGATGTTGGACAGTCATATAGTCTCAGGAAGTGAAATGCTAAGCCAATCAAATTCGAGGATGTGAACTGTTGTGTAAAGCCAATAGTGTGTGACTTTGATAGTTTAAAAAAAAAAAAATGGCTGTGCACAAGTGAATTTTTAGAAATAAAACACCAAAATAAAATATAACAAAGCCTTAAATCAGACTTGTCTTTGACCCATGGTCCATAAAATCAAAAGCTCTAAAATTAGCAATTGGGTTTAAAGAAGGGAGGAAATGGCCCCACTGGCAGGCCTGTGTAAGACAACCTATAATTGGACCACAGGCACACCCATTGAACCAGCTACACAGTGTCCCCGCGTCATGCATTACCATTTAATTGTAATCATTATATTGCCCAAATGTAGTTGCTATCTAAGTAAGAAGATCATGACTTGAATGACAATCTGTTCAATGCACATAAATAAGAAATCTGTATGTGGTTTACGAACACACACCGATCTGTTTGTGTATTTCTGAATTAGGGATCAAAGGATGAAGGCAACCGTTGCGATGCTATTCATCATACGGTTATTTCCTTGCTGGAACTAACACGCATTTGTCTTTTTCAGATAGCCTTTCAGGTTGAAATTTGGCTTTCGCCCACATGAGTTCACACTGTGGCCTTGGGTTTGTGTGACAAAGCTTTCTTCAGAGAAAAATAATATCCTTCAAAAATATATAATAAAATGTGCAGTAACTGTGATGTGTGGTAGCTTAAAGACAACATAGATTGAAATGGTGTCTGCTGGAGAGATCAACATCAAAATGGATATAATATGCTCCACTGAAACCGGGTAAAACTATCAGTCTTCAAATACAAATCTAACACAAATAGAAACCGCATGTCCTTGAATTAACTTAAAGTTACATTAAGGCAAATCTTCTACAGAGAATATTGGAAGTCGGCTATATCCTATTCTAAAAAGATGCAGAATAAGTTACACAATATGCTTAGTCTGGTACAGTTTTTCTGATCGTACAATACGGTTAAAAGGAATCGTTCCCCGGCTAATGGGTTATCGGTCACGTGTACAAGATGGCCTTAATTATGAAGCTATATTTGAATGGGGATGTAGGGCAGGGATTACTCTGACATTAACGGAGTATAGAGGTAAATCATAAAGGGATATGTCCAGTCCAGCATCTGTGTATGAATGTCACTGATCCGATAAATGAACACATTGACAGTGGCGTACTTTGTGTGTTCGTAACCTTAAAGTCCTTAATTGGCTGGTCAATGAAAGCTGGTTTAAAAGATTCTGTCCCAGCACGCATTGACTGAAGTGAGTCAGAGGAGTTCATTAATCACATGGACATAATGCTGAGGAGAAATATGGGACATTCTGAGATGGCTGATATTTTGGAAAAGGTGAAATTTATTTTGAAAACTGGATTTTTTATTGTCTTTAGTGGGATTTCTATGAGCATCTCAAAAATATGCACTATTTTTAAGCCTTTCGTGCGCAAAAGCTGTCTTATCTTCAGACAGAGGTCTCCAATTAGCCTGCTCTTTCCTCTTGGAGTCCATTGAAATCTAGTCTTCTGAGCACACACACGCACACATGTTGTTCCCTTGCACATCTGAAATAGGTGCTAGATGTGCCCTTATTCTGGCCAATCAAACCTGCAGGTGTAGAAAGAGTGATGGGTCAGTGACATAGAAGAGAGTGCACACTATAGAGTAAAAAAAACCCATTTAATTTAAAACACATTTGGCAAATTCTTAGTAAACTTAACATCAAAAACATTATTTTTGATACACCTTAAAATAATTGCAGTCTGAACTAACCTTGCCGTGTCATTAAAAAGGTCAAATGATCTGATTGTTTAAGAGAGCTATTGACCGTCCTTGACACACACACTGTAAACCCAAATAAGTTGGCGAAAATCAAAATAACTGAGTCGAAATAAAAATTTTAAGTTAAGAAATTCAAAGTTTAAGTAAGCAGAACTGGCAGGTTTTTATTTAGTACTCATACATTTTAATTGTTATTACATTGAAATATTTGAGTAAACTAATGCATACATTTAAAATGATCATGTAATCTCAACATTTTTATTAGTGGAAACTTAGTTAGCTATATTAAACTAATTCAGGAAATGCTAACTTATTAATTTGCTAGCAGGTTAGCAACAGTATGCACTTGCTGAATTGAGTACAGGAATACAAAAAATTGAATATACCTGTTATTAAAGCTGCATGCACTTTTTTTCTCCAAAAAACTACATTAACATGCAGAAACCCTTCTAAATTATCATAGCAAACATTTATGGCTAAATCTCTCACTTAACATTAATCTTGCAGAAAAAAAAAACCCATTATATAACACTTAAATTTAACATTTACTCTCCCTTTTGAGTGCCAAGAAAAAAGCAATCTGGGAAATAGAACTCTCAACCCAGTTTCACTTAAATGTAAGTTCATCTAAATGAATAAAAATGAGTTCATAAAACTCAAAACAATGAAACAGTTCATTTACTTGTGAACTTGAAAGAAAAAGAAATTGCTAAATACTCTTAAAAGTTAATTTGACTGAACTTATTTGTTCAATTTAAGTTTGTCCTACTCAAACCAAATAATTATTTTGAGTGTTATGGTTTACAGTGCAGTCCCTTCTATGACATCATATCCTGTTTCATCCATTTCTGTTTCGCTGTGGTCATTTGTTTTGATAGTTTACTTGCCGACTGCTAAAAAAGTATGTTCCATATATGTGTGAATATAAACTAGGAGCACTACATTCACCATGTTGTCATTATCATGTGACCACCAGGATCAGTAGCATCACTGCTTTTTACAAATCGTTTCCCCAGAATCTCGCCAGAAGTAGTAGGTCATCCGGGTACTTATTGCATACCCTTTTATGGGTACTGCGAATTTGAACTTCTTTTGTCACATACTGTTTTTCGCCTATAATAAGGAATTATGCGATTTTGGGCGCAGCCTATGTTTCTGCATGTTTGCCACACGACTTTGACTTGGCAGATAAAAGCTTTTTTAAATATTAATGAACAGTCAATCAGTCAATTTGTTCAAATACGTTAAATAAGATGTCATTTTTGAATAAATAAATCCTAACAAAAATAAATGTCATGTCATGTTGACACTCACAGAGCAATGAGAACTGTAAGTCTATTTGAAAAGATAAAAAAACACATATGTGGATTTTAACCAGGGCCATTACCACTACAGATATTGAGAAGGACCTCCACAACCCACCCCAAAATTCAAATGAATGAATATGTGATTACCTTCTGGAATTTCTCTGTTCCAGTTTCATCTCCTTAATCAGTATTACGATATGCAGAAGACTTGTATTAGGTTGTATTAGAAAATGAATGCATCTAGACCCAGAACAGTCTTTCCCCCAGATTTTAGAGGTCACTAATAAAAAGAGATATACCCTGAAGAGAGAACGCATGAACTGGGTCAGAGTGGAGATTCTTTCACTCACTAGGTGGATTTTAACTGTTTCACACATGTACTATTCAAGAAAATAAGAATGTACATTCACAACTGGAAAGGTTGAAGCGTTAAAAACGGCACAGAGACTTGTCTTACCTCTCAGTCCCTGGCCATCTGTCTCTTCGAAATTAAATTCAAACGCCAATACTTTCAATAAACAACAGCAATAAAAACACCGTATTGTGTGCATTGCTACAGATAAAGAGGTTGCTAAAACACCCTTTAGATTTGCATTTGCTTATTTAGTAGACACTTGTATCTACAACATGTGATTCATTTTAGATTATCATCAATTCAGCATGGCCTCACATGCCTTATTGAAATGTATACATAATATAGGCTATACAAAACATAGGTTATCAAGAAATGAACGTTAATTATTCACAGGCAGCATCAGTCTCTTCCTCAAATTACACTACATTTGTCTGTAACAGGTTTCTGCGTGAAAACATTTCATTTGCACACGTCCCACTCAAGGTTTTTCTTTTGTATCTAGTTTGGCTCATCAAATTTTTTGCAAGAACTGTCAGCTCTAACCTTTTGCTCTCCCTCTCTCACACACACCATAAGGAACTTCTTTAGCGTTGACTGCGGCTATGGCTGTTGCTTTTGTAAGTTGTTTCTCTCGAACTATTTCGCTGACCTTGAGCTTGTATTATCTAGGGAATAAAGACTGCTTCTCTCTGCTGAAAAAAAATCAGAGTCATGTTGAGGCAGTATGAGAGTGACTGATTGAAACTGGTTTCTATCGAGCATCAAGCATTGACCAGATATATGAACTGTAACCCTACCATACATCTCACCATGTTTATAACCAAGGCCCCGGTTTCTCAACTGTCCCTGAAACAAATGTAAGTCTCTGTGCTTAAAAACCCGTTTGCAAAATGAAGGAGTATACGAAGGAGGTGATATGAGAACAAAGATGGAAACATCTCACCACCTCCAAGTTACAGACAGACATTTTGCATAATGAGCAGAAGCTGTGAATAGTGAATAATTTTAAGGAGAAAAACCTGTCAATATTTCATGACTCAAAAACTCAAGCTTTAAAATTATTTTATTGCATTGCTTCCATTTCAATCTTGAAATGCAATGAATAATCGATAAGCATGAATTGAAAAACCCTCTGAATTATTGATTTACCTTACAAATAGAAAAGTGCACTGATATCTAGGAGAGTATAAATTCAATTTGTTTGACTTTTTTGACTGCAAAATGACAGCAAAGGGATACTTTTTAAAGACATTACGCCGACGACAGAGATATTATCAGATATGTGGTGCAGATAATCACAGTGCATGAAGCGGTAAACAGGCCATGTTTATAGTTCCGGCCATCAGGAACTCGGAGCGGGGCACAGATTGCTCTTGTGGCTAGGGACCAAAACAGGAGCAGAGTGGAGAACGTTCCAACTGTGCGATGGAAAGCCCCACTGAGATCCCCCTTACATAAGCACTCCAGCCTCAGTGATGGCCAACAGGACCTGTAACACACCGCTGGACATCAGTACAGCCAGCACTGATCTTACAGAAGTGCAACATGTACCAATTAAAACGTTAACAGAACAGTACCTTTTTCCTACCTGTTGTGCATGTTGATGAATTATGCATTTTTCAACACCAGCTCTTTTTAGTGCCCTCCTGTCTTCCTATTTTCCCTGTTAGTTTTCAGCCTCAGAAGCTGGTTTTCATTCGGCCCAGCAAAACTCCCTTTTTATAACACTGCCATCTAGTGAAAATAGACAACAACCTCATCCTGAATGTGACATTTTTACAGCAGTCAGCAAGAGATTTTGGAGTAATCTTAATTTAATTTAATTTTATAACTGTTTAATATTTTCAAATGTCAATTACTTACATGTTATTTACTGAAAACAATATACTGTTATAAAAATAACAAGTTCTGGAAGGAAATGTTGAATATGTAATCCAAATTCATAATATTTTTTTATTGTACATTAGTTTATTTAATGTATGAACAATTTTAATAAAAATAAATAAAAATAATTTCTTTTCAATGTTAATTACTTTCATGTTAATTACTGATAACAACATTTACAAATAACAACAATGCAGTTCTGCGGGAAATGCAAAATGTGTGTTTTAAAATGCAGAACCTCAATTGACCCTTCGCCGGCAGTTTGATTGACAGGCGATCTGATCCGCCATTTCGTCTGACAAAAACAGTCAGGGGAGTTAGTAGAACTTGAACTTCAGAAATTGTGTGTACTCACGTCTTTCCGGGCTTGAAACAACATTCTTTCTGACGTCCATTCATGTTTATTTGATGCTATAAATGAACTAGTATGAAGAGATGATCAGTTCACGAGCCGCTTGAAGGAGCTACAGCGATCTGTCACGACACATTAAAGAGCCACTATACGCTATTTATTCTTTAAACTTCTTTATAAACGTACAATATTTTAAATATGAAACTGTTTCATATGTCTGTCGACGCATTGTCAGTGCCCTCTTTGCTCCGGGATGTATTTTTCACCTCGTGAGAACATGATGTGTGGCGTGAGAGCGCACATAGCAACAGAAACTAAAGGGTGAGTCTTTGCGAAGGGTCAGTTTGAATGAATAAGATTGGTGACATTTATTCCAAAATCAGACACACCATTGTTGACTCATCCCTAAAACATTTGGAGATGAAGTAGCTTTTACGAAATTGCATTACATACTTTAGAGTTCTGAGCTAGAGCAACCTTTCAGCAATGTCCTTGAATGTTTTGAGAAGTCAAAAGACCTCTTTGCATTCAGCAAAGCTTATGTTGTCTGTTTCCTTTTCAAAGTATTTTTTAATGGTTAGTTGCCAGCTATTTCCTTTACAACAGTTCCCTCCTCCCTCCAACCTTATGGCCCAGTCCCTGACATCTCTTGTGTCCTACATTAGCTGTGCTCTGACCATGACCAAAAGACTTCACTTCTTCTTCTCCTTTTTTTTTTTTCAAAATTGAAACAACATGCTCCTATGGTCCCATGAAACATGTTTTCAAGTAGAAGTCAGAGCTATATAAATAATAAATGCATCTTTCAGTCAGTTTCTTCTGAAAACAAACTTTAATAAAAGAAAAAATTAAATAAACTTTAAACTTAAAAAAAAAAAAAAAACAACAGCCATGAAGATGTTAACATGTTAACTAGATAGAAAAGTTCGTCGAGACAAACTTTAAGTTGGCTTGAAAAAGCCTAGCTAGAAAAATTTGAAACAGTTTGAAAAGCTTGAAGTTTGAAATAGTTCAAGTTTTACTTTAGAAGATAGATAGATAGATAGATAGATAGATAGATAGATAGATAGTTAGTTGTGGTCAGATAGATAGATAGATAGATAGATAGAAATGCTCAGATAGATAGATAGATAGATAGATAGATAGATAGATAGATAGATAGATAGATAGATAGATAGATAGATAGATAGAAAGAAATAGTAAGACAGATTGATAGACAGACAAAGAGAAAGATAGATAGATAGCTATGCGGTTGCTACGGTAATATGAATGGTTGCTAGGGTGTTGCTATGCGGTTGCTAGGGTAATCGAGGTGGCTGCTAAGGTGTTGCTATGCGGTTGCTAGGGTAATCGGGTTGGCTGCTAAGGTGTTGCTATGC